>VIAA01000022.1:492500-1173110 GCA_015776775.1 Magallana hongkongensis
TTAAAGATTTACTCTATATATTCCTATGTAAAACTTCGATCCCCCATTGTGGCCCCACCCTACCCCCGGGGGTCATGATTTTCACAACTTTGAATCTACACTACCTGAGAATGCTTCCACACAAGATTCAGCTTTCCTGGCTTATTAGTTTCTGAGAAGAAGATTTTTAAAGATTTACTCTATATATTCCTATGTAAAGCTTCGATCCCCCATTGTGGCCCCACCCTACCCCCAGTGGTCATGATTTTCACAACTTGAAATCTACACTACCTGAGGATGCTTCCACACAAGTGTCAGCTATCCTGGCTGATTAGTTTCTGAGAGGAAGATTTTTAAAGATTTACTCTATATATTCATATGTTAAACTTCGACCCCCATTGTGGTCCCACCCTACCCCCGGGGGTTATGATTTTCACAACTTAGTATCTACACTACCTGAGGATGCTTTCACACAAGTTTCAGCTTTTCTGGCGGATTAGTTCCCGAGAAGAAGATTTTTTAAGATTTACTCTATATATTCATATGTAAAATTTCGACCCCCATTGTGGCCCCACCCTACCCCAGGGGTAATGATTTTCACAACTTGAAATCTACACTACCTGAGAATGCTTCTACACAAGTTTCAGCTTTGCCGGCTGATAAGTTTCTGAGAAGAAGATTTTTAAAGATTTACTCTATATATTCATATGTTAAATTTCGACATCCCATTGTGGCCTCACCCTACCCCCGGGGGTCATGATGTTCACAACTTTGAATCTACACTACCTGAGGATGCTTCCACACAAGTTTCAGCTTTCTTGGCTGATTAGTTTCTGAGAAAAAGATTTTTTAAGATTTACTCTATATATTCCTATGTAAAAATTCGATCCCCCATTGTGGCCCCACACTACCCCCGGGGTCATGATCTTCACAACTATGAATTTACACTACCTGATGATGCTTTCACACAAGTTTCAGCTTTCCTGGCTGATAAGTTTCTGAGAAGAAGATTTTTAAAGATTTATTCTATATATTCATATGTTAAACTTCGAACCCCCATTGTGGCCTCACCCTACCCCCGGGGGACATGATTTTCACAATTTTGTATCTACACTACCTGAGGATGCTTTCACACAAGTGTCAGCTTTCCTGGTCTTATGGTTCATAAGAAGAAGTTTTTTGAAAATTTCTCAAAAATTTTCATAAATTCCTAATTATCTCCCTTTGCAAAAGGCCGTGGTCCTTAATTTTCACAACTTTGAATTCCCTTAGGCTAAAAATGCTTTGTGCCAAGTTTGGTTAAAATTGGCCCATTGGTTCTTGAGAAGATGTTGAAAATGTGAAAAGTTTACAGACGGACACAAAGACAGACGGACAGACAGACGGACGACAGACAAAATGTGATCAGAATAGCTCACCTGAGCTGAAAGCTCAGGTGAGCTAAAAAAAACCTTATCCCCAAAATCATGAAAATCCTAATTCGTGGGGGAGGTGGGAGGAATCCTATACTTCCAAAACAAAAAATCTTTATTCCCCCCATAATTTGTCGACTACTCTAAATTGAAGATAGATCTTATGACTAATTTGTCGACTACTCTAAATTGAATATAGATCTTATGACTAATTTGTAGACCACTAGAAATTTAAGTTATACTAATGGCTTATTTGTCGACCAATAAAAATTTCAGGTAGATCTTATGACTAATTTGTCTACCAATATAAATTTAAAGTACATGTAGATCTTACGAATAATTTGTCGACCACTAGGCTGAAGGTAGATCTAATGACCAATTTTCGACCATTAGAAATGTAAGGTAGATCTTATGACTACTAGTAAGTTGTTGACCATCCAGCCTTTTTAAACCGTTAGTTTTTAATAGGAATATTTTGAGTATGCCTTTGACTCCAACTTCTCAATCTTTCAAACGTACATTACCGAACAATTACAATTATATTTCCTGCGAAAAAAAGTGTGTGTGTGTGAACCCTCTATTCTGCTATGTGCCTAATGGTTAGGTCTTACTTAGAAAAAAAAGGGGGGCTAAGCCTAGCCCCCGCGGTTCCGACGCCTATGTGTACCATAAAACAGGTTAACTACATGAGAGAATGAAACAGATAGTATAAGTACCTTATTCAAAAGGCTTGACGTCATTTCTTTCACCCATTCTGCGTCACCACTAGAGCGAAACCCGTGAACTATTATGAAAGTTCTCTTAGAATGATTGAAAGACGACAGAGAAGACACATCTGTAAACCTTAGAGCAATATCCGTTTGATCTCTGGTGTGAAGGAAGAATTTTGGATCCACTTCTTCTGGGGTATCTGGAAGAACCCTACTCAGGAGATGGAATGCAAGTACAGAAAAGTAACATAGCGGAACAGCGACCGGCAAGTGCATGCAGACGAGGAATATTTCTGAAATAAAATAATGGCATTGAATCGATTTAATAAGATACCTACTTGTTATAAAGAGATACCCAGTCGTCATTACGAGATGATTACATGTATTTCATTAATATGAGTTCGATAATATTTATAAATGTGCTTGAAAAATGAACCTTTACGTCGTACTGCAGAACTCAGGTTGGTAAAAAATATTCTTATTTTTCTATATTTTCAATAAATTGATTGACAATGCGTGTGCCCATACGT
This sequence comes from Magallana hongkongensis, assembly GCA_015776775.1. Classification (NCBI taxonomy): domain Eukaryota; kingdom Metazoa; phylum Mollusca; class Bivalvia; order Ostreida; family Ostreidae; genus Magallana; species Magallana hongkongensis. The sequence goes on from VIAA01000022.1 coordinate 495,132, forward strand.
GTGTACATGTATGTAGCCCCTTGTTGTAAACGGGACAAACTTTTGTAACTTAAATTTGAAATTTTACAACTATATTCCGCTTAAACATAAGGGTAAAGATTATTTAAAAGTGTGATATAAAATAAATGTTATAGAAAATTGCATAAATCGATGAACATGCATGTAATCTTTGACAGAAAAGAACAGCTGAATATTTACATATATAAATCTATAATTTTTCTTCATTTTCTATATCTAAATATTCATTAAAACCCCGTTTAAATATACTTTTGTAAGTACCCCGGTAATTAATAATTTTATAATTTATAGACAAAACCTACTAAAACTATGTGACGAAAGCGATGAAGCGAGAGTTTTTATTAGAATGTATTCTAGATCCAAACTCAGCCCAACGGTTATACCATATACTGTCAATATAAGTATAAGCAAGACGCATAACCTTACCTCCGGTGGCGATCAAAAAAGCATAGCTCTGCCATTTACGCTCTGATTGAGCGATGTCCAAAATTTGTAATCTATCTTTTTTCAAAGCATCAATAATGTCTCCATCAAAAGATTTCAAAAACGTTTCGTTATATTCACTTTCTTTTGTTATTTCTAGGTGATGCTGGTTTGGGGCCCTCTTCAACCGTGTCACTAGTTTTACCCTCTGTTGACTGACAAAGATACCAACAGGTTGGTACCTCTTTTCACTGTAAAAATCGATTTCTCGTTTTGTTCTCATGCGATTAGACATTTGAACATCCACATCCCAGTCTAATCCTTGCGATGAAAATGCAAAGTGGTCTGCCAAAGATGAAGCAAACTCTTTTTCAATTGCCTTTGGGGTTGCATCGATATCTTTTTTAACATAAAATATGTATTCCTTTTGCTCATTGTAAACATCGTTACGAAGACAAGATCTAAATTTAGCCATTGCATCATCAAAGTGCTCACTAAAAGAATTATGGTATACTTGTTTTATGCTCTAGTAGATTTTCATTTGGTCTGTATGTTGCAGGCTACAAAATCGAGGTCTACTAAGATATAAGTAGCATTTGGTATGTGCTAAGTATGCACGTTCGCGAAGATTTCTGCAATCTGATTTGTCATTTGGCATCAAAATTGATTTCAATTTATTAGCTATACATTTTTGCGATGATGTAATCCACCTCTTTCCTTCTTCTGAAAACGAATTGAAAGTATCGACAATTTAAGTTACGAGATGAACTGTACGACTTGATCTCAACTGAATTGACAAATACGATTATAATAGAATAATAAAATATTAATTTTGTCTTTTGCCTTTACCACCCATAGAAGGGCCTTCTTTTTCTTTGAGCTATATTATAGCATAGTAGACCTTTCCCTGTGACTTTCCCTTACTTTCTCCTCAATTTAAATCCTATCACTCACCTAGGGCATCAATCTGTTTAAAATCTCTCTCTCTCTCTCTCTCTCTCTCTCTCTCTCTCTCTCTCTCTCTCTCTCTCTATATATATATATATATATATACGAAACAAAGAATTCGTAACTCAATATGTGACATTCAAATTTCGACGAAGCATTACGGATACCCATATTAACCATTCTAGACATTAAAAATGAACAAAATTAAATTAAATCATTTTGAGTCTAGACATGAAAAAAATTAAATTAAATCATTTTGAGTTCATATCGTGTCTATGTAACTGTAAGCACGCCAACGAATGTACATAACATTTCTATGCGATCTACGATCTTCATGCTTTAGTTTTCTGTCAGATTCTATTCTTTTTATTTTACATTTCTTAATTGCAAACTGAAAGAATTTTTTTTAAATTGCCTATTTAATTGCAAAAACTACCACAACTTTTAACTCAATTTTTAAAATATCTATTATAATAAATAATCATCACATACCGGTGCGTTATGTTTAAACCAATGTGTAGTAATGTTGTTTTAGTAGATGACCCATAGGTAAAACCCCTGTCACACCGGAGCTGCGTCCTCACGGCGATCCCGCTGCGTCCTTAAATAATGTAAAACGCCAAGGTAAACGCTGTAGAGTCTCCTACAGCGCCGTAACAACGCAACGGCATCTTCGTCCGTCGCGGTGGGGTCGCCTTGCACATTTAAGAACGCCATGCGACGGCGCGCACTTTGAACATGCACAAAGTATGCACCGTGGCTCGGCGTTCTGATAAACACGCCGTAGAAGCGTAGTGAGGTCGCCGTGACAGCGCCGTAAGATCTCCAACAGCGCCATTGAGCATTGCAGTTCTCAAAACGATCTTAAACAACTATTTATATAATATGTAAAACTACATCAAACTTTTAACCTCTTGTGGAGCCCAATTATTGCCCAGAGGGCCCACGTCACAACAATTAAGAATCAACAATATGTCAAAATGCTTGCATATAAGTAAATGTAATACCATACGATATATTATATCATTTGATTTTTTTAGAATAAATTACAAAGTTTTTCTTATGTAAAAATTCGACTTTCCAATGTGGTCCCACCCTACCCCCTGGGATCATGATTTGATCAAACTTGAATCTACACTACCAGAGGTAGCTTTTTCATTTTTTTTCTTATAACGATATATCTTTTCTCGTAATGACGAGATATCTTTTTTTCATAATTACGAGATATCTTTTCTCATAATTACGAGATAACTTTTTAATGTGGCTCTATTCGCCTTTCGCACCAAATAATTGAGAGTCAAGAAATCAGATTTTCAGGGCAAACAAATCCTCCCTCGTCTGTTATGTAGGTCAATATGTAGTAATGGACAGCTACAATTGGAACAGCTGAACGTGTTATAACCAATTGTTGTAATTGCACTTATGGACAGCTGTTTGTACATTTATCGAGCCATTATTTATAATCTTCAGTGAATTACATTATTGGTTGATGCTTATATATGGCAGGATTAGTTATTGTCTGTCCTAGAAAAAAAATATGTTGTTCCAGGACTGGTATTTTTTTCATATGACAAGTCACAATATGTCAAAATATTCGTGTAAACTTTATAAAATAATGGAAATATGTTAGATAATTCATCGTATTCTATATAAATCAAGGGAATATCATTAAAACAATTTAGTTCTCAATGAAATTACAAACTTACATGTATACAGTAGGGTTTTATTATGCCACAAAGTTGATTAAAAATACATTTGTAAGATAAAAAAAACCACCCACTAATAATCAGATATCATTGTGTATTGCTTTAGTGTCAGTTAACAGTAAGATAAAGACTAGCTTGATGCTTCTTGTCCGTTTTACACACGTATCTCCCGGCATCCCCCATTCGTACCTCGGGAATCTGAAGCTCGCTCAAAGTGTAGCCGTTTTTATTTTCATTGAATAGCTCCGTGATGGTGTTTCTGCTAGATTTCAGAACGAGGCGCCCGTTGTGGAACCAACTTATCTTTCTTGGTTGGTTGTCGTAGTCTCTTGCTATGCACTGCAGACGGACCTGTGATCCAACTCTAGCGGTCTCCGTCCCACGAATTAGAATCTCTACCATGACGATACAATAATAAAAATTAATGAATATTTCATCACAATTCATGTTTAATTTGATAGTCTATAAGAATCATATGCTTTAAAAAGAATTGTGGGACGGGATGCCAAAAAAAAACAAAACAACCCAATCTGAATGAAATACCTTTCGGGGAAAAATGGATTACACTTAAAATGGGTTGTGGGTATGACAAATAATGGCAAACATTAAATGACAATTTACTAGTTTTATAATTTTTGTTGATTCTTTTAATATCAGATGCCGTATGATATTATTCTCTTTTAAAACTTAATTGGATTCGAATTCCAAAGCAAGAATATATCTGTAAAAAACTTTTATTGCACTATGAAAATGTGTTTGTTTTTGGTTCTTGATGTTTAAAAAAAAACTTACCAGCGCCAGAAAATGCCACCACACAAACCAAGAAATAGACCACCGTACATTGTAGATACATGATGTCTGTTCTTACGGCTCTTATATTCTGTGAAGTAAAGTTAGACTGTAAAAATAAGAACACGCATTATGTATATTTATACTCGCTCTAGTTGTCAAAGCCAAATGTCACAACCATTATTATACACAATTACCATCATATGCTCTTCAAAAATTTAATGTACTTGCCCATTTGCAATGAATAATATGTCATCAATTTATTTTACCGTAACATGGAAGAGGCAAAGTATACAAATTAAATATCATCATGATGATTGTTTTATAGAAATACTTAACAGCTAGAGATATAGAACCATTTTAACAAGACCTTGGACTTTCAGTGTAGGGCGTAGCTATATAATTCTTGCGTCAATAAACAAGTTAAAAATGACAAAGTTTCAAGCGAAATATAAACCGATTGCGTAGTTTTATCTCATAAGCCATGCAAATCTTGTTGATTTCAGAGAGCCAGGCTGAGTGGCCGACACTGTAATAGACAGGCCTACGTCACATTGCTGTTTGACACAGCTACCAAAGTCCATGCTCTTATTGAAATGGTTCTATTTCTGATGTGTACCATAAATCTACATATCACGAATCTTACATTTTTTTTAAAAATAGTAATAAGATGATACATTCACATTAACTGCATATGAACAACAGACTAAATCATAAACATGTACTTGAATAAAACATTTTGTGCTGGATAAATTATCCATTTCATACGTCACATTTCGTCTATGGTGCTGTTTCCAAAAATGAGTGTGTCTAAAAGGTACATGTAGATTTTGACTATGAACGTCTCACAATTTTTATTTTAGGTTTGATATTTATCCAGAGAAATATAAAACAACCTATACAAAATGGCGCTTCCTAGGAAGAGATCGATGTTTTCTTGTAGGATAGGTGTGTTATGATCCTGCACTGGGTAACAATCATTTCCTTAGGAGTGTCTAAAATGTTTGAAGTCTGGTCAGAAGTTGTAATTTTTTAAGGAAACTCCAAGCATCCAATGTTACGTGTCCGCTTTACGATTAAATTTAGACAATATTATTGAGATTCGGACTTTGACATCCAGATCTTTCTTCAAAAGAGTCATTTATGCCGGGCATTAGCTCTGTAGAAAATAAATGCATTTTTTAAAATTTTGTTCACGTTTATTGTACAACTTATCTTTTTAAGAAAAGCAAAGCGAAACGACAGATTTAGTGCTGCAAAATTATACCCAATCCGGTCCATAAATACTACGATAATCGTTAATCACGTGGCTTGTATTATCTAGGTCATTACCCGTACAGTGTATAATGTAAACAAACCTGATCGCGGAAGGTAAGCTGTGCTTTGTTCTTGTTTATTTTTGCTCTTTACAACTCTGTATGAAAAATCGCAAGAATGTCAAGAGACCAACACTCTATTTTTTTATACAGAGCTGTAATCGGTATATGTGATTACTCGGAACGTTGCCAATCTGATCTGTTTATTTACGTCGGTGCTAATGCAACTCAATATAAAACTAATATCAGACTGATAAATCATTTGCTTATATCAGACTGTCAAATAGGTAAGACTTCACAATTATGTAATGTTTACTATGTTTTACTTACTCCGATAACTAAAATAGATTTCAAGCATGATATTATATTAAGTATATAAATGTATACATGGTGCACATATATAGTCTCATTTGACAATGAAGTAGATGGTCTCAAATTGCTTTCGAATGAACTATGAATAGGATTGCCTTTGTAACAGCATCTTCGCTAGCCAAGGGTTTTCGGTTAAGGGGAGCAGAGTGGACCAAATACCCTTGGCTAGCGAAGATATGGGATACTTGTGGGTAGAAATGGGGGGGGGGGGGGGGGTCAACTCTAATCCAAACTAGTTAATAGTTAAACTAATGTGGTTTGTTTGCTATGATTTTAGTGCAGCGAGACTTACTGATATAGATCCAGGATAAAGCGCACGATGCAAGATCACGCAGGTGAGTGACCAAAATTTTACTCCTGTATGTCACCTGAGTAAAAAACACTGGTAGATATAGTATCTGCAGTGTCTATAAATTGTTACATTTCGTTTTGGATTACTGGAACCAATATTGAATTTCATTTACATGAAAGTAGTAACAGATGTTGACAAAAAAAGTTTAAAAATACAACGTTTAACACATTTTATTTTAGCTACTACCACTTAACTGTGTACAGGTTGAGACACTAGTACTGTCTAATTACAAGAGATTGTGTATTCAAAGAAATTAAGGTTATTTTGCAAGTACAAACAAATGAACAATTAACTTTTCTGATTCCGGAAACAAAATTTTGATATTTAAACAAACCGATCATCATGTTTGCGCCTGTAAGAAAAAAAAATAATAAAAACATATACTCTATAAAGTATTTCAAGCAAACAAAAAACGATAACATTTATCATTATCAGGAATTCTACTGTATAAACCATAATTAACTCTTTTTTTTCTTCAGAGTATGAGTTCACTGATAATTTCAAGCTTCCAGAAAAAGCCATAAAGGACTTTGAGGAATATGGATATATTCTTGTCAGGCAAGATCCCCTCATTATTGAATCTAACAATGCAAAGTCGTTTTCTAAACGTGACAATGCATCGTTTGAATAAATATAAACACCGTCCAATGTGACATACACAAAGTCCACTCAATATAAATTACACGATGGATATTTATGTGTAAGCAACTGATACTAAAAAGGGCATTCATTTGCACTTCGCTTTTCCAACGTTCAAAATATTAATGTATAAACCCTGCTAAAAAAAAAGACCGAAATTGTTTGTAATCATTATGATTTTAACATAAGACTCCTTTTTAAAAGATTTATTTTCTTTTATTGTACTAAATTATTTAAATATAACCACATGGAAAATTGGTTGTGTTTTCTATCCCAGTCAACTCCAAACAAAGTTCAATAAGAAAAATGTATACTTATATCAAAACCTTTTTTTTTTGTTATTATCTGAATCGTATGCTGTATCTATAACATTTGGTGATAACGAACAGTATTCAAAAGTCCAAAAGAAAAATATAAAACAGGAGCAGAGCAAATACGGCCTCTTCAAAAATAAGATGTAAGATCAGGCGCCATGGAGGAGAGAGCATCCTCTGTTGACCGATCTCAGTACCGCCGTGTGCTCTTTGTCGTAATCGTGAAAACGTAAAAATTCGGAGACAGTTCGGTGAATGATAATGGCCTAACAATAAATAAAAGAAATTCAAAATCAATACATGAAATGAATCAAAGTACTGAAGTACTGAAAGCCGGGCTCTTTTGGTGTGTCTTTATGCATATTGTGTAGTAAAGACTGAAAATCTCTCTCTCTCTCTCTCTCTCTCTCTCTCTCTCTCTCTCTCTCTCTCTCTCTCTCTCTTGCTTTTAATGTCGGCAAAGCATCAGAGAGCGACCAAATTTTGTAAGCGGCTATAAACAAAAAATATGTCTGTCTAGTAGAAGTTAAAAAGTTCAACAGTTGCTGCCTTGAATTTTGCAACAAGCATTATATATTCAATCCCCATTTCTTCAGCGCGCAGCAAAGTAGTTCATGGAAATTCATGCGCATTGTATGTGTCCAAAATGCATAGTAATGTTTTAAAAACACGTTATTAATAAGAAAACTAAAAAAGATAGACAATTCATTCGAAATTAAAAAAAAAGAAACAAAATGCCAACACTTTTGACAAAACGTGGCTCTTTGTGTAACTATTTGGTATAGCGGAAGCTTTACCTTGACGCTGTTTGGTTTTTTGTTTAATTGTGCTATTTATAGTAACATTGGCGATTTGCCTGCCTATAGCCAGGACTCTGCTTTCAGCAGAGCCCGGCTAAAAACCATTGCTATTTGATGAAAACATTATATTTTCAATTTTTTTTAAATGGGGCGTAACAATATAGATATTTGTTGCCACATTTTCTTATTTTATTCATTTTAAGTGCACTTATACTTGCTTCTCTGATAAGGAAATAAATGAGCTAGGGGTTCAACAAGTTAGCTGTCAATTATAACAAATATACATGTTAAATACTACTTTTACGAATTACCAAACATTTTGCTATGCATAATGCATCTTTAAACTTTATCTTCCAAATGATAAACACTATGTTACACAGTATACTACTTAACATGTACATAAGAATCAAATTTTAAACGATATCATTTCTAGAGATAAAATTGTACACAGTACACAGTAATAAAATCAATGTTGTTTATTTGTTGAAAATGTGAAATACCCCCCCCCCCCCCCCCCCAAAAAAAAAAAAACAAACAAACAAAAAAACCCCAAAAAACCAAACAACAACAAAAACAAACAAACAAACAACCAAAAAAAGATATCATATTCTGTTATATGCCAGTAATTTAAAAAATTCACCTACAGGGGTCTGTTGGACAAAGAAGAAATCAACAAAGTATTGACTGTGTTACAGAGCAGTGATGCAATGATGAAAGAAAATTATGAAGTATGTGATTCTGACAAGCCGTAACCATTGTTATTTTAATGACAATAAATTCCATTTAATATGTTATTTTTTGTTAAATGACATTCATTTTTTTTATTAAATTCTGTGCATTGTAAATTGTAACTACATGTAATAGTTTGAGGAGGTCAATAAAGATAAAAAGACGCAGAGGATTATTTGGTCACACCCCGGTAGTGATGTCACAGGAATGGTTGCTCGCAGTGAAAAGGTAGCGGGAACGTGTGAACAGGTACATGTAATTAATGCTACAGAACGCTTGGTATTTCATTGAGAATATATAGAAATTAAGTTAAAAACGTAAACTTTATGTACATTTATGGTTACTTTTCTTTCAAACGTTTAGCTGTTGGGAGGAGAAGTGTACCATTACCATGGAAAGATGATACTTAAAGGTGCACAGAAAGGAGCTCGGCATTTATGGCACCAGGACTATGGGTAAACTCATACAACGATCACAAAATTAATGTTCATCTAGCTGTTCAATATAAACAAATCCTTATTAGCGTCTTTAGGGACAGGTTTTGATTCGAACATATTTGATTTTTATAAATTGTTACAAATGGATTGGGCACAAGCTATAAAACTTAATTTGCCGTCTCCATAGGTACTGGTACAATAACGGGTGCCTCTTTCCTGATATGATGACAGTTTTCATTCCATTGGACCCGTGTAAAAAGGAAAACGGCTGCTTGCAAGTAAGTAAATTCCATTTTCATAACTATGCACTATTCTAACATGATAACATATTGCTGATGCTAAAATCTCAGCCATGAACAGTTTTAAAAATAGGATACCTAAACAGTGAATATATCAAACAACAATTGCAGATTCTCGAGGGTTCGCATAAGTGTGGTAGGATTGACCATCATCCTGTCCTTAAACAGGCAGAGGCAGATTTGCAACGAGTGGAAGAGGTCAAGAAAACCTGTCCCCACAAGTTCGTCGAAATGAATCCGGGTGGGTGATTGTCGTCTAGATAAATACGATTTAGTTAAGAAATCGCCATATTCTGAAAGTTAATTTAATATTAAAAAAAAAAATCTAGGAAACCTGTTTAATTGAGTCCAAGTGAATAAAATTATTATAGATGTACAAAGTTTTGTTTAGTTTGTTTTGTTGTCTATTGTGTAAAAAGGTTTTGGCTATGAAAAGTCAAAAAATACAGATTAAGGCATTGAGTATAATATTTCAGGTGATGCATTATTTTTCCATTGCAATTTATTGCACCACAGTTCTGACAATAATAGCAACATGCGTAGATGGGTGTATATTTGTACGTACAACAAAGCTAGTAATGACCCCGTCATAGATCACCATCATCCGCGTTATACTCCCCTTGTTAAGGTAGGTAAAAGTATTTTATACAATGTATGGCCTTTGCAACTATTTCATCATTATTCGTTCTAAATTTCTACTTGAATCACAAGATTTTTTGTGATGACTGTCATTTTTTAAATTATTAATTTACGTTTCATAGGTTCCTAATTCTGCAATAAAGAGTGTACCAATTTCACCGATATGAGCGGGAAGGAATTCATTCACCCTAACCGTAACGCCAGCCTGACGTCACACATTCAGATTGTACATTAGCCGTTTGTTTTACCAGAAATGAAGAAACTAAGAGACAAAATACTAAACTGTTTAAATGCAGTATATCTTAACAAAAAAAAGAAACTTTTAATTCATGAAGGTTTAATTATCGCACAAATAATCAGAATGCACCGAGAAATAAACTATTTTATGTACTTATACTTAAAAATACGTGAAATTATATCGTAACTGTAATTTCAAAAATTGAAGAACTAAGAACTGCCAGTCGATTTTTATACTAATTTCTAAAAATTGGATAATTAATGAAATACATTAAGCAGTATATGAGAGTTTGATTTTTTGATGAAGGAAAGGCAAAGACAATTTATGCTTGGATGTCAAAAGTGATGGATCGGGGATTCATTTAGTCCAATCTGTTGTCTAGCAGTAGTGGCAGGGGTAGTCACCGATGACCACTACATTGCCATAATTGTTGCAGTAGTCCTGGTCAGATATCTGTGCCATCTGCAAGTTCCTACACACTGTCTCATTTACACATCATGTTGTACAAATGTTTCACAAAAAATATTTTTGAAAATTCGTTTTGTTTCAAAATAATGCCCCTGTATTGTTTACATATTTTATTGGATAACTATTTTGAATTAAAAATAAACATTGTAATTTAAAAAATAAACTAAGCAGCACTTTCACAACCAAACTTAAAAAGTAACTTTTTTTCTGTGTCTTCCAACATGAATGTTACTCGCAATTTTCATGAGAACTAGTTTCTTTGCATCTGTATGATATTCATCTATATATAAATTTAAGATTAAATAGGTCTGAAACCAAACCTTTTAAAAGTTTTAACGTTGCCTTGTTCGTGAACAACGTCGTTCATGCAGTACGCTCCTTCTGTACAAGCAACAAACGACCCCTTGTATACACTCACTAGTTCACAAGAATTGTTATTGAAAGTGTCCACTTGTGTAGAACATGTGTTAAACAGATTAATAAAGAAACTACATTAATTTGTGCACGATAGTTTATTTCTTTGGAGTTAATTAGATTGATACACTTTATTTCTCTGTTTCCTGTATCTAGAAAAAAATAAAAAATAAAAAAATATCTTATTTAATAATTCAATTCTAGTTGTAACACTATATTATTGTGATCTGCTTCTCTGTTTTTACAGGACAGAGAATTAAGAGTCATGGAAATTTCATATCGCATTGTTAAAATATATATATATTATTAGGATAAATAAGATAAGTATATACAAGTTGAAGATGTATAAATTAAAGAATTCAAAACAAAGCTTTAATCATTTTACTTACTTCTTGTTAGCGCTTAATTCTTCTTTTCTCCATTTTTCCATTTTCCCGAAGGAGGTCCCCTCTGGTGTTTTTCTCTTGATTGATGCATGTATCTCTGCCAATAGAAAAACAAAATGTTGATTTTTTACTGCATATTACAAATATAGTTGTTCCTTCAACATAAATCCATGCAAAAATACATATATACATAAAACCATGCATACGAAACATTAATTTATGTTACAGTGTGACAATTGAGGCGAACCTTATAGCCTTGCACAACCCAAAACAGTCCTTTACTATTGAAGAAAATTTGTTAAGTCAAATCTATCAACGGTAAACTGCTCGTCGGTTTTATTTCTCGTTTGTTCCTCGTAGTTTTTTTGTTTTAATTTTTCACCTGTCTCATGTTTAATTTTCAATTTGTTTATTTTTGTATGCTAAATATACGTTGTAAATAGGTGCCCCTTGTAGGTGTAAAATTTCTTTTTAAATTTTTGACCATATGCAATGTCTACAAAGATTATTCAACTGTTATATATATATATATATATATATATATATATATATATATATATATATATATATATCACTCTCTCTCTCTCTCTCTCTCTCTCTCTCTTGTTACAAAATGACGAGGCTGATAATCAAAAAAAAAAAATGATCGTGGACAATTTTATGTTACATTTGCAATAATAACTCTAAAGATAGGAACAAAGTATTTTGTAATATTACTTCTGGGGCAATTATCCGAATTTCTCAATGGTTTAATTTCCTCTAAACTATTATGAGAATTCAAAATTAAATTAAAAAATGATCAATACTAGTAATTGGATGGTTTTTGATCCTTGATATTGTTGTTATTTAACTAAGTACATCTATTTCTTACATTTGATATCGGCTATCTTTTACAATGTTTAGACAATAAATCCTTAAAAGAAGTAAATAAAGTTAATACCTTTCAGGAGTGTTGATATCAAAGGTTGCAATTTTGACATACACCTATCGTTTGCATGTAACACCGGCAGCAAGCATAATACAAAAAAAGCGATAGAGAAAGGAAATATAAGAGACCTGGTTGGATTAATGGGTAATTTGTGACTGCGTCAAGATGTTTTAAGATGACATCTGGAATGTAAAACTTCATTAATGTTATTTAAGATGTAATATCGAGCAGGTGTTTTTATTTGTAAGTTTGTGTTTTCTCCTTTTTAGTGTATCTAAAGTGGAATAAATGTAAAAGAATTTTTTACCTACACATGCCAAATCAGTGCAGCAAAGGTTACTATCGTCTTCAAAACACTGTCCCCTCTTAAAAAAGGAATTTCCAAAAAAAAAAAACAACCCAAAAAACTATCATCAGATATCAAACGTTAAATGCCTTATCGCGATATTTGTAATGGTACAATAAAAAATAATGTTTACTTACATTTAAGCATGTTGCGTTTTGTGGTTGTGGCTGATGATTGAAAGTAATTTGACAAACTTCACATGAAATTGTATTCGAACGGTCACATATATTATGAGTACAAACAGGACAAGGTATGTGTCCATCTGTGCTGGTTGGATTTGCTGTAAGTATAAAACATATACATTCTTTCGAAGAAAAATTGCTTAATTATAGATAGATAGATATATAGATAGATAGATAGATGCCATATCTTTTGTCTTTTAGTTTTTTTTTCTAAAACAGTATATCAGACATTCGGCTCATCGTTTACAAGTACTCGCTAGATTCTTCTGTTAATATACGGACCAAACCTTTCTCGTGCCTTCTTTCGAATGATATCTAATTAATCCTACTTTATATCTTCTAAATCATTATTAAAACACTGTAAGTTGTTCAATTATCTGAGTTTTTTTTTAAATTTAAAACCACATGTATTCTAAAAACACCTATTATAAACTGAAAAAAAATTATTATCTTCGGTTAATTTAAAAAGTTTTTTTCTTTTTCAATTGTACAATATTTTCCAAGAACGTAAGGGGAGTTGAAGTGGCAATCGCTGATGAAATAGCAGAAGCAAAAGAAGTATACAAGATACAATGTCCAATATTATGTATATTAGAAATTATCAGTGCTCTAGGCCGCAAAGGTTTTACGGCTTGCCCAGTAAGGAAAGATTAAAGACAAGAATCCTCCTAGCACCAAAGAAAGAGAGAGTGAATCACAACTCATTTCGTCTCATTGCCTACATGTAGAATAGACGTTTCATTTCAGCTCTGTCTTGGTTTATGTATTACATACTTTTACATTTTTTATCATGTCGACGTCCACTAAGTATAAAGACACATACATTTGAACTCTATAATGACTTCCTATGGGAATTTAAATTCCGATTGAATTTGAAAACTCTCATAGGATTTTGAAATCCGTTAGAAAATCTTAAATTCCTACAGGAAAACTACCTGTCTGAATCAAATTCTTGCAGGAAATACTTTTGTCCTGTAGGAAATTTAACTCCTGTAGGATGTTAAGAAAATCCTTTAGGATTTTCAATATTTCTTGAAGGAAAGTAATTTCTCCTATGTGAATTATTGTTTTCCTATGGGATGTAATTTTAAAAAGTAAATAACTTTCCCTTCAGGTGAGACAAAGTAAATACAAAGTGGTTATACATATGTATGCTCTCCAGGCAATGGTCTATCATTTGACATACATGTATTTTTAAGAAACAGTATCTTAAACTTCTAAGCGGGTGCCACTTTGGCACTGGAAATATTGTCCTGTACAATGTTAAATATATAATGTATCAATTTGAATTATCAGGAATACAAAGTGCTCTTTCCCAAAAACTTTCAAATGCATTAAATATGACTCAATAGGCTAATATCTTATACACCCCGAATATTGCGTTATTTTGATAACTTAAGAGATAACTTTAAAACGAATTTTGACATGTCATTACAAGCAAACGCCAAATCATTTAGAAAAAGTTGGTGAGAAAGAATGATAAATGGATGGAGAAGATACTACATTAAATTTTGTTAATGTTTGACGTAACAAATATATTATGTTCTATAATCACATATTTGACTTTTTCAAGATGTTGGCATACCGGTATTATATAAACTTACCTACAGTGCCGATCAGACCCAACCTAACAGAAAGTAAACCCCAACTAAACCCTGGTTTTACTATGGGTTTACTTCGGGTTTACAAGAGTGGGCCCAGAGTAAACCCAAAGTAAACCCAGATTGGACACAGAGAGCCCAGTCAGAAGTATACCCCTGAAAGCAGACGCTAACTGTGTATTCAGAATATACAAAGGGTAGGAATTACAGGCAGTAGGATGGTAAGATTAAATACTAGTCTGCTTCCCACTCCAGTGCATACAGTTGACCTCAAAAGCAATTTCAATGTAAACCCAAAGTAAACCCCGAGTAAACCCAAAGTAAACCTCGTGTGGACCCAAATTTTCCAAAAGTAAACCCAGAGTAAACCCCAAGTAAACCCAAAAAGTAAACCCGGGGTTTAGTAGGGGTTTACTCTGGTGTTAGGTTATTCTGATAGGTACTGTATGGTTGAAGCTACTGTGTTAAAGGTTGGTATAATTCTGATAAAAATTAAAGAGAACTTCTGTAAAGCAGCAAAAACCAGTTAATTCCATCAGAGGACGCTTTATTGAAGTGTTTTTACAAAAATTTGTGCATTTTGTATGATGTTAAGATTTTTAAAAAACTTCTTTATCATTTAAAATCTTTATCTATCGATTGATTATAAAACTACTTCTTTGAGATAGATAAATAGATAGATAGATAGATAGATAGATAGATAGATAGATAGATAGATAGATAGATAGATAGATAGATAGATAGATAGATAGAAAAATGGATAGATAGATAGATATTACCATTGCATCGGTCACATGTACGTTAACATTGGAAAGCAAAAAAAGATAAGGTTGTCACCTTTATAAAATAATATAAATTTTGTACTTAAAAAAGTGTGGATTCTTATTTTCATTTGGAAAAAAAACCTCACCCTGGGTAGTTCCAATGGTGGTAGCTAAAAATATCAAATTGAAATAAATTTTTTAGAAAATATATTCTATAATGACATATTCCATATTTTTAAGATTTGGTATATTATACAAACTTACGAATGGTTGAAGCTACAGTTGTTAAAAGTTCGTATGTTTCTAAAAAAAAGAACTTCTGTCAATATGCAACAAACCAAGCTATTTTTTTTTAAATTTTCTAAAATATTGGTCCATTTTGTATGATAATTAAATATTATTTAAGAGATAGATAGATAGATAGATAGATAGATAGATAGATAGATAGATAGATAGATTAGACCAAGCTTTTTTTATAAATTTTCTAAAAGATTGGTCCATTTTGCATGATGTTTAAATATCTTTTCAGAGAAAGATAGATAGATTGATGATAGAGAGAGAGATAGATAGATAGATTACCATTGCATCGATCACATGTAAGTTTACATTGGAAAGCAATGTCGTACTTGGTTCGTTCCTGAGGACTTGCGTGACATACACCCATGCTTTTAAACATGGCGCAGTTCTTTAGCTCATCAACACAACTGTTGTTTGTTCCTTAAACATAAATCCATGCAAAAATACATAGATACATAAGACCATGCATACAAAACATTAATTTATGTTACAGTGTGACAATTGAGGCGAACGCAGCATAAACTACACATTTCGAGCACTATCGTTTACCACATCCCATAGACTTGCACAACCCAAAACAGTCCTTTACTATTGAAGAAAATTTGTTAAGTCAAATCTACCAAAGGAAAACTGCTCGTCGGTTTTATTTCTCTTTTGTTCTTCGTAGTTTTTTTTGTTTAAAATTTTCACTTGTCTTATGTTTAATTTTCAATTAGTTTATTTTTGCATGCTAAATATACGTTGTAAACAGGTGCCCCTTGTAGGTGTAAAATTTTGACCATATGCAATATCTACAAAGATTATTCACCTGTGTTATATATATATATATATATATATATATATATATATATATATATATATATATATATATATATATATATATCTTGTTACAAAATGACGAGTCTGTTGTTCCAAAAAAAATAAATTTATTACTTTCCACTTTTGGATCAATATGCAGTAAAGCACGAAACTTGCATATTTAAATCATAAAACAAATAAAACAAAAACTAATCCAAGAGATCGAAGTTTATACAAAAATAAAGAGAATGTCTTCCTTTGAAGCTGCGAGGCGAAAAAGAACGATTCATGATTGGCACTCTTTTACGGTGACTCAAAAAAGATGTTTTAATTCTTAGTAATGAAAAGGGAAATAAAAATAAATATACGGGATGTTCAACCATTTTGTCACCACTTATCAGTTTACAAGTCATTATAACTCATCCGGAATTCTACATGTAAACAAACAAAGATGTTTAGGACATTGATTTTAGTGTCAGGTGATTGCAATTATTGTCTAAAAATTGTAGGCTGATGCCCCTTGTACATGTACCTGTCATACTACGTTTCAAACAATCTAAACATCATCAATGTTGCGGGAAAAGTACACCGATTAATCAGCAAAAACAAGATAATTTTCAAAAGCATTTTGGTCAAAAAAAATTAAGTATATAACTAAAATTATGGACTTGATATGTTGGTCTTTAATAGAGGTAAATGGGGTGTCGAGAACTTTCAATTGATACAGATATAATATATATTGTAAGTCACTTAATTGTGCCAATCGGGACGTTCTTTCTACTAGCGTTAGTTAATTAATAATAATCGAAAATATATTGTATAAAAAAATTGTTGTTCCCTTTTGAAGAGTTCAAATTGATTTTCTAAAGCCCTGATTGGTAAAAAAGTATGGTCGTGTGAAAAATTGAAACTTTTATTCTACATGTTTTAACATGTATTTTTCTTTTAAACGAATATGTCCACATTTTTGCACTTTTTGGAATCCTTTTTTCTTACCCCTACCCTTTTCTAAATAAAAAGCATAATCCAAATTGTCAAAAATTAGCAAATAAGATTATTTAAGAATATCTATTCAGTACAAAGTATTCTTTTTTTAGATTTCTACATTGTATATTTATTATTTTTTAGATGAAATGTGATTGTCATAACCTTAAAAACAATGAAAACCAAACAAAGGATTTAATCAAGGAAACATTATTTTGTTATTTTCTTTGAAAAAAAACTCACCCTGGGTAGTTCCAACGGTGGTAGCTAAAAAATATAAAAATGAAATAAAATTTTTAGAAAATATATTCTATAATGACATATTCCATATTTTTAAGATTTGGTATATTATACAAACTTACGAATGGTTGAAGCTACAGTTGTTAATGGTTCATATGTTTCTAAATGAATAAAAAGAACTTCTGTCAATATGCAACAAACCAGTTAATGCCAACAGACCAAGCTTTTTTTAAATTTTCTAAAAGATTGGTCCATTTTGCATGATGTTTAAATATCTTTATAAGAGAAAGATAGATAGCTTGATGATAGAGAGAGAGAGAGAGATAGATAGATAGATTACCATTGCATCGATCACATGTAAGTTTACATTGGAAAGCAATGTCGTACTTGGTTCGTTCCTGAGGACTTGCGTGACATACACCCATGCTTTTAAACATGTTGCAGCTTTTCAGCTCATCAACACAACTTTTTGTTGTTCCTTAAACATAAATCCATGCAAAAATACATATATACGTGAGTACATGCACACAAAACATTATTGTATGTTACGGTGTGGGGCGAGCTCTGCATAAGCTACATATATCACGCACCATTGTCAACTACATCTGATCTATATACGATAGCCCGCTTGTCAGTTTTATTTCTCTTTTGTTCCTTGTAGTTGTATTTTTAATGTTTTTTACCTGTCTCATAAATTTTGTTTAATTTTCAATTTGTTTATTTTTGTATGGTAGATATTCGTTGTAAGTATATGGCCCTTGTAGGTGTGAAATTTATTACCCATTTCCATTTAAAGTTTTGAACATATGCAATATGTAAAAAGATTATTTAATTATTCATCTCTCTCTTTCATTGTTTATTACAGATTTCGTGGCTGTTATTCTAAATTAAATAGGTTTATATAACACCTCCCCACTATCGGGTCGATATAGAGTAAAACATGGATCTTGTGTATTTATAATCCAGTCGTCTAAATCATAAATCAAAGCAAAAAACTAATCAGCCAAATGATCGAAATTTATACTAAACTAAAAGTAATTATAACACGTAACAGGCGGTATAGATTCTTGATTCACCTCTGCATAGCGCGAGTTAAGTTAATGTGACGTCATACGTAAACTTCATTTTGCTTTGTTTACGTTTCTCAACAGATTACGAAGAAATGGAGGCATGTCGTATCACTCTTGGTTCTCAACATAGCGTCACTAAACGGGTCGACAAATTTAACGGAACCACACATTGGGGGTGAAGGGTAAGCTATTTTGGCATAGTACTGCAAGAGCGAGCTTCGCACCGGGGAACTACGCTCGCTATTATCATTTATTTAAGATTTATAATAAGAAGTTAAGCATTAACATTTAGCTGAGAAATGCATCTGCAAACGATAAAAAATAAACACATTCATCATTTTGTTTAAAAAAAGCAAAACGAACAATAGAGGATAATGTGCTTTTAAAAAACAAGAATTGGAGGACCATTATTGCAAATACAAAATACTGGTAATCCATTACGATGAGGGCACTGTCAGTAATTTGATTTGCTGTGATCATAACACGTTAATATTTATAGATGAACAAGTAAGAGAGTGGGTGAGTTAAAGAGTTAGTAACGAATAAATGAATGCATACATATGAGGTAAGGTTCCATATTAAAATTTTCATTAAAAGCGTACTAGATTATTATTTTTTAATTCTGATCAACAATGCTTTTCAAAGTAGCTGTTTGCCCAATGAATCTGCATATTTATTTACAAAATTTGAAAATGTCTGCGAACGACGGATGACGATAGACAGTTAAAACAAAGATTAACTCGAGTGTCTTAAGTTATCTAGAGGAATTTTATTTACCATTGGGCGATGATGATGGTGTAGTTGGTGCATTTGTAATAGTAGTATACATTAAAGTTGTACTGCTTGGCACGTGATGTGTTGGCTGGCCTATTTATGAATAAGTGAAAATAATGAATAATAATTATAATGAAGGAAAAATATTTGAAGTTAAAGAATTCTGAGTACATACAACTATTCAGAAAAAAAACTTTTATTTTATTTTTTAAGAAATGCAAATTCTATTTAGCATAGACTATATTTACTTGATTTTAACGCGTTCGATAAACTTTACAAACTTACAGAACAATAAACTACACAATATTGTCAGAGGGTCAATATTGCTAATTATATATATATATATATATATATATATATATATATATATATATATATATATATATATATATATATATATATATATATATATATATTATATATATATATATATATTTATTTGTCACTATTTCAATGTTCATACATAAATGATAATGGCAAAGGGTTTCGTAAAAAGCATATTTTAATAGCAAGAGAATTCTGAGGACATAGAATTTTTCAGAAAAACTATTATTCTATTTCTTAAAGTGCAAAATTCTGTCTATATTGGAATAAATCAGCTTGATTTTACAGTGTTCGATAAATAATACTAACGTTCACTGTCATGCCCGTAATTGTTAAAATCTTATCAATGCATTCAAGAATCAAAACTATGTTTGCCTTTATTTTATGCGTCGGTATACGTTTGTGCCAGGTTTCGTTGGGTGACAGCAGCTCAAGTTAAGTCTATGCTTAAGTCCGAGTAAGAATACTTATTGTATTTCTACTCATATAATCTGGGTATATGAATTCAAGAGAATGGAAACAAAAATAAACGATAAAAGGCTTTCTTTCTTTGATCAGTTTGGGATATCCATGTAAGTGCTCCGATCACAAGCTTTTATCCGGTTTGAATTATTTTTTTAAAACCTTTGTCGTTAAATTCTTCTAAACAATAATTATAACATACTGGCCTATTTCATCAACAAAACATGAAAAGAAATGCCAGCTGCCTTACAATGAATTGTGCTAGGTAAATAATATACGATAACAAAATTATGCAACGATCGAAACATCAGATAAATACAAAGTGCTTTATCTCAAAATTATTTAAAGCATTAAATATGATTTAAAAGCTATTTGTTTTCCTTTATTATTAAGAGGCAAGACCACTGCAATAGGTTTTGATAAAAATATAACAAAGTTGAAGATGAAAATAGGCCATTTATCAAATAAATGTCAAGGGTGTAAAAAAACTGTAAATATTGAGGGGGTCAGACGAGACTCGAAAACACCGCTGGTACATTTTCAATATATTTGGCAACATATAATATAGAATCTGACCCCTACATAAAAAAAATAACTTACCCACTATAATTTGCGTGAATTTTGAATGACATTAAAACGCATGTGTTTGGTTACTAATAAAAGTTAACTATATCCTGTACATTACAGTGGTTATTTCTTTCTAGTTAAAAAGATATAGAATTTTAATAGTTTATTTTCCTAATGCATTTACATAAATATTTATGAAAAGGAGCGAAACCGACTTAATTGCATATATCCACCGGAAATTAGAATGCCGTTATTGTTTTCCTGATTATATATCCGTCTCGATTTTATTTACAGTTTTAACGGTTGTTACTTTGAACTATATACATGTATTATGAATGTAATACGTTTGTCATTCACGGTAACATCATTTTTTAATGTTGAAACAAGATAGTATTACATTCGGAGAACTAAAAATAACACTTAGAGGGAAAACACATAAGCCTACGTCATTGTTCAAGAAGGGTACATGTATGTACGTGAACATGCTCACACGCTTGTGTTTTTGCTTTCTTTAATTTGTACTCGTATAAAGAACAAATTTATGATTTTCCGGAAAAAATTAAATCCTTTAATTCCTTAGTGAAACTACAACAATTATAAGGGTGCTGACCCCCCCTAAGTTTTGGGTGATAGTCCAAAATTAGCTGTCGATATCACGTGATAGATTGATATTCATGATAAGGCACTACTTTCCTGGCAGGACAATAAATATTTTTCATTGTTCAAAATTTGATATATCCTTATGACGTGATCGAATGGGGCATTACAATTAACAGTATAAAGGTAACTTTAGTAAGGAATCAAGCTCATGTATTTTCCCCGTCATTTAAAATTGACGCAAATTATAGCAGCGTATATAGCTTTAATAGGCTGATATCTTATCAACTGAATATTGCGTTGTTTTGATAATTTTAGAGGTAACTTTATGACGAATTTTGACATGTCGTTACAAGTAAACACCTGTGACCAACATATCGTTTAGAAATAGTTGGAGAAGGAGAAGGATAAATGGATAGGAAAGATACAGTTATTTTTTGTTACCGTTTGACGATACAGAACTGTCTATAGTTGGCATTGTTGTGTCTGGTGTTGTAATATGTGCTTTTGTTGTTGTCGTCGTCGCTGCTGTTGAAGTTGTGGATTCATTACTATTGTTTGTTAAATTTGCAAAGTTTTGTGTCATAGTTTGCAAGAACTAAAACTGTAGTTATACAGGGAATTAAGAAAGACATATCAAAATGAAAGAAATCAAGTATAATTTTAATCTATCATAACTGGTATTTATCAGTTTTACAAATTACAATAATGTTCGATTATGTCAAATTCAAGGATATATCACTAATATTTTAGTCTCACTAAAAGGTGTTTATTACTTCAAATTTCGCATCAATTATGACTGAATTACTTCAATTATCGAAAACTAATTGCAAACATATAACAATAAATTCACCACTCAAATTGCAACTGCAATCGAGTTTGGTCTTCAAATTCCGTAAAATGCAACATTTTTACAGAAATTGGTAAAAACAAAGCTAAAGTTTTATGTGGTGTAAGATATGACATATGGGCAAAGCTCATGGACCATTTCAAAACGTACAGTAATAATGCTATCTGTTTCAAGATCTTTTTTCTCTTTTATTATCCTGACCAGATTCATACTGGATTCAGATAAAAATTTTCCTCCATATTTTTATCAATATTTCAAGTACTGTATAGTCATATTTAATTTCAAAGACTAGCCAAATGAACCTGTTTTAAATTAAATTACTTCAAACATTCACTTGTCTTTTAAAGATGAGGACGTTTTATGCAGATCAAATATCCTACATAAGCATTGACAAATATTTTGAATGTCTGACTTAAAATTCTTCCTTATTAGCCTTGCAAGTAAAGTGATATTCGAGTAATAGTTCACATTGTTTTTAATTAACATTTTTCATGGGGGAGGGAGTTAACAGTTTATCATAAATAATTCAGGAACTATAATGCACTCTATGTGCAACTTACAATAAAGACGTCATTGTATTTTGAAATGATTATTTTCATTCTCGCCTCTTTTGAAAACAATGCCTTATCAGCAATTCTTCTATGTGACTAGTATACGTCTTCAGAACAAGCATAAACGTTTTCTCCCAGAAAGCGTTGTTTTGCTGTTACTTTTAATACGTATTACATGTAGCATGGGATAAAGCGTGAGCATTCGAAGTACTTGTTCGGTCTGTTGTTTTAGATGTGATGCTTGGATTGGTTGTTGATTGGATTGTTGGAGTGATTTGAAAATGTGTTCCAAATAGTTTATCTAAAAAAATTATATACTTATTAGATACTTTTACATTTTCAATAGACCTTGAGAAATAAATAAAGGACAACACAGAAACATTATTGTAACGACGGCTAACGTCGGAACCCACGGGTTGGTTTTCTATCCGTTGCAGTGTAACGGATAGAAAACCCGTGGGCCCGACGATGCCGAAAGTGTTGGCTTGAAATTCTACGTTTAGATAGAAAAATCATCTGTATTGAAGCGAAACATACCTATGCAAGGATAATCATGACAGCAAATGACACCATTGTGACTGCATTCTCCCTATAAACATTTGTTAACTTAATATCAAAACCGTGGTTATTGCATCCATATATATACCAGTTTTTCTGTAGGTCTGATTATATAGATGCATTGATAATGAAAATACTCTTACTGTACCTTTAGTTCACAAGTTTCAAACTTATGCAGCTGAGTTCCATGAACGAAATCGTTATACACGCATGTCTCGCAAGAGAT
The DNA here is from genome assembly GCA_015776775.1 of Magallana hongkongensis. Taxonomy (NCBI): domain Eukaryota; kingdom Metazoa; phylum Mollusca; class Bivalvia; order Ostreida; family Ostreidae; genus Magallana; species Magallana hongkongensis. The sequence goes on from VIAA01000022.1 coordinate 518,538, forward strand.
GAAGTTACAACTATGTGTAGTAGTACACTCTGGACAATAAATTTTATTACCTGGAATAAATATTTAACTATATTGTCATTTTCCCCAAAACTAAATCCTTTATAAAAAACAAGATTCTATATTCTTCATAGGAATGATATAACTCTCATCTTCATGATCATTATTTTCTATGAACTTCTTTTGACTAAACTCTATATCTTTACGAAAAAGAAATTTAAACTATGAAATTTAACTAAAATGTATCAAATCATGTTTCATGATCTAAAGTATACCATTTAGAGAGGCTCCAGATTTAGGAATATTTCCAAACACGTTCTCTACAAGTATAACATTTCAGCATTATTATGCCTCCTGTCAGTTTGTCGCTATATATTCAATACTTATTTTCGAATAGTATACAAAGGATATATATATATATATAGCGAAATAGAGCACAGTAAATGTTTTTAATAAAAATCTTTCAAGCGCCGACAGCGGGTTTCTAACTCACGACGCTAAAATCATTCCAGCTTAAAGCCTAACGCGTTACCGCTACGCTATTTTGGCCGATAATGTATTTGCCGGTATTTACATATATAAAACATCAAGCAATTAAAATTATTAATATTTCCAAAAACTATTCATTATTGATGGTAATTTTAAAGTTAAAATTTTGATAAACTTTTGAACAATTAAATTAAACATTTTTCAAAGAAATTTTACATTGGGATCACAAAAACGCTTTTTAAATGACATCTAATAAAGAATTTGCAAGAAAAAATAATTCAATGAGATTTCGTCTGCTAACGTTAAACATTTTGAGTTTTCTCGGTAAGATCAAACATCTCTCATTTCTTGGAAAACAAACCCCATAAACCTTTGTTGACTTTTTATTGTACAACAACTTGTTGAATAATTAAACAATCAAATCAATTGATTAATTTGAAGAAAAAAACCAGAACAAGGGACTAGTCAACACTCAAACAACACAGCTACCTAAACACCCCTGCGAATGTGTTCGGAATGTTTTCTTTATCGTTGCTAAGTAAGTAATAAATCCAGAGGTGCTCGAATGAAAGTTCACGAGACTTCACCAATATTTGTTCACTTCCTGTGAAATTTCGAGCGGAAGTATAAGTGATCGGATAATATTCTCAAAATACGTAAGTACTGGTCGTTTTTCATATCATATCCTACTGTGATTTATGTTAAAACGGGAAAAGCTTTCAAGATGTATGTCTTATTTTACCATCTAGCAGTTATTTATATTAAACGATAATATTCAGAACAGAGTTATCGTTCGTGTGCAAACACGTGTAGAGTGGTTGAAAATATAACCATTGGGTTGCTTAATAAATTCATAGCCATGTTTGATGCTTGTGGTGTGCAATACCATGTTTTAAAAAAAAATAATGGGTGTCTGTTTTGCATTAAAACTTAGTATATCGAGCCATTTGCAAGGTACATTCTGCATAAAATGGTATAGTCTGTTTCACTATTGATGTTATTACTAGGTCCGGCGCGGATCGAAAATTAATCCTCAGGAGGGATCTCTTTTAAGCATGTTAGTTGTTGCAACAGCAGACAAAAACTAATTTTTGTATGGTCACATTTCTTTCTAGAACACATTTTATTCACCAATTAATGAAGATAAAGTTTAAAATCAATAAACCTCTAGATTTTATATTTGACTACTATATTAAGAACCTAGATACATGAACTGTGAAATAGACTTTATACACGAGGTACGATTTTTACTGCGAAACTGAAATGGTCAAATAAAACCATGTGGTCTAAAATTTGAATGACAATAACATTCGCAGGGGTGCTAAAGCAAACACGTCAGTATATTCAACAGTCGGAATAATATTAATAACTAGAGCAGAGCTCGTGGCAAAGCTACGAGTAGGTCTTCCGTTGTTGCTGCGAGATGAAAATTTATGTGATTTGGTGTCAAACGATTATAATGACTAATGACTAAAATTTCACTTCTGCTTTTGTTATAAAAACGTGCTGTGATTGAAAGCCTGTATGAAGACAGGAAGAAAATGTTTTAGGAAAACTATTTGTCGAACACAGTTTGTGTAATTGTTTTGAAAACTCTTTAAGGCCCTGTCACACAAAGTTGCGTTCCCAGTGCGTGTTCACGGCGTTGTAAAATTAATGGAATCGCCGTAGGAAAATTCAGAAAGGCGTTCTTACAGAGCTCCCAACTACGTTTCCACAGAGTTCTGCTCGGCGATTGACTGCCCTCTCGCTGGGTATCCGCCGAGCGCTCATGACATGCTAGGAGTTTTTACCGCGCATCCACAGCGTGCTCTGCGCGCTGACTGCGTGCACATGCGCTGTTGGAGACTTTACGGCGCTGTCATGGCGACCTTACTCCACTTCTACGGCGTGTTTATCGGAACGCAGAGCCACGGCGCGTACTTTGTGCATGTTCAAAGTACGCGCCGTCGCATGGCGTTCTAAAATGTTCTAGGCTAGGATATCCCACCGCGGCGAACGAAGATGCCGTTGAGTTGTTACGGCGCTGTAGAAGACTCTAGTTCGTTTACCATGGCGTTTTACATAATTCAATTACGCAGCGGGATCGCTGTGAGGACGCAGCTCCAGTGTGACAGGGGTTTAAACAATGAGAAGTTTAATGGCGAGTTAAATTTTTCAGGGTAGCATGGATTGTTATATATTACATGTACTCATGATTCATGTAAGGACATGTTAGTAAACACGTGCATAAAAAACACGTAACTTCTGTAAATAAATCTTTCTAATTTTTTGAAGACTATGTGCAAGTTTGAATTTGTTTCGTGCTGTCAAAATTTGGCAAATAGCCAACATTGATGCCATCTATGAAAATTTATTCAGGGCTGATATTATTTGATAATACGAGTAGACTTGAACATTTAAAATAATAATCAGCTATCTAAGATCATCGGGAGAATTTATGCATAAGTGAGCGCCTAAATGTTACTCCAAAATCCCTATTTTTAAGTCAGTTTTTTCTCCTTTATCGGATCAACAGTTATTCTCTCGGAGAAAGTTTACGTATGTATTTAAAAAAAAAAGGAGAAACTTCAATAAAAATAAGCGGAAAATAATGGTGTTACGGTTTTAATTTCAGTTAATTTAATTAAATGTGACAAAGGCGCATATTCGGTCGGATTTTTGGTAACATGTACATGTACATGAAGTAAATTTGATGCAAATTCAATTTTGTTTTTTGTGGGTATTTTTGTTTTTATTTTTTTTTGCTTTTCTCTGCTTTATCATAAAGATATATAAAAAAAACTACGTACATGTCACAAGCAATATTTGCCTTCTCTATTTATCTTGTATTTTAATAGATTGGGTAATCATTGTCAGGGGCGGATACAGGATTTGTAAATGGGGGGGGGGGCGTGGATAAAATTATTGAGGCAGGGGGTCTGGGGCCGCCTTGAGGCCCCCCGTGGGTCCCGGGCAAAGCCCTGGTGGGGGCCCAGGGGGCGAAGCCCCCGGAAGCTCCTGGGTTTTCGTGTAATTTGAAGGTAAAACCAGGCTCAATTAAAATAGTGGTATTTTTTCAGTCGCAATATGGAAATGACAGCGCAGTAACAAAACTGCTGGGATTTCCAGTCGATTCTTGGTCGAAGCCCCAAGTTCAGGGCCTGGGGAATTTGTTGCAGCCACCATAATGAAATGACCAACACTGCTTGTTTTAAACACAGTTTAATTGGTTTGTTATCAGAACCTGTCAACATGCATCAGGATTAGATGTTTATAGATGTTTATAGAGCAGCAGATAGCACAGCTAATGTATCAATGAGGTGTAATATTGAGTCAGGCATAATTATAAATAAAGTGAAACACAAAATGCTAACTTTTCTATGTAAAATGTATCTAATCAACTACAGTAATGCATACTTTGAAAATTTTAGGGGGGGGGGGCGTGCGCGCTCCACGCCCCCCCCCTTAAATCCGCCAGTGAATGTTGACCTAAAATTAGTATTCCACTGGCTGTAGCTAACCTTGTAAGTAAATTAAGTTGCATGACATCCTCATACCACACAACTTCAATAAAACTTTTTTTTAAAAATCAATTTTCATATAATTAGCAATAAAGAACACATGTCCATCTCACTGAAGTGTAACTTTGAGAAGGCAGATATGTCGCTATATTATAGTCTGTAAGTCAAGTAAACTAATCTGTCCTAACTTGCAATACTTTGCTGATTTCTATGGCGACCACCTGCATAGCATAATGTAGTCGTATTTCATAACATCTTATCCCAAGAAAACATTACATTTGACTTAAAACTTTTAATTATAATATATATTATTCTGTTCATAACTATATGTAATAGAAGTTTAGCGTGTTCGACATGTTAATTAATTTTAGCCACGTTCTCAGATTACGATCCCGCACCTTTAATGTGAAAATGAAAGTCTTGTTGTTTGAAAATTGACCACTTTGAAGAAAGCACCCTTCGAACTGTTGATTAATTACATAACAATTGATGATCTGCAGCCATAAATAAGCTGGGGCTATATATGTTCTGAGCTGTTTGCGCTGTTCAAAGTGACACACGGTAGCACGTGGCGATTGAATTTACGCAATAAAGAAAGTTGAAATTTACAAAGACTGACCGAATAAAAAAACGGGTGGGAAAGAGAAACACGCTCAGGAGAAAATGCTACACATAAGAAGTCACTATCAAATGATTTTCGACAGATCTGGAATTTTAAAAAAAGAGAGCACTTGGCCGCGGGGCGGTGGGAGGGCAACACAGAAATAAGTTCGTTTTCACAATGAAACTAACGACCGTGTAGAAACACTACAGAAGTTATTAATATGTGACCGATAGAATCTAAACAAAACTTGTTTCAAAACTCATGTGAATATTCTTTAAAATAATCACCGAATGCCTTAATTCAGGGCATTCTCTTATCGTGTCAGCACCTACCGCAAACATGGCACTTTGATCATAATTTGATTTGATTTTTTAATTTACCTTGTACGCTGTCGTATAAATCAATGCTAAATCAACTGTACGAGTAAAATAAATTTATCGGTTCATAATAGTTTAAAACATAATAAAAATAGTTGCGTTCGTACAAAATACCAAACATGCACGCGTGATAAGGTACATGTAGAGGTCACTTGCACGGGATCTCCTCGGCCATGTGCGAGGGATGATCATTATTTAAAGGTTTTAATATTTGTGTTGTTGTTTTTAATTTTGTTGTTGATTGAAAACATTATTTGTACAGTTTTTAAAACATTTAAGACTTACAAACCAACCATTCAAATATGTCTAACGAGTATTTCCGATTTGGAGTAATATCGCTATTATTAATTTTCCGAACGACTTTTTAATTTACTCTCCAATGTTTAATTTAACTAAATACAAAATGAACAAACTTTTATAACACAAAATTAAAACAGTGTACAGTGTATTAACGGCTATATAAACTCAAACACGTTCATATTCATGTAAGTGTGCGGGTGCGAACCTGTGTATTAGATAACCGTTTACCGCTAGGTAGTGCAGCCGTGGATGATTTCCTCGGCCGCGGGCGAAGGATAGATTACATAAAGGTTTAACGCATACACACGCACAGCTCAGAACCTAGGAAGATTTGAAAAGTTTGCAATTTAATGACTAAATTCTATCAAATAGAAATTCTTTTTTTACTTAAAACCCACAATTGATATATATGTCTGATATTGCATTAGATTGAGAATGGCATTGCTTTTATTAATTAACTGAACGATTTCTTAATTGACACCCTATCGTTTAATCCAATTGAAGAATAAACCTTTATGTGTAATCAAAACTGAAATAATTCTTCAGTTCGCAGCTAGATTAACTCTTATATGAGAGACGCAACTCTCGTGTATTAGATAACCGCTGACCGCTAGGTAGTCCAGCCGCGACCATGGTGACCGATTTTCTCGGCCGTGGGCGAGGGATAGCTTACGTAATAATACACATCTCTGATTCAAGGTGGATTTTAAATGCATGCAGTATGATAACTAAAATGTAATGCATAGAATTTTTTTTCAATAAGTATTTTGTGTTTTACTAGAAAAGAAAAAGAATGTTTTGTTTTTCGATTCTCGTCTTTAAGGATTGTGCACTATAAGAACTAAACAACAATGACTTTAACTTCTATAAAAAAAAAGCATGTGTTCTAATTTTTTTCTCATGAATTAAAGCCTCCTGTATAAACCATCATACTTTCTGTGGTAACTTTTTGCCAGTTTTACGCGCAAAGACTTTCGTTAACTTGCCAAATGAAAGCAGGTACATGTTAACATGTAAAGCTTTTTACACTCATACTACACAAATCACTTACAAAATAACATTGTAACGACCTTTATGAGATTCCAACACACAACTTTTCCAGCGACAGCAATATCGAAATCCTAACCGTTTTTGAGTTATTAAGCAAAATCTTTTGAGGGCTACTGGCCCTTAATTTAAGGGGCCAGCCCTTTTTTATTGGTGTCAAATGAAAGCCCTTAACATTATGCACAACTTTTGTTCTATATGTATTTAGGAAATATTTCAAACTAAAAAGTTACGAAGCTAAAACATGAGAAAAATTTCGCTATTTTTAAAACATAGATTTCGATTGATTAATTGGAGTGGAATAATTGGAAGAAACTAAAATCCAAAAATCAGAGGACAATATTCAAAGTGTCAATAATAAAGATTTTTAACTATAAATTTTTTGCTACGGACCATTTCGGAGCCTTTGTCTGGAAACTAACGCCCCATAAATTTTAGAAAAAGGGAAATAACTCAAAACCGGAAGTTGCGATTTCAATTTTTTTTGTGCTCTAGAAACCTAATTCAATTTACAATATACCGTGAAAATTTGAATGAAATCGGATGACAAACAAAAAAGTTATTGAGGATTTAAAAACGTCTAGAAGAAGAAAAATTATAATGAAGAAGAACCATCAGAAACAGTACAAGGTCTTCCGTTGGAAACGGAAGACCTTAATAACAATAGTGTTGTGTTGTGCATGTACTATGCCTAAATAGTAGTCAGAGTTTGATACATAGTGCACTCGCCTCCGGCTCGTGCACTATGTATCAAACCCTGACTACTATTTAGGCATAGTCCGGCTCGTGCACTATGTATCAAACCCTGACTACTATTTAGGCATAGTACATGCACAACACAACACTATTCTATAAATATCTTTGACGTACTTTGTTACGCAATACAATAATCGTTGAATATGCACATATTTCTAAATAAAACATCTTTAATTAGCAACAGGCATCCTACTTTCAAATTACTTACCTTTGTTGTTTAACAAAATCAAACCTTGCAGTTGTGGCACTTGAGCTTACATTTAAAGCTGACATTAATTTTAAACAAAAACATTGTTCAAACACGTGTGATTCACAATGCATAGCACAATTTACATTTTAAACACTCTTGTCATTGCTGCATTTTGGTAATTACAAATAAACTAAGATTTGAATATTTGCACTCCGTAATCTTCTGTCCCTACATGAATATATATTCATTGGTACGATTGGAGTGTTTGTAGGGTTACAAATACAACCTCATTCAGAGATTCTTATTCAAGATTGCCTGATAATCGTAATATGGATACGTGAACGGATTTAACTTAATATTTTGCTATTCTTCTAGAATCTATTCAGGCATGATGTATATTAGTTGGGATCAATTTTTTTTCAAATATTTAGTAAAATCAAAAGCATGCATTATTGTGGACTATGGTGCATTTAGAGTTAAGTATTGGTACACAAATCTTATAAGCGATCCTAAAGATCATATTTTCAGTGTGTACTAAAGAAAAAAATATTTTGCTTATTCAAGTACGTACATGCATGTATATCTGCATGCGCGGATCCAAAAAGTTTTTTCCAAGGGGGGGGGGGGGGGGGGGGGTCCGTAGGGTAATTGTGTTTGCCTTGACGGGGAGGGGGGTCCGAGGCATATTTGCGATAATTTTACTGTATAAATTTAATAAATTTTAAACAAAAACATTGTTCAAACACGTGTGATTCACAATGCATAGCACAATTTACATTTTAAACACTCTTGTCATTGCTGCATTTTGGTAATTACAAATAAACTAAGATTTGAATATTTGCACTCCGTAATCTTCTGTCCCTACATGAATATATATTCATTGGTACGATTGGAGTGTTTGTAGGGTTACAAATACAACCTCATTCAGAGATTCTTATTCAATATTGCCTGATAATCGTAATATGGATACGTGAACGGATTTAACTTAATATTTTGCCCTTCTTCTAGAAGCAATTCAGGTATGATGTACTGTTATATTGGTTGGCATTTCAAATTTTTAGTAAAATCAAAAGCATGCATTATTGTGGATTACGGTGTGTATAGATTTAATTCAAGTTTCTTACCACGTTGTACATTGTTCACAATTTGTGGTATCAAATCAAAATCAACCAAAAAAAACCCAACAGTATTCAACAGTTTTTGGTGAAAAAAATATTATTTACAATGTATACCTCATCGGCTAAGCATAAATTTAATATATTATAATATGATGTTTTTTTAAGATATATTGGTTCATTAATCAAAATAAGCGATTATAATGTTTATATTTTCAGTTTTAGCTATATATTAAAATATTTTGTTGAATCAAGTATCGAATTGAATCTTTAAAATTTTCTTTATTTTTATTCAAAAGGAGTATACCCTAAATTCCCAACCGAAAACTATTTTTAAATAATAATAGTTTAGAATTAAAAAGCATTTTAAGAAGTTAAATGAAATTCTTTCACTCATAAACATGTCATCCATATAGTTCATAGACACCGTCAATCATTGTAAATGTACTCTGATCCAGGGTATTCGGATCCAATGGTTTTTTGCTAGTACTTACATGTAAATTGACTACAGTGTGTGCAAATTTCACTAACTTGGCAAATTAAAGGGGTTCGGACTCCCCGACCTCTACTCTAGATCCGCGAATGAAAAGGTTTTGGCATAAATATGAAAAGAAATATTTTACCTACACATGCCATGTCAGTGCAGCAGAGATCATTATCATCATCTTTACACTGGTGGTCGATCTAAAACAAATAGAATACGGCAATCAACATAAAACATATAATAATAATCTAAGTGCTTAATGCGATCTTAGAAATAGAACAATAATCACATTAATTCTTAATTTTTTCTTACAGTGAGACAATTTGTATCCTGTGGTAGTTGATTTTTGAAATGAATCTGGCAAACTTCACATAAATTTGTATTTGTAAGATCAATTATATGATGAGTAGAAGCAGGACAAGGTATATGATGAAGTAGTTGGTTTGTCTGGATTGTTTGATGTCCACCTGTGCTGGTTGGGTTTGCTGTAAGAATAATACATGTAAAAGATTTTAAAGAGAAATTGCTTGAATGTTTTATATATCAGTTGATATTTTCATACCATATCTTTTGTCATTGAAACACTTTTCCCTAAAACAGAAAAGAATCGATTCGTTCGTTACTAGTACCCAATAGATTTTTTTGTTAGTATATGTACCAAACTTGCTTATTTTTCTAAAGTTTTAATAAACAGTTGCAAGTGAATCTTGATATAGTTGTTATTCATCTGTGTACATTTATTTCTTTTATACATCAGCTACCTATTTAGAGTTATAATTTTGGCAATTTTTGGCTAATTCTTTTTTATGCATCATTTAATAACATTTTCGATTTGCTGTAATTATACATGCATCAGTTTTCAAGATTTAGAGATTCACGATATTGGAGCTCCACCTCCGCCCCGACCGGGGAGTGAATTGCCGGGGTTTGAACTAACCACCTTCGAAACCCATTCTCCTAACGTGCTAACCACTCGGCCATCTAGTCAAGACTGAAATCTTGCTTTGATCTTTCTATGAAAAACGGAACCTAGCGCGCTGGTTGCACAATAGTCCGTCGTTTGAAATTAAAGTGGAATGCAGTTAAACGACAATTTAACATGATACACATTGCATAGATATATACATACAATACATGTAAGCACAAATATTACAATAACTTTTAAGCTGACATAATCTGCCTATAGTGAAGAAATTAGATATTTATTGTTATGCACGTGTAATTTGACATTTCTTTCTACTAGCATATATAATAGCTGTATGTTATGGCAGCTACACAACGTATCTCGTGCATATTTGTATTTAACCTAGCGAATAACGAATTGTGTGTGTGTGTGTGTGTGTGTGTGTGTGTGTGTGTGTGTGTGTGTGTGTGAAGGGGGGATATATATATATATATATATATATATATATATATATATATATATATATATATATATATATATATATATATATATATATATATATATAATTATATATATATATATACTTTAAGTAAATTATGAATTTTATGCACTATGTTTTATAGCGATTTATGTATAAAATTGAATTGTTGTATGAATTACTATAATTTTTTTTGGTCACATTTTGTGTAAATCACCTAATTTAATTGTTGAATTATAATTTGTTAATGTTTTATTGCCGGTGACTGCCGGTGCTGTCGGCGATCTGCCGTTGATCCCTATGGAAGCGCATGGGTCGCCGGGGGGGGGGGGACCTCTGTATAGGTATATACGAGGAGATTGCCCGATTCGGTGGACTCAGGGTTTTGCTATTGAGGGTAGAGTGTGTGTTTTTATTACTTCGATTATTCTAGGTAGAATCTAAAGGATTTTGAGCAATTTATTGATTATTTCATCATGATAATACGGGTCAATCTCGTTTACACGATATTTATTAATTTTTAGGAAGTTTGTATTGGATTAATTTCGATACAGACGATATATTTCATTTTATTTACGGTTAGATAAAGTGTTTATCTCTGAAGTCTTACCGATTTAATAATTGGTAAACGTAAATAGCTGGAATTTTTATTATTCTAATTGTTACAGTAGGAATAATTTATAGCTAAATTAAGATTTTATTGTAGTAAATAATTGACAAAGTTTTGCGTTACATGTAACAGCTTAGTGAGACATTGTCTAGTAATTCTAGATTTTCTCTCCATTTTATTAATATTCATTCGTACACTAATCGGGTCATTCTCGTTTAGTGCGACCCCCCCCCCTTTTTTTCTAATAAATAAACGTTCATACGAAGGTTGTGCAGTAGTCTCACTGTTCGATTTGGGTAATTCCTGATTAAACAGTGGATTAAATGTAGATGTTCTTAATATTATTGATCAGTAATACGTCTTGTCAATTATTTCTTGCATAAAGAATCTGGGGGAATAAGCCGTTGCAAATGCCCACGACTCTCTCATACGTCTTATAAGAAGTAATAAACGTACGAGTTAAATGGGCATTTAAACGGTGGACAGTATTGTCCAAATGAAATGTCCAAAAATGCGAGAAAGGGGCAATCGAATGCGCTTAAATTTTGCAGCATTTACATATATTTTAAACTGGCAAATTTAGAATGACAATCACATACTCATTTAAAGAGTTAAAGTACAAAAATGTTGATTACTTTCTAACAATATTTAATTTACTAATTTACCTCAGTCATCGTATACAACCCCTAACGCAGGGGAGTCGACAAAGAGTATGGGGGAGTCGATTTTTCCGCTTTGGAGACAGAAGAATTTAGTTAACTCCTTTTGTAGGTATTCAAAACAAGTATTTTCAAAAAAAAATACAGTGGCGTCGGAAGCAAATTGAAAGTGGGGGTGGGGAGGTGGGGCTAGACTTAAAAAATCTTGACAAGCAAAATACGGTCTTTGCTATGTATAAATTTGCAAATAAGTGGGGGAGGGGCTAAGGAAGACAGCGATAGTCAAACCAGTAACGTATAACAAGGGGGCTTGTTATAGGTCACTGGTCAAACGTTGTGTTGATCATTGTCCTAGTCAGGTCTCTGTGTCTTTTGGTAGAACTACTATGCTTTTTCTTTCACAACAAAACACGCATTTGTAATGTGATTTTCCTGCCAATACAATTGGAAGTGAAATACATGCCTAGTTAATCGTTGAATTTTCTTTAGGCGCATACTGTACATTTGACCGAAACACTGTGCCGGATAATTATGCCAGTGCCAAGGTGGCATTTTTGCACCCGTCTAAGCTGCATATATCGAAAAATTCAAATATGCCATATGATAGACCATGGTTTAAAGAGTTAACAACCACCTTTGTTATCAGTGTATCTCACCTGTCAGGTGAGATATTTACCTTTCAAAAATAAATTCCTACAGGAAAATAATTTTTCCCATAGGAAAAAAATATTCCTATAAGTAATTTGAAATTTCCTAACGGAATACAAGAACTTCCTATAAGAATTTCAATTCCGATAGGATTTGATAAAATCCGATTGGAACACTTAATATCCTATAGGAAAACTACATGTCTGAATCAAATTCCTACAGGAAATACCATTCTTCTATAGGAAATATAATTCCTATAGGACTTTTTAAAAATCCTATAGGATTGTCAATATTTCCTGTAGGAGAATCAATTCTTCTACGGGAAATTCATTTTTCTATGGGATATCAATTTATAAAGGTAAATATCTCACCTGCCAGGTGAAACACTCTAAAAACAAAAGTGGTTATATACTCTCTAGACAATGGTCTACCATTTGCTACATATGGATTTTTCCGAAACTGCATCTTAAGCGGATGCAAAAATGCCACCTTGGCACTGGCATAATTATCCGGCACAGTGTTCAAGTTAGCTTGTATTCTGCATTTTGTGCACAATTACATGCTTTTGTCCAGCGTATGTCCTTTTTGTGTTAACAAGACTCTCAGGGATTAAAAGATGGAACGTTTTATCTTGCCATTTAATTGTTTCTTGCATGCACAACAACCATTTGTTTACAATATAAAATCGTGCAATCTCAAAGAGAATAACATACATTTCATATTTTATAAAAGTAGTAGAAAACGCCTATCAAATAATTTCAAGTTATTATAAACAAATTTTTATTATTAAGAAAAAATAGGAAAATTACATTTTAACAATGTATATTATTAAGTAAATAAAGAAAATTACATTCTAACAATGTAAACAAAAAACCCATAACGCGTACGATTCGAACACCCACTTTTCCAGTTACATTTGTTTAAAGAACTCCTCGCTTACCACTACACCACCATTCGCTTGTTTAGATGCTATTATAATATAGCTGATTCTATTTTTATCAGTTTTACGCAAACAACTGGACTTAGTCATTTAAAGACCAAGCTTAAAAATTTAAAGAAGAAAACTTACTTTTTACCATAGAGTGGGTTTTCGTACCATTTTTTAGAATTTGAAAAAGATAGACGTTTATATGTGTTAACAATATTCGTTCTTTAAAAAATGGTACGATGACCTACTCTATGAAAAAAATTAATATAATTTGAACATCCGATTTCTATATCATTTTGTTGCCAAATTTGCATATAACTATTTTGTTGTCTTAATATCAATTAAATGTGAAGTTACTTTTTGTGGGTTATGGCAGCACTGAATGTATATGATCACATATATAAAGATTATGGTTACATTGAAATTAGTGTTAAAACGGGCTTGGCCCCTGTGAAACAACCAAAATGATTGTTGAAATGTCGTGGGTGCAAACCGCCATTGTTTAAATGGGAATAATTTAATTCTTGTTGAAACTTGTAACTTTCTGATTGTCTCAAAATATTATTTTATATCGTATTAAAAATGTTGCCTACGTCATAGTAAGACTAAGTTAAACGTCAAAAACGTATCAATCCGCCTGACGTTACGTTTGAATTTTGTACAATTTAATGTCATTTAAAGATCAAACGACTGTTTTTATCAACTATTAATAGACACACAAATTAAATTATAAGGAATGAATTCAATATTTATTAGTTTTATACGATATAAAATGGTTTGGAACAGTTTACACTTTTTTTTAAACCGCGAAGCGGTTTATAAAGCCTAAACTGTCCCAAACAATTTTTATATCGTACAAAACTAATTATAATTGACTTCATTCCTTAAATAAATGCAAAAGTATAAATTGAATGTTACTTTGAGAGCTTGTATTTGCAGTGCGAACAGTAGTGGTAGATGTGGCACTTTCAGTTGTAGCAGCCGTGTCGTTAGATGTTAGATAATAGTGTCCAAACGCCTGTGCTTTAAAAAGAAGAAATAATACAGAAGATAAACACATCAGAATTCAAACATTACTTAACGCACACAAACTAAAATCAATAAAAAATGGGGTAAAAAAGGTCCCTCCAGAGTTTTGTAATAAGAGACAGCAATCATTGGTAGTTTTAAGTGTGTTTCTGATGGACATATTTGAAAACATCAACAAGTATATCATATTATATTTACATTCAGTGTTTATTTCCCCTTATGTTTGCATTGGAAATCTGCGACGCTCAATTTTCTATGAATACACTTTGCTAATTCATGCGCCGTGAGCACAGATACAGACGTCTCTACGTGTTTTGAGTATATTTAATTTTGTAAGATTAAATGAAATTTTCAAACTAACATAACCACTTTTATATGTACTTTTGAAAAACAATCATTAATATATATCTACTGCTTAATTAAAGAAGATTTTTCTCCACAAATTTTCTGGCAGTATATTTTTTGTTGCGAAAGTTAACTAAATAACATGTTAATATGGCTGTTCCATGTATGTTTCATATCCCTGACAAAGAGTGCAAATAATGGCTTTATAGCGGCGATACACACTATTTCATACAATTAGACATCAGTATGAAAATATCAATGGCGTTAACAAGATTGTCTATATTTATATATATACGGGTATATAAACCTATCGATGAGTGATATAGCCTATCTTGTTAAGGTGGCAGATGAACACCCCATATCTTTACTTATATACCAGGTACTTTATTATCTATTCCTGCCAAAGGTCTAAAACTTTTACTAGTCTCAATCTCAGGATACTTTTCAAGGTTTTATGTATGAATATTGTTCTTCGAGTTTTATGTCATTTATTGAAGGAAATGCCTATTTTCTACTTGTCACATCACATCACTTATTCTTCATTTCGTATTATATTATGTTGTGACTTTGACTATGGCATTATGTTTCATGCAACTCTTATGCTATGTATTCTTCAATAAATGACCTGTTTTATTCTTTACGAAAGAGTTGAGTTTTGCTACGTAATAGTATAGATGTGAGCAGGCAGGCATAATATAAATATAAGTATTGAATGCTAAAATTTGGATGTCGTCGGTCCTATAATACACCAAACGATGCAGTCAAATTATCATACCGCGCTGACGCGCGGTATTCAATTTGTCTGCACCGATTGGTGTATCATAGGACCGACGACATCCAAAAATATGCATTCAATGCTTAGACCCCAACTTTATATCGCGAACCGTCATTAATAAAACGAATTTGCATCTTCAGTAAAGAACCTGTCACACCAAATTGCGTTCAAACAGCATGTACACAGCGTTGTAAAATTCCTGAAATCGCCATAGGATCAAAGGAATAATTCAGAAAAAATTAACAATTTCATTTGAAATTTTTAGAAATGAAGATGTCCTGACGACGACCGTGGCTTTTCTTCAGAGCTCCCGCGGCGGGTACATGTAACTGCGTTTCCACAGAGTTCTACTCGGCGATTGACTGCGCTCTCGCTGAGTATCCGTCAAGTGATCAAGAGGTACCAAGAGTTTTTACCTTGCCTTCCCGGCGTGCTCTTCGCACTGACCGCGTGCATAAGACGATCTTTATTAATTGCTATGTAAATTTTCATTTGTACAATTGTACCGGAAACCAACATGAACCTTGAACTTTATAACTAGTAAATAAATGATAAAAACATTCGCTATTGATTGTTTATTTTAATCAAACAATGTACATTATTATTGAAACGCAACTAATTTCTAAATAATTTGTGAAAGATAAAAATTTTTGTAGACAGGTCTACAAAAAATAACCGTTATTAGTTGGAAAACATAGAAGGGCTTATTACATCAGAACAAAACGCCATGAATTCCGTCTACTTCAATATTTGAAAATGCTATAATTACATAGTTATCTACATCAAGTTTGAAAATACTACATCGCTTGCTTTTGTACAGTGGTGCAACAGCCACTGTTGTTGTGGGTTGGCTGACAGCGCACAAGAAACACAGTGGAGGCTCGGTATAAATGCTAATTTACGCAGAAGAAACGTCAAGAGAGCGCGATAATTAGACTTAACTCACTATGCGTTAAGTCCCTTTAAGACAACAGATAAGCCAGTCCAAGAAAGATTACTCCTGTTTTAAGGGCCCTTGTTATATTCTGTGTAATTATAAACCCCTATTGCCCATATTAGGAAATTTAGGTAAGAACAAGCGCAAATAATCCGCGTTACGACCTCCTTTTGCTGCTGACGCTGGTCGGGCTAAGACGCATAAACTGATTGCTCATCCAATATACCGATATCATCATCAGAAGCATAAGTTAAGTTCAATTTCTAAGTTTATATTACTTTTTCTTACATTTTCACGGATCAACTCCACGGTTCTACTACGGAATATTTTCCTCAATTGACACCGGAAAATCAAATAATCGTTAATGCCCCAGTCACACATTCACAGATCAACTCCTAGGTTCTACTACGGAATATTTTCCACGGTTGACACCGTAAAAATCTAATGATACGGAGTTAGTACGGATGCACTACGGAATGGATACAAATTGATACATACGAATTACTACGGATTTATACGGAGTTAAAACGGACTTCTACGTTCTAAAACGGTTTAGTAAGTTTTTCTAAGGAAGTACTACGGTGGTTTCATCCGTAGTGGAATTTTGAACATGTTCAAAAATTGTCGCAGCTATACAAGTATTGCTACGTTTGGATACGATAACAGACGGAAAAGCCACGGGTCAATACATATCGCCACGAATGATTCCCGATCGCTTCCGTAGCTAATCCGGCATTTAATCCGTGAATGTGTGACTGGGGCATTACCTATAGAGTAAGCTTTACCGAACACCTCGATGTAATATCTGCTTATTAAAGGCCTAATTTTTATTTTTGAAATCTCGGCCGAGCACGTGGTCAATTAAATTATCGCTCATTTACTTCATATTTTCTCTACAAAAAATCCATATTTCTTGAAAATTTATCATATATTAGAAAAGTATGGATGATATAAATAAATTAAATTAACAGCTTTAAGTACATGTACGTGGAAAATATGTAATTTTCCGTTTCTTGTTTTCCCTCAAGACATCATGTTGAGAGCTAAACGCAAGTCCACGTCGCGATATGTCAGCCCGTCTAGAGCGCCTGGTACCCGGCCCACTTCCAGCAATGCAACAGTAACAATGCTCAGCGTTCCCACAGCCAGCTCAGTGTCAGCGACGCAAACAGGGCCCACCAGTGTTGCATCTGGCTCTAGATATGCAGTTACCTTGGGATCCGCGCCCTCCTTTGACCCCACAGCCAATGTAGTTTCAATGCCTCAGGATCCGCACATGTTCCAGTCTCCGGGATCCCATTAAATTCTGCTTCTCGGTCATCTATATCCAACCCACCCGGGAATGCATCTCCATCCACGTCAGGTATGCTAACGCTTGCCAAAATCTGTCCAAATTATTTTCATGCTACATATCCCCACTTCGCTTCGGACATTCCCACACCCATTCCAGCGGTTCCTTTAGGTTTCAATACCAGTAATCCTACTCCCCTTGTAAGTGTATCCGATAACCTTGGCCTTCATGTTCCGCAAACATCGACTTGATTAAAATTGTACAATCTGATATTGATTCGGGGGCTCATCAAAAAATTGCTATAGTTCAAGGCCAGTTGGTTCTACAACCGAAGCCCAATCATAACAAAATCACTTCAATTCAATCATGGACCGATGCATCTTTATATTCGCCAGTGTCTATCTTACAAAGTATCCTATTGACCCCAAGGGCATTCTAAAGTCTCCTATGAATTATTTTATTGATATGGTAATTTTTCTTTCAGACAACATAAACAAGTAACTTTATGTAGCTGTCTTTTGTTGCTGCTGTCTTTTTGTTCGTATTTCATCAGATGATCACGTCTCACCAAAAACCTGTATCACGTCATGGCTTTGAGGGATTTTGGTGTTCTGCCAAATTTTGATAGGAGTCTCGCCTCACATTCTGTTTTAGTCCAGGGTCTGCGCCCAGTAATATTAGCTCCTGACATTTTCATTTAATTTGCTACATCATATACCCGTGTAAAGTCGATGTAGTTCATTGCCGTTTATGATTGCCATTGTCATTTTATATAATACAGTTTTATTCCTGGTAAAATCATTGATCATAAACAACGTCATTTCATTTATCATTGTCTTATAAACACTATCATTGACTTATAAACATTATCATTGTCTTATAAACATTATCATTGACTTATACACATTGTCATTTACATAATCATTGTTTTATATATATCAATTTATCATTGTTTCATTTATGTACAATAGATAATAAAGCCATGACAGAAACTGCCAATACGTTTTCTATTACTCTGTTCTGTCGAAATAATATCGCAGCAATAGGTCTTTGAGGTCGATGTGTGAACGCAGCAAAATGAAAAACAACAAAACGTTCAAGCGCTAAGGATGCGCAGTGGGAGCGCGAAAAAAACACAGTCACAAAGAAATCCGAGAGGTCTCTGTATAAGCGCAGTCTACTTATCACTGCGTCAATACTGCGTTACTTGAGCGCGCCAACGGAGCTTTAGATGCCCTGTTGGAGACTTTACGGCGCTGTCACGACGACCAAACTCCGTTTCTACTGCGTGTTTATCAGAACGCAAAGCCTTGGCGCGTACTTTGTCAATGCTTAAAGTGTGCGCCGTCGCATGGCGTTCTTCAATGTTCTTGACGATCCCGCCACGACAAATGAAGATGCCGTTGCGTTTTTGCGGCTTTGTAGGAGACTCTAAATTTGAAGTACAGCTCATATTTATTGCTTTCAACGCCCCCTCCCCCCCCCCCACTTAATGTGTCACAGCAATGACTTTTTTTCAATTTACACACAGGGGCCAAGCCCGTTTTAACATTAATTTCAATGTAACCATAAATAAAGAAAGGGGTCGAACTTTGACCCAGATAAAAAACTACCAGCTCGCTTCAAAAGCCTAATAAATCAATTATTTTTTTTACAACACTTGCAATATGCATGTATTTTTCAGAAAAGTAGTGTCTAAGATACACTCATGCCGAATTTCAAGTTGATGGGTCTTGAAATAGTAATAAAATAAATATTGTCAGTTTGGAGAGTATTTAAGGAATATTATCGGAATTTAAGGATGTAAGAAGCGTGCGTTTGATGTGAGATTTTAAAAGATTAGTGCGAATGTTTCTCGACTTGTTGCAAAACTGCTGTTGTCATAGGCTAAATCCCATCGTGAGCCCTGGACCGGTAAATGTCCAAGTAAAAATAAACTGGCGACTTCGAGAGAATAATGACGTATATCTCCGCTATTTTAAGACCCATCAACTTGAAATTCGGCATGAGTGTATCTTAGACACTACTTTTCTGAAAAATACATGCATATTGCAAGTGTTGTAAAAAAAATAATTGATTTATTAGGCTTTTGAAGCGAGCTGGTAGTTTTTTATCTGGGTCAAAGTTCGACCCCTTTCTTTATTTATGGTTACATTGAAATTAATGTTAAAATGGGTTTGGCCCCTGTGAAATTACATATAAAAAAGTGCTTATCAAGGAGTTGCCCCCACCCCCTTTATGAGACCAAGTGAAAAATTGAAGTGAAAATAAGAAAATGAACAGGAAAATTGAAAGTATAGGTGTACTAGCCCCCCCCCCCCTTCCTCCCCACGGATTAGGATTTTCATGATTTTTTTGATTTTGCCTTATATTGCTTGTCACAAGATTTTTTGGATGCCCCACCCCTCCAATTTCAAAAACGAAGCTATGTGCCTGTATATAAAACTATAAAACCTACTGGATAAGATAAATTTTAAAAAATAGAATTACCTATGCACGATTCGTCTGAACAGCAAATATAATGACTGGGGTCGCAATGTGCCTGTTGAAAAAAATAGAAGCTATAAAACATCAATATTTACATCCAATTCCTTTGTATTGGATGGTGTTATCGAAGAAAGGGCCGACACCATTATCTCCCCTTTGTCACGCACTTTATTACTAGAGTTATCTACCCATTGAATATATAAATTAAAGCCCAATAATCTTTCTTTCACTTCCTGTTGCTGAGAAGATAGGTTGGTTAAGTTAATATTAAAGTTTTATCTTTGATAAGCACGTGCTGCAAATAAATTTTTCGAAAAATACAATTTACAAATTATTGTCAATCTTTAATTTCGGCTCAATTAATGCCGATGCTTTCATTATGTTTTTATTTATTTGGATTTTATTTTGGGTAGCCCAATATTTGGATAACCTTTCCCTTAGCCATTTTGATTTTTTGTTGAATTTTCTGAATTCCTCGTTTGATCAAGATAATTATCATTAATCCCGTATAAATATATACACATGTTTATATACATGTAATATAATGTGTAAATATATAAATAATAAATATAAAAGTGTAACGTTAAAATAAACAAATCCATAGATAAAACAATTGTAGACTAATTTTGAAATCAATTTTTTTAATTAACACTTGTTTATTTATACATATTATTCAACTGATTAAAATGCCACAACGGCGGTCCAAACGGATGAGAATTGAGACGACAAGGGCGAGCAGAGTAGAACGGCAAGGACCAGGGAGCAGCGGCCCATAATGGATGATGGCCCATCAGATCCGGTGCAAACCAATTCGAAGGTCACGCAACCATCAAGGACAACGACGTCATCTTCACATGCCATATGCATGGACGATATCCCTCTAGCAGTCCCATCGGTCCACAACATGCTAGGTATGCACGTTAGCAACGCAATTAAACAAATATTATAGAAGGGCAGTATATTGATCTGGCCTCTCTTTTGCCTCCTAGACCTGGTGGGGATGAAAAGAAATTAATTGTAAATAATATGGGGGAAATAATATCCAAGGATGCTAACCCCAAAAAGGTTGATACCATAGAACAGTGGACTGATCTCATGTTTATATTTGCTGGGATTTATCTTACTGGCCACCCTGCTAAATCCATAGAGCTTTTGAAATACATGCAGTGTGTTAGGATGGGGGCTAATAGGGGAGCAGTGGGATGGAAAGAATATGATGTTCAGTATAGGTTACGTAAGGCTCATAATCCAGCATCATCATAGGGGGAAGTGGATTCTGAGCTCTGGTTAATGTACATGACCCCAACTTCAACCGTTATTACTCCTGAAACCCTGCCTAGAGCTACATCTATAGGAAAGTGCTACAACTTCAAATTCAAAGGGTCTTGCGAAAAGTTTCCTTGCACGTACACTCATAGTTGTTTACGTTGTAGCGGCCAGCATGCTATGATACACTGCACTCTTGCTCAAACTCATATGCATAATTTTCGTGCCCCCAGATTTCCAACACAACATGCTAACAATCAACCCAGGACACAACAATCGCATTTCAGGGGACCCCAGAACTCCAACAACCTGCGCCCCCGTTTTAGATTTACAAACCCACAAGGTGTGGGACCTCGGCAAAACCCTATTAAACTCCCGGCACTAGAGAAGTACTTGTCAGATTATCCAAAAACTCAGACTTCGAAAAAATTATTTATAGGGTTTTCCCAGGGTTTTCAATTATATTACAAGGGGCCAAGAATTCATATCCAATCAAAAAATTTGATATCTGCGTATGAACATTACAACGAGCATCGAGAAAAAATAATGAAGGAAGTAGAATTAGGACGGGTCGGGGGCCATTTCGGGATCTACCAATTTCAAACCTCCGCATATCTCCTATCGGAGTGGTGCCAAAGGGGAACAATTCTGGTTGGAGATAAATAACACACCTCTCATTTCCTAAATTCAATAGCGTAAATTTTTTCATAGACCCAAAGGAAAGCTTAGTTAAATATACATCTTTTGACTCGGTTATACAGATGATTGCTAAAATTGGTCAGGGGGGCATTTATAGCAAAATGCGATATAAAATCAGCTTTTAGACTTTTGCCAATATGTCCAAGGGATTTTGACCTACTTGGTTTTATGTTTGATGATATGTACTACATTGATAAGTGTTTACCAATGGGGTGTTCTGTGTCATGTAAGGTCTTTGAAGAATTTGCAACATTTTTAAACTGGTTGGCAATAAAAAAAATCTCATGTATACACAATAGACCACTATTTGGACGATTTTATATTTGCGGGTCACAATGCTTCTGTTTGTAAGGACACCATGTCTACATTTCATAGTATTTGTCATGATCTAGGGGTACCTTTAGCTGAGGATAAAACTGTAGGTCCTACCACTTGCTTAACATTTTTAGGTTTGGAAATTGACACCATTGAAATGCTGGTTAGAGTACCTTATTCAAAATGTGTTTTAAACTCCGAAATCTTTAAAAACAATTGTTTCCAATCAAAAAAGTCACAATTAAGCAGTTGCAGTCAGTGCTGGGAAAACTTAATTTCTTTACAAGGGCAATTCGGCCAGGCCGTGCATTTGTTCGGCGCCTGTATGACGCCACCATCGGTGTCACGCAACCACATCATTACCTAAGAGTTACTCAATCGATGCGGGAGGACATTTTTATGTGGTGTAGGTTTTTGGAGGATTTTAACGGTGTGGTTTATTTCTAAGAAGAAGAATGGTATTCAGATCAAAATCTCCATTTGTTCGCCGATAGCTAGGGGTCTGCTCAACTAGGATGTGGGGCGTATTTAAATGGGGAGTGGTGTTTCTTTAGTTGGCCCAAAAATTGCAAATATATCGATGGGTATCACGACAAGACCCTATTAGAGTTTATCCCTGTGGTTTTATCTGTTATCATTTGGGGCAACAAATTAGCCAACAAAAAAATTACATTTCACATAGACAATCAGGCATTGGTTGCAGTTTTGAACAAACTAACCTCTAAATCTGAGCTTGTCATGGTATTAGTTAGAGCATTTGTCTTAAAATGCATGCGACACAACATTTTATTTCGTGCAGAATATATTTCAACCAAATCTAATAATATTGCTGATGCCATTTCTCGTAAACAGTGGACCAGGTTTCGCCAGGCTGCACCAAACGCAAGGAGGGACCCCGAACCCATCCCACAGTCATTTCACAACCTTATTTCAAGTTTGAACTTGATCGGCTGCTAGAAGCTGCAATATCCGATAACACACATAGGGTTCAAAAAGTCGGTTTACTGTCGTATCAAAAATTTTCTCATCAGTTAGCACTTGCATATTGGACTCCAACACTATGTTCGGTGGTTCAGTATTTATTGCATCTATCAACATCTGGCCTTGCTTATTGAACGGTGCGTTCGTATTTGTCTGCAATTTCTTACCACTGCAAGTTACAAGGAATAGGGGACCCAACTTCTCAATTTTTAGTTACAAAGCTTTTGCAGGGCATGAAACGCTTAAATCACAATTCTGATACAAGACTGCCTATAACTAAAGACTTACTTGAAATAATAATTTTGGTTTTACCCACTACATGCACTAATTCTTATGAAACAAGTCTTTTCTCGACAGCATTTTCACTGGCATTTCATGGTTTATTTCGTGTCGGTGAATTGACTGTTCACTGTAAAATTCCGAACAATATGGTACTTGGTATGGAAAATCTAACTCTAGACCCTGATAAACAGCTTTTGTTAATCAATCTCAAACATTCCAAGACTGACCAGGTTAGGAAAAGGTACCATTTTGCAAATTGGTAAATCTGAGGGAGTTGCGTGTCCATTTAAGCTTGTTGAGAAATATTTAAGTGTCCGTCCGTTGACTGCAGGGCCTCTTTTTGTCACTTTGATAAGACCCCGCTCACAAGATACCAGTTTACGGCAGTACTCTCAAAAGCAATACTTCGTCTTAAGTTACCGGAGAACACAAAATACAAATCTCATTCTTTTCAAATTGGAGCGAGCACTGAATTGGCACTGCAAGGTTTTTCTGCAGAAACAATTCAGAAATGTGGAAGATGGAAATCTTCGTGTTTTAAGTCATACATTCGCATACCAAAATTCTCATAGGCTTTGCTTATCTATTGTAGACAAACAAAAAGTGTGGTTAGTGGGGTCCTCAATACTGAACAATGCTCAATTAGAAGCATTTTTAAGACCTGGAAGTCTTCACCTGAACTTGAAAAGGCTAAGTATTTCATAATGGTGGCAGGGGTACAGTGGCCTGAAATTGTCTCAAGTAGAACAGAAGCTTAAAACCCTTGCAAAGGTGGGTCCTGCACCTAACGTCATTTTAATACATTGTGGGGGAAATGACTTAGGGGAGACTTCAATTAGAAAACTCAGGCTAGTTTGCATGAAGCTTTTTCAATTTATTCAAACCAACTTCCCACATTCTAAGGTCATTTTGCATCCTTCCACGCATACAATGGCGTTATTCTCAAAACTCTCGTGCTATGGAATCACAACGTAAACGCCTTAATTCTTGTGCATCCAGGTTGGCCTTGCGGTATGACGGCGCAATTATCCCCCATCCTGATATAAAGCGTGACTCCTTGTTTTTCTGTGATGGAGTACACGTGTCAAAATTGGCTAATGCTGTTTTCCCAAATACTCTTCAGGGGGGTCTTGAGGCTATCTTAACAAAAGGGCATGCTTGTTATCCGGCTTAGCAAGCTTACCCTAGGGCACGGTTGTAAGTTAAATCCGCTCATACCCCCACCCATATGGTGGCGGAGTTCCCAATCTCTAAAGCTCCATAGCTTCTTTCGAGTTTGGGAACTTATGGCGTGAATGAGTGGCGCCGGTAATTTCAGACTAGTGCATGTATTGTTATGTGGACATCGACCCCTGCACCTCCCAAGGGTCAATCTTAAAGTCTTGACTTCTGCACCTCCCAGAGTCAAGGTATTAAACCTGTGAACTTTGAACTTTGAGTGAACTTTGAATGAACTTTGAACCACATCATTACCTAAGAGTTACTCAATCGATGCGGGAGGACATTTTTATGTGGTGTAGGTTTTTGGAGGATTTTAACGGTGTGGTTTATTTCTAAGAAGAAGAATGGTATTCAGATCAAAATCTCCATTTGTTCGCCGATAGCTAGGGGTCTGCTCAACTAGGATGTGGGGCGTATTTAAATGGGGAGTGGTGTTTCTTTAGTTGGCCCAAAAATTGCAAATATATCGATGGGTATCACGACAAGACCCTATTAGAGTTTATCCCTGTGGTTTTATCTGTTATCATTTGGGGCAACAAATTAGCCAACAAAAAAATTACATTTCACATAGACAATCAGGCATTGGTTGCAGTTTTGAACAAACTAACCTCTAAATCTGAGCTTGTCATGGTATTAGTTAGAGCATTTGTCTTAAAATGCATGCGACACAACATTTTATTTCGTGCAGAATATATTTCAACCAAATCTAATAATATTGCTGATGCCATTTCTCGTAAACAGTGGACCAGGTTTCGCCAGGCTGCACCAAACGCAAGGAGGGACCCCGAACCCATCCCACAGTCATTTCACAACCTTATTTCAAGTTTGAACTTGATCGGCTGCTAGAAGCTGCAATATCCGATAACACACATAGGGTTCAAAAAGTCGGTTTACTGTCGTATCAAAAATTTTCTCATCAGTTAGCACTTGCATATTGGACTCCAACACTATGTTCGGTGGTTCAGTATTTATTGCATCTATCAACATCTGGCCTTGCTTATTGAACGGTGCGTTCGTATTTGTCTGCAATTTCTTACCACTGCAAGTTACAAGGAATAGGGGACCCAACTTCTCAATTTTTAGTTACAAAGCTTTTGCAGGGCATGAAACGCTTAAATCACAATTCTGATACAAGACTGCCTATAACTAAAGACTTACTTGAAATAATAATTTTGGTTTTACCCACTACATGCACTAATTCTTATGAAACAAGTCTTTTCTCGACAGCATTTTCACTGGCATTTCATGGTTTATTTCGTGTCGGTGAATTGACTGTTCACTGTAAAATTCCGAACAATATGGTACTTGGTATGGAAAATCTAACTCTAGACCCTGATAAACAGCTTTTGTTAATCAATCTCAAACATTCCAAGACTGACCAGGTTAGGAAAAGGTACCATTTTGCAAATTGGTAAATCTGAGGGAGTTGCGTGTCCATTTAAGCTTGTTGAGAAATATTTAAGTGTCCGTCCGTTGACTGCAGGGCCTCTTTTTGTCACTTTGATAAGACCCCGCTCACAAGATACCAGTTTACGGCAGTACTCTCAAAAGCAATACTTCGTCTTAAGTTACCGGAGAACACAAAATACAAATCTCATTCTTTTCAAATTGGAGCGAGCACTGAATTGGCACTGCAAGGTTTTTCTGCAGAAACAATTCAGAAATGTGGAAGATGGAAATCTTCGTGTTTTAAGTCATACATTCGCATACCAAAATTCTCATAGGCTTTGCTTATCTATTGTAGACAAACAAAAAGTGTGGTTAGTGGGGTCCTCAATACTGAACAATGCTCAATTAGAAGCATTTTTAAGACCTGGAAGTCTTCACCTGAACTTGAAAAGGCTAAGTATTTCATAATGGTGGCAGGGGTACAGTGGCCTGAAATTGTCTCAAGTAGAACAGAAGCTTAAAACCCTTGCAAAGGTGGGTCCTGCACCTAACGTCATTTTAATACATTGTGGGGGAAATGACTTAGGGGAGACTTCAATTAGAAAACTCAGGCTAGTTTGCATGAAGCTTTTTCAATTTATTCAAACCAACTTCCCACATTCTAAGGTCATTTTGCATCCTTCCACGCATACAATGGCGTTATTCTCAAAACTCTCGTGCTATGGAATCACAACGTAAACGCCTTAATTCTTGTGCATCCAGGTTGGCCTTGCGGT
Organism: Magallana hongkongensis; assembly: GCA_015776775.1. Lineage (NCBI taxonomy): Eukaryota > Metazoa > Mollusca > Bivalvia > Ostreida > Ostreidae > Magallana > Magallana hongkongensis. The sequence goes on from VIAA01000022.1 coordinate 545,420, forward strand.
ATGACGGCGCAATTATCCCCCATCCTGATATAAAGCGTGACTCCTTGTTTTTCTGTGATGGAGTACACGTGTCAAAATTGGCTAATGCTGTTTTCCCAAATACTCTTCAGGGGGGTCTTGAGGCTATCTTAACAAAAGGGCATGCTTGTTATCCGGCTTAGCAAGCTTACCCTAGGGCACGGTTGTAAGTTAAATCCGCTCATACCCCCACCCATATGGTGGCGGAGTTCCCAATCTCTAAAGCTCCATAGCTTCTTTCGAGTTTGGGAACTTATGGCGTGAATGAGTGGCGCCGGTAATTTCAGACTAGTGCATGTATTGTTATGTGGACATCGACCCCTGCACCTCCCAAGGGTCAATCTTAAAGTCTTGACTTCTGCACCTCCCAGAGTCAAGGTATTAAACCTGTGAACTTTGAACTTTGAGTGAACTTTGAATGAACTTTGAATGAACTTTGAACTTTGGTTGAATTTGTTGAATTATGTTAACTACATGTATGATGTTACTTGATGTGTTGAATTTTGAAATTTGGGGCATGCCCTTTGTCATGTATGGCGGCCCATTACCCTTAAACAGCCGTGCCCAATCATCGCCAGATTTGAAATAAAATTAAAGAAAATCAAAAATGTTTTACTATTTGTGTTTTGTCGCGAACTTTTCTGAGATTAGATTTACATCCAATTCTTTATGTATTGGATGGTGTTATCGAAGAAAGGGCCGACACCATTATTTCCCCATTGTCACGCACTTTATTACTAGAGTTATCTACCCATTGAATATATAAATTAAAACCCAAGCCCAATATTCTTTCTTTCACTTCCTGTTGCTGAGAAGATAGGTTGGTTAAGTTAATATTAAATGTTTATCTTTGATAAGCACGTGATGCAAATAACCCACTCTTCCTTCCCTTTGAAAAGGTATCTGCTGGTTGTTCTCTGTTTTATTTTTCAGATTTCAGAAACCATGTAAGGACCTGTCATCTGGTACGGCTGTTGTATGCTACACGTGTGCAATTAACACCTGATTGGCGTGAATGAGCGGCGCTGGTCATTTCAGACTAGTGCATGTATTATTATGTGGACATCGACCCCTGCACCTCCCAAGGGTCAATCTTAAAGTCTTGACTTCTGCACCTCCCAGAGTCAAGGTATTAAACCTGTGAACTTTGAACTTTGAGTGAACTTTGAATGAACTTTGAACTTTGTTTGAATTTGTTGAATTATGTTAACTACATGTATGATGTTACTTGATGTGTTGAATTTTGAAATTTGGGGCATGCCCTTTGTCATGTATGGCGGCCCATTACCCTTAAACAGCCGTGCCCAATCATCGCCAGATTTGAAATAAAATTAAAGAAAATTAAAAATGTTTTACTATTTGTGTTTTGTATCGAACTTTTCTGAGATAACATTTTTATAGATTTTCCTGTCTACATTCATCATATTTTATATCTTCGTACCAGATTCTATAGTTAATATTAATTTTTTTATTCTTAGATATAATTCACATATTAGTATTTCGAGCTCACATTTTCCTTGAGACAATGGACATGAGGTAGTGTCCCATGTAAATAAATTCTACAGGTAGAGCACTGGTCTCGATTATTGAAATCACATCCTCCTGAATGACAGCGTGGACATTCAACTGATGAAACTACAATACATATTTTGTTAATAGGTTACTGTTTTGTTTGCCAATACTACGATTAAAATGTATAACATGACATATGTATGAAAAATGCATGTAGTAAGGGTATATTAAGGGTACAGTGAGGGGAAGAATAATTCCGCAAAAAAAAAATCGTGTATCGCCTAAGTGAAACATATTAAAGCTGAACACCAGTCGTAAATAGGCACTGTCCGCCATATTTTTCCTTAATCACTGCTGTCCCTACAACCCTTATATAAGGGACAGACCTCTAAACAGTTCTAAGTACTTCGCTGTAGAGGTCTCACCTGTGTGGACGTACATTTTGCCTCGCCGTGTTACCCGGTCGCGATGAAATTATCAAATTTTACGCACCTCTATGAAGCCAGGAGAATACTAACATCAAATAAATTGGTCAATGCATTATTTGCGAACAGAAAATGAACATAAGATAAGAAAAAAATGCATAAAATCTAAAGACCACGAAAGGAATACTACATGTCGGCCACGAGGTTCAGTTGTGCAATCGGGTGTAACGAAATCGAAGGGTTTATATACCAGGTATCTGTGTGACGTTCCTATTTACGAGCGGTGTTCAGCTTTCACTCTCTATATATCCCGATCATTCATCGCAATAAATAGGTTTTTTTTTCTACCGAACGAGACGTTCTAATTCTTTTCTTTCTCGTAGTATAGAAACATAATGAATTCTTTTTTTTTCTTTGTTAATTTTTTTTATTTTCTTTCTACATTTATAAATATAAACTAGTTGTTGAATTATGAATCCCCTGGCATACAATGGATGAATTCATTCCCATCATTTGTTTCTTTACGCCATATGCTTACCACCGATTTTTCTGATATACCTGTATACGGCTTAATAATATGAATTCCGGAAGATTCGACGTTTTGTTCGCATTGACACGTAACCGTCTAGACCAATCAGACGACATGATATATAGAATAATTAAAATGAAGTATAATTATTTTACATAGTATATATGTCATGTCATTTATTTAAAAACTTGGTTAAGCATTGAATGCGTGATAATTTGCCTGCACCGCTTGGTGTGTAAGAGGACTGACGACATCCAAAAATAAGTATTCAATGTATTTATGTTCATAATGATGTCTAGATCTGTTTAAAAGAAAATATATATATATATATATATATATATATATATATATATATATATATATATATATATATATATATATATATACACTCTCAGTCAGGGATATAAAACATACATGGAAAAGCCATATATTAACATGTTGTTAAGTTCCCTTCCGCGACTATGAATATAGTCCCAGAATATTTCTATAGAAAAATATTTTTTATTAAGGAGTAGATATGATTTAATGATTATTTTTCATAAGTACATATTTAAATGGCTATGTAAGGTTGAACGTTTCATTTAATCTTACAAAAATCAATATACTCAAAACACGTGGTGGCGTTTATTTTGTGCTCATGGAGCATGAATTAGCAGAGTGTACTCATAGGAAATTGAACGTCGCAGATTTCCAATGGAAACATAAGGAGAAATATACACTGAATGTATATATTTAAACAATATAATGCTTTCCTCGGTGATTCATTCGGGATATGATGGTAGCGATTGCAGGAAAAATACATAACCCGCTAACGCGGGTTATGTAAATTTTTCCTGCAAGGATCGCTACCTTCACAACCCGCATGAATCATCAAAGAAAGCATTTTATTGTTTATATTAACATCTTTCTTTAACTAATTAATAAACTGATTATGAAAAGTTAGTAAAATTCACTAATTTACTGTTAATGTACAAAAGTACGTTAGCTAAAAGAAACAGCCAAATCGTCTCCTGTGAGACTTTGAGTCTGATTATTTCATGCAGTCCGGGATTTTACTAAGGTCGCTGTAGGTTCAGACCAATCGATAAACAGGGCGTGTCAATTTCAGTCCTGTCACTTTCAGCCGCTGTAGATTTCGACCAATCGATAAAAAGGGCGTGTAGATTGCAGTCTGGCTGTTTCTATAGAGCTATGAATTAACTACATGTACAAGTTTCCGTAAGAAAAAGAGGAAATTATGCTTGGTAGATGTAAATATAGTCAAATGAAGATCCAACAAAAAATTTTAAGTGGCGTAATACAACGGATGATTGTATTATAAAAGATTTATATAATTTCTTTTTTACAGTTATAATATAATATACAATATATATATATAATATATAATATAATAAAAACATGGTATTGCACACCACAAGCATCAAACATAGCTATGATTTTATTAAGCAACCGAGTGTTTATCTTTTCAACCACTCTACAGATGGTTGAACACGAACGATAACTCTGTTCTGAATATTATCGTCTAGTATAAATAACCGCTAGATGGTGAAATAAGACACACGTCTTTAAAGAGTTTTATGTTTTAACACAAATAAAGTAGGATATGATAATTATGAAAAACGACCAGTACTTACGTATTTTGAGAATATTATCCGAGCACTTATACTTCCGCTCGAAAATTCACAGGAACTAAACAAATCTCGGTAAAGTCTCGTGAACTTTCATTCGAGCACCTCTGGATTTATTACATAGTTAGCAACGATAAAGAAAACATTCCGAACACATTCGCAGGGGTGTAATGGTTTCGACACCTTTAAAAACGATTTTCGTCAAGCATAATAGGAGCATAATATTCTCGGATATTATTTGAGGATCAACTTTTGATTAATCGTATTTGTTATGGGTGATTTATTACATACTTAGCAGCGATAAAGAAAACATTCCGAACACATTCGCAGGGGTGTAATGGTTTCGACACCTTTACAAACGATTTTCGTCAAGCATAATAGGCGCATAATATTCTCGGATATTATTTGAGGATCAACTTTTGATTAATCGTATTTGTTATGGGTGATTTATTACATACTTAGCAACGATAAAGAAAGCATTCCGAACACATTCGTAGGGGTGTAATGGTTCCGACACCTTTACAAACGATTTTCGTCAAGTATAATAGGCGCAATGCATTCTCGGATATTATTTGAGGATCAACTTTTGATTAATCGTATTTGTTATAGGTGCTTTATTACTATCATTGAATACATTGATCATCAATTATTTGATGATGTATGAGTCTTGATAAGGGGTTTCATGCAAGTGTGTACATCTATTCCTTATATTAGAAATTAGCTACCTTATTCAAAAAAATAATTTTGGCAATTGTTTGGATAATTAAGAAATGAACTCAATATCTTCCCAAGTTATACAAGTATAACCTGGGTAAGGGCAGTTTGCACTTTATAATCCGCTTCGCGGATTATAAAAAAGCTTAAATTGCTCCGACCTAGGTTATACGAGTATAACTTAGGTTGATATTGAGGTCATTTCTTATAATATAATTTTTTGTACAAATTGAGTGGGTTTTACCTTTACAATGATATTAATCTATTCAAAATTTAAACGTAACGTCAAGCGGATTAGTACGTTTATGACGTTGGTGCATTGTGACGTGTCTTGTGACGTGCAAACCAGGTTATACATATTTAACTAAATTTTTCTATCCAATCAAATGCTGTGTTACAACCAGAATTAAATCATTATGAAATATTAATATTAAAGTTAGCTATGGCATTTTTGACACATCCATTAATTGTATCAATGTAAAATTAACACTAGAGAAATTCAATTAAGTGAAATAAAATGTGAGATACCTGGTTGAGTCACTGCACTGGATGCATGTTGTCTAAAGTAGTGTGCTGAAATGTATAATGTTATCAACAATTATTTATTCTAACACCCGCCAATGTTACATCGAACAGTTTATTTTCAGTGTTATAAAGCATATAACTCTTTTATATTGAAGCTTGGTTATTTTAAGATAATCGATCGATCGATCGATTTATCTATCTATCTATCTATCTATCTATCTATCTATCTATCTATCTATCTATCTATCTATCCATCTATCTATCTATCCATCCATCCATCTATCTATCTATCTATCTATCTTAACAGTAACGAGAAATTTTCAAGAAAGCTCACTCTTATTCTTATAATGTTGTAACTGCCCTCGAAAGCAATACTTAATTACTATTTTAAGGGCCAATTTAAAAAAAGGAAGACTTTCGTCCCGCCTCTTTTACTTTACAACATATTACAACCGAATCTAAAGAAAAATACTTATCATATTTTTTTTTTATTCAAAAGATTAATTTTTTTTCGTAATCAAAATTATTTTACATTTTAATTTGCACAAAAAAGTTACAGCGCACGTCAAAATTGTGTGTTAAGCAAACAAAAAAAAATGACGTGTCAAAAGTGATACATGTATATCTAAAAATGCGCCTTAAACCAAATAATATTTAAGCCTAAAATTCAGAATTGGTCTCATATACTACATGTATATGCCAAATTATGTTGGTTTTATCATCATTTTGAACATAAATCATTTACTTTAGACATTTAATCTTTACTGAAATAACTTGTAAGACATATAGTTACGATTAATTAAATAAATGGTGAATTTTATATCGATCTGCATGCAAATGACGTTGAAAAATCTTATAAAGATTCAAGTTTGAAATCTCAACTAATCTAATGTCCAAAATTGCACACATTTATGCTAATTTGGGTCGGTTGCAACTGTGTTTTGATTTGAAAACGCCTCGGAAGAAAAGAACTTTTCAATAAATATTTCTTTGAAAGATTAAGTTATTTGAAGTTCGAAGTTTTTCCTACTCTAAAGAAATACACGGTTACAAAAAGAAAATATTAATACAAACTTTCCATGACTCATATTACGTTATATTTTGGATGTTAATGTGTAGTGACGGCTTTTTAAATCGGGCAACAAAAATATCATTAAACTGAATGAAACCTTACACACATAAGAAATATGTTTGTACATCAATAAATGTATTAGCTTTTACTTTCATGAAAATATATAACAGACGGCAACACTGTCTTAGCATTTTTTCATTGACCTTCAAAGTTTTTCTTGTATATGAGTTTGGCAAAAATGAAAAGGACAGGGCGTGCAAGGCGTTATATATCCCCCACTTGGAACAATAAAAAAGAACTTGTTCAAATGTTACTTAATTTGTATTCCTGGCTTGTATACATTGTTTACACTATAAATTTCACGCTGCATGTTAATAGCGTGTTTTCATTCTATAAACACAAGGAATATAGGTTTCCAAATTAATCCACTCGACGTTTTGTGCCTAAATCTTGACCATATTTACTGCACATGTGCTAAATTGCAATTTTTTGGTGTAGTGAATCTAGCCTCCATCCTTAAAGTACTTTTATAAAAAGGATAAGTTTTCATTTTTTTTAAATTATTGACTTATTAAAGTGGAGTCTAGACCCATTATGGGTCAAAATTCGTGGTTTTTACAAAGTTTCAAAACTTCAAAAATTAAGACGATGGGGGAATAAGATGGTGCAACTGCCCATTTGGTTTAGTCGCAAAACACAATTTCAAATTTAACATTTATTTAATTAAATATATTTGATATGTTATAATACAAGTTCACAAAAGGGTAATTTCTAACTATATTCAGTTAAAAATAGTGCAAAAACGAGAAGAAAAAAAATAATAAATTCTTAAATTTTGGTGGTATCGAACCCACAACCTAAAAACCCAAGTAATATAAAGTTACCTAATGTCTGGTGCTCTAACCACTGAGCCATTTCATTCACAACAAAGTGCGTTGTTTAAATTCCATATGAGACGTTGGCCACGAATTTACGGACTTGTATTATTATTCTAAAACGTTCAATTGTTTGGCTACAAAATGATATTTTTAATGTATAGTGGGTCATCTCTCCATATTTTTGTTTATTAAGACCAGTTTAAATTCCGCATTTAGACTATGACAAAAATATGGAGCTCAGACCCTCTCTATAAAAGAAAAGGTATTGAAGTTATATAAATGACACTATTTGGAGGTTTTGACACGCATACGCCAGTTTAAATCAACCTAATGCAAGTTTTTGAAAAATTTAAGGATTACAAACCGATGTTACATTAAATATACATTGTTTTTAATCATGTATTAAAAAATTATCAGATTTATTGATATTTTAATTTTGCAGTATCTCATCATTCCTCATATGGGCATTTTAAACGCCTTATTCACCCATGTTCTTTATAGTTGTCAAATCATAGAAGTTTTTTTTTTACACGTATTGATATGTGAAAACGTAGCTCTCTGTGTTAGGCGGAGGACTGTAGACATTATTCTCGGCTGAAAGGGTGTTCGAATCATAGTGAACTTTTCTTTGTAAATTTTGCGCTTTTGTTTCCTTTTAGGTAAAATGTTATTTTAAAAAAGATATGTAATGGATCTACAATCATTTAGTAAAACATTTAAAATTCTTCAGATAACGACAAAAAATGCAAATGTACATAATGATCTTGCTCATTTCAAATAACGTTTAATCAACCATAACGCTAGCACATTCAGAGATTGCTTGAGATCAAGTTGTAAATAAGATAAACATAGAAATAAAGATAAGAAGAAAAGTTTAAGTGTTTTTATGTGTATGATCTGAAAATGCAGTTCTATATTATACATATTCTAATGCACACCTTTAAATATATCTTTTATATGAGATTTACATTAGTCGTTTTAAAATCAAAGGTGCGGGGGTTTCGACAAGCATTGTACACTCTTCTCCTTTGTATACATATGCGTTATATTGTATCTAAAACTATTTAAAAATCTTTAGTTTATACAATTAATGTACAAGAAAAAACTTGACATGGGTATCGGAGAATCAAATAATTTTCAAAATGATTGAACTTATTTTTCTAGTGGAATATAGTAATTCCATTGGTAAAAATAAAAATTTATAAGTCAGTATTTACCTACACATCCCTCGTTATCACAACAATGATTGTGTTTGTCTTCGTAGCAATGACCAGCCTATAATGATAAAATAAGGATATTGAGGGATCTACCGTTCTAAACGGAAACCCTTCTGTTAATATGCTGTTTCTTTCCTCCTTTTTTTTTAATACTCTTTTTCTATCTCATAACCATCCCACCTCTCCATATATCTCCTTTAAGGCGCGACCGGTTTAGAGGTTTTTTATGGAGATGATGCAAAATCACAATATCAGAACCCGTTTCTTTTGTTTTTCGGTTTTCCCTTTCGTCAGATTTAGCGATTTAAATGCCAAAAATTGTCACTGTATTTCTCTGAAACCGTTTGTTTGGTACCTTGTCACAAAAATCTGGATAATATGACAACTATAGTTGTAGTTATGTCATTTCTAAAATTTTGTTTCTTTATCGAACACACAAATCTGAACAAATCAGATCTGGTGAAATTTAAATGTTTGAATTAGGTAAAAATTCTAATCAACTTGAAAAGCGTTATATTTATATGTGTTGCTCTTTAAACCCTGCCTCAGATAACGGATAACTCAAAAGAATTTGTTAAAATTTGAAATCCTCAACAATTTTGTGTCAAAATATTTATATCGAGTAGAAAATAGGTCCCAATCAATACTTACATATCTAAGTTTTCTCTTGCAATTCTAATTCCATTAACATGTTTATGGACCAATCTGATGAAAATAGTTCTGCTTTAACAATATAGAGTTTTCTTTCCATAAGGTTCTTTTGTACCAGGTTTGGTTAATTGTTTAAGAGAAGTAAAATATGTGAAATTTTCACATACAGACGGACGAACAAACGGGACGGAGGACTGACGAATGACCGACATTAGGTGATCAGAAAACCTCATTTAAACCTTCAATTCATGTCAGCTTAAAACAAATGAAAGACCAACTTAATTGAAATAAAATTAGAAGGAATATAAAATGTGAAATGAAAAATAAAAGGTTCTTTTATATTATTTTAATCTTAATTCAATGACAAAATTTAAAGTGGTAATTTCCCACGAAACTAAAAATTTTACCCCAACTATAATTTGTGTGTGTTTTTTTTTTTTTTTTTTTTTTTTGCATTTTCCTTTTATATTGAGACATATCTAAGGTGAAACATAATTTTCATCACGTGTAAGCTATTACTCCTTCTATGTCGAAGGGTTTGCTTTGCCATTATCGGAGTTATAATGAACCTTGTTGTAACCGTTTTATTTTGCATTTATTCTCAGTAATTTCAGCAGCATTATTTATTGTTGTCAACATTCCATGAAATACTTAGTTGTGAACTTCAATCAAAAATTTGAAATATCACTTTTATTTTTTCATTATTCGACATACATGTACATTGTAGAGATTATCCCATTCAAGGATATATAACAAGATACAAATTCATATGTTCTCAGATAATACACATAAAGCCAAGCATTCCAATTGGTTGAAAAAATATGCAAAGTGAATAAAGTATTGAAAGCTTCGAAAATAATTATCGGAACTCTCTATTTTCCAGTTTGGCGTTCAGTGTACACCTTATTTGTGAAGATAAGGGAATCCTGTTTAAATACGAAAATATTAGTAATTAAAATTGCTCTACTCCTGCAACAGTCTAACGTCTCAAATGTGGTGTTAAACTATTTTGGAAAGTGTAAAATAATGTCTCCGTGAAACAATTTACAGATAAGGGAAGGGTATTCTCAATAACCTTCAATTTTAATGTCATTTTATTTCCCGCTTCTCGTGTTTCCACACAAACCTAAAAGCGTTATTTATTTTCATTTTATTTTCAATTGTTGTTATTTTGCTCCACTTGTGAAAGGCTTGGCTCTTTACTTAAACAAACTTAAATTCATTTCACACAAGGTTGCTGTGTGCCAAGTTTGGTTAAATTTTGCCATGTGGTTCTTAAGGAAACGTTGAAAATATTAATACTGAAGCAACAAGCTGTTACATGGTTTGGAAAAATTATCCTTGAAACAAGTCTTTAAATCCCATTTTTTTTTCAATCTGAGGTAGGTAGTTGAACAATTATTTAAAGAGGTCCTCTCAGAATTAACAAAATCTCAGCGATTTACATAACCGGTGTTGTATAGCAGTTTTTCCCCCATAGTAGCTTTTCCCCCCGGAAAACCTACTATATAGTAGCCTTTCCCCCCGGGGGGAAAAGCTACTATATAGTTTTTAAAATCCTGTTATAACGCATATTCTTTAGGGTCCAATGTCTCATAAACTAGAGATGACCATATCACCATATTTTTATAGTGGCAGTGGTTTACCACTTGAAGATGTCTCTGAAAATTTCAGCCCTCAGGGTAGGGGCCCTTGATCTTTCAGGGCCCGATTTTTTTTAAATCCCATTATAATGATTGAATAGTGTTCTCTAAGTGGGGACCCGAATCTCAAATTCTAGAGATGACCAATTAACCATATTTTCCCAGTGATAGTGATATACCACTAGTAGATGACACCGAAAATTTAAGCCCCCATGCAGGGTAGGAGCCTTTGTTGTTTTCGAACCCGATGTTTGAAATCCAGTTATAAAGAATATGTATTTTTTAGGGTCCCATAACATAAAAACTATAGATGACCATATGAACATATTTTTACGGTCATTTAAAAGTAAAAACAGCATTTAAAACTACACATTCACTCATATATTTCTTTATCAAAATGATTGAAAATTATGTTTCATTCTGCTGCATTTTTTTAAATTCACGAACAAAATTTTTTAAAAAGGTACGCAGGTAAAATTCATTATTCTTTTCAAAACATTCAATCAATTCATAAGATGACTAATGATATAATAAATAATTAGATAAATAAATGAATGAACTTTTATTCATAAAAGGAGAAACCGAAAATCAAAAATAAATAACCAACCTAAGCGCATATACGACTTTTTTACTTGTTAGTTGATTAGAAGAACAAACTTATATTTAAAAAAAGTCAGCTCATCACAATATATGTGTTTGTTGTTTTTTGTTTGTTTGTTTTTTTTTGTTTTGTTTTTTTAATTACCCTTGTTTAATTGTTCGAAGAAATACATGTAATATGGTACACAAGTAAATCTATATTGCAAACATATGAAACAAATAGTATAAATTTTTCAGGTAATTGAATCGTATATCTTGATTTATATGGCATCGTTTTCAAAATTGTATATTTATAAATCACGTTGCAAACTTAAAAGTGGAAAAATTAGCAAATAGTGAGTGACAATATAAACATAAAGTTAGTTCAGGCTCCATTTCACATTTTCCAAAGTAACCAGCAAAGATACCGACATTGTTCTGGTTATGAAGAGATTTCATTGTTTTTTAAAATGTTTACATCATAATATCTCGCGTTTCGTAGAAATGTGCTTGAAAAAATAAATATGCGTAACTTTAAAACGAAATGGTAAACACCAACTTTACACATGCTTTTAATACATAATTAAAATACCCCTTACCTATGATTTAGAACCCCATCAATCAAAGTAAAACTAAATCATTTCAGTTTTTTATCATATCATTGCATCCTGTCTCCCGTTTGATATTCAGAAGAAGAAATATATAATTGTTTTTAAGATCGTCAGTTCTAACGATATTAATTTTAAATTGATAGCCTTTTGGACGAAGGGAGTAATACATTTCCACTTTTTATTCCCTTCCTCTACAAAATTAAGTCAAGATTTGTCAGTTAGTTCCTTGGGAGAAGCTTATACATTGATGGTTTTGCATTGGAAAATTAAAGTTCCAAACCGGCGTATTTTCACTCAAATGTGTTCTCACGTGTTCATAACGTCGAAGTGAAAACTGTAGATAAGCATCGATTAGATGAAAAAGATTCGAGGTATTCAGAATCCGTGTAAAAGGTGTTCCAAAAAGGTGTGAGAATAAGTGAAATAAACGATGATGACAATGAATGTTATGAAGGCGCATGCCTTAGTTCATATTTGGGGTTGAAAAACCATGTTTTATTCTATCTATTAGTAAATGCCATAAGTATCCTTTTTTGTGAAAAATTAATATCATATTAGTAATTGCAAATTATTGTCACGAATGGTCCGCAATAAACATGGCCGGAAAGTAAAAATGGGGGAAAATCTACTATATAGTAGGTTTTCCGTGGGGGTAATCTGGCTATAAAAAGGGGGAAAGCCCACTATATAGTCAGCTTTCCGTGGGGGAAAACTGCTATATAGCCATTGTTCCGGGGGGAAGAACTGCTATATAACCATTTTTCCGGGGGGAAAGATAGCTAAGGGGAAAAGGCACTATATAACACCGGTGTTGGTGAGAGATGAATTCCCCAAATATTTTGAATGTATACACCATGTTTTCAACATTGCCATGTGTTGTTATTCGATCATAAATCAATTCAAATACAATCATGTAAGTTGCAAGGACATATGTTTATCACTAGATCGAAAAAATCCACATTATATCTGCATACAAAAATATGAAATAGTGAGCCTCATCATTTTCATTTATGGTATACACAGACATTTAATCAACTTATTAAATGGTTTGTTTAAATATGTACTGAGTACGTTATACTTTAAGCATTGGATATCTAACACTACAAAATGAAAAAAAAAAATGGTTAAGCTCTAGCTCACCTTAATATTTCGTAAAACACCTTGGATATAACGGTTATCCAAATGAACTCTTTGAATTTCCCAATTAAAAACTGATATTTTATAGAAGTGTCGGTTGACAATGGTTTTCTCTGGGTGTCAATTTCAACAGTTACCCTCCCAAACAGGCACTATTTATTTTATTATACTGAATGTCTTACTTTTAAAGAAAATTTCACTGCCTTTTAAATAGAAATAAAGTGAATTCTACGGCGAACCGTACGCGCATAATTTACGCGCATGTAACAATTCGTTGTGTTACCCCTTGCCAAGTGTTGCTAACGCTCAGGGTAATAGAACGGATTACCAACTGCGTATTAACCAATCAGATTTCAGTATTTAACATGAAAGTATAATAAACAATATTGTAAATTGCAAAAAAAATATATGAATAATGAACATTGCATAATGAAGTGAACGCAGAGAATCACTTTATCTATCAATCATTTATTGATTCTATAGATTGATGAAAAGAGAAATGTTCTGATTTTTTACTTACATGGACGCATCTGACATCTACTGGCGGTTGATTTTCATGGCGTATGTAAATCTTACAAACTTCACATTGCGTCAAGTTGTGGAAATCACAAACGTGATGCTCACATGTCGGACAGTTGATTAGTGGAGCATTGTGACCACCTCTTCTCAGCGAACTTGCTGAGATTCATTTTTTTAAAAAAATAACATCAACAATAGGAGAAAGAAAGTCTTTGTCGGATTACATTAATAAAATGAGTAAGCTTTTTATATCAAAACAAAAAGTACGGCTTGCTTTAAATAATAGAATGCATTTTCGATAATATGACTTATGCCTTTATTTACTAAGATTGGCTTCAGAAAAAAATACTTACTTAGTGTTGTCCCCACTAATGAAAGTAAAACCACAACGAAGAACATGGTACTCTGCAAATGTTATCGACGGGATTGGCTGGGTCGTTAGGTGAAGGCACGGCTGGCGTGCACACAGCTGTAAAACAATTGTGTCACTGTCTTTTATCTCTTCTAAATGCACACAAGGCTATGCCAGTTCTGCTATTGTTATTTTTCTCTCATTCTACACAATTTAGCTTGAGTATATGCAATTTACTGTTAATATGTAACGTATAATGTTCAATATCTAAAAAAAATGAAATCAGGTGCCACAGGTAGTAAAGTTCTATTATTTTAAAATGTTTAATTTATAAGAATATACATGTAAAAAAGGGCAAGGTGCTTAATGTTAATTTTTCTCACCCTTTTTTATTCTATCCTTCCGGCACACTACTCTTCAAGACTTTTCTTTCGGTTATTGTAGAAACTGAGCCGGTGGTTATTGTGTTGCTCTTAATTCATGACACAGATTACATGAAAGTTACATTGTAGACTCACATTCTTTCAGCTAAGTTATCATCAAGCAGAGTTGCATTTGGAAACAAACGTTGATATTTCTTTGTGTTTTTATTTTTATTTTTTAAACATTTTAAATTTTTCTTATGCTTTATTTTAAATATCAACTACATAAAAATTATGCCAGTTATCTTAGTCAGTCGATGCTGTATGATTTATCAAATATGCCTTTGCTCTGTCCCTTGCTTGTAGATTTGTGACACAAAAATGAATGGAATAAAGTTTAGAGGATGATTTTAAAGCGCCACCTGTCTTGATCAAACTTTTAAAAAAGTAGAGCAAGTAAAGCTTTATGCGCATGCAGTTTTTAATGCTGTTTTTCCTATGTTAGAAACCAAGTCTAATACTTTAAGGAAACGGATTAATATAAGTGTTTACTTGTTTCCGAATCCTTGCCTAATTATGCATCATTGTATATATATGTTGTACGTTGTATTCATAATAAACTATGGTTTACACTAAGTCTAATTCCAACTCTCATGTGACTTATTGCAATTCCTTTTTGTCCGTTATTGGGCAGTCAAAGGATAATAATTATGTTAATTTTTCAGAATTTTGTAGATTTTTAATTGTCATAATAAAAATGTGCATCACATATACCCCAACCCCAATATTCATGTTGTAATTCTGGTAGGGATGTCAATTTTACTCGGTTGGCTTAGTCGATTAATCGGAGGCTTTAGACGAGCGATAGTCAAGTACTCAATGATTTTAGCGTAATACATTTGAAACTGAGAGTCTTTATAAATCAAATAATATGTTATTGCCACATTGATTTTATCTTTAATTAAAGAACATCTAAAAACTTTAATAAAATATACCAGATGTATTTGATTTAAAATAAATTGGAAAGAATTTCATCGAAATATCCGTTAGAAAGTGTTCTAGCTTTTTTTTTCTCGTGACTCTTACATATAATTTAGCTCCGTATCATCTTATGCAAATCAAATGTGACCTGTTCCACGGTACTAAGTCATTGTCCTTGCCTAATCAATAATCAAAGTTTAATGATTATAAAAACAAACGCCTTAAGATAATTATTGATATGATTAAAGTTTTGATTATACAAACATCTAATCCAATAAATAACTGAGAAGAAAAACACAGATTGTTAGGGTAACGGTATATGTCTGTTTAAGTAAAGAGAAATAATCAGAACGAGATTACATTATTAGCTGCTTCACAAAATACACAATGGACATCGATGGAAAAGAGCGTAACTTACGGATCAAACATGTCGATAGACGAAAAACTGTTATCAACATCCGTAGAACAAATATTGCTGCGTTAAGAAAAAATTAATAATATTTTTAAATTTTATTTACTTTATTACGAGTAATCGACTAAGAAAATTTTAGTCGATGATCGGTGTGATCGAGCGATAGTCGAGTATTGGAGTACTCGTTGACATTCCTAAATTCTGGACTATTTCTGGTTTTCCATTTGAGTTTGCTGAGTGAATAAAAGTATTGACCAAATATTCCCCTTGTGTAACATATACACTTTCATTAGGTTTAACATAAGCATCTATGAATGTCATAGGCATTTCCGATTAGATCTAAATTCTTGTCAAATATGTGTATGTTGACTTATAGTCCCGAAAATGCATAAAAGCTATCACAGACAACATGTTATTAAATAACTTTTATTGAGTAAGTTACAATTTTTTAAAAGTGTTAGTTGCAGTTCTACTTCTGTTCCATGTAAAAAAAAAAAGGAGGAAGGAGATGAAATTTATTACCTAGGAAGCTTTTCAAACATATTCATTTGTACTTTCAACCGATACCTTAAATTTTACACCACATTTGCGGTTTCAGACGGTATGTTGAAGCATTGCTGTGCGCCCTCTAGTACCAATCAATGACTGCTCAACACAAATATTCAAATCTGCTTTGTAATCAGGTGGCAACACGGTTAAAACAGTCATCAAGAGGACAATTTTTCTTAAGTTAAGAGCACAATTACTGAAAATATATTATAATAAAAAATATTTCTTTAATAATTTAATTGTAAACATATCTCCTGTTTATATACAAGACATTAAACACATTATTTAAGAAATAAGGTGTCATATTTGGATGTATATCGGTATATAAATACGGGTTGGTCACGTGATAAAATCCGTACCAACCCGTATTCATATCCCGAAATAAATCCAAAAATGATACCTTTTTGCTTATATTTACATTTGTTGCAAATTATGACGATAACATTGCTCCATATTTTTATTTTTGTGATGACCTAGAAAACCGCTGTTGCAACGCACTTTGAAAAATTACGTACTTTGAAATTTTTTTCAAAGTGCATTTCTTTTGGGACCAAGTCAACGCACTTTGAATTTTTTTTTTTTCAAAATGCGTTGATATCGTCGATATTAACGCACTTTGAAGAAAAAATGTTCAGGGTTTAGTGAAAAAAGTTGATAGTTTTATATACAATAAATGATTATTTTAACCTTGTTTAGCTTTATGTGATATATTTAAAAAAGAACTCATTGCATTCTCAGCTAACTTGATAAACAGTTTCTAGATGAGAATTTTTTGCTTTTCTCATAAGACAATATCGACAATTTACACAGAAAGTAAAATTCGGGAGGTTTGAATTATCCAAATATGACATAAACTTCATCGCTTAGCAACTGCATTTTTCTTTTTTGAGTAAGCAGCAAATTTACTTCTTATCTAGTATATTGGGCTATGTGCGAACGAATATGATTTAGAAATATGAATATTGGAGATCAATGTATAATATATTTCAACTGGCTTATTGCAAACATGTGAAAAAGGATACCTTAGTTATGTTTATCAAAAACAATATGATCTTTTAGAAGATCAGTGCGAGATAAATAACCCACATCCTAATGCTTATCTTTATGTAATAATTTAATGTTCGTTAATGTTAATATAATTTTATTGAAGTGATTTATTTGATTAGAATACGAAAAGAGGATTACTGTTGAAACACATAGATTCTTTATTTAGAGAAATTATTGTTCGGCCAGCTCATTTTTTCAATAACACTGCATGTACTTATACAGAGCATATTTCTTTTTCCAATCTTAAATGTTTATCCAAAGTTGCTGAATATCATATGTTTTGGAAGAAAAAATGGGTGACAAGGGACCTTCATCTTGTAATCAATTTAAATGATGCACTGGTATTTGACCTGTATCTTTGGTTAACCCCAACCCCCACCCCACCCCCATCCCTGTACTAAATACGGTAAATTAGAATAAGAAGAGTGTCGATAATAAAAAATGTGGATGTACGTTCATAATGCATTTTGAAAATTTTTTTCAAAGTGGGTTAACTTGGTTCAAAATATAACGCACTTTGAGAAAAAATTTCAAAGTGCGTTAATTTTGTTTAAAATTTAACGCACTTTGAAAAAAAAAATTAAAGTGCGTAATATTTTCAAAGTGCGTTGCCACACCGCTTCGATAACATGACGTAACAAAGCACAGTTCAGCAACGTTGCAAGTACTTGATTATCTTAATAAATAATTATGATATAATGGCACTATTTTTGACAATTTAGGACAAGACTCTTTTATAATAATAAAGTGAAACAGGAAAGATTCACTTGTGCAATTAAAAAAAACGACTGAAGCTTGGCGAAATAGTACCACTTCCGTTTAAGTCACAGAGTGGTTGGAAATTTGAAAACAAAGCGATTAAAAGCTGAGTTAGAGTCTACATAGGCATAAACCATTTTTAGAGAAAAATTCAATCGCAGAATCAGATTCAAGAGCGTAATAATTTTTCCCGGATGCTGTAAGTGCAATTAAGCTCTTCTACTTTCTTTTACGAAAGAAACGGACAGAGAAGCAATTAATTTTGACCATAAATGGAATAAACACGAGAGGTCTGTGATATTGCGTTTGCGATTTCGATTGAGACTTTATATAAGAGTATGAAATGAACTAAACTGATTTTAACAAGTTTGGCATTTTGCGATTGTAATTTCCAAGAAGGCTTTGTAACGATGTTGATCCATAAACATTATCTTACGTGAATCTGAAGCCATGATAATTTATCCCTGTAATTTATGTTATATATAGTAAAAAAAAATGAATGAATAAAACTTAGAATAACAAAACATAGATTTTTTTTTCTTTATGCATGAATTATGTTTTCATTACGATATTAGGTGTTTCTATTAGCATAAGTCTACTAGTTTGAGTAGTACGTAGAAAAAGTAGTGACCTAGATAATTCTTGCGCTTCTTTGACGTCTTGACCATGACTGATGTTTTACAGGAATAACAGCGGATTGCGCAAACTGTGTTATAAGAGGGGAAACATTTTCGAATGTTGATATTCGTATTTAAAGATTTTTGGTTTTTAATTTCATATACTAGCATATCCTAGTGAGTATTTGTTAATATATGTACTTGTTTCTTCATCTGGCTCTCCAAATTTTAAATGACTGAAGTTTTTTAGCGTTACCGTT
The DNA here is from genome assembly GCA_015776775.1 of Magallana hongkongensis. Taxonomy (NCBI): domain Eukaryota; kingdom Metazoa; phylum Mollusca; class Bivalvia; order Ostreida; family Ostreidae; genus Magallana; species Magallana hongkongensis. The sequence goes on from VIAA01000022.1 coordinate 564,417, forward strand.
GGAATGGAATTAGATTTAAGACAATTAGATGACATTTAGAGAAAAAATGCAAGAAAAATGTCGTAATTGATATCACAGATGGTCCATATCACCCCTCTAAAACGGCGGTCAATTATAAAGTTTTGTGTTGACAGACGAAAAACCGCAATGGAGACAAAGGAAATGTTGGAATCAACCGGAAATGCAATGATTATTTCAATATAATTGACTTACAAGTAACATAAACGGTTTTTAGATGATGTGACTAACTTGGGAGATGATGCAAAGAGGGGAAGACCATTGACAAAAAACAAAATACCGTATTTTTGACGTCATGAAATTAAGAAAGGCAGCCGTCTTACGTTCAGAAATATTTAGTCCTTCTGCGATTTAGAGCAAATTGTGTGATTTTATGATTATTACTAGGACGTAGTTTTGGCACGAGTCGTGACTGCGCTAAATGGGTACCAAGACTTTTGTCGGACGATCATAAAAAGGCAACTGCAAACAAGTAAAGCAGTTTTGCAAAATATCAAGGCTTGGGGAGAACATTGGCGTGATGGAATTATTACGACTAATAAGACCTGGCCCCGGGGCCAGAAAACTTAGACGAGCTTACTTTTGATCTAAGTCTCACTTTTCCACTATATGTTCCTTTTGTAAAAGTGAGACTTAGATCAAAAGTAAGCTTGTCTTAAGTTTTATGGCCCCAGGGCCTGGCTGTATTAATTTGATTTTGAAACCATTAGAGCTTTAAGTATATGAAAACAACATCATATTATGGTTCTACAGCACCAGAAAATTGAAACAGATGTACATATTTTTTTGGTGATCGGCACGAGATGACTCTAGTTTCTAGTCAGACAGTAAATGAGTCATACTATTCTCGGGTAAACATTTTATATGTAATAAGCCATATTTAAATATCTAAATACTGTAAACGTATTACATTTGGCCGTGTATTCTATTTAGAGCTTTTGGCGGAATACGGCTTCCGCTAAATCAAGTACATCGCTAAATGTTATGCGTATATGTATAAGAAAAGGCACATTCAGGAATACGCTAATTCAAATCTACGCCAACTTGTTCAAAAACTAATTTCCGCCAAATATCGTACACGCCAAATATACTACGTTTACAGTAACGATATAAAAAACAAATAATTACAGCAGTTGAGTTAAGCCGGGAAACCAATTTTCTAAGTGATTGTGCAGACAAAATGTCAAATGGAAAAGATTTGGTTCAACTAAAAAGCATCAAAGTAGATTTGTTTTCTCGGAAGATGGTGAAATTTTATCTGAAAACGAAGGATTTGGGCATTCATCTGCGCAATCGTTGCACAATGATTTGTTCATAAATGCATTAATGGACTATACACATTTGTTCATCACACATTAACTGGATAAAGGTTCATCGTGACATGAGATAAATCAAAAAATCCATTTCATAAAGTGAGTTTTTGAGGTACGTGTAGTATCTTAAATTTATTTTCGGTAGTATCAAAATATAAATCACACAAACGAATCAATAGGCCTAGTAAAACAGGATCCCTGGATCTTATTGGAGTGCAACACGTCTCATTAGCTGCTTCCTGTAGACACATTACATAACGCATGTTCGTTGGGTCAGTAAAACCGGTACCATACTAATTTGCTGATCGTGAGAGATTTGACCATAATGTTGTTGAGTTTTGCTGCATGCTTACGTTATGACAAATTAAGTAACACTCTCGAATTGTTAAAGAATTCTTATCAACAATAGAGAAGGCCATCACACATGCCAAGAAATAGACCACCGCACACTGTAGATAAATGATATGTGTTCTTATGACCCTTTTTTTCTGTGAAGTACAGATTGATGGCTAATTTGACTATATGTAGTGTGTGTTTAAGACCATATATGAAGATCAAAAAAGGTTTTGTCCATTAATTTCTTTACATATTGATTAGCTGGTATTTTGTGACCAAAACCGGATGTTACAAATGTACTCGTTCAAAAGACGACAATTGATCATTGTAAGGCTATCAGGCAAAATCACTACAAATCAAACAGCCATTTTGAATTTTTGAAAGACAGTTTTCCAAACATTTGCCCATTAAATGTTGATTTTTCATTTTTTTTATTTGGATTTTTCGATTTTCTTAGTACTATTTAATGAATGATCCATTTTGGAATTTTTAATACTATATATTTAATGAATGATCCATTCAGTCTTAACAATTTAAGACTGCACTGACTGATCTCGGCTCCCTCTTTTATCTTTTTAAGTCCATAGATACAGTATTTTAAAGTAGTTTATAATTTCAAACACTTGTATCATCGTTGCTGAAAACACAATTGAAAACGACTCTACAAATTTCGAAAGACATATGGCAGACCGTTCGTTTGGTTTTCAGTCTACTGGTGTTCACTTTATTGACTTGTCGAATATCCATGTTAAACCATGTGAAAAACTTGAATTTTTTTAACGACTTTTTTAAATCTCCTAAATACTTAATTAGATACAATATACTAGTATCACTCATTATGGACAAGAGATTAATGAGGATGAGGAATTGTGTCGTCCGACTTAACGATCCGTTGACCAGGCTTCCCTTCTGCAAAACCACTGTCAGATGCAGGTCTAAACAACTAGCCTTGCAACAACATCAGGAAAAACGGGACAAAAGATTAACCTTAATTAAGACCTGGTAGACAGACAGGGAGGCACAAACCGTGACATTAAGTCCAGAATTGGCAAGGCAAAAGTGTGCTTACCATGCTAATGAACAAATAGGCATCAAAGAATATCTGTACTACTACCAAACTGTTGATCTTACTTTTTTTTTTATCTTTGCAGTTTTTAATCAAACAGAGTCAGATAGACATAGAGTGGAAGTAGTCAAGAAAACCTGTCCCAACAAGTTTGTCCAATGAATCCGAGTAAGTGATTGGCCTGTGGATGTACATATGCATGATGTCGACCAGAAATCTTCATATTCTGGAACATTATCTACATGGTTAAGGAACGAGAAATAATGTAGTAAAATACTTCACGTGAGGAATTATTTTCCCAGTGCAATGAATTGCACCAGGGTTTTTAAAATAATACTGGTAGTGGCATGCGTAGATGGGTGTATATGACCCCGTCGTTGACCATCATCATTCGCCTTATACCCCACTTGTTAAGGTGGGTAAAATTCTGCACAATGATTCCTTGCATGAACTTTGCATCAGTAACATTTGCTAAAAGGTCCTTTTTATAAATGTTTAGGCTATTTGGGTGATATTTTTTTGGCAATTTTTTGTGGCGAACAAAGATGTAAGAGATGTATTATTGTAACATATAACCTTTAATCATTTGATTATGGGTTACAGGTTGCTTTTATTAGGTTCCTTATTTTGCTGTTAAAGAGTGTACCAAATCCAATGATATTAATTTTTTAAGCGGAAAGAAATTCATCCCCCTAATCGTAACGCCAGTCTGACGTCACAGATACTTGTTGTGCATTAACTATTTGTATTTTGAGAAATACAGTGAGACAAATTAAAAGACAAAATGCACTTAACCGTTCAAAGCTTTAATTGCAGTACATTTTAAGAATTAATAAAATGTTTATCTTAATTTAAAAACGTTTATCAGCTACACAAATAATTCAGAAGACACAGGTAGATTACCAAATTTTATATGGACATTTTTTATACTTGAAATTATATCGGAACTAATCAAACAAAGAAAAAATATTTTTAAAAATTAAGAACTAAAGTATGAAATGAAAAATAAATATGTAAATTAAATTGCGAGACTTTTATTTTTATATGAAGGAACGGAAAACACAATTTAGGCTTTGATGTAGTAAGTGGAAGAATCTGGGATTAGTCCACGGTTACACCTATCTGTTGTACAGCAGTAGTGACATGAGTAGTCGCCACTAACCATCACGTTGCCATAATTGGTACAGTGGTCCTGGTCAGACGTCTGTGACATCCACAAGTTCCTACACACTGTCTCATTTACACATCTGTAGTATAAATATTTACAGAAGTATTTAAACCACTTGTCTTCGTTTCTAAATAAGGGCCATTTATCTATACCCATTCAATTAAATTACTAATTTGTATATATACAAAAGACCTAAAAGGACTTGACGGTTATCTGAGTACCATAACCTCTGATGGATAAATTGACCTGTCAGTGAGTCTCACGTGTGAATTTTAAGTTAAACCTCGGATTATCTATACCCTAGCTCCGGGGACATAAAACATGTAATCTTTATGTAAAAAAGAGACCTGCAGGGTTTTAATGGTCAATCTTTTAAAATATTCAGTTTTATTTATTATGCTCACGACATTCATACAGATTATTGTTACAATCTAACAATGCACAGGTAATTAAAGAAGATTTTAAGCTCACTTGAGCCGAAAGCTTTTGTGAACTTTTTCCAATCAAAATTGTCCTTTATCTGTAGTTGTCGTTGTAAATCTTTCAACATTTCATTTTTTTTTTATCCAAAACCATTTAGATGTTTTTAAATCAGCAAAGCATTATTTGGTTAAAGGGATATTACATGTAATTTGTTGAAATGAAGGGTTGGGTCCTCTTTAAATGGGAGACGATTCAGAATGGTAGAGATTTTGTTGGCATTTTGAAAAAATCTTTTTCTCAATAACCATTTGAGAAAACCGTGTAAAGGGATCCTGAGTTGTGTACAATAAGGTTTGTTCAAATTATAAACCATGGAAGTAGGATTGGGCCCCAATAGGGGGTCAAATATCTCTATAGAAATCATTAAACATCTTCAAAAACCAATTGACCAGAAAAGCAAAAACTTATATTGAAGCATCCTCAGGAAAGTAAAATACAAGTTTGATTAAATTATTATCCTTGGGGGAAATGTTGGACTAGCTAAACATTTTTTTTTTGGGGGGGGGGTCAAGTTTTTCAAATAGGAATATCTAGAAGCAAATCCTCTTCTCAGTAACCGTTATGCCAGAAAAGCTTCAACTTGTGTTAAGAATATGATAGGATCTCAATGAAAGAAGAATGATTTTTTTTAAATTCGAATTAGCAGAGAAAACTCTTTTAAAATCTTCTTAAATACAATTTGATCAGAAGGGCTGAAACTTCTGCGGAGCCAATCTCAGGTGGTGCCTATTCACGTTCGTTTAAATCATGATTTCTGAGAGAAGGGTGGGGCGTTAAGGGGAAGGAAGTAAATCTTTGGAATAAATACTAGTAGAATGTTTCTAAAAAATCTTATTCTCAAAAACTAAATCAACGGAACTCAAAGTTTAACTTACAGATATTTTATGTTGGATATTCTGAAGACGATTTAAGTTTTTCTGATCAGTTATGGCTTTTATATTTATGTAAGTTATGTGGGCATTGTGCGTTTTGTTTAAAATAGAACAAACCCTAATTTAATATGGTCAAGTGTCAACTAACATTGTTGTTTTAAAGAAAAAGTAAAAAAATGTAAAATTTTTACGGATGACGGACAAAAATATGCATCACGAACATAATAACCATGTATTCAATTTATCTCCCACAACTGTGCAAGCGATGGTATTCTCAAATTTAATACATTTTTACTTTTAAGCATTATTCGCTCTGGCAAAGGGTCTAAATCCTTGACCCAAAGGCAATGTATTTACAATTAAAGTAGGAAGCTTTATGAACATCACAACCATGCATTTAATTTTTCCTTAATATATATGGTAGCTTTTTAGAGAGTTAATACATTTTCACTTTATGGAGATACCAGCCATGCCATAGTGTTTGAGCTTCTGTCCCAGGAAGGTAAAGGGATTCATGGACATTATAACGATGCATTTAATTTTTCTCAAATATATATGGAAGCAGAGAAGATTATCTAGATTTAACATTTTTACTATATGGCAGTACTGGCATCGCCGTAGTAACTAACACCCTGACCCAGAGGCAACGAATTTCACAATTTAGGAAGAAGGCTTCATGGGCATTATAAGTGTGCATTTAGTATTTCTTAAATAGAACGGAAAGGAGTTTCTAAGTTTGAGAAATACATATTTACTGTATGGCCATACTTCCCCCACCTTAGTGCCTGAACCCCTGCTCCAGGGGCTTTGAATTTCACAATTTGGTATGAGGGCTTTCCTGGCGTATTTGGTCCTGCCTTTGAAGCCCAGAGGGTTGTAAGGGTAATAAATTTCACAATTTGGGTTGCTTTTGTCCTAGACACGTTTCAAGCTTTAAATTGTGACAATCGATATTATTAATTTCAAGGAGAAGATTACGATGGAATGTCACTTTGATAGGAGAGATAACTTAGGTAGAAATCAATATCACTTCGATTTTGTTAACTCACAATAATTAAAACAAGTAGCAACAAGTCAAAAGTGCTGGACCCCAAGTTTTGTTGGAAGGTGACATTTATTCAAATTCAAACATTGAAAAAATTAATTTAAACCAAACAAACTGAGCCCCAACTTTTGACAGACCAATTGCAAAAGGGTTTTTGAGTGACTCAGGTGACCTAAAAATTCATTGCAATCTAAAAACAAACAAAACCAAAAAAGTTGAAACTTATTCTCTGAAAAGCTTTTTATGTACAAAGTACAATGGAGACTCTGGTGAACAAGTCTGTTTAGATTAATAATTGTAATATATAATACATACATGTATAAACATGTAGTTCTTTAAGCTGAAATCGATCTAAACTCAAACCTTTTAAAAGTTTTAACGTTTCCTTGTTCATGAACAACGTCGTTCATGCAGTACGCTCCTTCCGTACAAGCAACAAACGACCCCTTGTATACACTCGCTAGATCACAAGGAATGTTACTGTCATAATCTCCACAAACTTGGCAATGAATAGGAGCTGCACAAGTAAAAAAAAACAGTGAACAGGAATCAAGATATATTTTCATCATATTCGCTTCCTAGAATATCTTTTAAAGGAATATTGATACTTTAATTTTACATACTATATGGCATATGCAGCATTAAACCGTCAGGGATGGCAATAATATAGCTGGTTAAGTATCTTCTTAAGTAATTCACATTGTACGAATATACTTTAAACGTACTACATTTGGCTGTGTATTCTATTTAGCGCTTTTGGCGGAATGCGGCGTCCGCTAAATCAAGTACATCGTTAAATGCCATGCACATATGTATAAGAATAGTCACATTCAGGAATACGCTAATTCAAATCCACGCCAACTTGTTTAGATCCTAGATTCCGCCAAATATTGTACACACCAAATATAATACGTTTACAGTAGTGTTTATCAATAGAAATTAATTTTTATGTGCAATTGTTCATTATGTAAATGTCATTTAATTCCACTGAAAATTGATTGCTTTATTTGAGTTTCTTCTATACAAAATTTCCTTAAAATTCATATCATTTACGCGTGATGTGAATTTATAAACTAGTGCACTGACTCTATTTAAAAGAGTTTTATGTGGTAAAATTCAACAGTATCATTACCCAAACCCTCTTAATGGTCTTAAAAACGTGATTTGTCCTTTTTCCACACATTAGATAAAAACACTTATACGAGGCACAACTGGTTATGTTATTCTACGTACGCTTATTAAATACCTATTTAAATCAGTGGCTTATGGTGTAAGATTTAAACATAACTTCTTATTTTTGAGAACTTGAATATACCTTAGATTTAATGCTGAAAAAGAATGCAGACAGAACAAAAAGGAAAACCAAGAGAATTTTTTACTCGTTCTTTAATAGAAATTAATTTTTATGTGCAATTGTTCATTATGTAAATGTCATTTAATTCCACTGAAAATTTCATTAAAAGAGTTCTTCTATACAAAATTTCCTTAAAATTCATATCAATTACGCGTGATGTGAATTTATAAACTAGTGCACTGACACTATTTAAAACAGTTTTACGTGGTAAAATTCAACAGGATCATTACCTGAACCCTCTTAATGGTTTTAAAAATGTGATTTGTCCTTTTTACACACATTAGATAAAAACACTTATACGAGGCACAACTGGTTATGTAATTCTACGTACGTTTATTAAATACCTATTACAATTATTGTTTAATTTAATTATTATTAGAATTATTATTAGAAGTTAAGATTCAAACAAACATAACTTCTTATTTTTTAGAACTTGCATATACCTTCGATTTAATGCTGAAAAAGAATGCATACAGAACAGAAGGGAAAACCAAGGGAATGTTTACTCGTTCTTTTAGTCATATGTGGTAAAAACATAATACAAGCAAAACGAAATTGTCAAAAATTAGCAAATAAGATTAATTAAGAATATCTATTCAGTACAAAGTATTCTCTTTTTTTAGATTTCTACATTGTATGTTTATTATTTTTCAGATGAAATGTCATTATTATAACCTTAAAAACAATGAAAACCAAACAAAGGATTTAATCAAGAAAACATTATTTAAAAAAAACCCTTTGTTATTTTCTTGGAAAAAAAAACTCACCCTGGGTAGTTCCAAAGGTGGTAGCTAAAAAATATAAAAATGAAATAGAATTTTTAGAAAAAACATATTCTAATATTCTATATTCTAATGACAGATTCTATATTTTCAAGATTTTGGTATATTAAACAAACTTACGAGTGGTTAAAGCTACAGTTGTTAATGGAACGTATGTTTCTAAATAAATAAAGAGAACTTGTGTCAATATGCAACAAACCAGTTAATGCCAACAGACCAAGCTTTTTTTAAATTTTCTAAAAAATTGGTCCATTTCGTATGATATTTAAATATCTTTTTAAGAGATGGATAGATTGATGAGAGAGAGAGAAAGAGAGAGAGAGAGATATTACCATTGCATAGATCACATGTAAGTTTACATTGGAAAGCAATGTCGTACTTGGTTCCTTCCCGAGGACTTGCGTGACATACACCCATGCTTTTAAACATGGCACAGTTTTTCAGCTCATCAACACAACTGTTTGTTGTTCCTTAAACATAAATCCATGCAAAAATACATATTAACGTAAGTACATGCATACAAAACATTATTGTATTTTACGGTATGGGGCGAGCTCTGCAATGCTACATATATCACGCACCATTGTCAATTACATCCGATCTATATACGATAACCCGCTTGTCAGTTTTCCAACGGAAGACCCTCTTGTTATTCTACGGTTTCTTCTTTATTAAGGTCTTCCGTTTCCAACGGAAGACCTTATTTTTATTGCTTTGTTTCTTTTTCCCTTTTATTATTTTTTTTCTTACACTTTTTTGTACAAGCGATTTCTTGAAAACGACTCGACCAATTTTCGTGAAACTTTCAGATCTTGTACAGTACAGGCAACGCAGATCCCGTATTGGCCCGCGTTACCTTCACGGTATTTTTATCGTTCCCGCGATACACCATCGCGGTTTTTGATCGCGGTATGGATTGCGACCGTGATGACACCGCGACGGTGTGATTTACCGTTATTCCTGCTTGTTGTTGTTACTTTACCTGTATTGTACATTACAGGCAATGCGGGTCGCGTAAATCCATGTCAAATATGCGACTTCAGATTTAAGCATAACAGCTGCATTGTAAAATAAATTGTGGTCCATATTATTATTAAATTAAGAAATTATATTTATGAAATAGAATTTCATGAAATCGGAACCTACATTCGAATTACAACATAACATTATTATTACGCTGTTAAATTTTGTGATGTGTAAATAAGAACACATATCTTTGTATTTGACGTGCTTATTTCAGTTATTATTTCTATTAGTTGATAATCCTGTTTTTATAACAATCTTAAAATTAAATATTTTCATTAGTTTAACTCGTATCAATGCAGAGCAATTTCATCTTCTCATTTTATAAGTTGACACGCATAGCGTCGTAAACTGTCAATACATGCGGATGTTTTTAATTGAGAAATGAACAAATGTCGGGAATCAACTAACAAATCTATTTTTCCATTCAATAATAAAATTATCATTCATATATAAAGTTGGTGCTGCGTTAAAGCACATGGAATCATAACGTGTTATGTCAGTATGCGTTTCCTGTGTATACATATAAAGTTTAAGCCACGATCATGTTCTGTGTATACATGTAGTGATTAACAAACTCAGGGTAGAAAACGAAATGCCCTTGAGGGTTTTCACACCTATTCACGACGAAAGAAAAAGTCTACATCGTGTACGGCTTCGTCTAATCGCACATCACCTTACAAGAGAGAGAGAGAGAGAGAGAGAGAGAGAGAGAGAGAGAGACAGAGAGAGAGAGAGGCGTTAAGGCGTAATTTAACGTACACTTATGTGAGATATACTAATATGCAATACTAAATATTCATAAAATTAGTATTCATAAAAGAATATGGTGCACTGTGATTGAATCCATCATGCAATTTCAGATTTGAGTCCACGTGCTGCACCTGTCAATCAAATCAGCCCGCTAGCTCTACCACGTGTTCCCTCCATGATAAAGTTTCGTTCTGTTAGTTTTATTTTTAATAAAGAAAATAAGAAGTGACGGGTGTATTCTAACACGGTAAATAATCTATAAAAATGCATCGGCGCAAGTGAATAATGACATTAAATCAAAAATATTTTTATGAAAAATCCTTCGATAAGTAATTTATTTTGCAGTTCTTGCTGAGGGTTCATATAAATATTTCGTTTATTTGAAATATTGTCAAAACATTTCGCACCGCCATCGAAATTAGGCACATTTTTACCTTTTATGCTCGATTTCCACAAAATCGGGTCAATCAGTAGGTTTCCCCCAGCAAGATTCCCATTGGTTCTTATTTTCTCTCCCGATTTCACGTAAAATATACTAAGATTGTTTTTATCTTTCACTTTTTTCCATGCATATACATATCACTATTCATTAAATTACACGTAGCAGGGGGAGTCTCAAAAACCATTAGTTGATGAATAGTTATTTACCTATTACGAAGCTTTAAAACTGTTATTTTTTATACTCCATATCGGTGATATTGAATTTAGTATCACTAGTATTTACAACAGTGTCTATGTAAAGGAATGAAGCGATTTTAATATGCACAATGAATATCACTTATTACTTTACGATACATTCCCTAAGAATGATCGAAAGGAATGCAGATCGTGACGTCAGAGTTAACTATGACGTCATATCTTATGAAGTACAGACAAGTGACTTTCTACATATCGCTGTGAAATTTAATCGGACAGCCTTAACATAGCCGCGAGGGGATGTTCCCTCAAAGTAGAGGCCAAAAAGGGCTCTAAAGTCTTTCTTCCATAGCACTTTACTGAGAAATATTTTGTTATTTCTAAACACTTGCTGAACAAAATATGTTTAATATCAAAAGACCTTTCATGTGATGCCAAGAAAAAGGGACTGGCCCTTCAATTTAGGGGACAAAAGGGCTATTAAGTCTTTCTTTCATAGCACTTTACTGAGAAATAAGAACTGAGAAATTTTGAAAAACAATATTGAATAATAAATGCTTAAAATGCTGCGCTAGTAAATATTCAACCATCGAAATTTTGTCATATGGCCCTAATAAGGAGATAAGGGGTCAGCCCCTAAAACGGTCTTTACAAGATAGCTCAAAAACGGCAAAGAATTTCTAAACACTTGTTGAACAAAATATGTTTAATATCAAAAGACCTATCTTTTTATTTTTATGGGGCCATAAAGGCTCTGAAGTCTTTCTTTTCTAGCACTTTACTGAAAAATATTTTGTTATATGTTTAGGAAGCGATAATGTTCATCTCACATTTATTTAACAACAAATTATAATTATGTTATCATGTGTTCCGTAATTAGGGTTTTTAAAGGGGTTTTAAGGGAACAGGAGTCCAAATTTTTGATAACATATCTCAAGCAGAACAAATATTTTTAAAAGCATCATTTTGAAAATCAATATAGAATAAAAATGCTGAGAATGATGTTCCTAACAATATTCAACCATCAATTTTTTTTCTTGCCCCGATTAGGAGATTAAGGGTCAAATATCAAAGACAAGGTCATATAATCTTAAAAAAAAAACGCACGGAAGACCTCCTCGTTGCTCGCAACGAGATCGTGTCTAGTTAATCTTTTTTTTTCTTTTTCTGACTTATTTGGAGTGTTATATCTCTTAAAACGATTGAACCGATTTGCACAAAATTTTCAGGACTGATAAAGCATCATCGGCGCTACATATTATTACATTTTTGAATAATGACGTCACTTCCGGGTTCAGATATTAACGATTTTATACATTTTTAGTGTCTTTTTGTTAACCCATCTTCTCCTAAACGAATCGAGATAGAAGCTTAAAATTTTCAGGGATTGTAGATGAATGTCTTTAGATGTACCATCATGCTTCCAATTATGAAAATTGCTCAAGGCCTCAAAGCTCGTCTGGACCTGAAAATAAGCACCCATTTTTTTCACGAAATTTTCGCATATTTTCTGTAATACCTTTCGATGTATGAATATTTTGTTAAAACATGTAATGCAAAAGTTGTTTCATTTTACGGGCTTTCATTTGATATCAAGAAAAAGGGCAAGCCCCTAAAATTAGGGGCAAAGAGTGCTCTAAAGTCTTTTTACAATAACTCTTCACTGAACAATAAATTGTGATTAATTATAGAAGTAAAAATGTTCAGTGTACAGCTGTTTATTTATACAGTACCTTATCAGTCATATACATTGTATAACGTATTTGGGGGTTTCAAAAGGGCCAGAAGTTCAAAACTTTGATCATTAATATCTTTAAAAGGAGAAATATTTTGAAAAGCAATATAGAATAAAAGTTTCTCAGAATAATGTTCTGTACAATATGCTACCTTTAATTTTTTTTATTGAAGGCCCCATTAGGGAGTTTTAGGGTCTGCCCCTAAAAACATTTGTACAGATATTTCTAGAACGGTTAGCAATTCGTGAACACTTGTTAAATAAAATAGTTTTATTTTTGCAAGATCTTTCATTTAGAATCAGGAAAAAGGGGCTGGCCCCTCAAATTAGGGGCCAAGAGGGGTCTAAATTCTTCTCACATTAACTCTTTACTGAACAATAATTTGTAATTACATTTAATCATAGAAGCAAAAATGTTCATTGAACAGCTGTTCATCTATACAGTACCATAGCTAAGTCAATAAATTACGTAATAAGGGGTTTCAAGGGGCCAGAAATTCAAAACTTTGAATCATTGATATCTATGAGAAATATTTCGAAAAGCAACCGAGAACAAAAGTTGCTCAGAATAATGTTCTTAACCTTATGATACCAACAATTTAGTTGTGGGTTGCCCGGTAAGAAGTTTAAGGGTTGGCCCCTTAAATACAGTTGTTTAAATATTTTGAGAACGGTTTACAATTCGTCAACACTTGTTTAACAAAATATGTTTATAATTGCGAGACCTTTTATCCGATATCAAAAAGGGGCTGGTCCCTCAAATTAGGGGCTAAGTCTTTTTAAAATAACTCTTTCATAAGCAATAATTTGCGATTAATAATTAAGCCCAAAAAAGGGAAATGTTTAAGCTCAATCTAACGCTGAAATCCGTTTTAAAATCAGACGATCTTGTACAGAAATATTGGGGTTCAAAAATTTGATTTCGCGTTCTTGGTTAAGAAAATAGTCTTACTTTAAGTTCAAAGTTAAATTAACTCGAACTTAGAATGATTCGATATTTGTTCATTTATACCTTCTTTTTCTCAAGTCGTTCTTGAAATCGTCGAGGTTTTTGTTAATTCGTACTTAAAGTCATTCTGATTTTTTAAAGTCGTACCAGGAAATATTCAATTTTTGTATCTTTTTGTTTTAGTTACTCCTGAATTTGGTTTAAGAACTCTGTTTCTTACAGAAACTTCTAGCTTTACTTTCGACATTAACGGAAGACCCACTCGTGCTTTGCAACGAGCTTTGCTCTATTTCATTTTAATTACTATTCCTCTGACTTTTTTGGTGGCTTATATCTCATAAACTATTCAACCGATTTCCACGAATTTTTCAGAACTTGTTTGGTATCGTTAATACTCGAGGTTTTTAAATTTTGGGCTTATGACGTCACTTTCGGTTTCAGATATTGACGATTTTGAAATTTTTCAAAACTAATCGATATAGAATCTTAAAATTTTCAGGGTTTGTAGATGAATGTCTGTCAATGTACCCCCTGCTTCCTATTATGAAAAATACTTAAGGCCTCGAAGCTCACCTGAACCTAAAAATTAGCACCAACTTTTTAAACGAAATTTTCGCATATTTTCTGTAATATCTTTTGACGTATAAATATTTTGTTAAGACATGTAATGCAAAAGTTGTTTGAAATTTTATGGGCTTTCATTTGATATCAGGAAAAAAGGACATGACCCCTAAAATTAGGGGCCAAGAGGGCTCTTAAGTCTTCTTGCAATTACTCTTTACTGAACTATAATCATGATCAATTGTAGAAGCAAAAATATTATTGTAGAGCTGCTTATCTATACAACACCTTAATTAAGTCAAATGTTACGTAATTAGGGGTTTCAAGGGGCCAGAAGTTCAAAACTTTGATCATTTTGATCATTAATATCTCAATAGGGAGAAATATTTTAAAAAGCAATGTAGAACAAAGGTTGCTCAAAATAATATTCTGTTCAACATGCTTTCTTAATTTTTTTTGTTGATGAACCCATTAAGGAGTTTACGGGTCGGCCCCTAAAAATATTTGTTCAGATATCTCAATAACGGTTAACAATTCGTGAAACTTGTTAAACAAAATATGTTTATATTTTCGCGACCTTTCATTTGATATCATAAAAAGGGGCTGGTGCCTCAAATTATTGGCTAAGAGGGCTCTTACTACTTCTTACAATAACTCCTTACTGAAAAATAATTTGTTATTAATTATAGAAGCAAAAATATTCATTCCACAGCTGTTTACCTATACAGTATCATACCTAGGTCTTAGATTACGTAATAAGGGGGTTTAAAGGGCCAGAAATTCAAAATTTTGATCATTAATATCTGAAAAAGGAGAAATAGTTTGAAAAGCAATGTAGAAGAAAAGTTGGTCAGAATAATGTTGTAAACAATATGATACCTAAAACTTTTTTGTTGGTGGCCCCGGTAAGGAGTTTAAGGGTCGGCCCCTAAACCACAGTTGTCAGATATCTCAGAAACGGCTAACAATTTGTGAACACTTGTTGAACAAAATATGTTGATATTTGCACGACCTTTCATTTGAAAGAAAAAGGGGCTGACCCTCAAAAAAGGGGCCAGGAGGGCTACAAATCTTTTTGTTATAACTTTCTCCTGGGCTATAATTTGATATAATGATTAAGCAAAAACGAAGAACTTTTTTAAGCTACATCTGACACTGAAATCCGTAGTAAAATCGGATCATGCACTACAGATATATTGGAGTTTAAAAATTGATTTTTCCGGAAATTTTGATTCCGCATTATTGGTTAAGAAAATAGTATTATGTTCAAAGTTAAACTAACTTGCACCAAAAATAATCGATGATTGTTTAATCGTACTTAAACACTTTCGGATTATTATTTGCTAAGTCGTTCTTGAAATCGGCAAAATGTTTGTTAATTCGTACTAAAAATTATTTGGATTTTGTTAACTCGCATCAAGAATAATTCGATTTTTTTTCTTTTTGCCTTACTCATTTTTATTGGTTAAAGAATTCTGCTTCTTAGAGGAACATCTAGCTTTAATTTCGACATTAACAGAAGACCCACTTGTTGCTCTGCAAGAGCTTTGCTCTAGTTTCTCTTTTGTTCCTTGTAGTTTTTAAAAATGTTTTTTTACCTGTCTCATAAATTTTGTGTAATTTTCAATTTGTTCATTTATGTATGGTTGATATTCGTTGTAAGTATATGGCCCTTGTAGGTGTGAAATTTATTACCCATTTCCATTTAAAGTTTTTAACATATGCAATATGTCAAAAGATTATTAATTATTTATCTCTCTCTCTCTTTTTCATTTTTTATTTCAGATTTCGTGGCTGTTATTATTCTAAATTAAATAGGTTTATATAACACCTCCCCACTATCGTGTCGATATAGAGTAAAACATGGATCTTGTGTATTTATAATCCACTCGTCTAAATCATAAATCAAAGCAAAAAACTAATCAGCCAAAAGATCGAAATTTATACTAAAATAAATGTATTATAACACGTAACAGGCGGTATAGATGCTTGATTCACCTCTGCATAGCGCGAGTTAAGTTAATGTGACGTCATACGTAAACCTCATTTTGCTTTGTTTACGTTTCTCAACAGATTACGAAGAAATGGAGGCATGTCGTAACACTCTTGGCTTTCAACATAGCGTGACAAAACGGGTCGACAAATCTAACGGAACCACACATTGGGGGTGAAAGGTAAGTCATTTTGGCATAGTACTGCAAGATCGAGCTTCGCACCGGCGAACTTGGCTCGCTATTATTATTTATCTAAGATTTATAATAAGAAGTTAAGCATTAACATTTAGCTGAGAAATGCATCTGCAAATGATAAAAAATAAACACATTTATCATTTTGTTTAAAAAAGAAAAACAAACAATGGAAGAAAATGTGCTTTTAAAAAACAAGAATTGGAGGACCATTATTGCAAATACAAAATGCTGGTAATCCATTGCGATGAGGACACTGACCGTAATTTGATTTGCTGTGGTCCTGACACGTAAATATTTATAGATGAATAAGTAAGATTGTGGGTAAGTGGGTAAGTGAGTTAGTGAATAAATGAATGAATGCATACATATGAGATAAGGACCCATATTCAAGACTAATGTGAAGTCATGAAAACGAAGGATGGTGGTATTAAGATAAAATACCCTATAGTAAAAATTGAAAGCTTAGATGATTATTTTTTAATTGTGATCAACAATGCTTTTCATAGTAGCTGTTTGTCCAAAAAATCTGCATATTTATTTACAAAAATTAAAAATGTCTGCAAACCACGGATGACGAAAAACAGTAAAAACAAAGATTAACTAGAGTGTTTTAAGTGATCTAGAGGAATCTTATTTACCATTGGGCGATGATGCTGGTGTAGTTGGTGCAGTTGTATTAGTAGCATACATTAAAGTTGTACTGCTTGGCATGTGATGTGTTGGCTGGCCTATTAATGAATAAGTGAAATAATAAATCAAAATAATAAATGAATATTTAAAGTTAGAGAATTCTGAGAAAATACAACTTTTCAGAAAAAAAACTTTTATTTTATTTCTAAGGATTGTAAATTCTATGAAGCTTCGATGCTATGTATTCTGAAGCATTGTTTTTCAAGAAAACTTATTTATTAATACCATGAAAATAATAAGATTTTAAATTGTACAAACAGTTTAGATATTTTTTAAAGTCGTATGTATTCCTACGCTAGAGTTTAATGTAGTCTCGTTCAACCAGACGCTTGGCTGTCTCCGTTAATATCCGACAAAACAGTCTCTCTTGCTTGTCGGAGATAAACGGAGACAGCCGAGCGTTTGGTTGAACAAGACAAGAGTTCAATCTTGCTTGGATCCATACAATTTCTCAGAAATATTTCGATTACTGATACTTCTTGCCATGCAAAATCACATATCGTTGATTTTGAATAAATGATAATTGATAAAATCAACTCCTGTCAGTTCTTCAGTACTTTGATATTTCATAGAGATGCAAAATTCTGTCTATAATGGAATAAATCAACTTGATTTAACAGCGTTTGATAAATAATACTAGCGTACTTTGTCGTGCCCGTAATTTGTTAAAATCTTCTTATCAATGCATTCAACAATCGAAACTATGTTTGCCTTTTCTTATGCGTCGGTATACGTTTGTGCCAGGTATCGTTGGGTAACAGCAGCTCAAGTGAAGTCTAAGCTTAAGTCCGAGTAGGAATACTTATTGTATTTCTATTAATTCAATCAGCTGGGTATATGAATTCAAGAGAATGGAAATAAAAATAGACGATAAAAGGCTTTCTTTATTGATCAGTTTGGGATATCCATGTAAGTGCTCCGATCACAAGCTTCTATCCTGTATGAATTAATTTTTTAAAGCCTGTGTCGTTAAATTCTGTTAAACAACGATTATAACATATTGGCCTATTTCATCACAAAAACATGAAAAGAAATGCAAGCTGCCTTACAATGAATAGGTGCTGAGTGAATAATTTACGATATAACAAATTATGCAAGGATCGAAACAACAGATAAATACAAAGTGCTTTATCTCAAAATTATTTAATGCATTAAATATGATTTAAAAGCTATTTGTGTTCCTTTGTTACTAAGAGGCAAGACGACTGCACTAGGTTTTGATGAAAATAGAAAAATATAACAAAGTTGAAGATGAAAATAGGCCTTTTATTCAAATAAATGACAATGACGTAAAAAAAAACTGTAAATATTGAGGGGGTCAAACGAGACTAGAAAACACCGCTGGTACATTTTCAATATATTTGGCAACATATAATATAGGATCTGACCCCCTTACATGAAAACATAAAAAAATAACTATTACCCACTATAATTTGCGTCAATTTTGAATGACAGTAAAAATGCATGTGTTTGTTTACTTATAAAAGTTAACTATATGCTGTACATTACAGTGATTAATTCTTTCTAGTTACAAAGATATAGAATTTTAATTGTTTATTTTCCTAATGCATTTACATGAATATTGATAAAGAAGGAGCGAAACCGACCTCATTGCACATATCCGCAGGAAATCAGTTAGCCGTTATTGTTTTCCTAATTATATATCTGTCTCGATTTTATTTACAGTTTTAACAGTTGTTACTTTGAAATATATACATGTCTTATGAATGTTATACGTTTGTTATTCACGGTACTATTATTTTTAAATGTTGAAATAAGATACATTCACACAAAGTAAAAATAGCACTTAGAGGGAAAAACCCCACTAAGTTTTGGGTGATAGTCCAAAATTAGCTGTCGATATCACGTAATAGATCCATGAGAAGGCATTACTTTTCTGGCAGGAAATAAATATTTTTTATTGTTTAAAATTTGATATATCTTTATGACGTGATCGAATTGCAATTGGGCATTACAATTAACAGTATAAAGGTAACTTTTATAAGGAATCAAACACATGTATTTTCCCCGTCATTTAAAATTGACGCAAATTATAGCAGCGTGTGTAGCTTTCATAGGCTTATATCTTATCAACTGAATATTGCGTTATTTTAATAACTTTAGAGATATTATTATGACGAATTTTGACATGTCATTACAAGTAAACACCTGTGACCAACATATCGTTTAGAAATAGTTGGAGAGAGAGAAGGATAAATGGAAAGGGAAGATTATTTTTTTTACCGTTTGACGATACAGAACTGTCTATAGTTGGCATTGTTGTGTCTGGTGTTGTAATATGTGCTTTTGTTGTTGTCGTTGTCGCTGCTGTTGAAGTTGTAGATCCATCTGTTGCGTTAGTATTGTATGTTAAATTTGCAAAGTTTTGTGTCATTGTTTGCAAGAACTAAAACTGTAGTTATACGGGGAATTTAGAAAGACATATCAAAATGAAAGAAATCAAGTATAGTTTTAATCTATCAAAACTGGTAAATATCAGTTTTACATATTACAATTATGTTCGATTATGTCAAATTCAAGGACATATCACTAATATTTTCGTCTCACTAAAAGGTGTTTATTACTTCAAATTGCGCATCAACTATGACTGATTTACTTCAATTATCCAAAACTAAATGCAAACATTTAACAATAAATTCACCACTCAAATTGCAACTGCAATCGATTTTGGTCTTCAAATTCCGTAAAATGCAACATTTTTACAGAAATTGGTGAAAACAAAGCTAAAGTTTTATGTGGTATAAGATATGACATATGGGCAAAGCTCATGGACCATTTCAAAACGTACAGTAATAATGCTATCTGTTTCAAAAAATTTTGTCTCTTTTATTTTCCTGACCAGATTCATACTGGATTCAAATAAAATTTTTCCTCCATATTTTATATCAATATTTCAAGTACTGTATAATCATATTTATTTTCAAAGACTAGCCAAATGAACCTGTTTTAAATTAAATTACCTTAAACATTCACTTGTCTTTTAAAGATGAGGACGTTTTATGCAGATCAAATATCCTACACAAGCATTGACAAATATTTTGAATGTGTGACTAAAAAGTCTTCCTAATTAGCCTTGCACGTAAAGTGATATCCGAGTGCTAGTTCACATTGTTATTAATTGACATTTTTCACGGGGGAGGAAGTTTATCATAAATGATTCAGGAATTATTATGCTCTCTATGTGCAACTTACAATGAAGACATTGTCATTTGAAATTATTATTTTCATTCTCGCCTCTTTTGATAACAATGGCCTAATCAGCAATTCTTCTATGTAACTAGTATACGACTACAGAACAAGCATAAACGTTTTCTCCTAGAACCCGTTGTTTTCCTGTTACTATTATATACTTATTACTTGTTGTAGCATGGGATGAAGTGTGTGCCTTTGTAGTACTTGTTCGGTCTGTTTTAGTTGTGATGCTTGGATTGGTTGTTGATTGAATTGTCGGAGTGGTTTGAAAATGTGTTGCAAATAGTTTATCTAAAAAACAATAAACTTATTAGATACTTTTGAATTTTCAATAGACTTTTAAAAAAATGAAAGACAACAAATAAAAATTATTGTAAATCTTCAGAGATTGTATCGTCGGAACCGACTGGTTTGTGTTCTATCCGTTGCAGTGAAATAAATAGAAAACCCTTGGTCTCCGACGATGCCGACAGTTTTGCCTTGAAATCTAAGATTAGATCGAAAATCGTCTATATTAAAGCGAATCATACCTATGCAATGATAATCATGACAGCAAATGACTTCATTGTGACTGCATTCTCCCTTTAAAATTAGATAACTTTATATCAAAACCGTGGATATTATATATATATATATATATATATATATATATATATATATATATATATATATATATATATATATATATATATATATATATATATATACAGTTTTTCTATAGGTCGGATTATATAGTTGCATTGATAATGAAAATACTTTTACTGTACCTTTAGTTCACAAGTGTGAAACTTATGAAGGTGAGTCTTATGATCGATATCGTGATACACGCATGTCTCGCAAGAGATGAAGTTACAACCATGTATTGTACACTCTGGACAATACATGTTATTACCTGGAAAAAATGTTTATCTATATTGTCATTTTTTCCCAAAACTAAATCTTTTTCAATAAATAAGATTCTATATTCTTAATAGGAATTAAAATACTCTCATCTCCATGATCATTATTTTCAATGCGTACTTCTTTTGCCTAAATTCTATATCTTTACGGGGGAAAAAAATTAAACTATGAAACTTATCTAAAACTTTACAAATCATGTTTCATTATCCAAATTATACCATTTAGAGAGGCTCCAGACTTAGGAATATTTCCAAACACGTTCTCTAAAAGTATAAAATTAAGCAATGTATTTGACGTATTTTGTTACACAATACAACAATCGCTGAAGATGCACATATTTCTAAATAAAACATCTTAAATACGCAACACGGATCCTACTTTCAAATTACTTCCCTTTGTTGTTTAACAAAAGTCAAACCTTCAGTTGTGGGGATAAGGGTTAAAACTTAAAAATCAGTTCCACATACGTACAACGCACTTGTACTACATTCAAAGCTGACATACATTTTTAACAAAAACATTGTTGAAACACGTGTGATTCACAATGCATAGCACAATTTATATTTTAAACAGTCTGTCTGCATTTTGGTAATTACAAATAAACTAAGATTTGAATATTTGCACTCCGTAATCATCTGTCCCTACATGAATATATATTGGTACGATTAGACTGTTTGTAGGGTTACAAATATAACATCATTCAGAGATTCTTATTCAAGATTGCCTGATAATCGTAAAATGGATACTTGAACGGATTTCACTTCATATTTTGCTATTCTTCTAGAAGCTATTCAGGCATGATATATATTAGTTGGCATCATTTTTTTCAAATATTTAGTAAAACCAAAAGCATGCATTATTGTGGACTATTGTGCGTTTAGAGTTAAGTCGAGTTTCTTACCACGTTGTACATCAGAATTTGTGGTATCAAATCAGTATCAATTAAAAAAACAGCATTCAACAGTTTTTGGTGAAACCAAAATATTATTTGCAATATATACCTCATCGGCTAAGCATTAAATTTAATATATTATAATATGATGTTTTTAGGATGTATTGGTTCATTAATCAAAATAAGCGATCATAATGTTTAATGATTAGAATATTTTGTTGAATCAAGTATGAATTGAATCTTTAAAATTTAATTAACATTTTCTTTTTTTTTTTATTAAAAAGGAGTATACCCTAAATTCCCATCCGAAAACTATTTTTAGAATTAAAAAGATTTTTAAGAAGCTAAATGAAATTCTTTCATTCATAAACATGTCATCCATATAGTTCATAGACACCGTCAATCATTGTTAATGTATTCTGATCCAGGGTCTGAGGATCCAATGGTTTTTGTTAGTTCTTACATGTAAATTTACTACAGTGTGTGCAAATTTCACTAACGTTGCAAATTAAAAGAGTTCGGACTCCCCGACCTCTACTCTAGATCTGCGACTGAAAAGTTTTTGCATAAATATGAAAAGAAATATTTTACCTACACATGCCATGTCAGTGCAGCAGAGATGTTTATCATCATCATTACAATGGTGGTCGACCTAAAACAAAAAGAATACGGCAATCAACATAAAACATATCATACTTATCTTAGTGCTTAATGCGATCTTAGAAAGAGAACAATAATCCATTAACTCTTAATTTTCTCTTACAGTGAGACAATTTGTTCCATGTGGTAGTTGATGTTCGAAAGTAATCTGGCAAACTTCACATAAATTTGTATTTGTAAGATCAATTATATGATGAGTAGAAACAGGACAATGTATATGATTAAGTAGTTGGTTTGTCTGGATTGTTTGATGTCCACTTGTGCTGGTTGGGTTTGCTGTAACAATAACACGTGTAGCCGAATTTAAAGAGAATTTTTTTGAATGTGTTATATATCCGTTGATATACTTAAATCATATCTTTTGCGATTAAATACATTTCCTTTAGGCAGATAAGAATAAATTCGTCGATAACTAGTTCTCGATAGATTTATTTATTAGTTTATATACCAAACTTGCATTACGGCTAATGTATCGCTAAATTATACGCTCTGTCTTCTAAATCCTCAATCAAACACTTTTATTTGTTTTAAATATCTCTTTTTTTAAATAAAATAAAAAAACGTCTGTGTCAAAAACTACAAAACATAACTACTGAATTTTTACGCGTTAAACTGAATTTGGGCAGTTTACTATTCATTATCATTATGATGAAACATTCGTTAATAAGCGTTAGCTCTTTAAATATTCCCGATATTACATGTATGTTAAACTATCACGGCAAAGTTTTTAAGAAATAAAACTCAAAAGCATTAAATAAATGTTACTTTGAGGGTTTGTATTTGTAGTGCCAATAGAAATTGTTGAAGACAAAGAAGAGGAGTGTGGTGTAGTGGTGGTGGAAGCCGCAGTTATATTGGTAGAGAGAGTTGATGTGGCGCTTTTAGTTGTAGTGGTCGTGCTGTGAGATGTTGAGTAATCGTTTCCAAACGCCTGTGCTTTGAAAAAAAATAATACGCTTATAAGAACATCTAAATGCAGGTATTTTTATACACTGTCCGGGTTCTCTTTTTGTATTTCATTTTGATTTTAACGTACATATAGAGATCCCAAAATATGAAAAATAGTTTTTTCGGTAGTTTGCAAAAAGGCAGGCACAGAATCAAGAGCTGTAGGTGTGACTGATGTATGAGGCATAATTGATAAATACAGTCGTTCCTCGGTGTCTCCGTTACGTTTTGACAAATATTAATGAGAATACACAAACCTGTCAAAGAATTACAATAGAAATCGATATAAGGGGTAAATCAATGATTTCTTCATTGACAATTCATCTTTTTTACCCGGAAAAATTAACATGAACGAATCAAATTTCTTAAAAATTTATAATGAAAAATGTTTATACATCTTTTCTTCATCCGGGACACCTCGCAAAATTTTTCATCCGGGCACTTTTCATGCCGTTTGCAATGCAATATCTTTGTAGACGTTTTAGTTTTGGTTGTGTTTTGAAACCATAAGCGGTAGAGGTGCGTTTCAAAACAGAAGAGTTGGACTTTTTCATTCTGGTAGATAAACGTAGATTGGGCATAAAGTGTTTATGATTATCAAAATATTAAGCAAAAGGTGGTGAAGCAGAAACTCAGGACAGAGTAAAGAACAATTATTTAAAATGTAATGGCTATGAGCCGAAAACTGTCTAATATGTTAGATAATAGACGGTCCGAGGCGCGAAGCGCCGAGGATTGTCTAACATCTAACATAAATGGCAGTTTGAGGCTACTAACTTACTTAAAACATTTCAATGTATTCGAATCCGTTCAAATGTTACGCCTCACTGACTATATACCTGGCACTGTCCAATATGTGTTATATTTTGTTTATCGTGCAAAATGTACATAAAGTTGATATGGAATTTCTTTTGTTATAAATATAAAACATACAGATCTACTTGCTTGCCCTAGAGTGTTGCATTTCGATAAAAACTAGTCCCTGAGCATGTGCAGTTTGTTAGTAAAAATTCGAACCATTCATTTAGTGACCAGTCAGATAGTAAGCATGTCGGAATACAAGTTCGTAACACGGAGTCCATTTTGTGAACAAAACTTGAGTGATTCTAACGATATACTGGACGAAATCATTACAGGAGAGAATGAAAACCAAGGAAATGGGAATTTTGATTTAAATATTTTGACAGTTAAGTCCGGAGAATACTCGGATATATCAGATTTTGTAGACTCTGACGAAATGCTCGTGAAAGCTTCACAAGATGCTGAGACAAATACGTATACAGCCGAGTCAGGTGAGCAGAAAACACCTAGATTTTTTACCCCTTTTTACCGATGTGGAATTAAAGAATCTCAAGGAAAGTGCAATTCCGGTTAATACAAGAAATAAAATGGGATATGCAGCTCTTTGAGTCATGCTGAAAGAAGAATACAAAAACCGGTGTTTGAAATGACAAAGAACTTAATGATCGACTGTCTTCATTTGTTACGGAGTTGAAAACATTGAAAGGTACAAATTACAAACCAAATACGCTTTATGAAATAATTGTTTCAATACAACACCATTTACGCACAAATGGCAAATTCATTTCCCTTCTTGATGACGCCGATTTTTCCGACCTTCGTGTTGTTCTAGACGCTAAGATGAAAGAGCTGTTCAAACTTGGTTTAGGGGTAAACAAAAAACAGGCTCTCATTATCACAGAGGAACAAGAAAAAATACTTTGGGAAAGGAATATTCTTGGTAGCGCTTAAGCACAGCAACTTCTTGATACGATCGTTTATTTGGTTGGACTAAATTTTGCTTTGCGAGCTGGCCAAGAACATAGAAATCTGCGCATTGAAGAACATTCCCAATTGATTTTGAAAATTTCCCGTGTAGACTCAAGGCGATACCTGCAGTACAGAGAAAACATTTCCAAATGTGTAACTGGAGGATTGAAAAGTCGAAAAACGGCTCCAAAAATTGTTTGTGCTTATGAACACCCGACATACCCTGAGAGATGTGTTGTATCCCTGTACGAAGAGTTTATCGGCCTCAGGTCATCTTAAATTAATACACTATTCTATACATTTAAAAAATCGCAAACATTGCCTTAATAACGGAGAGTCATTGGTCTTTTATTTGCGCCCGAGCAAATTTTCCAGTCCAGACAAATGTTATGACGACGCCCCAGTCGGTGTCCATCCGCTTCAACAAACCGTCGCCAAGTTGTGCAAGAGGGCGGGAGTTGAAGGTTTTTTTCCCTTACCATTCTTTATTTGGCAGGTGTGGATGAACAATTAATCGCTGATAAAACCTGTCACAGATCAGTGTCAGTGAGAAATTATACACGAACATCTGAGGACCAAGAAAAGCCCGTGAGCGAAAAATTAGGAAGTCCACCAACCAAGAAACCCAGAGATTCCGATGAATCCTCAGTGTGGCATACATGTAAATGTCCAGAAGTATCCGTGTACGTTTAAAATAGACGCACATGTTACGATACCATAAATGTGAAATTCAATTTGGAATGCTCGTAAATGTACTGTGCTTACGCCCATGGTGAATTTCCGTGTTTCTCATAACTTTTGAGGATTGAATTAAACCTATTCACGCAAACCTTGTGTTATTTATTTCTTTGTTTCTTAAGTTTACCTTTAGCCGCCCAATAGGTTGAAACTTGTTGGACAGCTAAAGGTGAATTATTGGACGGGGTGGAAGACAATAAGAGATATATTGGACAGGGCTTAACAAAAGATGATGTAACAGAAATGTTTTAAGATTATTTTTATATAGCAAATTTCTGTTAGTAAAATTCAATTTGCTGCTTAAGTAACAGCAGAATCAACTGTTGATAAACGTGTGCCATTAATATTTCTTTGAAAGCATTATAAAATACACACATAATAATCATAAAATTACGTTTTTGATGGAAAATGCAAAATTAAGTTTAAAGTACAGCTCATATTGCTATCAACACATATATACATAAAACCTACAGGATAAGATAAATTAAAAAACTAGAATTACCTATGCACGGTTCGTCTGAACAGCAAATATGATGTTTGGGGTCGCAATGTTCCTGTGAAGAGAAATAGAAGCTACATTCACAATGTTTATTTCATTTTCCCAACTCATAGTTAGTAGTAGTATTTTGGATCTATTCTTAATTTAATTCAGATAATGTTTTGATCTTACTGTTTCTGTGAGACAATGTACATGAGGTCCATCATTTTTCAAATCAATTTTACAGGTAAAGCATTGGTCTCGATTAATGAAATCACAGATTCCTCCTTGGCAGCGTGGACATTTCACTGATGAGGCTAAAATATATATTTTGTTGATAGGCTACTATCTCATTTGGCAATTATCCGAGCAAAAATTTATAAACTGACATATCTTTTAAAAATGCATTTTTTTTTTACATTTATTGCAGGGAGTGAAGGTAGATATGAAGGTTTATTTCACTAAGAAATATTGTTTTTAAGGAGGGCTTCGCCTGATGCTGAAAATATATATGAATACTATAGTCTGTCCCAAGTTATTGCTTCCATCACTGTTTGATGATTTTTAATAAAAATACACATACCCTGTGAAAGAAATACAGTTGAAATCGAGGAAAGGGAATATATCCAAGATATCTTCATTGAACAAATATCATTTTTCACTCATAAAAGTTCACAGGAACGAAAACAAATTTCTCACGGAGATTTATAATGGGAAATTTTTACATCTTTTCTCCATTCTTAAGTACTCGGGATACCTCGCGCAATTTTTCAACGTTATCATCCGGGCTTATTATTGGCTGATGAAATGCAAAATTCCCGTAGACTTTTTATTTTGGGATGTGTATTGAAACCTGAAGCGGTAGAGGGGCGTTTCAAAACAAATAATCTGGACATTTTTCATATTAGTGGATGAACGTAGTTTGAGCACAAAGGTACATGTATTTATCATTATCAAAATATCAAGCAAAAAGTGGTGGAAGCAAAAACTCGAGACAGAGTATAGTAGATCCATTATCAATCTTCTGTATTAATCCATATCG
This sequence comes from Magallana hongkongensis, assembly GCA_015776775.1. NCBI lineage: Eukaryota > Metazoa > Mollusca > Bivalvia > Ostreida > Ostreidae > Magallana > Magallana hongkongensis. Next base: position 592,031 of record VIAA01000022.1, read on the forward strand.
ATTATTTGTTTAAGTCGTCCACTGAATGCTCGTCTAAAAATGTATTTAGTTTAATAAAAAGATTCAACACTTTATTCGCTTTGGCACGTGCCTGTCTAGACTATAAATATGATCAGGTATTATTTATTTTAATATATTGTATATGTCATTCATTTATCTTTAAATGTTATCAACGTCACATTACATCTAAATACACAGCCAAATGTGGATCTAAAGCCCCTTTCACAATTGGCGCACGAGCAGAAGCGACCAAATATTCGTGTGACCGAAAAAATTAGATATGGATCGTCAACTGTTGCCGAAATAATCGCTTTTGAAAAAAGTATTCATACGAATTTCGCACGATCTAAGCGAGCGTTGTGCGATGTAAACGCATTGTATCTTGCAATATATCTTGCGTCTGTATGCGACTGTTGAACAATGAAAGCAACTGTTGAAAGATAATACGATAGGAACGCGCGAGAGACTAGGTGATCGGCCGATTGAACGTGCGCCAATGTGATTGGACGTGCGATTAAGCGTTCCATGGTACGAATGATCGTGCGGGTCAGAGGGGGTATATACACCGCCCATATTCAGTAGACATAGCTGAAAGCGAGAAAAGATGCCGCCCAAGAAGATACAGATATGCAGCGGCATTTATTATTATACCTCAATATGATCATTCTATTATATCTGATTGGTCTAGAAAATCAGGGCGATGTCATAGGAATGAAAAGGCCGATATAAGCATACGATGTAGACAAATATGATTAAATCAAAAATATTTTCTCATTAGGATTCTCTCTATATCTCAGAACCAACTTAACTATCTATGATTTATAAAAGAAAAGTGAGACAGTTACAAGGGAAATCAAAAAATCAAGACGTAAATGTTGCGACTGTTGACAAGTCAAACATTATTAGAAATCAACGTATTTTGTGTAATCATATGTTGCTTGGTATCAGAAAACGTTTATTGAATTAATGTTCAGGGAATATGAAGATTTATTCCCCAGAAAAAAAAACAAATTTTTATCGGGCGAAGCCCTCGGGAAATATGATTTTTTTAAGGGAATAAATCTTCATACATGTATTTCCCTCACGATCATGCAATAAATGTACATTGTAAATTTTGTTCTGAAACAGAGATACTTATACAGGGTATATATACTAGTAGCAAAGCATGGCATATTGAGGCTAATAAGTCGTGCAACGATAGTAAAACGTTGCAAGATTACATGAGACACGTTGAGCAACAGTCTCAAGGTCGCAAAACAGACGCATAAACACCAGCGATTTATCTTACGATTTTTATGCATCGTGCATCACTCTTGCGAGTACACAAAACGTTGTAAAACGTCCGTACTAATGTTCGTGTGTTGCACTGCGATAATTTGGATCGCGTTCGGTTGCGTCTGAATAGTGAGCATGTCCACTATTCAGAGGAAACTTGATGCGACCAGTAAAACGTATGCAAGGAATGCGAGAGCTCGTGCAACGTAAGCGACTGCTCGTGCAACGTATGCAAGAGCTCGTGCGAATTTCAAAAATTTCGATCGCAAAGTGGTGTAAAGTGGTCGTGCGCCAATTGTGAAAGGGACTTAATGTTTTAAGTGAAAATTGAAAAATGTATGTTAAACTACGGATATTTGTATTTTGATATTTTTGTATAATATTTTTTTACAAGTTTATATTGAATTTTTAATGCCTTTTGAAGATATCAAATTCATAAAACGCGAGAAAATGATTGTTACTTTCGGTTATTTATGTATTCCTGACAGTCCTGTACGATGAACTGGGCTTATATTGCTTCTCTTTCTTTCAATCAATCTATGAAATGCCGACTCTGTTGATGCACTTTTCAGTCGACAAATTTTAATTTTTATCTTGAGTCATCTATTATATCGAGGGCTCTTAAAAACTAGGCTATGATTGTAACTTGTAACACGTCAAACCTTGATCTCGACAAAGCTTACGACTTACTCTGAATAGCTTTATTCTATTTTAGGCGTTTGTGTAGGGTTTTAGCTTCTTATCATTATCATTTTCCATTTCAAGATATGGCACAAACACAAATTTTGTATTTTTTCTTCAAGTCACCTTGAACTTTCCCAAATGACCGTGGATCAAAACCATAACACACCGTAAGGTCATAAACAATCTTTGGGTGAAGTTTTAGATTTCAATGTCCCTCCGTAAGAAAGATACTATTATCAATTGGACACGTTTGCAAAGACAGACGGACAATGTGATTCCTATACACACCCAGACTATGCTTGCGGGGGTATAATTATTGTTACCTTTATTTCAGTAAAACTAAGCTGTAGAAAGATGTGTTAGATGTATAAAGAGAGTAAACTTATTGAATACGTAGCCCTGTGTACAGTCAAAGACAGTATCATCGTAATTTTAGTTAAATGAATCACAATAACTTTAGAAATTAACCATCAGTTATTATAAAAATTATCCAAAATAATTCTAAAAAAATCATCACTGACATTCATTTATTCTAGTTTCAACTGTAAACGATAACCGAATGCTTTTAGTTATTTAAAGAGTATAAAAAAAACCTAGAAAGTTGGTGATCACCCTAAGTAATTTGTGAACAACATCAGTTTTACTTCAAAAACATTGTATGCTATTGATTTTATCAACCTTCAGTCTATTTTTTGTATATATAATCATTCATGTACAGATGACATGTGTTTGTAAATCATATAAAATCATAATAAACTGCAGCTTTATCCTTATTTTTTATCATAAACATACGTCAGGGTCAAACTCGCTCCAATCGACGTAGTTTGAAAAATCTAGAGACGATGGATTCAGACGTGTCTATATATTCCTTATGAATGTTTTCTTACGGCAGCAACATTTTTACTCATGAAATATGTCCATAAATAAAGAAATAATACAAAAATCTACATTTGATCTCCTTTTTGCCCCTTTAAGAGTACAACCTACGTATTACATATTAGTATATACACCCCGCATGTTGTGGTTTACATGGTGAAATAGCTCTTATTACAGTAAAACACGGTTATAGCGAACACGCTTATAATGAATTGACGCTTACAGCGAAGTGAATTTCATTCCCCAAGTCTCTATTTCATGTTATAAACTTGACGGTTATAACGAATTACGCTTATAACGAAGTTAAATTGCCCGTCCCTGGGACTTCGTTATAAGCGTGTTTTACTGTATATGTGCAATGCGTCCTGCTCTAGGATCAACTCTCGCATTAAATAACAGTATATCACAAAAATTTAAATGTTTTTTTTTTCAAAATAGGTATCAACTTTTTATGCATTTAAATTTTGAGTGTTTGGTTATCAATGATTCGATGACGTATGAGTCTTGATAAGGGGTTTTATGCAAGTGTGTACTTTGATATGTTTTAATATTTGGTATTATTTAGCTATTTTATTCAAAGGCATTATTTTGTCAATTTCTTTGGTTAACTCTTATTATACTTTATTTTATTTACCTACTTAGGATGAGATCATGGGTCCTCAAAAAATTAAAGGGGAAATAAAAGTCAACATTTTTTTCCATAGAATATTGATATCAGAGTTAGCAATCTTATCCATGTAAACTGACTTTTAAGAAATTAACAAAAGAGAAATAAAATATAAGAGACCTGTCTGAGTCACTGCACTGGGTACATGTTGTCCAAAGTAGTGTGCTGAAATGTATAATGTTATGAACAATTTTATTCTTCGACAATGTTACGTAGAACAGTTTTTTTTATTTAATATTACAAAAAACGTTAACATAAAATTTTAATTTTTTTCTTTTGAGACTATCTATCTATCTGTCTGTCTGTCTGTCTGTCTGTCTGTCTGTCTGTCTGTCTGTCTGTCCGTCCGTCCGTCCGTCCGTCCGTCCATCTATCTATCTATCTATCTATCTATGTATCTATCTATCTATCTATCTTTCTATCTATCTATCTTTCATCTATCTAATCTATATATATATTTCCTTCTATCTTTTATTGTAGGAGAAAGTTGAGGATTGAAACATTGTTCCACTTTGTTAAGTCCTTACTATGTTTATTTTTTAAAAACATTTTGTATGCAAAATCCTATTCCAAATTAACACATTTACATTTTCAATTGTCTTTGTAATAATATTACGACTTAAATTTGAAGTGTATAGTTCAATACATTTCACCATTGACGAAAATGACGTACTTTTGGAGCACAAGCTGTTTTTGCATAATCAAAGGAAATGAAATAACGCAATATTTGATCGTACAATAAATAGAATATAGATAACAAGGCATCTTTTCTTGCAAAAAAATGAGGTGGTTTAACTAAGTGGGTTAACTGTACAAACGATCAGAATGCCCAAAGAATGAGGATACAGATGAAAGCCACTAACGAATCAAAACCACTGATTTGTTTCGACAACACGAACAAATAAATATATTTACATATAAAAATGCGTACATTCCATAACAAAATAAATAAAACATCGCATGTTACATTTTTTCTCCTTTATGAAGTTTTTTGTCGTTGTAGAGAGAGTCAAGAACAAATATGTCTTCTTAAAAGGTATTATCCGTAAAGCTTTAAATTCAAATTCCAAATGACGCGCAAATACAGATTAAAACATTACAAAGGAAACGTATAAGCTCTTGCTCAAAGTTTGGTAAGCTGGGGGTTATTGTGCCCTGAATACATAACTAGTCAATCATGAATGTACTTACACAAAAGAATTTAAGATCAATTCTATGTAAGAATCAACGTTCGGTGGCTACGCATAGTCATGGTTTTTCACCATACTTTACAATTTGATAGACTTGGATAAGTAAAAATGCCTAACACTATTCATTTGTTGATATGTGGTCCCGTTGCCATGGTAACAGAAGGAAAAGATGTTAAAATGTCATTTTAATGCTTATTTGAGAACATATTGTAAGTAATGTGCACAACTGAGGGTTTCCAGGGTAAAATACATTATCGAAAAATGTTGTCATTTTTCAAGAGAAACAAAATATCAGTGGAGATACGCATATTTTTAGAGCATTTCCATCGTTACTTAACAGAAATTCAAAAATATGTTTTCATCATTTAATTTAAATAAAAAGTGCAAATCTAGGATTTTTTGGTAAAAGCTATTCTGATTGTGCAATTAAGAATTTAAATATGAAAAATGAGAACCGTTGCTTATGGTAACGAGCTATAAAATAAGGCAAATTATAATATATTCAGGCATTTTTGAATGGATATTATTTACATATAATGATTAAATATATAAAATCAATTGGCGAGGAAAACCTCGAGTATATCATAAACTTTAATGACACTTGAGAAAAAATCTTATATTTTCTAAAAAAAAATAACTGCCTTTGGTTGCTATGTAAAAAAGTAAGAACTTCTGTGTGATTTTTTATGCAACTTAATTTTCTATAGCAACAACACTTCTCTGTTGCATAACAAACCTTTTTTGTGGTATTAATGAAAATTTATTTTTCCAAGTTCCAACCTAAAATCAAATTGCTAAAATTTCTAAAATCAGGAATTAAAGCCATATCAAAATCATCTTCTTTTTTCAGTTTTTCTATTTCTTGGTCTTCTTACCATAGCAACGGATGTCAATGTTTATTTTAAAATTTATTTTGCATGGACATTGACAAGGATGTAAAAAATTAATAGTTTCCCATTTTGGCTTATAAAAAACCGGAGAACACTTATTTGAAAAATATTGTAACGGTTTCAATGGTAACATTTTAAAAGTATTGGATTCTTCATCAATTTTCTTATATATTATAAGAAATAAAAATAGGGACAAAGGCTATTTATGTCTTTGATAGTTTACATTAGTGGCCAAAACCTTCTAATATGGCTTCAAATAAGATAAGTTTTGCTATTTTTCCACCTTTAACCCCGGTTACTAAGGCAACGGTTGCATCCAGCAACCAACTTTTAGTGTCCTTTTTGCGTATTGCACCTAGATGTGTCCATATATGTAATACAAGGAAAATTTGTGACTATGCGTGGCTTTTATAATTCTTGGATTCTTACATAGAATTGATATTAAAGACTTAGGTAACTTTACATAGTCTTTGCATCTAATTGGCTTTTTTTACCTCGCATCATGATCTAGTTTTGGTCTACGATTACGAAAACGTGCTTTTTAACTTGGTTGTCTGTTTGGAATTTACTTGGCTCTCTCTCTCTCTCTCTCTCTCTCTCTCTCTCTCTCTCTCTCTCTCTCTCTCTCTCTCTCTCCATTGAACTGAGTTTTAAAAGATCAATTGGGTAGAACTTTGGTGACTACTCCATTTTTCATTCTTTTGAATGTCCCATCCCGTTCGGTGGTGCGATGCGCACAAGGTCTGTAATCGTCAATTGTTCCAGGTCATTAGCACTACGAGTGATATAATTTGTCGTTTTTTATCAACTTTACAAGCTTCTCCATCTGCTTCTTTTCCAGAACTCCCGGTACTAGTAATGATTCTTTCGTGGGTAACAAAGTCGGCCTTCTCCTGTTCATGAGACACCGCGCTGGGCCTGAGTAGGTGTGTTCCGAAAGTGAAGTAGGTTAAGATAAAATTCTGAATTTAACTGCAATGCACATTTATCTGCTATTTTTACCGATTATTTGCCTTTTCATTGCTCTCGGGGTTTGTTGGAGAGCTTGTGGTGTGTTTTGATCCCCATATGTGTACAAATTCAACAAAATCATCTAAACTAAAGTGCAGTTCGTTGTTACTGACGAATAACGTGGGAATCACATATCTTCAAATTGTGCTCTGAAGTTTTTGATAATTGTCTTTGATGTAGATCGATGGAGGTTGTATACTTCCTAAAAGTCAGGAATCTTCTAGCATAGGCTATAGATGTACAAAATGAACGATTTCACCCATCAATGCATCTGATGAGTCATGTTTAAAAGTTAGCTCGGCTTAACGTATTAACCAATACAAAAGCATTTCTTTGCCAAGGTTGGGTTGTGTGGGGTTTTTTTTTTGTTTTGTTCTTTTTTTGTGTGCTTTTTTATTGTTTTTTGTTGGGGTTTTTTTCTACTTTCGATGACTTTGTTAACATTTAGTCTGCATAATTGCTGATGGATTATTACCAAATACGCTGATCCTTTGTTGGTTAATTTCTGCAGCTCTAGAAATGTCTATGCACTTATCTAAGGTGGGTTAAGAGGTTCTAAATAAGCGTTCTCTAAGTAGAGGATCCATAATTCCACAGACGATTCTATCTCTTAAATAGGAGTCAACAATTACCATTTAAGTACAAGTACATTTAGCTTCTAATGATTTCATTTCGGTGATGAATATCTCCATTGGATCTCCTGGTTCTTGTTTCTTCAACTTGTATTTGAATTCCTCAACAGTTTCGTGACTTTTGTGTCTACAGCATGCGTTTAAAACGACAAGGACTCCTTGCATTGTTCGGTCATTCTCTTCTTATTTAATTTTCAACGTGTTACAGATTTCTAAATCATCCGCGCCGATTGAATACTTCAACGACAGTAATTTCGTTTTGTCCTCTTCCTCTTTCGAAAGAAATATGTAGAGTTCAAATTCATCTCCTAATTTTCTCAATCCTCTTTAATATTCTTAGTGTTAGACTTTATTTTGCTAGGGGTGTCTGTCTTTCGAGTCCCATTTTTTAAACGGGTGGTCGTAATCTTGATGCAGCGAATCAAATCACAAAATGGAGAGAAAAATGCAAAATTTATCCTCAAATTTAGGATTTAAAAAAAACTCTAAATCGTAAAAGTGCGTTTTTCTTCTACCATCCTGCTTTTGACACTGTTTTCCCTTAGTAACAGACAACAGCCATTAACTAAAACGCTGATTTTCTTGGACGAAACGAGCAAATACATAAATTTAGGAGTTATAAAACATCTTTTATAAAACGAATAAAGGGGTATGGTCACAATTTTGTAAAAAAAAAAAAAATATTCCGTTTTAAATGTTGACAGTGCTTCAGTACAGCATTCTAATAGTCAAACAGAATTTAAGTGTCAGCCATCAAGTCTTAAGCGAGATATAACTAACAAATCTTTGTTAGATGCACTTCTAAATCATTATAAACAATAAAAATAGAAAATATAAAATTTGACAAATATCGTGACCATATACCTCTTAAATATTTCAATTCACCCTGGCTTATGTATGATTAATAAAGGAAACAAATTCAGCTCTTCTTCTAAACGTCAAATTATTACCAAATTTCAAGAACAACTCCTATAATATTATTTTTAATTCAAAACATTAAATACACTTCTTGGTGAAAAATTTTAAAATCTAAATCTGCAAAAAATTGTCGCAGCGTACGTTAAAATATTTTGCTATGCAAACAATACATCATATTATGTCGAAAGTAATATACGTTTATCTACAAATGTTAATTTCTATTCATTTTTGAAATATTATTCAAAAATTATTCAAAATTGTTTCGTTCATATACATGTATTTAACGTACAAGTTGAATCATGAAATCAGATAATCAAGTGAATTTAAAAATGATTAAATTTTCATGTTAAATATAGTAATTGTTCGTGACAATTGAACTTACACCATATATATCTTATATCGCAGTATTTACCTACACATCCCTCGTTATCACAGCAATGATGGTGGTTGTCTTCGTGGCAATGACCAGCCTATAATAATGAAATAATGATATCTAAGAGTTATCGTTCCTAATGAAATACCCTTCCGTAATTTAATTGTTTCCTTATTATTTTTCCATTTTTTCATGCCCCCCTACCCCAAATAATATCGTTTTAAAGGGGCATGGTCATGATCTTGTTAATTTCTATTTTTCTGTTTTTGTTATTTACAATGCTTAAGGAATTCATTTCTAATGATTATATGAAATGTTTATCTTGCTTATAAACAGATAAGTTATAAGCAAGATACACAGCTCACATTTCTTTGTCGTGTAAACAATGCTCGTGCCCTGTTTTTGTTTACAGGGGTTCAATATACCTGTAAAACATCTTTTTTGAGGGGATTTGTCTATCTTCTTATTCATTTTAAGCTTAAATAAACAGTTCCTAACGTTTAACACATTCATTTCAGGTCTAAAATTTGAATTTTAACTTTGGCATTCAAAATGTAAACAAAAGCTTTGTTTACATAGAAAAGAATTGTAAGCTCTGAAACTCGCTTATAACTCAACGACTGACACTCAAATTTTGAATGCCTATTAAAAATGCCTTACTAAAGCATTGCAAACATTAAAATCGAAAAAATAACTTCTGACCAAAATCGTGACCAGGCCCCTTTAACGGTGCGACCGATTTAGAATATTATTTTCAGAGATTATGCGAAATTAAAATACAAGAATCCGTGCTTTAATGTATTTGATTTTTATTTCCGTTTAATCTTTTTTAATGAAAACTGTCCTTGGATATTCTCTGAAACATTTTAGCATTATGTCAACAAAATCTTTGAAATAATGCAGCTTCATTTGTGGTTATGTCAGTACTTTTTTCGAATTTTGTTTTGATATTTCCTAACGTCAACAGACACAAAGATACCCAAGCAACATTTTTTAACGTATTTGTTTTACCTTAAAGTTTAAATGTAAAATATGTTTTAATTGTAAAATTCTTCACGCAAAACAATAAACTAAAATCAAAGTACTGAAGACCTGACGAGAGTTGATTTTGTCGATGTTTATTTATTTTAAAATCAACGATATGTTATTTTGCATGACAAGTATATGTAGTTTCTAATTTGAATTACGCACATTTTTATAATATGAATTTTTGGACTTTTTCGACAAGAATGTCGAGAAACCCCCATATGAATCATGTTAAATAATATTTAAAGATAAAATTAATTCAATCAAACTATGTTTCAGTAATAGAAATATTTCTCGAAAATTGTATGGATCCAAGCAATATTGAACTCTAGTCTCGTTCAACTAAACGCTCGGCTGCCACCGTAATTATCCGACAAGGATTTACGAGACAGCCGAGCGTCGATCTGAACGAGACTTTATTGAACTCTGGCGTAGGAATACATACGACTACCAAAAATATTTAAAATCTGACTATTTTCAAGGTATTTATAAATAAGTTTCCTTGAAAAACATTGCTTTAGCATACATTACATCGAATTAATCAATTATTTTCAAGAACTAAGTCTTGTCAGCAGCAATGATTTGTGCTGAGGTCCAAACACTGTTTCACTTTCGGTTTGTCTGAGTAACTGCATAGGAGAGTTGACTAAAACAACTCCCAAAAAGGGTTACGACGAATTATTTTTACAAATAATTTTTGAAAATCTGAAGAAACATAAAATATAAATGTGACATGAAAAATAAAAGGTTTTTACATAATTTTGTTTTCAATACAATTGTGGTACATGTGTATTGTAAATAAGGGGGTAGTTTCTAAGAAATACTTCTACATTTATATTCCAAACTTCAGCTTTTGTTTGCATCTCAGCTATGTTTAGAAGGAATCAGAATTTTAGCACATGTTATTTGTTACTTAAGGAAATTTGCATAAGCCATGCCCATTATTTATGAGATGTTTATGGAAAGTTGTATTTCGAAAATTAACAAACATTTAACAAAAAAAGAGTACATATTAGGATTGATTGTATCGAGAATTACGCAAAAACTGTCAGATAAAATGTAGTAGTGCAAGAGCATACTCTTCATCAAATGATCTAAGATTTGACATATGATATAATTTTATCCTTATTGTATTAAAAAGTGCTTCCTGGGAGCTGTATAAAATCCCTACGCATTTAATAGCGAGTGCAGCTTGAGATCAACGATCAACATTTACGGCGAGGCTGGCTGTTTCATTTCCAGGAATGATTATAACGAACATATTGGAATATTATACACTTTCACGGTAACACTGTTGTTCAAAATTGGTAACAATGAGTTCTTAATTAACACACGTACATGATCGGTCATCAGAATAAGCATCGTAAAGTAAAGCTATGGGTAGTGCATCAAGTGAACTCCTTCGGCCTATTCCAAGCGGCAGATATATCATTTAAGTACCTCAAATGCTATCTAGTTACCACAGCATTTACAAAGGTTGCACATACAAACTCTTATTTGTCGACATATCAACTATTTTCGTCCACGATCGCGTCTCCTTTCCTTGAATGGTTATGCCCAAATGCATATTCCAGCGATTTAACTCTCTCTCTCTCTCTCTCTCTCTCTCTCTCTCTCTCTCTCTCTCTCTCTCTCTCTCTCTCTATATATATATATATATATATATATACTGTCGAATCATTAAAATTCTTGGGGGCCAATTTTCGTAGATTGCTTAAATTTTACAGGTTCGAGGGGACGTAATTTCGTGTATTTTCGTATACATACAAAAGGATTATGACTTTATAGCCCTAGTTTATTAGTTCGTGGGGGTGTACATTCGTGGATGAGAGGTAGCCACGAATTCCACGAAAACTGAGCCACCACGAAATCTAATGATTCCCCAGTATATACATTAATGGTCAATTGATGCAAAAGTTTTATTCTTCGTAGATCTGAGTAAGTGGACATCACGAATAAACCCCCACTTCTTCTATATCGAATATTTCCGAAGGGTTTGCTTTGAAAGTTTACGAGTTCTTATGAGCCTGTAAACATTCAATTTTTCATTCGTTCTAAGTAATGTTGTCTACATAATATTAGATACTTGATTTTTAACTGAAGTGAAAACGTTTTAAAATTTGCATTTGCAATCCTATAGATTGTTAAAAAGAGAAATAGAGAGGTTTTACACTTACTTCGATGCATTTGACATCTACTGGAACAATTAACAACCATTTGTTGAGAAAAAGTTTGAATTTTGCTCCTTCAAGTGTTAACTTTGCCTCAAAATAGGGTACCCTATTTTTATAAATCAACATGGGATCTATTTTTAGAACAAGAAAAATCCAGTCTATACTTAGAACTCCTGTGTCTATGGAGACACATTGACGTTATATTTTCATAGAAAAAAAATAAATGTCAATTCAAAACAATCCGTTTTGAATTTGATATACATCTCTATACCAATCCCATGTTTGTCTTAAATTAAAAAAGAATACATCATATTTCAATGAAAATATATCTTCAATGTTCCTCCATAGACACAGACAAATATATCTTTTGTTTTTAGGGCCCATTTTAAGAATAGGATACCTTACTTAAGACAAAATTACAACTTAAATGAGCAAAATTCTTTATCTCAACAAATGGTTGTAGAGAGGACACCAATGAACACCCTTTATATGTTCTCAGAATTTTAAACCTTTAAAATAAGTATGTAGCTACGTTCAACGGCTGTTCTGAGTGATTAAAGAGACATTGTCCTGTTCTTGTGTGCATACTTTTAAAAAGAAAAAGGCATGTAGGACTTCATATTTATTGCTTTTATATCTTGTGGCAACATTTTTGGCCAGTTTCGGACAGAAACAAGCCAGTTCAAGAAATGTTTACATTCTTATCTTAAAATGTACAAGATGGCCGCACATCCCCTTTAAAGTTTGTAAGTAGAACATGTTAAATACAGTCCATTAAATGTATGGTGAAAAACGTAAATACACTTAATGCATTGAATATCTGCTACAAAGTAATTCAAATATTAAACTTTAGCTCATCTAATAAGGTAAAGTACTATATATATATATATATATATATATATATATATATATATATATATATATATATATATATATATATATATATATATATATATATATTGTCGTTGGTTATTTTTAGTGCTTTTTTATATCTCATCTTATAACCGTGTATCTTTTGATACTTTAGATAACGAGTGTTGTTGGTTTGCTAGTGCTTCTTATATATATATATATATATATATATATATATATATATATATATATATATATATATATATATATATAGTTCTCAGCACTAAATTTCCGGAACAAGAAATAATCCATTACATTTTGTAATTCAATTTAATTTCATCATTTAGTTTAACCAAAGAATCACTTTATTTATCAATCGTTGTTTGATTCGATAGATTGTTAAAAAGAGAAATGTAAGAAGTTTTTCACTTACTTGTAAGCATTTGACATCTCCTGGTGGCTGATTTTCATGGGTTATATGAATCTGACAAACTTCACATTGCATCAAGTTATACAAATCACAAACGTGATGCTCACATGTCGGACAGTTGATTAGCGGAGCATTGTGGCCACCTCCTCTTTTACTCAGAGAACTTGCTGAAATACAACTTGTTTAAACAACACGAAAATATGAAGAGAATAAAAAAGATACAGAAATGATGTTCTTCATTTCTAAGATTGGCTGAATATTAACTTACTTAATGTTGATCCCACTAATGAAAGAAAAAACACAACGAATAACATGGTACTCTGCAAAAGTTATCGACAGGATAGGCTGGTTTGTAAAGTGAAGGTACACCTTGTGTAGATAAAGAATTTGTGTCAGTGTCTTTAATCTCTACTGAATGGAATCAAGGTTATGTTAGTTATGTTACGAGTATTTCTCATTCTACGCAAGCCAGCTTTAATATATACGTGCTACATATTACTGTAAACGTATGTAGTACACTTGGCTGTGTATTCTTTTCAGCGTTTATGGCGGAAAACCGCTTCCGCTAAAACATGTACATTGCTTTAATGATATTAAATTGAACAATGAAATGCTTTCTTTGGTGTTTCATGTGGGATATGAAGGTAGAAACATTGGAGACAAATACGCAAATCGCGTAAATCACCAAAAAGAGCATTTTATTCTTTATATTTACGACTTTCTTTTAACAGATTAACAAATTGTTTGTAAAGAGTAAGTTAAATTAACAAAATTACGGTTAATGTACATCAGTACGTCGGTTAAAAAAGCAGTTAAATTGTCTCCTGTGGGAATTTGAGTTTGACATCATCATGATTATTTATTGCAGTCCGTGTTTTTTTCTAAGGTCGGTGTAGGTTTCGACTAATCGATAAACGGGGCGTGTAGGTTTCAGTCCTGTTAGTTTCAAGAGAGCTATGACTTAGCAATAAGTTTTTGTAAGAAATAGAAGGAATCATTATCTGTAGATGCATTTAAATTTATATAAGAATAGACTTATTCAGAAATCTACCTTAACTTGTTGCTAATTCGTATACGCTAATTGTAATATGTTCACAGTAATATACAAGACTAGATTTTAGTTTAATGTAAATTAGATGAAATAGGATGACACTCCGTGTAATATTCTATATTTATATGTTTTATTCGTGAAAACAAAATTTATATTGAAGTAAAAAGCACTTGCTTAACTTTTTTCCCATCCGTTTTTTTTCCGCATGTAATTTTATCTTTTCATCACCCAACTTTTTCAAACTTTTCCTTTCGACTTTTGTAGACATTAAGTCGATATCAAATATGTTGCTCCTAAACCACGACACAGATAAAAATTAAACGACATTTTAAACTGGCCTACTTATATCCAGCAAAACGTTCATACTTTTTTTATTTTTATCATTTTAAATTTTCTTATGCTTTTTTTCTCTCAAAAATTAATTGTCTTGCGAAAGTTTTTTGTGTTGGCAGTTGTTAATGTCTAAAGATAAAGGGTAACAGTCTTTTCATTTGAAAAATAATTCATTCCCAATGGAGTAAATAATTAGATACTAGGGAATAATAAGATAAATACATTTTTAAACATTTCCGGAACCCATATGTTCTACAATTGTGATTTATCACAATAGAAATGTTCACAAATTCTGCATTATCATTTATCATCGGTCTGCCTTTGCAGCTATTTGCATTACTTGGTGTTATTCCCACACCACTTTTAAAACGAACTTGAATGTTTTGGTCCTCCACACGCAGAGTCTTACATGTATTTATGTCAGTACGTCAATACATGGTGATTTCAACTCCTAGTGAACTTAATTATACCGCCAATTAAGTGTCTATCTATGTAACACAATAAGTATAAATTGGACTATTATATGGCAGGTTCCCGCAGGTTGTTTTTTTTAAATAGTGATAACATTTTAAAATTAATTCATTCCGTAACTAAGACAATAAAACTTGGAATCTTTCCGTCCTTTACTCATGATAAAATTTTATATTTCTGATAAAGACTAGGGATATATGCTAAATGTTTACCAAATTTTTGGAGGGGTTTTAGTAAAATTAAGTTATAAATTCATAATACATGCCCATGTTTCCTTATTTATCAGTATAAAATAAACATTACCATATATTAATTTATTTTGTTTTTGTTTAATTTGGCACTAGAAATTATCGAACCCAAATTGTTTTTGTATATGTTGGATTTGAAAAGACAAGACATCATAATTTGTCAGAGTAACATATTAGAATGAAAATAAGGCAGTTTTATTTTTTCATTACCTCTCTGGGTTAAATTTGTCTTAATCTTTATGAGAAAACATTAGGCTTCTTCTCAGGTTTACATGTTCTCATGACACTTAAAATATATATTCTGTTAATGACCATATTATTTAGATATTAAAAAATCAACTGATCAATTTACACCATTAAATGAATTTTTTATTGCTAATTTGTGGTTAACCCGGTAGTATGCATATCGGCTTTTTACTGAAATACTATCCAATATTCTATCATGTTTTGGATCCTATTAATAATTTAATTGTTGTCACTAAATGAATCGTTGCATACCTCCGCTGAAAAATCAACAAAAGATTTGTTTCTCTAAACAGTATAATCGGTAAATAAGCTTCAAGTAGAGAACATTTGTCATTATTGTTAAACAAGAGGCCAATAGGCCTTAACGGTCACCTGAGTAGCATATAATCCATACACAAACTTGTCGAGGAGTCTTATATTTGCATTTAATTAAGGTTTCATTCTGGAGTAGAAAAATCAAATTTGTAATGACGACCAACTCCCGGCCTGAAATCTTTTAAAACGAACTAAGAAATCTATGATTTTTGAGAAAAACTTAAAGATCTGGTCTACAAAATCATGACTTCAGTTTTCCTTTCAGGTGTGTGGGAGTAAAAAAGATATTTTTTAAAAAGTATATGCATTAACACCTATACATCCATTTTGGCTCGCCCTAGAGTCAAAACCCATACTCCAGGGGACATGAAAATTAAAATTTTAGTAGAGGACTTCCTGGTTAACATAATTATGAAGCCAGGTTTTCATACAGATGTGTGAGAATAGAAGAGAAGATTTTTAAGAATTATATGAAGATTTTTTAAGATTTAATACATTTTTACTATATGGCCATATTGGCCCCACCCTAGAGCCTAAACCCCTGACACAGGGGTAATGAATGTCACAATTTTTGTAGAGGGTTTCATGGACATTTTAGTTTTTAACAAATATATTTAGGAGTAGAGAAGATTTAATACAGTAAAACTATATGGCCATATTGGCCCCACCCTAGAGTCTGAACCCAAGATACAGGGGTCATGAATTTCACATTTTTGAGCCTCTTGGACATCATAATAATGCATTTAGTTTTTAACAAATGTATATGGGAGAAGAGAAGAAGATTTTCTAAGATTTAATACAGTAAAACTATATGGCCATATTGGTCCCACCCTAGAACCAGAACCACTGACACTCCAGAGGCCATGAATTTCACAATTTTGATAGAGGGCTTCATGGACAATATAACTATGCAACCAGTTTTTCCTCCTTTTTTGTGTGGGAGAAGAGGAGAAGATTTTTGACAATTTCACCTTTTTCTGGCCTTTTTGGCCCCACCTGTGCCTCTCCCCCGGGGGTTGGGACAACAATGAAGTTCACAATATAGATTCCTTTTACTATAGAGATGCCTCACACCAAAAATGGGAACAATTAGGCTTGTTTTTAAGAAGAAGTTAAAAATGTAAAATTGTTAACAGACAACGCAGGAAGATGGACGAAAACAGATAGCAATAGGTCACCTGAGTTTACTTAGGTGACCTTTAAAAAAAGCACATATCAAACAGTCTAGCATTTTGAACTATTAGAATTTTGATTCATCATAAATAACGCATTCACGAGGCTTGGTTTTATGACGCTGACCCATTAAAAACAACAGGATATGCTATAATGCAGTCATTTTCAGACGGTGGCTATTTATAGCCACTGTCTATTGCTACGGTCCTGACCGGAAGGGTATTTCTCACGGGGACCCTAGCGGATAACGAACGATAACTCTGTTAGGTACATGTATGCAGTGTTTTATCTACGTGTCGATTTCAGTATGAGAACTCATTTTAATCTTATCAGATATTTTAAGCATTATAGCTGCTAATTATTTTGTGCATACATTTAAATAATGTATGAAATTGGGTTTCATTTTAAATGAGCCGTTACCCTATCTGCTTACGCGGTATTAATAATATTAATTAAGGCTCAAACTGCCAGTTTTGACGTTTAACTCTGTATCAGGACTGCATATAAACTATATCACTGCGATAATTGGTCAAGAGATCTCACAATAATTGCTTCTTGTTTTTTATGATATAAATAATTGTCAGAAACACACTATTTAAACTGGTTTGCCATTTCATATTTCAGCAATTATGCTTCATCGATAAATTCAGCCATTTTCAACGCATTAGTTTTAGTTGAGCAGTATATTTTTTGTTGTTGAAGCTTATTCCAAAGAATTCACAACAGATACTGACAATGAATATTACATAAATTACATTTTATTGAACTTCAACCGATCAATGGCACAGTTTCTTCTACAAGTGTGCATGTGTTTTCAAACACACAAAAACTTTAAATTTACGATACAAATGTGTTAAATTTTCGACTGACATGTGATTTACAATGTACCTTATTTCGTACCTCACTCAGTCTGTAGAAACATAAATTTTATTACAGGCACCTCAATATTCATCAGACAATATTTACTGCAGATGTTGACGCTTTACTTGCTGCTGACTTTCTCTCAAACACGCTAATCGACGTCGGATTGTAAAATTCCCGTGCAAATCGAGTCCCCATTTTAAATGTTTATAAACTACATTTTACGATGTTTCAAAGATTTTTAGTTCAGATTTTTTTTTACATATGCTGTAAAACGTCTTGTGGATTTCACGGCGTGTCAGCTCGTCTATCTCTAATTTGCAGCAAATGCTAGCTTTTTTGTGAGAAAAAACATGCGATATTCCATATACATTTATGGTACATAATGAACGGTAATGTAAGAGAGCATCTTTTCTTTGGTTTGGGGGCATTTTTTCACTAACAGATAACATTATTTACATATGTACGTAAACATCGCCCCGTTTGTTCTCAAATGATTCTTAATTCGCGAGTACAACTCTATTATGAACTTTCTTCGACATTTGTTTCCAAGTGTTAGCATCATTTTGTCAACATGCATTTACAAATAGGCGGGCCTATATAAATGCGCCAGTTTGTTGCGACTCGCAATTGAAATACACACCGGTTAGAAAGTGTCATCACTTAACACAATGCTACATCGGCCGTAGCGTATACATTCATGCTATATTTGCAATAAATAATGAAACATGAAGGCAAAAAAATGTGCTTCATAGATGACTGTAGAATTCTGCTGAGCTACAGAAATATAGATACAAACTTCTATACGACAAAGACTACTGTGATAAATCTTTGGGTCTTTCCCAAAAGATGACGACCAAGAGACACAGCATTTGTAAAGTGTAGAGTGAGATCACAGCTACGATTTCCACAGAATTATCCATGTAGGAAACTCACGACTAGTTGTGCGAGTAAGCGTTAAGTATTAGTACATGAATGCGATACTGGCCGCGGTTTTCGACAAAAATAATTATCATACATCACTCATTGTTACATGTAATATGCCACTTTCAAACGACGCCACCGTCTAACAGTACTTTCAGTACTTTGATTTATTATAAAAATGTGTTAAGTCCTATTATAATCACTGACCCTGCAATTTACTGTGATCTTAGCTTTGACCAACAATATCAATTTAAGCCTATTATTATTGCTCACTGAACCGTTGTATTATCAAACAATTACCTGAAGTTGTTTTCTTCTGAAGAATATTTTTTCGAACTTCGATAATTTCTTGTTGGTAAAATATGTAATGCTTTGGAATCTCACCAGCGGTAAACTTAAGAAGAACTCTCGAAAATCAAAGTAGCACAGCTTCATTCTTTAGTTTTATTTATTAAATGCAGTTTTTATTAAACGTATTCACAATTTTTTATCTGTTAATAAATTGAATATAGAGAACTATTGTCACCTTTAATCGCAATATTTGCCCCTGCACACACATATACCTGCATATATGCTAACCGCTTAAAAAGTTTCCATTGAAAAAATAAATATTTTTAAGTGTAGCTTATTATTAAAATATTAATGTGCTTTTATAATGATACTAGGTTTGTTTTGACATCTGTTGACTGGTGTGTGTAGGAAGATAAATAAGAGACCAAGATTACTCAAGCTCTAGTGTGATCTGTTGACTAAGTCATGTTGTAATGCAGAAGTAATAACGATTCGCCCAAATAGTGTTAGATAAGGGAAACCATAAGCAAGTTTGAATTTGTATATCATATCTTTGTTAACGCATTCGATTGTCTGAAGATGCATGCACGAATATTTTTAAAGTTTCATTCAAAATAAAAGTTTTAATAGCAAATTAACGTGGCGTACAATAAGGAGAACGATACCATCTTTTGTTAAAAGTAACATAAAACGACAGTAGATGATTATAAATCATGTAACTAATGTTGTGTCAGAAAAAAAACTATTGTGTTTCATGTGAGTATAAAGGTAGCAAACATTGCAAAACATGTATGTCCTTGGCAATACACATTTTAACTACCAAGGAAAAATATATTGATGTGGTTTTTAAAAAAAAAACACGTACGTAACCTCATGGCTTTAAAAATACATGCTATTTTTAATACATGCTACAAGTTATTTATAAATGATTCTACTGAGAAAAAAGACACCTGTTTCAATAACAAAAACTCTGCTGAAAGTAGGGAATGAAGCAAACTGTTTTTAAAAACTAAAAATACATAT
Source organism: Magallana hongkongensis (assembly GCA_015776775.1). Classification (NCBI taxonomy): domain Eukaryota; kingdom Metazoa; phylum Mollusca; class Bivalvia; order Ostreida; family Ostreidae; genus Magallana; species Magallana hongkongensis. Next base: position 611,965 of record VIAA01000022.1, read on the forward strand.
ACATGTGATGTCACTAAAACGCGTCAATGCTAACAATTTTGATGAAAAGATGGAAATGCGGACCGGCAGACGGACGATCGAAAAAGAAAACATAATAGCTGCGGTCTATTCTTTTTTAGAAATTCATTTGATTGCGTGTTAGTTAAAAATACTTGTAAAAAAGTCTGAAAAAAACTATGTACAAATTCATTGTTTGCATCATTTTTGGTCCCTTTATGTATATCATGTATAAATGTGTAGGTTATAAAATTATACAGCACAAATGACATAACCTTGATCTATTCATATGATATACTAAAGACCAAGACACATTTCTTTTATCTACGAATGCCATACCTTAGCCTCACAATCTAGCCTATCCTGACGATAGTTTTTGCAGACTACTATGTTCGTTGTCGTTTTACTTTCTTTGGTGGGAACATCATTTAGTAAGTTATTATTCAGAAGATAAAAATTTTCAGACGTCAGCTAAACAAGTCATGTTTAAAAATAGTGTAGTACGTACGTTGAAAACCAATTATCTTATGAGAAGACTGTAGTTGTAGTTGCTTGAATATCATCCCAATTTACAGTGTATGAATTAAAAAGAGAAAATATGACAAGAATTATTTTGTCATAAAATTGATTGGGTTGCAACATATTCCAAATAATGTACAGCATTTTGTATTGTTTGTTGTCACTGAATTGTTTGCGTCTTTTAGCAAGTTCTCTCAGTTATAGAGGTGGACATCACTCGGCTTTAATCAACTGTCCGACGTGTGAGCATCACATTTGTGATGTCAATAGCCTGATGCAATGTGAAGTTTGTCAAATTGTCATACCCCACAAAGATCAACCACCACAAAATGTCAAATGTGCCCAGGTATATCAAACTACACTGAACAAACCTTAGTGTTCACCCTGATAAATATAATAATTTGAAAACTACCAAATAAAATAATTTTAAATTTTCAACATTTCGTAAGTGATATATGTTTTCTCGTCAATAGCATAGATAAAATAAGACAATTCCGACTGAAATCTAGTACCAGTGACTAAACGTCAAAACATTGAATTGCTCTTTTTCTGCGCGAGCTTAGTATGATGGGCAACTTTTTGTTACGGATATTATTCTTTAGTGATAATTTCAAAAGAAAAACAAAAATGTCACTAGCCAAAATGATCATTGTAAAAACTGTCCGAACCGTTGGAAGTTTGGTGTCTGCATCGTTCCTAAGATAGATAGTATTTACTTCAAATTTGCTGTTAATTTTGTTTTCGATATTGTTTTGAATATGAGGCAATCCGATTGAAACGTTGCAACCAGGGGTCAAGATTAATGCATCGTTCTTAACCTGTTGAAAGTTAAGTGGAAATCAATCATCCCGACGGCAAAACAATAAATGAGTTAATTTCATATATTGAAATATTTTATACTGGGTGAACACTAGAACTTTGGTTCAGTGTAGGTGTTATAAAAGTAACGCAGTAACCTTATCGTGCCTAGTTCTTAATACAACAAGCAGGCATTAGAATAAGTATGTCGCATTGATTTTCAACTCAGGTGCTCAAATGTTACTTTAGAAACCATAAATATTATCTAGCAATGGAATAGCATGAACTCTGAAGAGGAACATTCTGACTGGCGCATTGTAGAACACACGGTTGCAACAAATAATCTGTTAACTACTATGTATTGGCTCAAAATTTTAAACTTAACTTTAACCTTATCTCTATATTGACTTTATCAATCATTCTTTTAAGAATAAAAATTCTCTTCAACCAAACCCGCTTCCTATACACTGTATTAGGCATTAATAATGTGGTAGTTCCCTTGATATCGCTTATAACTATTCCTGAATATCCTCCATTTTCAATTAACGCTTTCGAATGTTGATGCAAATTGAAAGCAAAAATTAAACTTTACACATATATCATAATAGGCTGGACATTGTCATGAGGACCACCACAACTTTTGCTGTGATAACGAAGGATGTGTAGGTAAATAAGCCTTTGCAAAATATCAGTTTCATTTTTTTCCAACTTTTTATCTATCTCTACCAATTATGTAATTAAGTTTCCAATCAGTTGATTCCGCATGAGAAAATCAGTTATTTTCCCACGATTGCTTGTGTTCTGGATTCGACGTTACTCAAATGAATTAATATATATAATTGGATATGATAGTGTTGGGAGCTAGGATTTAAGCCATGAACAAATATTAAAACAACATTTAAAAGTACCACACCTTCAGTAGCAAAAACGATGCATTTAACTCGTATACTCGTCAGCACACTCTGAATAAGTTGTTCTGATTCTGATTGTAATATCGCGCATAAGGTCATAAGGTTTTTCTTTGAGCAAGTAAAATTTAGCATATTAGTTTTTTTTATGAAGTAAGAATATTTTTTTCCAAATATAGTTGTTTTACCATACATTAAAAAAACGTGATTACATAAAAAGCAAAAAAATGAGTATTGCTTGAAGCTGTACTGTTTGTTCAACTCATTTCGTTTCTCTGCAGTCAGTCTAATAATGGTTATTAATTTTAGCTTTAACCTTCCTCCAAAATATCCTGGTGAAATAAAACTTTGTTAAGGATAAATACCCCTCTTTGAAAACACATGGCTGTGTTATCAACATTATTAATTACCATTTCAGAATCGATCTTTGGAAAACTTGGATCTACAGCAGTCCCGAATCCGACAGCAGGTTTTGCTTGTTTTCTTTTTCAAATTGTAACGAATTCGGTTCCATCATGGTCACCTATATTTGGTAACCTATTGGTGTTTTAATTTGTGTGTCTCATAGCTTTCGATGACAATTTTTTTTCTTTTTGTCATGAACTACAAGGTTTTTTTTTAACTCTGATACCTTATAAATTAAGATAAAATTCAAAATTTTTCTTGATGTATCCTTTGGATGTGAAGGTAGCGAGCATTGCAGAAAAAATAGTAAAATATACTTTGTAGATATTATAATATTCATAAACTAAATCTTGTTACAGAACGAATTATGCCATTTATTTATTCTGATATTTACCTTTTATGAAAGTATTTAGTCCATCATTATTACCTATCGTAACCTATTGATATTTAATTATTTAAAATTTCTAGCATCTACCATTGGATGTCCAAGCTGTGAAAAGGGAAACTGTGACTTCATCAATCGAGATCAATGTTTTATGTGCAAATTTGATTTGCACGATGGGCAAATACCTCATGTTCATTGTCTCAAAGAAAATGTAAGCAAAGAACCAATGAACGTTGCTCCTATTTCGATCCATATTAACAAGATTTCCCTGTTTATATGGCTCTTATAAGATATGAAAAAATGTCATTTCAAACTAGGGTTTTTATTTTTTCAAAGGAACATTGCGACCCCACTCATCACAACACTCTTTGTTGTTCAGACGAACAATGCATAGGTAACATACATATCATATTATATAGTTTTAATATCAAAATGAAACCTAAAAAGAACTGATTTTGAATGAACAGTTTTCAAAACTATGGCAATAATTGTATAACATGCAAGTATATTTGTTTAATTGGTCATCTCGTCGACGCACAATATTTACGATTCAGAGATGTATGATATAGTTAATTAATATGCAATGCTTTTTAAGATTTAAAATCGTCATAAAAATTACTCAAATTTATTCATTCAGTTCTTTTCATATTTATATACATTTCAAACAAAGCACAGGCATTTGGACAGTATTATCCAACCTCCCATAGCGTTACCTCAACAACTACTGCTGCTACTACGGATACCCCTACTACCTCAACTGCATCCTCAACTATCAATTCTACTAATGATGCTCCTACTACCCCAACTGCATCCGCAACAGCTACCACTCCTTACAAGTGATGTTCCTACTACCTCAACTGTATCTTTTGTCACTACCGCTCCTCCTACTATCTCCTGATTCTTCTTCTGTATCTTCAACAATCACTGATGTGAACATTTCTAACTGATAAGTGTCTCATCTACTACATCTTTCGACACGGCTGCTACTAACTTATATACAGCATCTACCATTTACTGATCTGAACCAGTCATCTGCATTGCCATCCTTCCAACACTACTGCTTCTACTCTTTCTACAACTTCTCAAGGTAACTGCTGTATATAAGAGAAACATTTGATGCAGTTTCTTCAGAAAATTTTGTTTTCGTCGTATGAATTCAAATGCTAATAATTTATCTAGCATTATAAACTATGATGTGTTTCCCAACAATTACCGAAGGTTTAAGTTTTCTGGTTACCTATTGTCCTGCTGTCTATCAGTCCATATACTTGTCACCAGTCTACCCATCTGTCTACTAAAACATAATAGTTTTACTTTTTCTCAAGGCCATTTGTGTGATTTTGATTAAGCCTGACAAAAACATCCAGGTGAAAGTACATCCAATATTGTTAACGCTGAAGCCATTGTTATTTTTAAGGAAAAACCGAAATAGGGTTGAGTGTGTTGCATAATTTTAAAATAGTTAGCATTAGATCCTGTTAAGCAAATTATGTTAATTAACAGCTGTTAAAGCCATGGTTCTAAAGGTAAAAAATCTCATACAGAAAAATGAACACTGTACAAATTGTTAAAGCAGGCAATAAAATTAAATTTCAAGGTTTGCTATATCATTATTTTGAAGGATCAGAGAGAGCTACATTATTATATGATTTTTGTTTTATAATTGAAAATTATCTATCTGAAAAAAAGTACCAATTATATGACATTTAGACCATATTTCAGGGTGTCATAAAATGTTACAATCTATAAGGTCCAAGTATACCTCAGCGTATCAAGAACATCATATTAAGAGCTGGAAATGTATATTTTTGAAATTAAATAGATTAAGGGTTTTTAATTAAAATCCTTTATCCTTTGAGGCCTTAACAAATTAAATGGCGTCAAGGGGCATTTATAGGGCTCAATTACACATAGTTTAAATTACATTGAAAATCAAAAAATGTAAGTACGTTAGGACATTATTGATATTCTGCTCATATTAATAAAATGAATGCGAAATCTTTATTAAGATCATAAGCCTTATGGCTTAGGAGCTCGTTTCACTTAAAGGCGTAACTTGGATGTACGCCTAACGAACTAACGATCAATCGATCGATAGATATAGGAACAAATTTTCCATCGAAAACCGCAAAATCTGATGTAATCTACGAACGGGATTAAAAATCGAAACCATGGACATACGAGTTCTTGTATTTTAGTTTCACGTCATCTCTGAAAAAAAAACTTCTAAATAGGTTTTACTGTTAAGAAGATATGAGGAGGTCATCGGGGAAATCAAGAAATATTAAAAGGAAACAGGATAAAAACCAGAAGGGTCGTTTAGAGCTTTAGAACCCTCGGTATCCTTATTTCATTATTATAGGCTGATCATTGCCTCGAAGGCCAACAATCAATGATGTGAGAAGGGAAATGTTGTTAAATACTTCAATGTCAATGCTAAGTTTAATTTTCACACAAATTTATTAACTTTCACTAAAAGGCGTAAATACACCTATTGTAACTCTACGCCCGGCGTAAATCCGGACACAAGTCTAATTTTAGAGATAAGTTTCGTGTTACTTAAGGGAGAAAATTTTCGCCCCATCAATTAAGCCCAAAATATAAACCTTGCTAACAACAGGTATAATTTTTTTTAAATTGTTTACAATATCGTTATTCAAATTTGTGTAACAGTTACAGTTTTTAGTGTAAATTCTATACAAATGATAGAGACTAAACAAATAAGCAAGTTTATGGGAGTTACAAAAACGCTATTGCTGAATTTTTACTATGCACATTGACCAACCTTCTATACTTTAAATACATTTTTAAATACATTTCATAATTAGCCACAGGTGCATAGTACTGTATACAGGGAAATGTTCACCCCCATTTAATTTTTGCCCCTTTCGCCCTCATTGTCAGCGGGCAAATTTAAGACCGGGCGAATTCGAATGATTTAAATTATTTCTCTTTAATAAAGATGTGTCAGTCCGAATTCGACATACAAGGCAAATCGGTTTGCAGGCATAGAAGGGCAAAAAAAAACCGCAGGGTGAAAAAAATAAATTACGGTCAGGCGTACGCCTCATGGTTAAACGCGACCAAAATATTGGCTAAATAAGTCCCAAACTAATGTAAAATTTTGCCTTATGTTACTTTAAAACAGGCTCCTGATTAAGTTAGAATTTTTTTTTACAAATATAATCAGCTTTGGTGCCAGCGTGGAATCAAAACGTTACAAAGAAATATATTTCTGTGTTTGTATGAACAACGACCTCCATAACTATGAAGAGTTAAAATTGGGTTAAAATTTGTTTTGCAGCAATGTGGTAAAAATAAGCTCAATAAGAGATTACTGTGCACAACAACATGTTTAAATTTTAGTATATTGAAAAACATAATACATGTACAATGTATCTAATGGTTTTACCGCTTTTACAACAGTGTGGGCGAATGAATTGAGGACTAGGTAGACGACCGTTGCAAAAGGAAAGGTCTAGTCCTTCAATTGAGATTAAGGATAAGATAAGGTATACATGTACCAGCTGTTTGTTGATCATGCATTTGCACCAGAACAGTGAAGTAAAATTGCAAGCGTAAAATCACCACTGCTGATATTTTTAGTTATACTAGGTTTATGATTATTTTCATAGACAAGCACAATTTATGTTTTATATTTTTAGTTATTTATTTCATTATTAATTACTATAGTAAACGAATATTAGAGTTTAAAAGATTGCAATATACAAGGGTATCATAGTATCAACACAAAGCACAAGTAGAGAGTTATATGACTATGGATATTTTCGGTGGCATCAATTTTAGAATAAATATTAAATAGTATATTGACAAAAATTATTATAATTTATAAGTTGCATTTTCGACGTATCCTATTTTTGAATGCTAACTTTTACTTCAACTGTTCAGAATTTAGTGATTAACAATGTCACGATATATGCTCACGAGTCTTATCCGATTTGCTTATTATAATATCTACATGAACATAGTGTTTATTGTATCAAGATCTACTAAATTTATTATCTTTATTCATTAAAAGGACATGATCAAAAAAACCAATACGAAATACATTTTTAGACGATCTACAAAATCACCGAATCATAACAATAAAAATCGATTCAATCCGTTTATTTTTTATTCCCTCTCATTTTAAAATTATTAACATCTTGGTAGAATTTCTAAATTGTATAAAAACGGGTCGCTAATATATTCATGGGATGCCATTCTTTTCTTATAATCATAATTTCAAATCATAATTAAGATTTTATTTACACAATTAATTTTCAGGTCAAGGAAACTGCACTGATGATATAAATAACTGTGAAATATGGTTATCATACGGTGTATGCCATGCCCTTCAAGAACAAACGAGCATGTATGCCCTAGCTTTACAATGTAAAGCTACTTGTCAGCTTTGTACAGGTAAGATGCTTGTTTCAAGTGTTTTAACAGAACCGTGTGAGCTTCGATTTAAGTTTCTACAGATTTCATAACAAATAATCTAGGTTTAAGTATGTTAACCTACTATGGTTTACCTTATTTTACGAACAAAATGGATTTAATTGTAAATAACATTTTCATATCATAGGAAATTAATGGGCATCAACATTTGGGGAAAAACGAATAGAATATTGGATTATAAAACAAATTTAATTTGTAAATACGTCAATAATGTAAGCGAATGCACGCTCAAGTTGCTTAACTCGTTTTCAAAAAAACTAAACTTGTTACAATATACATGTATATATGAAACCACATTCAGAAGATTTGAATAAATTAATCTAAAATTTTAAGATATTATGTTTAACAAAAATTAATAATTTAGAAAAGAAGAAAAAAATACCTTTTAAATCCTGGTATTTTTCCTATATTTTTGTATAGATCTCTTTTTCCAAAGGATATATGATTTGTGATTTTTCAGCATTTAGCGTATCATTTTCGAGAAACCATCCATACATGGATTTTAGATATAGTTTTAAGCATACTTATAATTATGAATAGGAAAAAGCTATCATTAAAGTGCTATATCGACTGATAACGAACTCTTTAAGTACACAAAATATTGTATTCCAGAACTTGCAGCCTTTTTACAAAGTGAATAGCCCAAAGCATTTACGATGTCTTTACATCACAGTCCAGTGGATTTCTATTAAATTATCTTTCTTTATTTGTCATTTTGTACTTTTTAAAAACTAAATTCTTATTTATGCTTACATCCCCATTCAATGAAGGGAAAGGTGACGTTTGGACTTTTTTTAATAAAGCACTTATATATTGGACACCCCCACCGACAAATTACAAATTTAATCTCAGAAATATTGAAATCCCTCCTAACTTATTTAAGTTTTTCTTTTATTGGCTGTAAATAAACATTAAGTTAAGTGTATGTCTTTATTACTTAAATATTATTCCAGATTTATTACAACCCTAGTGTTTCCTCTTTAAATCAGCACACTTGGCTGTCTCAACAAATTATACACCCGAGTAGACTGCTTTAACATTTTAATAGATTAACAATGACAATAGAAGTAAAAAGTAAATTAGCATTACTTATAAATAAGTTCAGTGATTTTTGACGTTACTTTCTTTCACTTTTTCAGATTCGCATTGAAAAACTCAGGAGAAATGTCTTTACAGTTCTTGTACTGTTGTTGATATTCATAAATAAGGATGTAAAAGTTTCCCTCTTTTGTTATACAAGTGACTTTTATTCATTCAAAATTAAAAAACTCTCAGTGTACTGTGTAGAACGTTGGAGGGTCTGGCAGCAATCCCATGTTGCAGTCATCCGACGTACAGCAAAAATGACAAGAGTAGTTCCCCGTTGCAAGAACGCTGCCAAAGTTTACACAACGATTTTGTGTTGAGCTGTGTGAAATCCATAGGTTTTTGCAGACAGATTCATCAACACACCTGTTACAGAAGAAATGTAGTAAAAATGCTTACTTATTTTTTATTGGCTCTTCAGAACTGTATGGTATTTATAAAAACCACAAGAGATTTTAATCATACGAAGCGTTTGAGCGCAATGTACATTTGCGTAACCTATTTGATAATATAATAAAATATAAGTGAAGCTCAAAAAATGTAAAATATTTTCATTGCTTATAAACAAACAAATACAACATATAATTAAATTTCAAACAGGATCAAAACGGACAGCAAGATGTTTTAGCTACCTAATGGTATAAGTATGACATTCATTTGGAAGTCCGTTTACCTTTTATATATCTTGTCGTTTCCGAATTGATCATGAACAAGGTCCGTCATGCAGAAACTTTTTCCTCCTTCACAAGCTGAGGTTGGACCGAAATATATGCTCCGTGTATCACAGGGACTTTCATTTTCATAGTTCCCACACACCTTGCAGGATCGCTGAACCGAATCTAAATGAAAGTAAACCAATTATTAAATACAAATAATACAAAAATGTGAAGCTTCGCAAATTTTAATGATAAAGAGTTGTATACTAATTACAATCAAATTATTTCTCACAAGTATGCTAATTGGTATATGCATGATATGATAAAATCATCGTGGAAAAGTTTAGCAATATTGGATGCAGTGTAGGAACTTTTAGGAGGTGAACAAATATGAATAAAATCGCCACATCAAAATACGACTTAATCGCCTGCAAATATCAAGCAAGCTACATTGAACTTCTAAGTCAAGTCAAAGTACTGAAGTACTGACGGGAGGTGATTTTATCGACTATTATTTATTTCAAAGTCAACAACAGGTTATTTTGCATGGCAGTCCTATATGTACATGTGAATTACGTACATTTTTTATAATATGAATTCTCAGGCAGGAATTTCAGGAAAACCCCATATGAATCATCCTAGTGTATTATTCGATGAATTAATTACATCAACCTAAACGTATCAATAATCGAAATATTTCTAAGAAATTGTATGGATCCAAGCAATATTGAACTTTAGTCTCGTTCAACCACACGCTCAGCTGCTCTCCGTTAATCTCCGACAAGCAAGAAAAGTCGACTCTCTGCTTGTCGGAGATTTACGCAGACAACCGAGCGTCTGGCTGAACGAGACTATATTGAACTCTGGCGTAGGAATACATACAATGTACGAATACAAAAAATATCTAAATTGTTCGTACCATTTAAAATATGACTATTTACAATGTATCCATAAATAAGTTTCCTTGAAAAACAATGCTTTTGAAAACATTACATCGAATTTATCGATTATTTTCAAGAACTAAATGTTGTCAGCGGTGTTGATGTGTGCTTAGGTCCAAACACTGTTTCACTCTCGGTTTGTCTGAGTAACTACATTGGAAAGTTGATTAAAATCACCTCCAAAAATGATGTAGAGTAATTACTTATGACTTAAAAAGACTTTGGAGACCGTGTAGGCAAAATGAGTTAATCGGTTTTGACCAGATACGAAAATTGGTTGGTGAAAGTGAATTTTTTTTTATAATGTCAACTATTTGGGAATTCGCAGAGCACACAGACTTTGCAATCATAAACAAGCTAAAGATACAGACATATTAAAATCAATCAAGGAACAGTTTAATGAATACCTAATAAATCTAACTTTTATAAATCATTTGGGCTTGGAAACAAGGTTAAAAAACAAATATAATAATTCATGCGCTAAAAATATAATCTCCATTAACACCTAGAAAAGCTATCAGCTTCACATTATGTTTGGGTCATGCCCTTCCTATATTCAATGTCTTTGTAACCTTATTTATATGTCTAAAGCTAAAGATTAGATATTGTAAAGTTTAAAAAAAACAAATAAAACTCTTTAATAGATCTTCTTAATCAAACGTAATATGTCAGTGAGGGAGAGGGCGAATTAAGTTTTTATAACTTGTGCCCAATCCCATTGCAATATAAAATGCAATGAAGTATGTTCAAATCAAGTCAGACTTCTTTTATAAAGCAAACTTATTAAGGATTAAACTTAAAAAATAAATCAAGGACAAACCAATCGACAATATTAAAAATATCATACGGGTTGTTGGTTGTTGTGGCGTAAATGCTGTTGTCCTTAGAGTTGATGTTGATGTAGTCTTTGGTATTGTTGTTGTTGTCCTTGTTGTTGATACCGGTGTCGTTGTTGTCGCAATTGTTGTAGAATGACATTTTAAAAGACCATCATCTTTATTGATACGCATTTATATAGTTATAAAAGTATTTTGATAAAATACGTGCAAAAAGTTTGCGTTACACGTTATTAGGTATGATAGAAATAAACCAATCGTAAAAAAAAAATAGATTGTCATCAAAAAATTGGACGTACGTATACAGTGGTCATCCCGACAGCACTTCTCGTGAGTATCAGCATGACATTTCGTCGGCTTAATATAAACAAAATGAAACTTACTTTAATTTTCTGAAAAAAAAAAATTTAATTTGAATTTGTTTATTTTTCATTTTCGTTTATATCTTGATCTGATTAAATGTTAAAGCTTTGAATCATTTTATTTCAAACCGATAAATAGAAAATGAATCTAGAGATATTACAAAAATCAACTATTATTTTTGGCTACTTTATTTTAAAATAATTGTGATATAGCATATATGTAGGAAGAAAAAATAAGATTTTACAGGAAATTCAATACTTTGCCAATTATTTCTTCAAACACTGAATGCTAGTGGTAAATGCCTTTGGTGTTTTTTTTTCAATGTAAAGGTAATCTTCATTTTTGCAAAACCAAATTGTATATCAACACTTTTTTTTCAATTTCGTTCAATCGGACTACAGGAAACAATTAAAGGGGCATGGTCACGATTGTGGTCAAAAATTATTTTCCCGATTTCAATATCTACAATGCTTTATTAAGGCATTTTAGTAGGCAACTTGAGTATCATTTGCTGAGTTTTAAGCGAGTTACGAAGCTTACAATTTTTGGCTATGTAAACAAATCTTTTGTTTACAATCTGAATATTGAGGTGAAAATTCCAATTTTAGACCTAAAATAAACGAGTTTGAACGTTAGAATCTGTTTATTTATGCTTGAAATGAATAAGAAGATTGACAAATCAGATTGTAAAAGAGTTTTACTGGCATATTGAATCTATGTAAACAAAAAAGGGCACCAACCTTGTTTACATGACAAAGAGTTGTGAGCCACGTATCTTGCTCATAAATCTACGACTGACTCTCAAATTTCACTTGATCATTAGAAATACATTCATAAAGCATTGCAAATAATAAAAATAGTAAAATTGAATTTGACCATAATCGTGACCATGCCCCTTTAAGTACTGAAAAGAATCTAGCCTTTTGTATACGTACCTCAATGAAGCATGTATTTTGTGCTCTGCAGTTTCGTGTATTTATCTTACATTCAATGCATTTTACAGTATGACAGTGGTCACCATTACATATAGGGCAATTTACAACTAAATAAAAGAGATATACATTAACATATTGCATGTGATATGTAGTAAAGTCGCTCACAAAATGCAATTAAATTTTAATCCTTAAAGCATCTATTCGTGTTATATTATATGAATATATATTTATGTATTACAAAACTTTCTGAATTTTGTTACGAACAATTTGATCGAACACCATTTTTTCATTGATATTTTATACAATACCTATTTTTTTTCTAAATATAATCCTACATGTGATATCAATTTTATGACTAAAATAAATTTTTAAATCATATCTGTACAAATGTTTCACAATTACTTCTAAAATTTAAGTTGTATGATTTTAATGCTAATATTAATTCATCCCAGGTTGAGTTTTATCAATTCTTAACATTTAAAACTTCATTACCATTCATAGTTTTAGTCATTTCCCCATCTTAACAATTTCATTTCTGATTCAATTTTAAATACATCAATGTATTTAAGAAGTCTCTTTGACATAACATTCCTCATTTAATGTTCTCTCATTTAAACATTTAAGATAGTAAAACGGACAAGCGTTCAAATATTTTTTTTAAACCCGTTTTTATTATTATTATGAAATCTTTTGTTGCAGTTTCGAAATAAGTATCTCCATTTAACAAAATAAGATACCATATCATAGTAATTGCATAATTCAAAAACGGGATTCAAGACATTTAAAATATTCATAGCTTGGCCATAGTTAAGGTTGATTTAGATGATTTATATCATTTTGTTTTATAGATGTATCAGTCGATTTGTTCTTTACATTCACAATACATAACCTTTTTCAGAGACCTGATATCAATGTTTCACAAGTCAAAGTAAGCTCAACCATGTGAAATTTTGTTCATCTGTAAATGCATATTCATCAAAGCGGCCCTATTATAAGTTGCAATTTAGTTTGTTCTTGCTTAATTTATTGAAGTCAATTAACAATCAAAATACTGTACAGTTTCAACTTCTTTGATTGAAATATAAATCAAACAATGAAATTCTTTTTAAAAAAATCAAAGCCTATCTATATTGTTTATATTTTAAAGACCTGCATTTTGACAAAATACATGTAGCCATATTGTTTTGGCTCAATCATTGTGTATGTACATTAACTTTCATTCTCCTCGGCTGTCCAGAAAAGCCGATACCCATGAGCTAAGTTACTGTGGACGGTTAATTCAAATTATTATAAAACCAAACCTAGTTCCATGAGCAAATGACAAAATAAGACTTATTCATACCTTCCTTCTGCTGGGGTATATAAAAAAAATAATGTAATTCCATTTATCATTTTCAGTAAGTAATACTTACACGTCTGTGAATAATGACTTCCGAACACGGTGGCTGAAACAGACATTCTAACTAGATATAAAGATTTTAATAAGATCTAGTGATTAATCAGTATACTGAATCCAACAAAAATTTATTATTAAATTGGGTCATTTTAATGCATGTATTTATTTATAGTAGTCGAAATGGAATGCAGTTTAAGGGCTCACTTTTAAAGGAACCCACCGTTTAACTGTTTGAGCATTTTTTTTTCTTGTAAGCAGATAATTTAAACATATTATATTTACAATAAACTAGTGATGTTGTTTCATTTGTTGCACAGTACCTATACAGTTTTCGTCAGTACAGCATTTATTGTCAGAATGTGGACAGTCATTCTGTGTAGGAAAACCATAAATAATTCATTTCTTTGGTAGTTTTTTTTTTTATCATAAATTAAAAGCACTCATCATATAATGCATGTTACCGAATATTACCTTACATTCGACGTGACTTATGTCCCCGTTGTGGTATGCACAGGCATGGCATTGTTTCGTAGAGCAAGATTGAACATTACAGTATGGACATTGTATTCGACCTATAGATAAATATCACATACATGTAACAAAGGATTACTTGTATAGTAAGAAGTCAGGATGAATTATTGATTAAATAGTGGAGATCACTTAGGTTTGTATATATGTATCTAAGGTCAAGAAAACTAGAATTTTTGGTGGTTATACACCATCATAGTTAACATAGCTAGAATAGCTAGAACGATTAGCCATGATGTAGGTGTAAAAACCAGAGGTGTTACATTTACATAATATAAAATGATATCATCATTTCAAGCTCTGAGTCTTTTAACGTTATACATGCTTTAATAAATACCATTTTAAAAAAGAATTACATAGTCTGTAAAAATGAAAACAATATGTGTGCTCTGACAGGTGCCTATATGAAATAGATAATGAGCGCCATTTTGTGAAAAATCATAGGTCGAAACATACATTTGCTTTACATTTTTATTATTTTTCTAAACAAGATATCTATCTTTTATGATGAATATCATTTTAATATTGATAAATGGAAGCGATTTCGAACATACTCTTTGCAATCAAACTCTTGTATAATGATTTTCATGTGTTGTTGTTGTTTTTTTTTTCAATTACGAAATCTCCTAAAGATATTGTACAAATGCCGATAAAAGGATTCCTTAGGACGGTCGAAGAAACGGTAGTTTCACAAATTCTTATAATTTTCATCTCGTTGTGAAATAGAAATGAGTAGTAGTTATTTGAGTATAATGTCGGGTTATATATGTAGTTACAGATACCTAATGGCTGAGGTCATCGAAACAAAAATAGGGTTTCTCATGTGGTCTAAGACAGATATTTTTAGCCAAGAACAGAACAAAATCAATTTATATCACATGACATGCCGCTGTCACATTCCAAAATCATATCATGATTTCCAAAAGACAAAATATTCTATTTCCAATTTCCGATTGATCCAATGTCGCGTTTTATGATGATATGTTAAATGTGTACTTACTTTGTGAGAAAATCCATTGAATCGAGATAATTAGTAGAATTTGCAGTGTATACATAATGTGTAGTGGACTTATCGCTCCAGGTAAGTATCTTCAAAGTACAAGGTCATATCATAAAATATCACGAGTGAACTTATTTCTAAGGATCGTAAATGTCAAACCCACATAATTTTACAGAGACACCAGCAAAGTACTTTCATTTCTCGTTTATATTCTATATTAAATTTTATAATTTTATCGATATGAAACTTATCTTATTTCCAAATAAAACATGTTAATTGTGGCATCGATTTAAATATCTCATAAATTAAAATGTGAATATAGTTGTTTCAAGATATATGTGTACAATGTTAAAAATGTAAAGCGAAATTCATTTACAAACTACATTTAACGTGCACCGGTTTATCATACCATTACCATCAGAAACATGTTTTATGTTTTTTTATCAAAATAAAGTTAACATGCTCTTTTAAATTCATTTACAAATTGTGATTTAAATCTTTTTGACGCCTAAAGTGTAATCAAAGTACGGAAGTACTGAAAGCCGGGCTCTTTTGGTGTGTCTTTATGCATATTGTGTAGTAAAGACTGAAAATCTCTCTCTCTCTCTCTCTCTCTCTCTCTCTCTCTCTCTCTCTCTCTCTCTCTCTCTCTCTCTCTCTCTCATGCTTTTAATGTCGGCAAAGCATCAGAGAGCGACCAAATTTTGTAAGCGGCTATAAACAAAAAATATGTCTGTCTAGTAGAAGTTAAAAAGTTCAACAGTTGCTGCCTTGAATTTTGCAACAAGCATTATATATTCAATCTCCGTTTCTTCATCGCGCAGCAAAGTAGTTCATGGAAATTCATGCGCATTGTATGTGTCCAAAATGCATAGTAATGTTTTAAAAACACGTTATTAATAAGAAAACTAATAAAATATAGACAATTCATTAAAAAAATTTAAAAAAAAGAAAAAAAATACCAACACTTTTGACAAAACGTGGCTCTTTGTGTAACTATTTGGTATAGCGGAAGCTTTACCTTGACGCTGTTTGGTTTTTAGTTTATTTGTGCTATTTATAGTAACATTTGCGATTTGCCTGCCTATAGCCAGGACTCTGCTTTCAGCAGAGCCAGGCTAAAAATGACTTACAACCTGATTCGATAGAAGTGTACTCATTGCTACAGCAGAGAAAAGAGAGTGGAATTTCAATAAACGTGTTGAATAACAATATTATGGTTTCTATTTGTTATTTTACACACGGGTGCATGCATACATGTACATAATTTGATATTATCATATGGTATGGTCTTATTTTACATTGTGGTAAACGATTGTTTGGGATCTTGCATATTCGTGTTTTAAGGAGGTCAAGACATTTCCTTTTTCTTACATTTTTCTACCATTTTTGTTTCAAAACCTTCGTAAAATGCATTATCGTAATAAAATATCAATATACATGTAATAAGCATTAATGCGCGTTTCTTTGAAATTTTACTAGATTTTAGTGTGTGTTGCGACTCTTTTGAAAAGCGTTACGTGATAATTTTAACATAGAGAAAAACGTGAATAAAGAAAGAATTTCTTCTACTTATTAGGATTGAATATTTGCTGTGTATCCAAAATAACCGGTAATTATACTCAATACACGAAAGTGTTAGTCTGGTCTGTTCTTAGTAAATCTAACTGCACATATACCAATCATTCAACAGGCCTAGGCTTGTCATAAGTCCAAATTACAGTTTACATTGAGTCATTAGCATAATTATGATATTTATCGAAATGCTAAATAATGTCGATTTTTTATTATCATATAAGATACAATATTCCCAACAGAAAGAACACGTTTGATTTTTTTTACAAATATAGTTTAATGAAAACACAGTGGTGCACAATCCAGAAAAACATTAATCTTAATTAAGATTAAAATTCGAGTCATTTAATAAATATTTATGTAATTGTTTGTTGTGTTTTGTGGGTTGCTTTTACATGTACTGTACCAAGTAGATTTATTATGCATACTTGTAATCATTCATTTGAATATAAAATAAAAAAGCGTGGCTTAAATTATCTTAAAGATATACATGTACCATTAAATATTAATCTATACATTCGTCTTTGTTAAAAAAGTTTGAGAAGGCTCTGTTAGCAAATACATAAATCTATCAGAAAAGATTTTTTTGTAGATGATAACATGAAATCAGACTGATTAATTTATTGCTAAAATTCAAAAAGTGAAATTAAAATACGTCATAGAGTTTATCAGTAAACTAAAATTAACTGAATGGTATATCTTATAAAAAGAATATTTGTTAAGCATAACTAATACAGATAAAAACGATATGAAGTTATTAATCTAACTTAAATAAAGTTAAAATACAAAACATCACACATTAAAGAAATAAAACTTCCACAGTTTTCATAAATTATTTCTTTTTCAGTATTTCACCGAAAAATCTGTTGTTTTGTCCACCTTGCCCTTGTCCTTGACCTTCAGCCATCATATATGGCATCAATAAGTTGTTAAATCCCACATCCATAGTCTCAGGCCGAGCACAACAACCAGTTCCTCTGCCCCCATGGCAGCATTTCTGGCGACCATAGCAATGACTATCGTGGCTACAGACATTATGACAGTCAAACATCAAAGCAAATGCAGTAGGACAAGAACCAGGTTTGTTGCCTGGGTACGGCGTTGTCGGTGTAAAACTAAAAAGACTGTCCCAGAAAGATTTGGTGGTAGGATAAATTGGGAGAGTTGTCAAGTCGGGTGGGAAAACAGTTGTGCCAATGTTGTTCATCCTATGAGAGTCTACTGCTGCCGCTTGGACGTCATACTGTGGTCCTCTGTAGTCTTGTCGCGGGGGGCCATAGCGGTGTGAATCCTTGAGGACGGGCTTCTGTTGAACGTAAACACCTCTCTGCGCGCTCGTTTGGACTCGGCTTTGGTTATTGTTTGCTTGAAAAAAGACATGTGGGGAAAATAAATAGATTGACTGTGTAAAGTAAATTGCATAAAATTCAAAATAGATATACGATTTATCTTACGAGTTTTCTTTTTCATATAAACGGAAACATCGTTATTCATTGTCTTAAAAGAATACTTAAGTGCTTTAATAAAACATGAAAAAATGACATGCACTATACCAGTTATGTTACTTTAAGGAGAATTAGTTGCATTGTTACCTCCACCAAAAAGATTTAAATTTTCAAATTTCTTAAATTGTTTGACACGTTCTTATTCTTTTATCTAGAATTATCAAGTTTTAAATTTACGTATTTACTCTTGTGTTTAATAATTACTGTGTATCATTTTTTAAGATTAAAGATATTTCATCATCTATATTATTTCAGTATTTTTCCAACAAAACTAATACAAAACAATTGTACATCAAGGGAAAGTGGTGACTACTATGCAAATCACAATAAATTGTGCAACAAAACTGCATAAATAGAACATAAAAGGACCTGTCTACTTTAAAGCATAACTAAAGGTGTGCTACTAAAAGCGGGAAACATAAAAAAAATCTGAGAAATTCTACATTGTGTGAAAAACACCAGGACGATCACAAAGGATAAAACACGTACAGCTGTTTACTAAAGGACATTTACTACCTTCGTACGGGATCAGGTAAAAGTGACCGGGATCTACAAGGTGTACAGATTACCTACAAGATAGGAATTATCTGGAGGAGTGCCTCCGAGGTAAGCCGCAAGGATGTCAAAAATGATGATTTGTTGGTCCTTAGACGTCGTAGACAGAATTTCTTGTTTGATAGTTTCTAGGGAGGTTGGGTCAGATGAGTTGCTATAGAGGAACTGTAATATCTTTACAAGAATGTGTCTGTTCGATGGCTCCACTGAATTCATAAGAGAATTGTTCTGAGTTAGAAGTAGTTGATTCTCTTCGGTTGTCAAATTACGAATAGGACCTGTACGTCTGAATTTTGTTGCCATTTTGTCTTTCTGCGAGTTTGATGTCATGATTACTGTTTCATTTCTCTGAGATCTTCTAGCACTGCTTTGGTATTTTGGTTTTTTTACTATGGGGTTTTGCACTTTGATAGTTTTGTTTGGCAATGATACTGATGAAGGAGTTTCTATTATTCTATGCTTATTTTTATACTGAGAGACTTTAACAGATCCTTTAATTTCATTTTCTATTTTTGTTTTAGGATGGTTTGATTTTTTCACTGAGTTATAATTATTACTTTTATTGAAACTGTTTTCAAAACAGGACTAAATGATATTATACTATCTTTATTTTTTATTGTCCTTACGCTAAATTTATTTGTGGAAAAAGGGGAGATAATAGTTTGGCTTGTCATTTTATTTGTAAAGGGTGAGTCTTGTTTTATGTCAGATTTTATTTCAGTTTGATTACTGGCTGTTTTGATTGATACCGTTTTGTCTAATGTGTTCAAATTCTGTTTATTTTTACGTTTTGGTTTTAAAATGGTGCGACTATTTGAGTTATCTTTAATCTTTTTGTTTGATACGGGTACAATTTTGTTGTTTTGTTGGCTGGCTTTTGTGAGCTTGATATTGCCTATGGACAATGTTTTTCCTTGGTTCAACGCTTGTTTTGGACGATTCGTTTTTGACAAAGTGAGGCCCATTTTTCTTATCAACTGTGCGGTTGTCGCCTTTTTTCTGGGAAAATTTTGTGGCCTTCTCTGTAAGCGCATGCTTGATACTTGTTTTGATCCATTTAGCGGGTTGAGAGGTTCAGTTTTATTTGCTTTTCTTCCTTCTGTGATTATTGTCTTTGATCCAAGATTGTTATTCTGGCTTCTGGTCTTCCCGACTGTAACGTGTTGCTTTCTTTCTCCAGAAGATATTATAGAATTCTTCGCTTTTGTTATCAATTTTCCTGAATTCTTCTCTGAAATGTTGGTTTTAACATTTTTTGACATTTTAAAATCGGATTTGTTTATTGTCTTCTTCACTGTCTTCTTTTTAATTGAAAACACTTTTTGTTTCTCGAGTTTTCCTGATATCCGGCCAATGTTGCTTAGTTTTGGAGTGTTTGTTTGCCATTTTATTGTTCTATGTTGTTTTCCTTTTATTTCCTCCATTCCCTCTTTCGTCGCGAAATTTGAATCTTTGTCCATAGCATTCTGTGACGTTGTTGGTTGTAAACTTTTGATGGTTGATACTTCGTTGATATTCATCTTTATTAAAGAATCTTGTTTTCTTTTTATCTTTTTATCTTTTGAAGTATCGCTTGCCCTCTTCATATTTGAAATCTTTGTAAATGATACTTGTTTTGAATGAAAATTTTTATTTTCATTTGTAGCATTACTTGTCTTCATATTGTTGACTTTTGTTATAGAGGCATTTTTTGTTTTTCGATGTTTTTTTTCTTTTAAATCATTATTTGTCCCTTTCACATTGCTAATCTTTGTAAAAGAAACTGTTTTTGGTTTAATCATTTTAGTTTCTTTTGAAGTATTACTTGTCTCCAAATTGTTGACTTTTGTTATAGAAACATTTTTTGCTTGTTCATATTTCTTTTCTTTAAAATTAAAGTTTGTCTCCTTTATATTGCTGATCGTTGTATAAGAAACTTGTTTTGGTTTAATCTTTTTAGTTTCTTTTGAAGTATTTCTTGTCTCCTTCATATTAATGATTTCAGTTAAAGAAACATTTTTTGCTTTTTTATGTCTCTTTCCTTTTGAAGTACTGTTTGTCCTCTCCATACTGTTGATTTTTGTAAATGAACTTTGTTTTGTTGGATTCTTTTTATTTTCTTTTGAATTTTTACTTATCTTTGTCAAATTGCTATCATGTAGTGGTTCGTTTTCGGTATTTATTGACTTTCTGGTATGTTGTTTCGATTTTTCTGTTTGTAAATCTACTTTAACTGTTGTCTGGCTTTGTGGTTTCTTTATTTGCAGTTTTGTTTTTCTGGGAAGATGGAAAATTGGAACTGATTTCTGATTCGACAAAAATGTTCTGGTCTCCCGACTAGTACCCAATGCAGGTGTAGATATCGTATATGATTTTATTTCATATTTCTTTTTCTTAGAAAAAACTCTTTCAGTCATTGTTTTGTTTTTCATTTCCACATTTGTTTGTAATCCTTTTAAAACAGTTTTGTTATCCACCGTTGTTTTGTTTTGTGGTTGCTTATAGTCTGAAGCTGTGGTTGCGTGCAATCCTGTTACATATGATGTTATCTTTCTATTTTTCTGGTTACCTCTAGTTACGATTACTTTGGTGCTGAATTTTGATTTTTCCTGATCCATCGATATCTTTTTCGCCTTACCGTTTTCATTGTCTAATTCTGTATGCTTCATTTTTTTCTCGCTTTTCACTTTGTTGATAGTTGTCTCATCATTTTGTTTAAGCTTCTCTTTTTCGGCTACTTCAATTAGATTTATCAAATATTTCATTTGTTGAAATTTTTTCAGCAAAGAAGTCGATGGTTTTTTGGCTTCCTTAATTATTTCCAACGGTGATTGTGTAACCGAGGGCAGTTTGATATCTGCCTTATTTATTGTTGGCGATTTGGTAGTTGTAGTTATCTCTGGTGTTTGAGTAACATAGTCAATTTGGTTTTGTTGATTATCTTTTCTTTTAACGTATTTAATTTTCTTAACTAGTGTTTTCCTGAGAATCACTGGTCTGTTGTCATGTTTTATTATTATTTTCCTTCTAGAGTTCTTATCCGACTGTTGTGTTGATGTCCTGTCGTTCAGTGCTTGGTTTTTTGTTATAGTGTTAGATTGTTCTACATATTCCGAGGTTAACATTCGTCCTTTATCGGCTTTTTCTTCTGTGATTCCCACTACAAAGCGATTGTTGATTTTCTTTGAAGTTCGTGGAGTTGTTGGTACCAGCTGCGAACCTTTATTATTGCCCATATTATTTTTTCTCCTCCCGACATTCCCGAATATTTTAGTATTTTGTCTATTTGAAGTTATCTTATTGGACACTTTATTATCCTTCTCCATAAAATTCGTGTCACTGTTTGATGTTTCCGTTGATGACCATGCTTTATTTTTAGGTTCTTGTGTTGATTTTGTTATCAATTTGTTATTGATGGTTTTTGTTCTATGAATCTCTTCAGCTAAAGTATTTTCCTTTTGTCTCACAAAATTACCTTCGTACATATTATCAAACAATGCATAATCGTTGACTTGTGGTTCTACTTTATATATATCGTATCCAGTATTTTGATTCTCAGTTTGTACCCGGTCTGGTGTTGTGTTGAAAACTATAGTGTTTTTTTTATTTTTTGGAACTGGTAGACCGTCTTTGTCACTCTGAGCAACTGAGGGACCAAATCCTGACTGAAGATATTCTAATAAATCTGCCTCAGAGAATGTTGTTGTTTGTTCCTGATTGCCGAAATTATTAAGATGACTATTATATGTTTTTGTTTCAGTGTGTGTCAGTACTGGAGACATTAATTCAGGGACGTTCATTTTTTCTCCAATGTGTTGTACTTCATTATTCACTGTATATGATAAACCACGATGAACATCGGGTATAACTTGTTCAGAATCAAACGTATTCAAAGATATCGCCTGTGAGCCTTGTCCATTGCCTTGATATATATTTGATACTGGAGGTGAAATGATATTTTGACGTCTTGTACCTCTTTCGGTATTTAAATGCTTAATTTCCTTAGGTTGCTGCCATTGGAACAAGTTTTGTGGATTGTCTGTAGCTTTGAATTCACGTCTTTCATTTAATACCTTATCTGGCATTTCAATCCTTCTTTTTCTTCCACTATTAATTATCATTTCATGTGGCAATTTGATGTTTTGACTTTGAGTGTCAACCTGAAAATTACCTCGAGGAACATCGTAGGTTCCTTTGTTTTTCTCTAACTGATATTTTTTGTTGGCGATATGTCTGCATTGGTACATTCCTTGCCATTGTTAAAAAGTTATTGCTTGCTTTTTCAAATGTTGGTGGCAAAGTTGCTAAAATATTTTGTTGAAGTCCATTTACTTCATTCCTTTCTCTCGTGTTTGAGTTGTGGATGTTTCCAAACCTTTTCTCTGCCTGTAAAAATTGTCTTGATGCTTCCATTACTCTTTTGTCGTGCAGAAACTTATTTCTTTTTCTGGGATCGATTGGCTTTGAATTAAAAGAATGTTTCGATTTTGTTTTCGTTCTCAATGGTTTTCCATCTATAGTAAATATTGTCTCTGTTTGAGTCGTATCAACATGCTGAAAAGCTGGTTGTAGATTTGAGTTAAAATCAAATCGACCATTTGTGTTAAGTAAAAACTTATTGTTTACAGTTACTGGTGGTTTTTGTACGTGGAATATATCATTACTTCTAAGGAGACTGGTCTCGTCAAACGCTGCAAACATGTCTGGTGTTGTTGATGGTAAATGACGAGCAACTTGGGCTTCAAACGCTTCTCTCATTTCAATTGGATATACTAGATTATTATGTTGGGATATACCTGATGTATCAAAATGGGTATTCAATAAATCCAAGTCCAATGGAACAGGTGGCGGGGTACTGATTTCTGGCAATGGCATTACGTTCTCTAGAAGACTTTCTGGCAACGAAGAGCTTTTAACATTTAACTGCAACTTTTCTATTGCACCTTTTGTTTCAATCCTTGGCTCCTTGGATAAATCAAGTTGCGATGTCAATAATGTAGAGGAATCAAGATTTAATTGGTCTTGTTTCACATTATTCAATTTATTTTTAAAATCTCTTTGATATTGCTTTCGCAGCATGTTCATTCTTGATTTCTCTAACCGTTGAGCATAGTTTTTCTGAGCCTCTCTCTCTATCTTTGATAACCTTATTATCTGGATATTTGTTGGTGTTGTTCTTGGTCCACTCTTCAGTTCCTTGATAAATTCGGTTGGTGGGAGTCTTCTGCTCTCTTCTTTTGTTTTTGTACCCTTTTTACTTTCCTTAAAATTAGTTGTTTTATCAGAGCTTTCAATTTTAGTCTTCATAAGTGTTCCTCTATCAAAAGATCCTCCATCAAAAGAAGTATTTGAAATGTTTTGAGAACCGATAATGTTGGTTGTTGGGTGCCGTGCCGATAAAACTGGTTGTGTTAAAGCTGTAAAATGTTCTATTAATTTGACAAAACTACGAACTAATTCCGCATCCATTGACACAACATCTTTATCCCTGGTCATTTGTTTACTGGTTTCCTGATTATTGTTCATCGGAATATCTGATGATACAGTTTTATCAACGTTTAGGCCTCCCGTTTTAATTTTAGCATTATTTTCATAATTCAACGATTTCATTTCTAATTGATACGACGTATTTGAAAGGTTATTTATATTTGAAGTACTTAATTTACTTAACCTATTTATATTTCTAGAGCTTTTGCTAGGGTTCTTCTCATTGGTTTGTTTATCATTTAAATCGAATGTTTTGCGTTTCTCAGGCGGCAATAATACTTTATTTTTTAATTTTTTGCTGTCAGTGGATATTGCAATTTTCGAATTTTTAAGAGTTATGTTGTTTTTGTGCTTGGATTTATTTGTTTTAGATTTCAATAGAGTTTTAGAATCCATAGTTTTAGTATGATCGAATATATCAGTCTTTGAAACTGATTCCTTACCTGCTAGAATTCTGTTGGTAGGGTTTTCAGAATTTGGCATTCTAGAAGTATCAATTTTAACACTAGTGGAGCTTTGTTTTGTAATCTTTTCTTTGACATCGACGCTAACGTGAGGTTTAGTTTCCTTGATCTGCTGTGAACTAGCTTGGTTTTCAATTTTATAGTGCATGGAAGATACTTTGGGGCGTTTCGTTGTTGTTGTTGTTGTTGATGGCGCCTTTGTTGTTGTTGTAGTTGTGGTTGTAGGTTTCTTTGTTGTTGGCTTTAATGTGGTCGTTGTTGTTGGCTTTGGTGTAGTCGTCGTTGGCTTTGGTGTCGTCGTCTTTGGCTTTGGTGTTGTTGGTTTTGGTGTTGTTGTTGTTGGTTTCTTTGTGGTTGTTGTCGGTTTCTTTGTGGTTGTTGTTGGCTTTGGTGTCGCTGTTGTTGGTTTTGGTGTCGTCGTTGTTGGTTTTGGTGTCGTTGTTGTTGGCTTAGGGGTTGTTGTGGTTGACGTAGTGGTCGTAGAGGTGGTGGTTGTCTTTGGCTTTGGAGGATCCTTTGACATGTTTTTATCCGTTTTCAATTTGGCATTAGATTCCAAACTAGATACATTGGATTTTCCATCAGTGGTAACATTGCCTTTGACTGCCTTCTCTGGAACAAGTTTATTAGTTTTAATGGCTGATTTCTTAACGGCATCTTTATTAATTTTGCTTTTATTATTTGCATCAGATTGTGAAACTTTATTTTTAGTTTCTTTAGTTTTAGTTGTAACTGATTTATCTTTAACATTGATAGAGATTTGATCCTTGGAGTTACCTATTTGAATGTCCCCCCTCAAGGGCTTATCTGACCCAGTGTTAACGGAAGTTTCGGGTGTCATATTAATGTCTAAAGATTTTGTGATTTCAATGGGGGTATCTATCAAAGTGTCTCCAATTATTTCGAGATTTATGTCATTAGGATTAGGGGCAGGGTCACCTGAAACAAATGATTTGTATAAATAAAATCATAGGCACTATAAGATAAAGCACTAGATGCAAAATTTAGCAACTCTGAATAAATAAATAGGTCTATAGTCATGCAACATGATTACTGAAAGCATCTATAAATCCTTTGAAAAAATGACTGTTGTCTAAAACTTTTCCCGAAAAAATGATAAACATAGCTATTATACATAGTATTTCTTAACTCCGTTTTGTTGAAGTGGGACTCTGGTTATATTTTCATGTTTGAGTATTTTTAGAACAATGTTAACATTTTCTATGGTGGGAGCAGTTTACAACAGCAATCACATCACAGTTATGAGTGAAGTAAAAATGTTTTAATCTACTATACTTACTCCAACCTGCTACATCTGGTGGTGCTCTCGTTGTGGTGTCTTGCACTTTTTTATTTTGATTCACTGTGATAGTTGACTGGGTAGTCCAAGTTGGTTTGATTGATCCTACTTGAACCCATCGTTCGTTACTCGGGGGTTTAACTGTGGTCATGATGTTATCAATTCTAACCCAGCTTTGTTCAGGAGATGATCCAGCTCCCCCACTCTTGGGTGGAATGTAATTGTCATTATATCCTTGTCCCGGTTGATATTGATAAGGAGCATTTGATGAAATGTTTTGTGGTTGTTGAGCTCCTTGTTGGGGGTTTGTTTGATAAGGAGGATTTCCTTGTGGCGGGTATGGTTGTGCAGGTTGTGCTGGCTGGTAAGCTTGACCTTGAACAGGTGGAGGCCCCTGAGCTCCTGATGGTGGTCGATACTGTGTATTTGGACCTTGGGCTCCTGGTGGGGGTTGGTATTGACCATTTACCCCTTGACTACCCGGCGGTGGTTGATATTGTCCATTCGCTCCAGGATTAACGGGTGGTCCTTGATTAATTGGTGCTTGAATACCTGTTGGAGGAAGAGATTGGGTATTCGGTCCTTGAATTCCTGGTGGTGGTGCATACTGGTTATTGGGTCCTTGATTCATTGGTGGTATTTGATTACCCGGTGGTGGCTGATATTGTGCATTGGGTCCCTGATTGGCTGGGGGTGGTTGATATTGAGTATTCGGTCCTTGATTACCTGGAGGGGGTTGATATGGTGCATTTGAACCTTGATTTCCTGGAGGAGGTTGATATGGTGTATTTGGTGCTAGATCTGCGGATGGGGGTTGATATTGTGTATTCGATCCTTGATTTCCTGGCGGAGGTTGATATGGTGCATTTGAACCTTGATTTTCTGGAGGAGGTTGATATGGTGTATTTGGTGCTAGATTTGCGGATGGGGGTTGATATTGTGCATTTGGTGCTTGATTCGCTGGCGGAGGTTGATATGGTGCATTTGAACCTTGATTTCCTGGAGGAGGTTGATACTGGGTATTTGTTCCTTGATTACTGGGTGGGCCTTGGTTCGCTGGTGGGGGTTGGTATTGAGTATTTTGTACTGGTCCTTGTGGCTGAGGTTGATACTGGGCATTTGGGTCTTGTCCAGGATAATTATAATTAGAGTAAGTCTGATTTCCAGAATAGTTCTGGGGATAGTTTCCGCCTTGCTGTGTACCTGCTGATGGGCCGTAGTTGTTTTGATAGGCCTGGTTGTTTGGTTGCGCAGGAGGATAATATGGCGGGGTTGTGTACTGATATCCCTCCTGATTTTGATAACCTTGGTTATATTGCCCTTGATTTTGGTATCCTTGATCTTGATAATAAGGAGTTGTAGTAGCATATCCTTGATAATTACCTTGATACTGTTGATTATTTGGTCCTTGATATTGTTGATTATTTCCTTGATATGGAGCATTGTTGTTTTGATATTGACCTTGGTAGTATGGGTCGTAGTTATAGTTATTGGTTGTCTGATAATACTGATACCCGTATGTTGTAGTTTGATAGTAATTATTTTGATAATTATTTCTGTAAGGTCGTTGATAAGGAGGCTGAGTTGGTGGATACGTTGGTGGTGGGGCAGTGGTTGTTGAATAAACATATAAAGGATCTTGATTTCCCATGTAACTTCCGTCTTTTGCTATTTTTGACAAATCGGTGTACTGAACTCCGTTTCCAGAGACGTATTTCTTTTCTGGTTTTGGTGTCGTTGGTTTCTTAAATTTTTGTTTGTTGCGAGGTTTTTTAAAGCGATTGAATCTGTCAAAACGATTAAACGAAGAAGTATTTATCTTCTTTTTTGCAGGTGGGGAAGGTTTCGGAGAAGTAGTGCGCATACGAGCAAGTTGGGCTTGTCTGGCTTTCGCTGCTTTAAAGTTAAAGCGCACTTGTGATCCACCGAGGGTATCTGGGCTTGGGGTTGGAATTGGAGTAGTCACTATAAAAGGTTGTTGTTTTGCAGGGAATCCGGAGCTACCGGCCCGTAATAGTTGATTTCTGTTAAATGTTTGTGGCATCAACTGGTTCGGTTGATTGTTTCTTTGAAATGATGGAGGTACATTTGGTTTGCGTTGCTGGATGGGAGGAAATATCCCCTGTTGTGGAATTTGGTACGAATTCCTTACGTCCCAGGGTTTTGCTTTTGGTTGAGGTGGTAAAGGTGGCAGAGGTGGCGCTACCCCGGCATTAGAATTTCCAGAAAAACTAAACACCTTTGCACTTTTAACACCTAAATTAGCCTGTTTTTGAAAACTTGGAGGTGGCTGTGCTGTAAACGTCCTCGTCGTGTTGATTGGTGCATGCAACGCTTCGACGAAAAATGGCGATGATACCTGTAAAAATCAGAAAATGTTGCTGGTTTCCTCAATAATTCTTTTTTATCGATTTCTAATATAAGTATTTGTATATGTAATATGTATGCATGTTATGATTATGTAGATGGATATGCGTAAGAATATGTAAGATATTCGTCTTTTGGTTTGAAGTGATTTACATCTTTATGTAGATATTCTTTTGAAATATTCCTAATATTTTGAATTTTGTTATCAATTAGATACCGGTCATAAATGTACTTATCTTTTTTTTTTATTCAATTTTATACTGATATTAAATCACAACTTCATAACTGCTAACATTTTTTACCTAGAATGTTTATTTAAAATTTTATTATTATAATTTTCATTATTAAATGACAAGATGGCATCCTGCAAATGCGCGGGAATTAACACCCTACACATTAATGACAAGCTAAAATTTTAAACCATATTTGTTGTTCATTTTCGTCTACCCTGTGTCGGAATTTTTTTCTTAATTGTTTTCAAGATTAACCTATTCTTTAAAATCAAAATATGAAGAAAAAAAACTGCATAGCTGTATATTTAGCTTAGGAATGAAAAATCTAAACTAAATCGGATAATTCATACATGGCCTTAATTCTATTTGTTGCAACTTCGTAGAATATGATAACAATGGTTTTTTCAAACCAGTGAGTGGGTATTTATAGGAAGTTATATCTCTAAAATTTGTTCTTGAGGTCATTTCATTTCAATTTTTATCACCGTCCCAAATAAGAATTTCATATACAAGGATTTAAATCAAACTGAAAATTATTGAAATAAAAATAGCGAGGGTTGTACCCCCCTTCCCCATTTAACTTCATACATAATTTATACATATAGACTTAGAACACTATGTTTACAAACTAATGTCTGTGGTTTACTACCAATTTGTCGTGGTGTAAAAATGTGTGAAATCAAAAAACGCTTATGCATGCATATCAATTTGCATTTATAACCAAAGTTTTCCTATGCAAAGCATCTGCCCTACACTTTCTGCCATGGTGTAAAATTAGTCAAACCGCGTTCCTGGGCCCCCCATTGTGGAAAATAAATTCTTTCGATCAAAACTGAAATCGCATCAAACTGTTCCATTTTATTAATTAACTTTTTGCATTAATTAAAGATGCCCCATCCAAAGTATGAATATTTGCTCGCGCAACATGGTGAAACCGTCCTACACTTTTCGTAATGACGTTAATTAGTCAAACCGCGTTCTTGGTTACATCATTCTGTTCCATTCTCTCGTCAGAATTAATTTGACAATAATTGCATAGTATAATTCAGCTATAGCTTACAGACATCACATAACACGTGTTGAAATACCAAAGGTGTAAGCAGTCACGCTGGTGCTGGCATTTCCTAGTTAATTGGCAAAAAGTCTTCATTTATAAGTATAGATAGATATTGTGTCTTCAATTGTATAACTACATACTATTACAGAGATTGCATGCATAAAATATGTGATTTGCCTCAATATAGCTTAACACTTACAGTATAAACTAATGGAAAATGACGTATTTTAAACATGTCTATATCATAAAATATTGAATTGTTTTTTTATAAAGTTGAAATACTAAAGTATCAAAACATTATGGGGTATGCATGTAAAAATTGATTTTGTTCACGAAGAATCATTTTGTATAAAACTTCCTATATTTATGTTCAAAAGTATGTCTACCTTTAATTTTTATGTTAAAGGAGTTTTATGAAGGACAATCATATTCGTGTTAATGCATAGAGTTTCTGCACATAATATAGTTTTATGATTTTACTTTATCATTCTAACCTACTGACGCCAACGGTTTACTTTTTTACTTTCATTCTCTGTAGATTCAAAAGACAATGTTCTAAAGGTAACGGCAAGTTTTGTTTTTAGGGGAAAAAATAGAGTATATGAATATATGATCGGTTAATATTTGTCCTAAGCCTGAACCTTTGCAAACCCATTATCAAAATTCCTTGTCTATTGTCAATCATTACAGAATAGCTTTTATAGTAAAGCATAAAAAACTGATCGATTTATCGATCTGTGTCGGCTGATACGTATTTCCCTATAAACTATCGCACGAAATGGGATGAAATTCCTTCATATTGTACGTATGATAGTGACGATTTATTTTACACGAACATTACGAAAGAAAAACAATGTAGGCCTTTTGTTTCGCATAAAAACGACACTTACGGTGAGAAGTCATTTATTGGGATCGGTATTACAACGACAGTGGTTATAAATCAACCCTTAGACTGCGTATATCTGATAGTCTACAATGGCGCAAATGCCAGGGACAGGGGAGGACTATAGCCTTATCGTTAGTGACAGATTCCGTCTAGTAGCTCTATATACGTTAAGAGGACTATATACGACCATGGCCTTTTGGAGACTATACAAGCTTATTTAGATTAAGAGTGCTGTATAAAGATATGGAAAAATGATCAAATTCAAGTATAAGATATCTGTTGGGTTTTTTTCTTTACACTATGAAATTTTAACATATGGGTGTAAGTTGCTGAGGATGGATATCAAGATAATGACAGTATCCAAACTTATCAGGAGAGCTAGCACTGTTTGAAAACTCGTGTCTCACTCAGCCCCCTTAACTTTCACATAATACATGTATGTACAAATGGTAGTGCTTTTTAAACTATCAGATCCATTCCTCATAGTTTTAAAGATTATTTGTTCGGGAATTAACCATTATTAAGTTAAAAACATTTCTTTCATTTATTTTAACATTAAAATTTAAAATCAATTTCATACAAAGCTCTTTTTTTTTAAATGTATAAAGTCTAAAAAAAAAATGGTCTTGACCACGCAGTCCTCTTAAATCTTTATGCATAGCTATAAGTGCACAATCTAATATAAGATAATATATGATATTGTAGGCCCTAAACTTTAATTTTGTTAAGAAAATACGTTAGATCCAAATATTTTAGCTTTAGGATTCATCTTCTTTCAGAGTTGTTCGTCTTAAAAATGTAGTTATATGAAAAGGCCAGGACCATTCAACCGTCTTAAGGAGTGCAACTGTCTCTGTGATATAGTCAATGCATGGTCTTGCATACTATTGTAAGTCTTATCCTTATCACTGCACTGTTAAATACCGCCCACAGCGACGGCAATCGTGCCAAACTCGAGGGTCATAATGCATTGTACTTGTTGGATTTTATCGTGCATGTAATGATAGTAATACAAATTTGTATATTTTTTTTTTAAAGAGGATGGGCAAATTATGTGGATTAAATGACCGTCGGAATAGAAACTAAATAATAAAAATACTAATATATATCTAATATTTCTTTATGAAATCCAGTATTTAATTAAGCTATAAATTTTAAACATGATATCGAGTTCTGGTTGTGGATAAGTTCAATACTTGAAAGATTTTAATGCAAATTTGAGTTTCCGGTTTTAATTCGTCAAAAGAACTTCAACGATTTAATTAATTGGTTTTATAATATGTGTCTAGCTATATATTCCATATTTTTACCATGGTCTAATTCAAGGTTATATATGTACATGAAAAGGATTGCAAGCAACTAATGATATTTAGTTCCCGTATTCGGAATATCGAAGATCAACTTGTTTCCAAACAAGATAATAACATTTCGAAAATCCTTAAAGTAAAAATATCCACGGGTGATCCTAATCAATATTCAAGGCAAGCTTTCGGAGCTGTAATAATTTTATTTATACCCACTGTTGCATATAATGCTCTGACAGCAATTTGACCGATGAGCTGCAATGAGGCCGAATAAATAAGCAACCTTATTCTCAAAGCTGGAGTTTTGTGGTTGCATGCGTGCAAGTAGCAGTTTATCACACAAGTTCTCAAATAAACCACCAGTGGTTTGTGGGGCATGTAGCAAGGATTGTTTTGCAAAGGTCATGACAGATATGGTAATTGTTGTTGTCATGAAACAAATGCAGCTTTTGTCGGTTAGTCAACTAGCACAGGTCATATAATTGCAATTTTAGCCTCGAGGAGTCGGAATGTTTTACAAGCCGAAGCCCAATGGCCTGTTGTGTTTAAAATGGGCATGCATGCGTGTTTTCGTCATCAATCAAAGTTATCACTTCTTTCTTAAATTCCAGAACTCTATTGGTCTAACAAAAGAAACTAGTACTTGGCATTTGCATAATTAACGAAGACTACGCAGCAGCTACAGCCCAACATGAGAAGTTTCGTCTGTTTGGTTTGGTAAAATTGGCAAAATTAATTAAGGATATTCACTAATGCTATATCACAAATACGTGTTATAAAGACTCAATCAAAAATGATCTGATATGTTAAAATACAATATCATTGTGTTACCAATTAAGAACTTATATATTGCTTATTTCCATGTGCTACTTCCATACGGAATATTGCCACAATAATGATAGACATGGCCCATAGTTACAATGATTTAGATCTTATCGTAATATCTAGGCGCCGTTAGTCATGTCGTAATTACGATAACATGACAAACAGGTATACGCGATATGTTTATGATTATGAGAATTATTTTCTTTGTAGCTCGGGATTGATTTTAATTTATATGTGGCAGTTTTAGGCTTCATTACTTAACATACACATCCACAAGGGGTGGACATTTCAAGAGTTTCTCGATTGTATGCATAGGTATTTCATGGTTGATGACGAAATATAATACTGAAGTAGTTTAAAATCACTGCGTTTAATTGGTGGGCGTATTCTTTTAATGTTTTAACGGGTGGTATCCGTTCAATTTGCTTGGTTCTGATATTTTATAAAGATTCTTCATGTAAAATCTAGCTAATTTATGTCAAATATTAGTTTTAAATATTTAGTTTAAGAAATGTTCTAGAAAATACAAAGCCCAGTACTCAGTTTTTTAGATACTCGTCATTATTTATCACCATTGGAATTAATTTTATGATTTTGCGGAGTTTCGTGTAATTTGCAGGAATATATATTCAATATTCACTTTCTTTCTTCAATTGGGCACTTTAAATCTTGAGCATCTAAAGTCGTACGTTGTAAAGTCATCTTCGCTAGCCAAGGGTTTTTGGTCCACTTTGCAAATGGACAGAAAACCCTTGGCTAGCGAAGATGTTGTAAAGTGAGCTTGACATTAGAAAACAAATTCTCCATCTCATGGTGTCGGTTATCTTTTATATAATTAGTAGCAAATCGATTATCATTCGTTTCTGGTATACTGTAGATTTGAATGAACGGGCCGGGTGGATGTACGTACAAAATTGACGATATCGCTAATCTTGTATAAATTTACACCCATCCAGTTAACTCAAGATTTACAATATGGAATTTTACCTTCTCAAAAGATATTCGGCCAATATCGATAAACGAGCTACAAAAATTTAGTCTTCAGAATCTGTCGATCCCAAGAAATTAAAGCTCCGTTGTCAAGTGGGCTTACAAATCTAGACATTCATGTATATTTGATTTTCCTAGCCAGAAATGATTTTTTTATATATGCATTTAAGTATATATTCGTTTCCCTCCATGGGCTGGAGAATTTCAGTAAACTTGTATAAATCTTCGGTATCTGTCACCTCCATCGTAAAATGGCGCTAGGACCGTTGGACGCTAGTATAATGCCGAAACCGTCTCAAAGGTCTATTTCTGTACAGTGAACAACTGACTGGAGCACGATTTCAGGTGTGTCAGAATGTGATGTATTAGAAAAGACGTCGGTTTAAAAAAGATAAGGGATATCGGCGCAAAGGAATTAGAAAAATGTCCCTTGTCGTGACATAATGGCAAGGGGAGATAACTTAAAATGGGTATCAGCATCATGTTAAGTAAATTGATAAAATGATAAAAATCACAGCGTGGTTATTTGTTTTAATTGAGATTTTTTTTGGGGGGGGGGGGGGGGAGTGGAACTGATATCATCAAATATTTGCAGCTTTTAAATCTGACATATTCGTTATTGAAAATGAGGGAAATGTTTGCTGTGTATGTACCCTGCAAAGATTTCGGATTTGATTTTCTGATTTGTGACTGTTTCTTTCATAATAATATTTTCTTGATATTTAACTTTTAAGAAACAAATTATTTTCATTTGTTGAGATTGATGTTGTTGTTATATTGTATAGTTGTCATATTGTTATTCAAAAATCAATAAAAGACATAGTTAATGTTCTCATTAATATACTTACCAATGAAAAAAGTAATACTGGAATTAAGAGATCCATCGGAGAAAGAAAAGTCAATAGTCTGTTTATCACAATCATAGTTCACTCAATCTGCTTCACTCACAAATTATAGAAGAACATCTCTCGTGATTAGTATTCCCTCACATTATATATATTGACATGAATAGAGTCAATATTTGGATCCGCTTAGTTTTGTACTGAGAAAAAAATTCGAAAAGAGAGGAAAGAAAAAAGTTTGAGCAGCACGAAAACTTAAAAGCAAAACGCGACCTGCTGCACCTTTGGACCGGAATCACGGCCTGGAGTGACGATTGACGGCCGCGTTTGACATTGCCTACATGTATTTTATATTGGTCGGTCATTTTTTTTTCGCGCGTGACAGCTTGTCGTCTGTTTGTCCATGTATGTGTCACTGACCAATTCATCTGTGTTCCAGCACGCAGGTTTTTCTCATTGGCGTTGATGTTGTGCAACTTTTTAAATAATTCGTGTTTTTAAAGAGATTATTGTTGTAGTACATGTCTTAATAGACTAAGATATTTTTTTTTTTATAGATAATTACGAATGCATTGATAAAAAATTATTTTTTTCTTCTTCTCAATTTTAAATTGTAATAACCATGATATTTGCAGTTGCATGTGTATTATTGAGGTAAAAATATGATTTGACTATCAATTGAAATATTTCTATTATAACTATGCAAAATGCAGTCTTGTTCCGATTTTTATAAATTGCATATAATTATAGATCAATATGGACGATATTGTAAATCATTAATAGCTGAGACAACATGTATAATTTATACACTTTCTGTTAGTTTAAAGGTAAATTTATGTGCGCATAGGTATAATACAAAACCTCAAAATAACACGCTTTTACCATCAACGTACAAATGTACGTATTATATAGTAGGTGATAAAAGTAAGAAACCCCGGCGTCAAATCGCATCAAGCCGTCATAGTACATGTGATACATAGGAGCCTATGACAAATATGCAATCAGCTAAAAAAAAAAACAACTTATGGTTTATAAACTTAACAGTATATGTACAGTAATTTCGGGCATTCTGAATCCCCTTTTTTACAAAGTACGCGCTATCATTAATTAAAATTTTATTGGTGAAAACCTGCAAAAACCAGTATTAATCTGTCACTATATATACACAGTTCGACGTAACCTAGCATTGTAAAATCACTTAACATAAACGAAAACAATTAAACTAAAAATATTCGATACACTTTTATTCGGGTGCGGTCATATTGTGTACGCATTTGATTCGATTTTCAAAAACTGAAGAGATTGAAATTGATAGATTTTGTAAAAACCTTAAGTTTATAGTTTCTGAAAGCTTGAAAATTGTCGATTTGTCAATGTAAGTTTGTCAACTTTCTTCGATTTTTAAACGGGCTACAGCATAAATTAGAACATTGAATATCGTTTTAAACATGCAAAGAATTAATTAATCGTTTAAACGTCCAAAATCGACCCCCCCCCCTCCCACCCGTAATTTGCAAAAGAATCAAATTAAAGATTTTCTACAAATTATTGCCTCGTCAGTTCCTTTAAACATTGTTGTTTTTTTTTTCAATTAATTTCACTTATTTTATACTTCCATGGTTACACTGTAATTAGGCATTACCTATATTAATATACCAGGGATGTGTTGTTTACATCGCGATTTCTCATACTCTCATTTTTTTCCCTGTTTTTTATATGAGCGCATTAATGTTCCAGGTTGTCTTTAATATGGTCACTGAAAACAGCTATATTAATCATTTACATCCATGAAAGAAGTTTTAACACTGCGCTCATTTGTTTTTCCTTTTTAAAAAGTGAAAAATCGTGTGTGCTTGTCTCCATAGTAAAGGTAGATTGTTTACGAATTTCAATTCGTCTTGGCCTCATGAATGCATCCGACATGGAAGACCCTATCAAATATTGGAACTGTTACTGCAAGTCCGGAGTATTACACGTGTACGCTTGTTGGGCTACTGTGTGCATATTGTATCATATGACTCCATGTAAAAGACACTGAGACTGATGATTCCAATAGCGATGATACTAACATTTTGATACTCAGTGACATTTGATATCAATTTTTAACAGATTTATTCAATTTAACCGCATATTTGTCGGAATTTAACACAACCGTAGTTTCACAAAATTTCCGGAAATAAGACACGACAGAAATCATACATTGTGTCCTTCATCTTTTCTAGAATTGAAGAAAAAATCAATGATAATTGGTTGAAAGGTGTGCAATGATTTTTTTTTTTATATATAAATGTAATAAATGATGCGTGCATAAATTGCATTAAAGAATTCTAGAAACTATTATATTAAGAAATAGATAACGTAATATACCTTGTTAATTAGTTTTTGATAAAGATACAATCACTAATTAAAACAAAACAACACTTTTTCATCGGCGACTTATTTATCGAACTATTCATGGAACGAGTTAATGCATTTATAAACTGGTTCCGTGATAATGTTCAAGAACTAGTTTAATAACACTTGTCAATTTCTTTCCCATTCTGTTTCTTTTCATGATTTACGAAATCTTGAACAGTCTAGTCAAGATAATAGCAGGATATTCAAATGACTGAAAATTACGGTGTGGTAAGATTGAGTTATTTATATTTTTGAATGAAGAATGAAATTGCAGGGAGCAACATTAACCAGTTAACCCGGTACCCCATTCACAGGCCTCTGAATTTCTATCAATAAGCCACTAAAAGTAGGAGAAGAGAAAGATTTATACCATATATAGATAAGGTAAATATCTTTCTCTTGCCTTACATTTAGCGGCTTATTGATAGAAATTCAGAGGCCTCTGCCCTATTTAACGAGCTGTAATTATTGAGTGTAAACGTTTGTGCTACATGTTTATGTTATATATTTTATGTTGTATTTCAGGGAGAAATTAATTTGAATCTAGGGGAGCTAGATTTGACTTCAGAAGACTTCTGGCTGGATGAAGTTGATGGTACTGTACATTATATCTTTATTAGTGGCTTGACAGTTAAAATAATACATGTATCAATATATCATGGTCCATGGGCGTGTTTTAGTATGACCACCATGGGTGCTGCCTGGTTTCTGCAAGATTTAGGCTAGGATAATTGGACTTGATATTCTCAGCACAACCCCTCATATAATTATTTTCTTTTAATTTGACCCAGACTCTTATTGATAATTGATTTTTTCTGTTTCCTTCCTTTGTTAAATTTGCTTCAATGAATTTAACTTTTTGTTTTAATATTGATTTCTTTTCCTCAGAACATATTCAAAAGAACTTGGAAGATGAGGTTGTTCAGGATGCACTCAAAAAGGTAAAGGATTGAAACACTAGTGTACATTGGTATCTCATCACACCAAAACTTTTACGTGGTATGAGCCAGTGTATGTTTTTAAAGAGGCTGGACAGTCAACAAATTAATTATTAGGGCTGAGTTTTACAAAAGAATATGCTACTTACGACCCAAATTATTCAGTGCTAATTAAACACAAACTAATTTTTTTTTAAAATTCTAATAGCTGTAAAATATAATTATAGAGATCAATATAGTTGTAAATAAATGGTTTTATATAAATTTTGTATATCAAAGATTATTCCATGAGAATTGGAATATTTAAAAATATAACTTTGTTGTAAGTTCTTTTGTAAAATGCAGCCCTGCGTGATCTGCCTTGAACTTTGGCATAATGATCTTTTTGGCCATAAACTAACATTCAGTTTAGAAAAAAATCCAAATATTTTAGCTTTAGAATGCGACCATTTTCCTATATCTTTGTACAGAGCTCGATTTTCTTCATAAGAAGATTGAAATATTTTTAAAATGGCCATGACAGTCGAAACCTCTTTATAGCAAATATTGATTTATCATTGAAGTTACCATGTGTATTGTGAATCTTTGGGAAATAAAAATAACTTTAAGAAATTATGTCTAGTTGTAAGAACGCTATATGTTTTTTATAAGGTTGATTTGTGATATTACAGGGTACAGATTTAAGGACTTATGCCAAAGAGGTTGAAAGAGAACTACTGGATGTAGAAAATGCCTCAATTCAAGATTGTATCCTTTGTCAATTCAGTTTTTATCTACTTTGAAATATCCATTTGGAGTTCAAGTAAAGGTGTCTGATTTAAGATTAATGAAAATAAAATATACATAAATGATACAAAAAGTTATCAAAAATATGATGCTGGATAGCCAAGTAATGCAATTTTGACAAACAATTTTGATACTTGAATTTTAGTGTTTTACTCAAATTTTTGAAGTATGAGAAATCCGATATTTTCAAACAGTAAAGAAAGGGTTCATTTTGATTTCAATTTTTG
This sequence comes from Magallana hongkongensis, assembly GCA_015776775.1. Classification (NCBI taxonomy): domain Eukaryota; kingdom Metazoa; phylum Mollusca; class Bivalvia; order Ostreida; family Ostreidae; genus Magallana; species Magallana hongkongensis. Next base: position 650,896 of record VIAA01000022.1, read on the forward strand.
TCATTATAAGATGTTTGTGATCCTTAATTTACAAAAGATATCAAAGAAAGTGGAAACATTGCCAGTTTGCACAAACAGATAGCAGCATGTGATACAATATTAGAGGTAAAGAATCAAACAATGACAATATGACTGTCTCAACTACAGAATAATCATTGTCTAAAAGATACACACTTTTTTGACGTTACTATTCTTTTATTTTAATACGACATATTGATATTGAAATGGTTTTTACAATGTTTTTTACTGATTTTGCTCCTTTTTTTCAGAGGATGGAGGAAATGCTGAATGGTTTCCAGGGAGATCTTAGTAGTATCAGCAGTGAGATCCAGACCCTACAAGAGCAGTCCGTCAGCATGAACATCAAGCTAAAAAACAGACAGGTAAGGATAGTTTATCACTGGCTTGTAATGGGCAATATCAGCATGTATGTATATGTTGATTCATGTGTAAATATGTACACTAAAGATTCATCATGACAGAGTTAAGTATACAGCAAAACTTGTTTATAAATAGCAAATTTCAAGGGACCATAAAAAATACTTTGTTATAGCTTGATTCGTTATATGTTTATAGCGAATTCGTATGAATTCTCATAGTGAATTTAGTTATAAAATAATCAGCTGACCAGTACTTCAACAACAATACAGTAGTACCATTCTTTGCAAAAAATGCACTAGTATATATAAAAACTTTTCACTTCAAGGTTTATTATAGCTGTAAATTCGTTTGAGCCGTGTTCATTATATACAGAATTTTCTATTGGTTTATATAGGAGCTTTGCTGTGACATGAATAAGAATTCATTATAGCCATAATTTGTAATATTCGTGTTCTTTATATTCAAGGTTTGAATATATTTTGACTTCTATGATCACTGTATTTATTTTTTTGTAATTTTATGATGTCCTTGTTTGTAGGCAGTTAGGGGAGAATTGAGTCAGTTTGTGGATGAAATGGTGATACCTGAACACATGATCAAGTAAGGGAATTTTATTTTGCTTACTCAAGCTTCACAACTACCGTAGTAGAATTAACCAATGACCCTTAACCTACTTCATGGTAACGTAAGCTTGTAGAAATTGTTATTATAATAATAATAATAATACATGAACACGTATGTGTTGATTGCAGTCATATACTAGATACCCCCGTCACAGAGAGGGAATTCCTAGAACAACTGCATGAACTTAATCACAAAATCAACTTTGTCAAAGAACAGTCCTTCAAAGATGCCAGATCTTGTCATGATGTGAAAGATATACTGGAAAAGCTCAAAATAAAGGCAAGTTTTCAATCTTATTATTTCAGTTTAGTTTATAAATGGTTGTTAAGTCATACATGTATATACATATCGGTATCCAATGTCACTCTTACTCATATGAAAACAAGAATGGCAGATTTTTCCATTGTTTGTTAGTTACCGGTATATACTTAGAACAGGGTTGATAAAGTTTTCCATGTATTTATACAAAGTCTTTGTTATGCAACATTAGATTTATAAATTGTGTATTCTGTACCAATGATGAAAAATATGAAAAATATTATTATACAGTGTACATCTTTTTGAAGTTATATGTGCCCTTATCTACCTGGTAGGTTTCTAAAATCAAATACAGAAAAACACATCACATTTGATAAACTGTATGTCTCTTTCAGGCAATATCCAAAATCAGAGAATTTCTGATGCAGAAAATTTACTCCTTTAGGAAACCAATGAGCAACTATCAAGTACCTCAGAATGCTATGCTTAAATTCAGGTTTGTATTGATAAACATGTATGTGTAATATACATGTACACACATTAATACATGTACAATGGCATATAATGCAGTTAAATTCTTGTATTCTGATACATGCATCACAGTCTATGTATACTTAAAAGAATAAAATCATAATTGTTATGAATGGTTTGGCAAATGTAGAAAAACAGTATGATTAAACTATGAGTGTAATATCTTTTTTACCATAAGTCATGTTCATTCATATAAATGATTCATCTCTGAATCAGCTTTTGAGTTGTTGTTTTTTTTTCATTTTATAGATTTTTCAATGAGTTCTTAATGGCCAATGAAAGACATGTTGCAAGAGAGATTCGGGATGAGTACCTAGACACGATGTCCAAGATATACTACTCATATTTCAAAGGCTACCTCGGTCGTCTGATGAAGTTACAGGTCAGACAATAGATATTTCTTATTGGTGATCGAACTATTTTTAAAGGTTATTTTTTATGAATACAATTGATATGTTGAAGTGATTTGTAAGTCCCAACCACTTTAAAAAAAAAAAATTACCCTCATTATCTCGAATACTCTGATATCTTGAAGTTTTTAAAGGGTCCCATTTAGTTCAAGATAATGAAGTTTGACTGTATTCAAGTCAACAGATGTTGCATGCCTTTTCAATTCTGTGTCTGTATTTTTAGTTTGAAGAGGTGGCAGACAAGGATGATTTGATGGGAGTGGAGGACACTGCCAAAAAGAGTATCCTTTCTTCTTTTAAAAAAATTTTGCAAGCCCAATTTTTACATGTATCATTCATTTCATACCCACAATATTTATCGGGGAACCAATGGATCAAAAACATTTAGTTAGCAAAGATGTTAATGTGTCATGGGAAATTAGAAAATTTCCAGCAGCAGTAAATCAAAAGATGGATAAAGATTTCCTTATCATATAATCAGGTTTCTTTAGTTCTAAACCAGCCTTGAAGAACAGGTCTACAGTTTTTACTTTGGGTAATCGAGGAGAGGTTTTGACAGCTAGACTAGAGGAGCCAATCATTGTCCCCCATGCTCAGCAAAAGTCGGACACAAAGGTACACAAGTAAAATATACGGCTTTTACCATTCATAAAACTTTCATAAATGGATTTTTTTACCTGTAAAGATTATGGTTTAGATGGTGAAAGGAGATTAGATTTTTTCAGCTATTGATCTTTTAAAAGATTTTTTTCTTTCTCTCCTTTTTTTCTCATGAGGTATGAGGGAGGGAGGGAGGAAAATAAGGACTGTTAAAAAATTCTTTTTCAACATTTCATGCAGTATCTGGATTGATATTTGAAACTAACTTCTGGTTGATTATATTTCAGTTTAATTTTGAGAGTTTATTCCGGAGTTTACACTATGCCCTAATGGACAACTGCTGTAGAGAGTACCTGTTCCTAGTAGATTTTTATATGGCCTCTGGTACAGCCTCTCAAGATTTGTTTAATGCCATCATGTCCAAAACACTACAGACCTACCTTGTAAGTATTCATAAGACTGACATGCATCATTTGGAATTTTGTACTGATGTTTTAAAATCTATGTACATGTATTACCATACCCCCATTTTTTACTTCGTAGAAAACAATGGAGGAACATGTATCTGAGTGTTATGACTCTATTGCCATTTTCCTATCCATTCACATTGTACACAGATTTAGGAACATCATGCACAAGAGAGCTGTACCCGCTCTTGACAGGTAACAAAAGAATATGTATTATATCAATATGATTAATGGTGATCAGATATCTAGAAAGATTCAAAATACTCTGATATCACAGTAGGGTATGTGTGGAAAAATCTATATTAAACAGATAAGTTTCAATCAGTCAAAGTTTGTCCTTAGTTTTCTTCAAATTCTTATGCCATCAAAAGGAAGAAATTCTGTCAAGAAAAATCATTCAAGTGTAAATGACAGATAATTACTACTGTACATTAGAGTTTTTGTTTTTAGAAGAATTAAGAAAAACAGCGTTATATAAATTTCAAACCTGGTCTGGGGGTATAGCATAAGCTCGCCCCAACCTTGTCTCTTGGAGCTAAAAATGTGTAATTAGACAATTTTTGCAAAGTTTGCATCATATTAACATCACAATTTATTAAACTTCAGTGTACTTTTAAATAAAACTACCTTAAAGAGTCCTGCCTAATATTTATTTAAAAAACACATCAATATGTCCATGGTGTTTGAACTTTGTAGGTACTGGGACACCCTCCTTGGAATCATGTGGCCAAGGTTTGAAACAATTTTACACCTCAACATACAAAGCGTACGAGATGTGGATCCTCAGAAGTTTGGACATATTGACAACAGGCCACATTATGTAAGATTGACATATTTAATATAGTACTGGTATGTTTTTGATAATTCATGTTAAACTAATACAAGTGCATTCATTAGAACTGTACTTTGAAGCTACTAAATGACATACATGTACATGTACGACAAACCTTTAACAAGTACATGTACTGTGGAATCATTAATAATTGTAGTGGCTTTATTGGTTGTTTGATGGATACCCCTTGTCAACAAGTTTACATCCACAACAAACAAACATTATGAAATGTCACAGTATAAATTCATTGGTTATTCAAGTACATTGAAGAAAAAAACATTCCCCATGAACTTATGAGAAGTTTACTTTCCCAGAAAATTGACCCCACATTGACAAAATTTAATATTTCCACAATAGACTACAAGTAGACCTGTTGAGAATAATTCAGATAACTCTTTGCTCAGATCACCAGGAGATATGCAGAGTTTTCAGCAGCCATTGTGGGAATCAACCAGTCCTTCCCCGACGACCGAGTCCATCATTTACTGGAACAGCTTCAGACCGAGGTCGAAAACTTCATCCTCAAGATGGCTGCCGAGTTTCCTCTAAGAAAAGAGCAGCTGATATTTCTCATCAACAACTACGACATGATGTTAGGTGTACTACTGGTAAGACAATGCTTGTAGCAATTTAAAAAATTAAATTTTAAACACAAAAAATTTTAAAGCAAAATTTTATAAAAATTATGTTCAGTTGTATCAATTTTTTAAACACATACATGTATGTCTATATTAGATTAGTAATTTTTTTGTCATTTTTTATGTGTTTGTCATTGATTTAATTGCGGTTTATGATTTAGCACGCATCTGCTACTAAGTTTAGACAGGTAAAATTGTTTACAAATCCTCATACTCTCACTATTATCAACTTCCTGTCACTTACCCAGAACTCATGCTTGCTTTTTTTCATGCAAATCATAATCTACATAGAGAAATTACAGTATACACAAACCAGTTGTATCAAATTTTGAGAAAAATATATATTTTTTTAGATATTCTATGTACCGTATTGTATTTTTTTTACACACACCATTCATGTTAGTTTTATCATGAGCATTTTGTTTATTTTTCTGATCTGGTGTGTGCTGATTAAATTTTGGAATGTTGGTTGGATTGACTTTTAAAATCTTACAGACTCTGGATTCAAAAAAATGTATTGAATAATTTCAGTTAATGGGTATCTGTATTTTTTATCATATTGACCCTACCAACAACATGCATTCATCCATTCACATATTACTTGAGTGCAATGGTACCCCCTTACAGTTGTCAATAAATGCAATGGGTTTATTTTAAGTACTGAATTTAAACTAGTGACTTTGCACAATGCAAGTTACATTATTGTTAAACAGTCTTTATTATAAAAAATATGTTTAGATCAAATGATTATTTATTGAAATAAAATTTCATATCCAAATTCTATTTTGATGAGATTACTATTGTCTTATGCATATTACAATGTATTCGCAATGCCCAGTGAGAAGAAAAATTCTAATTTTATTCATCAATGTCAAATGGTATGTGTAAATACATATATTTTGCTTTGAGGCATTCATATGAAAACTAGTTTCAATGCTGTTAATGCTATTCTTTGTTTATTTACTCAAGTCATTAAATGGGTGTTTAGAGTTATTGAGTTACCTGATTAGACCAGGTAATAAAAAAGATTAAAGTTTGAAATTATAGAAAGTTCTTTTAGATGAGTGGCAGTTCTTTTGAGTTTGAAGGTTATAATTACAGCATTTTTACAGAGCTTTGATATATGATATATTTTTCATACATTTGATTTGATGCTCCTATCATTTGAAAAAATGAAAATGCTTTTCAAAATTGCATATACATGATAATCAAGATCAGGAAAAAACCTAATACAACAATCCATTAAAAAACCTACAAATATTATCCAATTCAATTTAGACATCTCATGCATGCTAATCAAGGGTGATGATCCCCTCAATTTTATAGGGAAGAATACACATATCAAAGTTTTATTAAGGGTTTAGTCTGTCTTGCTTGCAATACTTTTATTTAATACTTAAGTCAGTTAGAGAGACTTGACATGAATTGTCCCTCATTGGTCGGTAAAGAAAAAATGTAAAATACAAAATTAATTGCATGTTCTACATTCTCATATTTGCAAGTTTGAGACTGTATTTTTAACTCATTGATAATTTTCATAGGAGAGAACGGCAGAAGAGTCGAAGGAATCGGAGAGTTTCAAGGAACTTCTGACGGCACGGACCCAAGAATTCATTGAGGAGGTATTGTCCCCTCACTTCGGAGGCATGATTTCCTTTGTTAAGGACTGTGAAAACACCATAGAGAGGGCAGGGGTGGAGGCCCTGCGACCAGATGAGAGTATGTATATATCAATTCTTATACTGTTAATTCCTAATTAAACGTGAGGAATTAATATCCGCGTAAAATCGCGAGAAGCACATCTTGCGGATTTTAAAATCTTGCTTTAATTTTTGGACAGATGTAAATTGTTAGGAAATACAATGAAAAATTGGTGTTCGCGATTTGATGTAAGTACTCACGTAAAATAAGGAATCTACAGTAATTATATGATCTACTTTATTCCATGTTTGCATCAAGACTGTAGATTATTTTAAATTAAAAGCAAGGAATGATATCCACATAATATAGAGAGAAGCACTCCTTGTGGATTTTAAATTCTCATTGGCATTTTTCTGACAGTTGTGAACTATAGAAATTAGGAAAACAAAAGTTAAGCATTTTTTACATGTATATTCTCACAATTTGATATAAAAGGGTTGGATCACAGAATTCAGTACTCACGTTAAATGAGAAATCAACAGTATGTGGTGGAATTCACCCATTGGCATATGTTAAATTTTTTATATTACCTTGTGATGATGTCACAATTTATTGTTTTTTACATATCCTCTTGACAAGTCCCAAGTCTTGGATGTTTACTTACATTATGTATTTAAATGCTAAGGAACAAACTCGATCTGTATTGAAATAAAAAAGATGAGCTTTCCAGCTGAAATTCTCTTTGAGCACAGAATAACAGAGTATTCTAACTCCATGTCGTTGAATGAATTAAGCCATTTTAAATTAATTATTGACCTGATTACAGGAAGAGTACAATCTATTGTGCGGGGCTTTAACAATGACTGGAAGCGAGCTCTGGAGCTTATCAATGGTGATGTCATGAGGGCATTTACTAATTTCAAGAATGGCACACAGATTTTACAGGTATTTATTATTGCTAGTTTTTTGCTGGAAATATTAATGATCATTTGACAGTGAAAATCATCAATAAATTTCACCAAATTCTTCTGTGTCTGGAGTTAGAAACATTGTTAAATGGACAATATCATGTAGCCTCCTTAACCAATTTCAAGTCAAATGTATTCAAAACATTAAGGTGGTATGGGACATCTGTCAATATTAATGTAAATAAAAGTACATTATGATAAATAATTTCACACTGGTTTAGAATATTCAAATCTTTTAAAAAACACTTTACCAAAAAATGTTTTAAAATTTTTTGGAAAGGTATTAAAAATTATAAAAGCTCCAACAAGATTGGAACTAATGGCCAGCAGATTCGTAATGAACACTGTGCTCCACTGTTTATAGGTAGCAATTTTTGAAAAGAAAATACAGTATTTATAAAATTATACTTGAATTTATTCTTAATTTCGTTTGGAAGTACATCACAATATGGAGGTGTCCCATACCGTCTTTCCATATTTAACACCCTGATTCGAATTATTCTCTGATAATTGTATTTTGTTTTATTGCAGGGAGCCTTGACACAACTGATTCAATATTACCACAGATTCCAAAAAGTTCTGGGACAGGGACCATACAAAAATATGCAAATAAGAAATGAACTCATTAATATTCATCACGTGATGGTGGAAGTCAAAAAATATAAACCAACCTTTTAAGACCATGACAGGAGATAAGAACTATAAAATGCTGTTAATATTGAAAGCAAGATTGATTGCATATGTCATACATATGTGGACAGAAAAATTATTTATAACACCATTTCCTAGTGCAATACTTTGACAGGAAGAAGCATTGATATGTTTTATTGTATATGGTGAATATGCATGTAATGATGTGTATTAAAAATACAAATTATGATATCTTTAATTAATGTGATGCTCTTTCAGTGTACACCAAAAATACCCTTGAAAAAAAGTATTAATGAAATAACTGCCGTTACGCAATGAATTTCAACATTCGTTGTAAAGGTTACTTGTTAAGAGAGTTTAAAACAAGATGGTTTTTTTCCACTTCAGGAAAATATGAATTTGGATATCAAAGAGAAATTATGGTCACTTCTTAGGTAAAACAATTTTCAACTTTCATTTTTTTCTCTTTTTGCACCAAGAACATGCATGATTGTTAATAAGAATTCTGTGGTTTTTACAGGATATGATTTTTGAAATTGAAAAACATTCTCATTAATATTTTTATTTCTTTCAAATAAGAGACATTAACCACTTAATACAGCAGTTCGTTAAAAGGAAGGGGAAAAAAACCCACGCCTGTGTATTTTCTAAAAAGAAAGACCTGCCATATCAAAGACACGGAGCCTAATGTAACACAATCAACAAGGAATCGAGAAATCCGATTTCCCCCTGTCCTGACAAGGTGCATACCTGTACAAGGCTGACGATAGAATTGTGTCAGGCCCGAGTGGTCATTTGTCACTCAAATCAAAACGCTGTCAGCCCCCAAAAAACATTAGAAACAAAACGGTAATGCGTAATTGACAATGTATGTGCTAGATAGCTTGTTTTTCAAGCGTCTGTTGGACAAGTGTATCGGCTGACTTGCGAGATTTACGATGAGACGCCTGTTCCATTAGGGTTATGTAACAAGGGCGGAAACATCGCCGCGGAATGTCCCCAGGTACAGGGACCAGCCAATTTAAAAAAAAAAAAACAATGCACGCCGCATGCACAACCAGTGCAGATTTATTTTTATTTTCAGTTTAAATATCATTTAATTTATTAAGATTGAGACATTTTGAATGGGGTTACGGGTTGTGCAATTTTAAAACTTGCTCCTCTCCTTTTATCTTAAATATTTTGTAAGAATGCTAACTCTCTCTTTCTCTCCTTTTGCTCTCAATTAAATATGTGAATGAATTTTAATTTTTTATTTTTAAGTTACGAACTGAGGAGGGGTAAAATTCATTCCTCCTATTTTAACTAATATATAAAAATAATGCATAAAATATTTCAATAAAGTTTGGTCTCTATCTCTCTCTCTCTCTCTCTTATATAAAATTACTAATAATCAAAATAAAATATAAATATTTCCCCACCATACTCCGCCGCAAAATTTTACTTAAATGTCAATTTAATATTTAAGCGATTCAACTTCATTTTTTTTTTTTGAAATTTGATCAATTTTTTTGAGCCACGTAGGTCGAAAATCTTTAAACGGTTTTAGTATATAATTTGATCAATCATGATTTATATATATATTTTACTTAACGTCAAGTCATTTCATCCATTCATTATTTATGAATTTTTTAGATTTTATATTAGTTAAATGGTCGATAATTTATCTCAATGCATACCATTTTTGAACATATGCATAATTAATAAATAAAAAAAAAACACGTAAGCAATAAACAACATTGTTCGTTGACCATGGCGTTATGAACTGCAATTGTTCAGTCGCAAGTAGCGCAAACACGGTGATTATGCCACTGCAGTCCGATTTATTATTGTTCATAATGCATAATGACTGAAAAATGTTGTTAACATCAACTTCTTTTGTTTTGTTATTTAATTTTTTTTTAAATCAATTTAATTTTGATGGGAGCAATTGCGTTTGAGGAGTGCGTACTGATTGCAAATAATACATGTTTAACACAGCGATCGAGGCCTGTCCACGCAGTTCGAAAATTTCAATCAAAATTGGTATCTGACAATTTAGAGTTTATATTGTGTGTCCAAAATATCTTGCCTATTAAATTTTTCTAAATAAATTGATACACAAATTTTGATTAACAGAAATATGAGCATCCTATTTCTTTTCCAATCATATAGAAATTATACATTTTAATTAAATGTTATGACAACTTTGATGATTTATATTATATAAAGTATATCTATAGGATATAAAGTCTATTTTTCCTTTAAATTTAATATGCAACAAATTCTTTTTATATATATTAAGAAAATTAAGATACTACGGCAAATAACTATTTTTATTGGTACTTTGCAGAAAGAATTACTAGATCTGCCAAAATAAAAGTAAGGAAAATAAAATTTATGATATAAGATTTCTACTGCGGATTTATCAAATTAAGTTTTAATGTCAAAATAAGGATGTTTATTTTCATACAAAAATACAATCTACTGGCCTATCAGGACATCCTTTAAACCAAACGTGGAATTTATAACTTCACACTTAATCAATTACCTGCCGTGTGGTTTCAATCAGTGCTTTTATGATCAACAAGCTCGTTCGGATCACGTTCAAGACACTTTTAAAAAACACACAGCAAATATCGTTCTCATTGGCGAGCAGTTGGGTCTGACGATCGTAAACATTGAAATATAATTTGCTGTATAAGTAAAAAACAATAACAAAAACACCGTACGGACGCAGACTTTCATGTACCTCTAGAGGAAAAAACCCAAAATATTTAATAACGAAAAACATTTTTTTTTTAATTTTTCTACTCGTATTTAATTTTTAATTCTGCCTTGCTAGTATTTATGTACACATGCCATCCACATAGGAAATAAATAGAAGTTATTGAAAGACTTAGATAGGTATCAAATGTATCGTTTTTGTCCACCTCAGTACATTGAGGTGTGTTTTGTGGTGTGCATCCTAGTGGTCTCTGGTATATCACTGAATTCGGTGGTTCGACTCCTCTCTCCACGGCGAAAGTTTTTGTAAAACATCTTTTTGCAAATGCCGCAACAGATGTGACGTACTTGTCGTAGAAACATGACGTAAATAATGGGGTTGACTGCATGGTTTAAAAGTAGCGCAAAACTGGAGACAATATTCATGGTTATGTAGTTCTCTATTTTCATTTGCACAATGTCATGATGGTAAAGGGACAGAATAATCCATGACGTCACAAACGGTGCCATGCAGAGCACCTGCACCAACAAAACCAACGTCACAACAAATGACAGTTGTGTCGTCATTCGCGCGAAATTGTGAGTGTCTTTCCTCCACATATTCCAGACAAAGATAAAATGCAATATGGTAATGGTGAAAAACATCACCGAAAATTTCAGTGCCATTACACTGGGTTCAACATACTGTAGAAAGTTTCCTGGAATGGAACCATGTGAAATTTGGAAGGTGAAGATGCCGTAGCCGATATTAATGACGAAAGCGACTAACCATGCAACACAAGAATACTGTATAATCTTCTTTGGTTCAAACTTGCCCTGATATCGGAAAGGGTAAACCAAAAGTATGAATCGAACAATAGCCAATAACACATTATGGGCACAAGAACTGTCTAACGTAAACGCCGATATTATAATTGCAACGTCAAAAACAATCCCTTCAACGTCATACCACAGCAGACAACAGTATATCAGTCGAACAATTATGGCCAAGAAATCAGCCACAGATAGACAGCCGATTACGGCAAACATTGGCGTGTGCAATTTCTCCTTCTTTAAAACTGAGAGAAAAATGATAGCGTTACCGGACATGCCTAGCAACGTCACTAGCAGACCCGTCAGCAAGTAGACGTCACGGTAGCGATACATCCCCGATAACGCAAAAATGACGTCACGCGCTGGCGTCTCAAGAATCTGGCTGGAATTATTCATGTCTGCTCGGCGATGCTCGTTGTTTCTGGAGAAGTTATTGTTTGGCAGAACTCTGGGATGTTTTCTTGAGTTCTAACAAAGACTGCAAACGGACAGAACATTTTGTAGTCGAGAAACAACACTTCCGTTTGATGTTTAACGGAAAGAACAAGAAAACAAGGTAATGGGGCTGTTCTATTTTCGAACTTCCCAGATCATGCGACTTTTCTACCGATATTTTGTATCGCCTAAGTTGTTCCCTGGTGTTCTTTTTCAGAAGTGAAACGTAAGCCATGTTTTGAAACGTTCGTTTGATAGAGCGTCGGTCACAGTACACACTGTTGACATTTATTGATACAGATAGATCCGAGAAAGCAATGCGCATTTTAAACATTCTTCAAACGAATAAATACCAATAATCTGGTGTCATACAATCCTTGTCTCCTGTAAACTCCCATCACATGGCCATTCTAAACGTTATTTCTTAAGCAGTCCCTCGTGTACTCCTTGTTTTATATATGGACGGAATTTTAAGCGTTTTCTATTTTTGGCGCTACATGTACAAGTATATTTTTCTTTAACGAATTACCTCACATTTCAGGTGATGTAGGTGTTTACACCTGTCGTTTATTGTGGGCCCCGGGGAGAGCTGGTCTGCCTTGTTGCCATGATTGGCTCAAAGTCACTGTTTCACCGTTCATTATAGTCTTAATAAAAGTCATCCATTCCATGTTACGTATTGGGTGGTTCATGGTTGCATGTTTATTTACAATATCATAAAATTCATCTAACACGTAAAATATTCTCTCTCTTTCTCTTCTCTCTCTCTCTCTCTCTCTCTCTCTCTCTCTCGTTTTAACATACCTACACGAACTCGCTTTACATTTGTCCTAAGATAACTGCATTGTCCAAAAAGTTTTAAGAAATATTAATTCCCATGCTTACAGCAATAAATCATGATTTCTCTGTAAAAACCACCGACTAGGAACCCCTTACTCATTGAATTCGATCAGCTAGTAATGTGCACTTTTCTGGTGCGATCCCATCTTTTCTCGTGATCAGCAGTTAAAATTACTTTTTGTTTTAAATTCGCTTGTTCGTCTGCGTAATAATTATAACACTTTATGATTGATATTTCTAGCATCGATAAAAAGGTATATTAAAAAAAATTAAAACGTTTCTCTTCTTACACACAAATGATCGAGAACTAAACTTAAAGTACAGGCCAATGCTTTGTAAGAAGTGTAATGTGTAAATTGCAAATCAATTATACGTGCAAGCAATGTGCACGTCTTGCATTCACACCTGTGCACATTGTGAAACGTGTAATATACAAACCAACTGCACTTATTATATATACGTGCATTTATATATATTATTACATTTTCCCTGAAATAGAAATCGTTTCTTCTTTGCTTTACCCCATCATGCACTGGACACATTTCGTTAAAAAAAAAATACGAATAAGCATCTTAATTTTAAGTTATTGCTATGCCTTCAAACACCGACACACACCTTGTTTTTCCTGATGTGGTTAGAGAACAATTAAAGACCTGATGAAGGGCTAGCCGTGCGCGTGTCATTAATTATCAAACGCCTCCTTGCTTTATACCTATGTAATGACTATTTTCATTCATGTGTCAACGTTTGAATTTTTCCTGGTTTGTTTCCCAAAATAAAATATTAAAATCAGAGCCCAAAAGCAGCAAAACAGATTTTTAGGACTGAATTTTAATTGTTTTACATGCATTGCTACTTTTTTACATAAAAAATAATAGTAAGTCGAATTTAAGCCTAGTAATACTACTGGTATATATACTCCATCAATCTAACATTGCTAATGAATAACTGGCGTGGAATTTCGATCTTCCCTAGCATTCCCTTCCTTATGCTTTCCCCATCTCTATTAATCATCTTTCTACCTTGTTACTCCCCTCTCTCCCCCTCCCTCCTCTCTCTCTCTTCACCCACTCACTTTTAAGAATTTCTTTTTCCTTACACCTTCTGTCTCCAATATACATAAACTCGCTGATTTCTTTCTTATACTTTTAACTCCAAGCTCTTTCTTTCACTATTCTCTCATAATTTTTTTGGTTCTCTCCAACCAGTCCCCTTTATTCTGTCAAATACACACTTGAACCTTTCTCTTAATGTTTTATGTAATCAAATATATGTACATGTAACTCTCTACCCTTCTGTCTAATGCACTTGTATTTTCTCCTTTTAACCCCCCCCCCCCCATTTCTATTCCTTTCTCTCATATGTATATGCTTTGTCCTCCTCCTCCTCTCCCCCCTTTTCACTCCTCCATGCATTCTCCCCTCCTCTTTCCCTTACATTCCCTCCTTCTATTCTATGCACTTTTCTTCTCATTTCTTATTCCTGCCATTCTTTCTCCCCCCCCCCCATTTCTCTTTATACAATCACCTTCTCTTTATAAATCCTTCTTCCTATTTTTCTCCAACTTATTTTTCCTTTGTACCCCCAAATCCTCCCCTATATATCTTTCCTTTTCAAATATATTCTTAAATTCCTTCTGTCTTCAAAATGTCCTCCCATTTTCCTGTCAAACATTATCCTGCTTATCACAAGCAGTGTCTTCTCGTTTTTCCCAAATTCTTCACATTTTCCTTGATTTCTCTCTCCTCTCTCACCCAGGATTTGAGGAGCATTCTTGTCCCATTGTGTCTCCTTATATAATGCAGGGGTGCATTTAACAAAAAAACTTATAAAATTAATAAATATTGAATTCATTGCCTATAATTTAATTTTTTTACTCTTCATTGTAGATAAAAACGGTCATTTCACCTTGAAAATGACCTTAAAAATGTACAAAATTCATATGTACACTGTAACGTCAAGCGTATTGATACGTTTTTGACGTTAGTCTTACTATGACGTAGCCAACATTCTTTATACGATATAAAATAATTTTTTAGCCAATCAGAAAGCGTGTTACAACCAGAATTAAATTATAACCAATTAAAATTAATTATTGCTCATTTTCTATACATTGTGTTAACTCAATACAAGTACAGTATAAAGATACATGTAGAAAGAGAAGTGAATAAATCATAGTTCATTTGACCGTAATGGGACCATTCCATGGAAAAGTTTGATTTAAGTTCTTTTGTAATCGGCATCATTAAAAAGTAAAACAGTTGTTCTGATCATGAAGGAATTAATCAAAAGTATAAATTGCATTGAGAAGCTACTTGATTCAGTGTTCTAAAATGTAGCTTTTCGTGTCATGTCTCAATGGCAGAAAGTCCCCTTCAAATTAAAAGATAAATCAACGAGGAAAAAAATATCAAAGAACACCAAGATAAAGTCCATATACTTTTTAAATATAAATTTTAATATTCTAACAAAAGTAAACATAAAATTAAATTATATCACAATTTTGTCCTAAAAAATTCATTTGAGTATTTTTTTAAAATAAAAAGCTTAAAATAAAATAGATTTCTTTTTACACCTGTCAATAAAACTGTGGAAACTTATACGTATATGGAAAACAGTGGCCCATGCCCCCCCCCCCCCCCCCCCCCGATTTGAATTTGATAAGTTCATTTTCCTGCTCGATGATATCACGCAGGAAAATGAACATATTTATACACCTCCTAACTGAAGATAAATTTATAAAATATTGTCCATGACTATATGTTCCCATGAATCTGAATTATCCATAAATAATTATTGCCCCCAGAAATATGTTTGATTCCACAGTTTTAGAATTATCCTCAGGCATTATTTTCAAAAAATATATAATTATAAAATATGTAATCTATCTTCAACATTTCTGATTCATAAAAATATACAATGTAAAAAAATTCATAAAACTCTTTTTACACTGTGCATGTTATGACTAGTTAAACAAATATACATGTACTAAAATATTTAAAAAATCCACAACAATAAATCTTTATATAAAGTAAGAATTGATTAAAATCTCATGTAAAAGTGCATAGGTATAAAAAAAAAAAAGGAAATAAACAATCTCTGTGTAAAAGTGCAAAATTCTTGTAAATAGCATACCGGCAATGGTATTTTACAATCTTCTTTATTTTTCACATTATATATATTCTTAAAACATTTTGCATTCTGATGCAGAACAAAACATGGATACATAAAAAGAAGAATAATTTTTTTCTATATTATTTGAATGCAAATATTTTCCAGTATTGCTTAATAAATGACAGTCTTAATGCGAACAATGATTCAGCTTTCATTTCTAAAAGAAATATTTTGTTTTGCTAAATCTGGATATATTTTTCAAAAAATTGACATTGTCATGGTACTTTTCTCTCTAATGACACACAGCCCTAATGACCTAGTAAGTTGTCAGAACTTGTGTCCAAACCATTTGTATACTGTGGAATCATTTAATTTCGTAGGGGCCAATTTTCGTGGGTTGTGGGATTTTTGGGTTATTCGTGGGGATGTAATTTCGTGGATGTGTCGGTTTTCAGTTTCAGTAGGAAAACTATAAATATTTAATAATTAGTTTTCGTAGACGGTGTAAATTCGTGGGTGAGGGCTACCCACAAATACCACTGAAAATTGAGCCACCTTGAATTCTAATGATTTCACAGTATGTATCTTATATATATGTAAACAATGAAATATGTTCAAATCAACACGTACAGTCCCTATCAATATCATCAACTAAGATTATCATTTGCACCAGCCTGCCATAAAAATGTCCTTATTGTAAGAGCATTGCCAAACTCTCTGCGACTAGATGTAGACATAGGTTAAAGATACATACAACACTTGGTATACTGTGACTTCATGATAGCACTATCAAAGCAGTGGCATTCCTAGTTTTTTCCTCAATTCGTTAGGAATATAAGGATTAGAGTTACAATGGCCGTGTCTGTTTGGGATGTCAGATTCACGGTAAACGTGGAGCTGAACACAAGACCGGACAGATATCTCGATATCATTCCAAACCTACAACGCAAAAAGGCACATCAAATGTTAACTGTCTCTCTTTCAGATAGCGTAGATGGTTGATGGTTTGATTATTATTAATGTTGAACAATGGAATTTGTTACAGTACAACTTGCTTATATAAGAAATTTCTTGGAACAGAATACTTTGAATAATTTAAAATTGTTTCATTAGAAGCATAGAAAAGGTATAATTAAGGGACATGAATTAAATTTCATAATTATTTTGAATATTAAAACCAATTACAGTATGCTTATAGAAAAGGTATGATTATGGGACATGAATTAAATTTCATAAATACTTTGAATATTAAAACCAATTACAGTATGCTTATACCTATATCAATCTTTATATGGCATTAAGGACAAAATTATTTTTTTTTTTTAAATAAAGAAATTGATTTACCTCTTCTCCTAGAGCAGTAGCAAATTTCTTCGACAATTTAGCATCAGGGATCCATACATTTCCTTTGGCCAGAACAGCATGGTCATTATATTTTCCAAGGAACATAACTCTGACTTTGTCTGACAGAAGTGGATAAGTCTCCTGACAGTTGTCATCCACAATGGTGGAGACTAAGTCACTGAATCCCTGGCCTCTCTCCTTGTATGTACACATCAAATAACCTGCACAAAAAGTTAATGGCGCACAAAATGATTAAGTTCATCTCACTGACAAATTTTTATACAGAGTGATTATTGTCATTCTCAAAACATATACCGGTATGTGACTTTTCACAGTATTTATTGAGAGCTGAATGCAAGTTATCTCCCCTATAAGGAATTATTATAATAGCACAATATAATATATGTATTTACATTTTTAATGTGCATTCTTTTAATTTATATCATCAGAAATGCATGAACTGGGTAGCATTAATAAACATAAAATACAAACCTATAAATGCCCACATGGAAGGAGTATGCAGCATACAGTAGTTGGCTCTCATATTTTGTACGGATTCCATTACATCCTTTATGGCCTCTTCTCTCATTTTTATTAGATGTGAATCTAGTTTTCTGAGCTCTTCTTTATAATCAACTGTCAAAATAGGTCGATGTATAATAGTTTCTAAAGTTAAAGTTCAGTCACAAAAGTACATTACGTTGATCCATATTTCCTTTATTTTACCTATAAATATAATTTTTTTTTTATATTTTCACAATGTCTTGATCATTTTGAATTATATAGCGACAAAATTGATCAAGAAAATATGTATATCTGTGCATGCTACCTTAAATTGCAAAAATAAAGTAAAAACCATTGGACTTACATTAATATTCCAAAATTTACAAAAAAATTAATTTTTGATATACATGTCTATTAAAATATAATTAAAATTCTAACCTTTTAAGGCAAAATCAATATACTGCTTGCTTGATACAGCTGCTCTTGCTTTGCTGTTGCTATGACAGAGGATAATTTGACACATCAGTAATCGTGTCAACTGCATGACATCTAGATCAGGGTCAATCAAGGTCAATATCACAGGCAGAGAAATATGCTTTTTCACATCCTTTACAATCTTTCTGGGTTTTGATGCAAGGTAATAATCATCCATATCGTCATTCATATCATCACTTTCATCACCACTTTCACCATCATTATCATCATCATCAACATCATCATTATCGTCATTGACATTCTGACCTTGACCTTTATCTTTTGACTGGTTGCAACCAGCAGTCTGAGTCTTCTCAGAGTTAGAGGCTAATGAAACTTCATCATTCACACTTCCTTGAACCACAAGCGTATCCTCCTCTTTGTCATTATCAGTATTCAGAAACCGTTTTAATTGATCTGGAAACAAAAAGGTAAAAAGTAGAAAAATAATTTCCCAGAATTTCAACAAAATGAACTGTTAATATAATATTAAATAAGTTTCTTTCTTTAAAATTTCATTTCTGTGAATGTGTTTGAGAACAGTCAAATAATAGTAAATTTTTTCCAAAAAAATTAAATTCATTGAATGCAGTTTTATTTACAGAGAGTTACTGACCATTTGCACAGCTGTACACTCTTTTCACAGCTTCCTTGGCCATCCCAATCCACTTCTCTGGAGGAAGTCCATCATTTTTGTCCATTTCATCGATGTCCAAGGACTGACCCAGCCACATCTCAATAAATGCCATACAGCCCAGGAAGCTTTGTACAGTTGGCTTGGCTTGATTGGAGAAAATCTGTAACATCTGAAAAACACAACACAGGATAAAAAATCCTGTAACAGTTGCAAAAAGATTCCATTTTGGACATCTTATAATGTATCAAGGTTTAAACGCATCACTGGTGCTGAAAGTCAATCCTGTTTCAGTGTGTTTCAATGTTGAAATGTTTTACAATAAGTGAATTAATAACTGATAAGCCATTGCATTTGCAAATTCTTGCAATTTTACAGATACAGCATGTACACATGGTTTGATGACATTTTAACACCTTCTTATGCTAAACAATACCACTTATAGTGCTGTTTTAAAATTATTGAAATAATTTAATTTGTTCTTCTGGTGCAATAACATTTTAACATAATAAATGCAATGCTTTTTCTAAAGTAAAACCTTTGATATAGCAAAGTCATTTTTGATTCTCCCAAGTTGTAGATTGTTTTAGAAACTTATGGGATATTAAAATAATAAATAACATTTTAAAACAAATTAAAATCATTATATCCCTGGTGATTTGCTTTAAGCATTGTTTTATTGTACATGTATATAAATGTTATCTGACCATTGCCAGGTGCTGTAACTTTGACTGAGTCAGTGAACATGGATCATCCACCCCACTCTCTGTTTCAGCTGTTGGATCCACCACTACCGCTGCCCGTCCTTCCTGCTGCCATTTCTCCACTGCTTTTCTAGCTGCATTCACTTTGCTTGTTTGGTTCTTGTTCTTTTTTTTCATCAATAAAAGAAATTAGAAACTCAGCTGAAATCTCATCCAACTAATTCATACCTTACCTTACATGAACAAAAAAGAAACAAGAAACTCAGCTGAAATCTCATCTAACTAATTCATAACTTTTATTACTTGAACAAATCAAAATACAATAATAACTGTAATAATCTGGCATACCCTGATTATATCCAGTTCTGCTTTGGCCCAGACTTCCAGGGCCTGATCCAGCTTTTCATCGTATTTCTTTGTCATGCTGTCATCAATAGTCAAGCCTGCCCGGGGATCAAACACTTTTGTAAGTGGTAGGTCTTTATTGTTAGATTCAGTCAACATAAGTTTCAGAAGTTCTGTTAAGGCTGGAGACTCCTCCAAAAGGTCCTTTTCTGTAAGAATTAAGAAATCATTTTTTAACAAAATGTTTGGCCAAGTTATATTGAGAGCATATGAAACATTCTTTAAAATTTGTATCAATTACAAGAAACAGAATTGTTTAAATGAGCTACACATTTATACTGTATTGACAACGACAACAAAATATGTATTACCTTTCTTTCCATGTAAAATAAGATCAATCAACCCATGGCTAATGTTGGAGTTGATTTCTCTCAGATTTCTAGAAGCTCCTCTCCTTAAGCACTCTGTAACCATAGCAAGCCAGAATTTCCTCAAGTTCTCCTCTCCATCTACATGCATATCAGAAACAATACATGTACATGTATATTCATTACAAAATTGAACTTTCAATTTCAATTTCAAAATTCATACCCTCTTCAAATTACATTAACCCTTACTGGTTGTGTGTTATCTGACATTGGTATATATAGGCATTCAATGGGCCTATACTAAATTTTTACCATTAGCCATTTCGGTTCAAACAATTTAAACTTCAAAATGAGTGCTATATAGATATTGGTAAGAGGACATACTGTAGCTAGATCCTTTATTTTATGCAGGTACATGTACTTAATTCAGCAATACTGCTGTTCTGTATAAAATTGCGAGACAATGAGTTTGCAAACTTTTGCTAAACTTACATGGTTCACAACTGTTAGAAAACATAGGTACCGGTAATCACAGATTACAAAGCTCACCGAGACGAGGCATCTCCTTTCTGAGGAATCACCTTTATGATACCACCTTTATCATATAATTTGAAAATCATAGTTAATAATGATCTTGGATATACATGGATACTGTTTTGACACAATATCGTATAACAATATCATATAGTAAAAAATTGTATAATAATCATATGTTCATTTCATAGGGTATTATATGATACAATGTTTATCAATACAATAATATAAAATACGATATTGCATCCTATGATACCTACAATATATATCATATATTACAATAAAATACTGTAATAAATAATGATGGAATATGATATTGTAACATATAATATGACATTGTTTCTTGTTATACATTACTGTATTTGATCACATAATACAATATCATAATAAATTATGATATTGATATTATATGATACAATATTATATAACACAATACATCACAATATTGTACCATATGATATTATATTGTATAATATTATAGTATGATATTGTATTGTATGATATTGTATATTTGATACATGATAGGATATTGTATTATATGATACAATAAAATTAGATACAACATTGTATTATATCAATTGATACAATATCATGTGATATAGTACTATATTATATCATATGATACAATATCATATTATACTATATTGTATTAAATGATGCAATATCACATTATACAATATCATATAATACATTTTCATATGATATAATAATATATTATATAAACCAATATTATATTATACAATATCGAATCATATGATACAATATATATTATATAATATCATATCATATGATACAAAATTGTATGTTGCAATATCATATGAAATAGCATGTGATAAAATAGTATATTATACAATACCATATTATACAATATTGTATCATAATAAACAATTCTATACATAACATATCATGATACAATATCATATCATAATGTACAAAAAATTTATAAAATATCATATCGTATCATTTAACTTTTTACAATGATATATGATATAATATTGTATCATATAAAACAATAGTGTATCATATCATACAATACTATATCATAGAAATCATATTATATCATTTAACAACGAACACATCTATCAAGCAGGTTTGAGATAGGAGAATTTTTTAAGCATCCTTGATAATGGAGATCTGCATCTGAAGCTACCTCTGCGTTTCATTTATAATATAGTTAAATCAACTAAGCAAACTATTATCTATAAAATATGTGACCTGTTCCAAAAAAACAAATCTCATCCAGCATCCGAAACCTACGCCTCAGATTCAGCATTCAAGCCTGCAAGGTGCATCAGTATCATAAGATGCATCATCCATGCAAGTTTGGTGAAGTTAGGACCAGTAATAACTAAGATATAATCATAAGAGAGCACCTGCTCCAAACACCAGCTCTTAAAACCTTAACCTCCCTCCAGCATCCGAAACTTATGGGTCAAATTCAGCATTCATGCCTGTCAGGTGCATCAGTATCATAAGACACACCATCCATGCAAGTTTAGTAAAGTTAGGACAAGTAATAACTAAGATATATTTTTTAGCATCCCTGATAATGGAGATCAGGCTCTGCATCTAAAGCTTCCTCTGTGATTTATTCATATTACAGTTTAATCAACTATGCAAGTTTGAAATAGTACTATTATCTATAAAAATTGTGACCTGTTCCAAAAAACTTAACCATATCAAGCATCTGAAACCTATGGCTCAGACTCAGCATTCAAGCCTGTCAGGTGCATCAGTATCATAAGGCACATCATCCATGGAAGTCTGGTGAAGTTAGGACAAGTAGTAACTAAGATATAATCATCAGAGGGCACCTGTTTCAAAAACTTTAACCAGCTCTAAAAACCTTAACCTCTTTCAGCATCTGTAACCTATGGCTCAGATTCAGCACCCAAACCTGCCTGGTGCATCAGTATCATAAGACACACCATCAATGCAAGTTTGGCGAAGTACGGACCAGCAGTAACTTAGATATTGCTATCAAAGGGCACCTGCAACAAAAACTTTAACCTGCTCCAAAAACCTTAACCTCCTCCAGCATCTGAAACCTAAAGCTCAGATTCAGCACTCAAGCCTGTCTGGTGCATCAGTATCATAAGACACACCATGCATGCAGGTTTGGTGAAGTACGGACCTGCAGTAACTTAGATATTGCTATCAAAGGGCACCTGCAACAAAAACTTTAACCTGGTCCAACAACCTTAACCTCCTCCAGCATCTGAAATTTAGGACTCATATTCAGCATCCAAGTCTTTCAGTCCATAAGTAGGTCCAGATGCATCATCCATGCAAGTTTGGTGAAGATAGGACAAGTAATAGCTTAGATACAGGACCTGCAACAAAAACTTTAACTAGGTCCGGACGCCGACGCCGACGCCGAGGGTATAGCATAAGCTCCCCCTGACTTCGTCTCGGTGAGCTAAAAAAGCAAGATTTTTAAATCTGCAAGGCATTTTATGCAGATTTTTAATTCCTTGCATTTAATTAGGGATCAACAGTACTGGTCAAACACATGTCAAATGACTGACTGTACAAAAAAGGCATAATTTTAAAAACATCTGTGTATTACCTAGTATTTGTGTGATAGTGTTAGCAGGCAGTGATAGAACATATCCAATCATTGTGTACAGGTTTGGCAGTTTGTGTTTGAATCTGTCTTCTGGGGAGGTAAGGAACAGTCTGACAGCCTCTGTAAGTTTTTTCTCCAAGGAAAACTCTTGTACACAAGCTGAATGAAGAGAAATAAATGTACTTGTCAAAATTCACTTATATTTAATGCCCACTGTATTGATGGAACACATTAATATCTTTGATAAAGTGTATTTTGAGTTCCTTCCACCCAACAACTCCTGTGAGTTTTATAATACTGAGTCTGTTTAATTGCAAGTCACTAGTACATGTACTTTAAAGTAAAATTACAGTGAATAAATGTTCATCTCCCAGTTGGAAATCAGTTTAGAAAAAATTGCCAAATGTTTCCAATTTCTTATTCATCATCAATATACCTTTCATTTTGAGAATTATCAGCATAAGTTTAATGTACCCTGGCAGGTCCGAAGGAAGCAGAAAATCATCTTCAGTTGCTGGTCATTGGACTTTGTATCAGAAAGCTCCCCAACCATCGACCCCAAGATCATGAACATAACGTCCATCTGCTGGAAATCGTAACCCAGAGGATCCAAAGTACAGAAATAACCAAGAGAAGGCTTCAGCAATACCTGGAAACAAAAGGTTTTCTCCTGATCAAATACAGAGAATGAAGTGAAGTGAGATTTACCCCCTTATTGGAAACAGGACATAAATTCAATTCTGTTGATCACAAGGTAGTCAAACTATCAATTGTTCTATCTGATTTGATTATTTTCATACAAAAATTTTGAAAAAAAATAAAGGTGCATCTAATTGTACCAAAAAAGCATATTAACTGAGGTTCAGAAGCTTGACTGTTTTAATGAGAACACATGATTACTTGAGTTACAGGGATCAGAATTGTTGGCAAGTGCCAGCTCTACTAAACAGGTCACTGATGTGATTGATGCACTATAAACCCAAACTATGCATCTAAAAATACTGGTCAGGGTTTTTGTTTGTGTTTTAAGGCATATATAGATAAATTCATCTTCGCTAGCCAAGGGTGACGATCCACTCTGCTACTCTTTTCACGTGAAAAGAGTAGCAGAGTGGATCATCACCCTTGGCTAGCAAAGATGAGATAAATTATGAAACTCTTACCTTGACCCTTTCCCAGTGTTGCTTGGTGCAGTACAGAGGGAGCCAGGCATTGATTGGTTCCCGGGACTGACCAATAGTGGTGACACCTAGTGGCTGGCTGAAATCAAATCCACCGTGAGCTCTCAGCTGTCCTTCACAGTTGATCTTGTACTCAAGAGCATCCAACATAGCACATCTGCTCACTAGTGTCCCACTTATTGAGTGAAGTTCTACCTGGAAAGGTTTGAGTTTCCATAAATTTTACATTCAAATTAAGAGAAATACTGAGTTAATAGAAGTTTTTAAATTTATCATATTTATAGAAACACAGGGTATTGTACATGTATAATGTATGAAAAGAGGCAGGTAATTCAATACCAACACATGAAACCAAATTGGCCAAAGCGGCTCTTGTATTCCGATTTCACTATAATAATTAATTGGATTAAGAGCGTGCAAGACTAGCTGTGACTTTCTAATGATGGATACCTTGCAACTGATGTATCAAGAGAATGCAGCAACACAACTAACTTGTATTAAAGTTATACACATATACATATCAATAATCGTTTTCACAACTTACCAAAGTAGGAGCATCCAGTACATGTTCTTGTCTGCGCACGGCCAAACCAAACCCGATAGCATCATCCTTGTCACTATCCAACAGAATGTCCTTGATATTGTTCAGAGATAGGGTGCAGACAAAGAAATCTGTGGACGACATCGACATCCGTTGGATTTCCTCTCTATCTAACTGTATCTGATCCAGCTGAGCCTGGGCGGATTGTAAATGAGGCATGTTCTTTGCCACTCGCTTATCCAGAATTCTCTGTCTCCGAGACTTTGAAAACTAGAAACAAAATAATGGTTTATATTCATTTTCTTATGGTTTTTTTACAACGAAATTTGAACATGGATTTTCTCAGCATTTCACAGTATCATAAGAAGTAGAATTTTAAAAAATCTTAATTATACCTTTGCTTGATATCTCATGTCATGGGCTCGAGCCAACATCTGAACAGATTGAGTATTTCCTCGAGCAAACTCAGCCAGGACATTTCTCATCTGATCAATCTGTAAACAGACATGAGATAAAAAAATAATAAAAAACAATTTTCTGGAAAATCAAAACGATGAAATTTCTGTACAAGCAACAATTTACCGTAACATAAATTAAAAATAAATCATGCATGACATTAAATTTTTTTTCCCAGCATAAGGTGTTGTAAAAATATCTGTTGAATATTAATCACCTTTTTCTTGATGTCGTCCAAATGTCCCTTGAGAATCTCCCTCAGCTCTTTATCAAATTCCTTTCTGAACAGTGGCACCTGGGACAACCTATCCTGTAGCTTATCAACTCTACTCGACAAGTTTTCTTTCACTGTAATAGAAAAAATAAATAAAATGATAATTGCCATTTATTATTTGCACTTGATTAACCTGTAACTGAATACATCCATAACTCTTTTTATTGTGCATGAATTTTACACTCTTAAAAGTTACCCCCCTTTGTCAGTGTACATTCATCCCTGAGTATGGTATATTACCGGGAACTAATTTTGTAAACATTTTAAAACTTCAAACATACATGTTGATCATGTTTTTTTTTACAGATTTGTGTCACCATAATACTGCCAACTATGGGGCAACATAAAAAACATAATAATAGAAAACAATAAGGTTTATATTTGCTAGACTTTGCCCCAGTTGCATGGTATTAATGTTAAGAATGAAATTTTTAAAAACAAAAATTTACATTGATTGATCCCAGATTGACCATGCCTGAGGGAAATAACTTTAATTAATGAGAAAGTCATCAAAATCTCCTGTTAACATATATCATACATTGTACAAGTAAAACGTTAATTAAGATTCATTCAATAACTGACCATTTTTCTCACAGACCGCTTTCCCAATGTCTGCCAACAGAACATCACTGTTTCTCTGTAACACTTTCAGATTCCACACAACCTTCTCTTCAGCTCTGACAATTTGTCTCTGGGTTGTGGTAACTTCAAATGGAACAAAGGTTTTTTCTGGCTTTCCTTGCTTTTACACAAAACAACAAGAAGACCAACATTTCCAAATTTTATCAGGATCTAAATACATGTATTTTTGACAAAAAATTCAATGTGGCTGCTAAGACAAGGCACAAACACCATTAAAATCCCACATGGCAGAAATTTTACTTTGAAAAAAAAAAACCCATCAAAAACTAGACCAAATAAAAGCTTTAAAAGATCTGTATTGGATTTAATACATTCATTGACAACTTTTTAGCTATCCATATTCAAGCAAGTGTAATATACAGTACTCTTTGAATTTTTATAGCAAACATACAATTCCTGTATATTACTAAAATTTGCAAATAAAATACCTTGTTCATTATTGTCATTTCCACCGCTACGGAGAGATTTGTGGAATCAGGGTCACTAACAAGCATCCAAAAATCGACTCCCAGTTCTGACTTTCCTTCAAAATAATACAGAACAAAATAAAGTCAAATCTTTATATATGCAAACTTTCATGTACTTGTATTTAGTAAAGAAGAGATATAAAGAACTTTTGTTTTGTATTATTTTTTAACTACTTTATTAATCAATTGAATAATCTAAATTTAATTTTTTTTAAATATCTAATTTTTGTAAAGGTCTGTTATAAATTATATTGTACCTGATTCTTCATCTTTAGTTATCTCCCCTGAATATATGGCTGAGTTTTTAGCTGTTCCTCCTTCTAAAATCTGGTTAGTACCAGGTATAGAAACCATCACATTCATTGATGAGGTGGCACTAAAATGTGTAAATATCAATCATATAGCATATATGATGAAACTGAATTACATGTACCTAATATACCGTAATAACTCTGAGATGAACATTTTTATTGAGGAATTATTTTTATTGTTAATCTAAGTTTTTATGCATTATATATTTTATTTGGTTTGTAGAACTTTTTCATACTTGCTGAGCACAAAGTCGAAGAGTTCCTGGAGTTTGTCCCTTAGGACAGTGGGTCCATCACCGGGCTCACAATAGCGGAACATGCCCTCCCCGGTTCCTTGTTCTGTCAATTTCTTGAGGAACTCATAGTGGTGTTCTTTAATGAAATAAAAAATTCATATTTCAAATTTTCAGAATCTGATTATATTCACTTAATGTTATTCTCAGTTTAAATTATATATTTAAGTATACATGTACATGTATATTTGGTACATCTTGTAGTACAATATAAGGTTAAAACATATATTACTGATTTTATTTTTTAAACATGATGCTCAAAGGCTTTCACAGTCACTTGTACACTATAGTAAAACACAGGCTTGTCAAAAATGGAAAGGGGGGAAATGGATAGGTTTTTAACACGCAAGTTTTTCAATATCCATATCAAATTCTCTTGATACGGAATTATCTTGGAGAAACAATGTAAATTGCAAAAGATTTTCTCTAAGTAATCATTAAAACCACACCCTAAAACCAGAACTCCTCACCAAAGCAATCATGAAGTCCAAATTGCATATTACAATATGACCAATAGATCGAGTCTTCTCCTTCCTATTATTTCAACCACTTACCCTGCGGTTATAAATTTCACAATTTCAGAAGAGGTCCTGTTATTCACCTCCTTACGATGCACTTAGAGTGCCTGCTAGATGCCTATTATCGGGTAACTGAGAAGATTTCAGATTTTAAAGAATAAATGCATATATATATATATATATATATATATATATATATATATATATATATATATATATATATATATATATATATATATATATATATATATATATATATATATATATATATATATATATATATATATATATATATATATACGTTGACCCCACTCTGACATGCAAACATGACCCATGCAGGTGTCATGAATTTTCCAAATCTAGAAAAGACTACTTTGTTCATCATAGGCACATATACTTAGTTTGCCTGCTAGATGCCCATTACTAGGGACAGGAGATTTTAAATGTACAATAATTTACATACCTTTTGAAAATCCAACAGCATGAATTGTGATTGAACTTCTTCCTGTACTGTTTTCAACACTGGCCATCAGGGACTGAAACCACTTTTGCTCCACTGTTTTTGTTCCATAAAGTCTAGCATCAACTCCATCAGTCAAGAAAACAATCACAGTTTTCTCAATTTTTTTATCTGAAAAAAAAAATAATTTTCTAATTGCAAATAACTCCGCAAACATAATGTCCTGAAAATTATTTATTTGTTTTTTGTTATGCATATTGGCAAAAAAATGTGTTTTTATTTTACTGTTGATATACTCTCTCTGACCTACATACCGGTAATTCATTTTGACAATTTTTTAAGTTTAACTGGTATCAAGATACACATTAATGTTAAATGAATGTATTATGTATGTATTTAATAATATGTAGCCCGGTAATGTACATGAAATTGCTCTTCTAAAACCCGAATTTGAAATCATTAAAGCATTTCTTTTAAATACTTCATCAAAGTCGTTATTTCTATGTTCCAAAAAATTTCTGCATTAGTTAATATATCATATACAAATGTGTAAAAAAAATAAAATAATTCATTTTCATGGCAAAAAAGATATGTTAACTTCAATTTACAACAGGTTTCTAAGAGAGCAAAATTCTAATTTTTACACAATTAATCCTGGATTTGCAAATCTTGCAAAGAAGTTGACAAAGTTAACTTAAATTAGCACCTGTTTTCTTTCTGACTTTCCTCATTTCATTTCCAACATGTTCAAAAGCAGCTGAAAAATTAGTTCCTCCACCTGATTTAATCTTTTCAACTTGACTCAAATAATTTGTTCTGTCTAGATTCACAGTACAAGCTTCGTTGTTAAACAAGATTAAATTTGTGACCATGCTGGGCTGATCTAGTGCTCCATCCAATATATCTTTGAGGGCAGACTTCACCTTCACAACAGAGTAAAAATCATTTCAATACAATCAATTAGTACGTATTACATCAAGAAAACATAGGTATAACCATCACAGATTACAAAGCTCACCGAGACGGGGCATCACCTTTATGAGACCACCTTTATCATAATTAATGTTGATGACAGTGATTTAGAAGCTATAAATTAATTAAATTATATTCATTTGACAAGCTTTTCAAAATCTGTCAAAAGAAAATAATGATGATATATACCCTAGAGATAAGGTTCATATACAAAAAAAATGTAACTTACAATATATGCAATTATGATAATGCACAAATGCATGGTATGTACAAAAGGGTACATGTTGTACGTTAACCGAATTGCAGGAAAAGGCTTATTTGTAAACCTGTGTGATGGGGTTCCCACTCATGGAGCCACTGGTGTCAGCTAAAATCAACAGGTGGGTCGCTCCAGTATCAATCTGTTGATGGTTTAAATTTGGAAGAGGTACGTTGATTTTTACAAGCTTTTCTTCGGTGGATCTCCTACATTCTGATTTCTGAGATACGCCTTCATCTTGTGAATCTACACAAAATTGATTTACATAAAGGGTGAACAGTATTTTTGATGCATTGAAATAATTACAGTAAAACACGGTTATAGCAAACACGCTTATAAATAATGAATTAACGCTTACAGCGAAGTGAATTTCATTCCCCAAGTCTCTATTTCATGTTGTAAACTTGACGGATATATCGAATTACGCTTATAACGAAGATAAATTGGCCGTCCCTGGGACTTCGTTATAAGCGTGTTTTACTGTACTTACAAAAATCGTTTAAAGTAGGCATCACAATCCATCAAAGATGGTTTTATTCTACAGGTATATCAATAAAACATCCAAAGTCATAAGGATAAAAAAATGCAGTCATTGAATTGAAAACAGATTTCAATAGATACATAGGTACAAAACTGTTATATCTAGACACAATTGGGATTGTGACCATATAAAAAAGCCCCAATTAAAGGCTTGATTGCAAGAAATAATCACTGCGAATCAATTAATATTCTGTAAATCGCAGAATTCAACGATTTTAAATGAAAGTTGGTTTACAAGAAGTCAAGTGGAGAAAATTTATGGTCGGGACAAGGTATTTTTACATGGATATACCATGATCTAAACAGAATCACTATGCTCAAGAGAAGTAAATTGGATGGACAAACTAATCGCTAAAGGGCACCTGCAGAGGAGCGTTCATAGAATATGGGCTTAAAAATTTGTAATTTAATTTCTGTTTTCAACACCCATTTGAGTGAATTCTTTTAAAAAATTTCTCTATGTTACACTAACATACAGTTTTAATTAATTTATTCCTCTATAATCTTCTTCTCACAGCTTTATTACTAAAACTAAACTCCAGAAACAAGGAACTACTAGTGTCAAAAATAGTCCCGACCAGAAATACAGGATAATGCATCACCCATTAATAAAAGCATGGTTTAATTCAAACTGGTACTATATAATACTACACATGTATGGAACATTAAAATACATCTTATACATACCTGTTTGATTTCCAGACTTGTCTGATTCTATATGCTCTATCACAACACTTGCCTCTAGCTTCTCCATCTTTATTGAGCACTGTCAATTTCCAAAATATCAAATTAAATATTTTTGTGTATATTTGATAATGATAAAACAATTCCTATAAAAGTATTAATTATGATAGTCTAATTTAGTTTCCATTCAATTTTATTTTCCCTTCCTTATCATCATGCTAATATCTTTTAACTTCACAGCATTGTGTCACAATATACACTAGCTGGCACCACTTGTTTATCATAACTACATATTATTATTCAAAAAATTTTCCATAAACATTGATATTTTTTTCCAATGCAATCAAAGACGTTAAATCAACGATATAAAACATTCAGGTGGCATACGTTAGACGCGGGGTGTACGAGATATATACCATAAACATTTAATACTCAGTACTTACATTAGCAGCGGCGGTGGCTTCAGATGGTTCAACTGTTCAAACATTCAGTTACTTTCACTGATGCAATTCAACTAATAGCATTTTACTATCACCCAGTAAATATAATTAAACGTTATATAGTGACCTCATGAATCACAGCGAACATGCAATCGAGCTGCAATGTTCCGAAAAGTCAATGTAACAGAGTTTCCATGCATTTCATCATCAATGTTTACATGAGCTAAAAATTTTGAATCCCGAACCCGATCGATTTTTCACATGCATCTCATCAGGAACAAATTTTTAATAAGTATTTTTGACATAATTTATTTTATTTTGATAACAAAAAAATTTCGATATCAGAGAAATAGTTGACTTATATAAAAAGTGCATTTTTAAATCAGAAGCTGATAAAATGATTGCCTTGATAGGGCCTCTGTAGGTAATGACACATGCTGAACATGGTAACATACATGTATATTAATAAAAACATTTTTATCATTAAAAACGAAAATGTCTGATGAATTCAAGTTTATCTTGAGCTTAACAAAATCATGGTGAGGTTATTCTTTCTAGATGGCATACATCCAAACCCAAGACACACCTACATGGTGGTGGTGGGGGGGGGGGGGGGGCACAAATAAAAAATTAAGTTGGGGAGAGGGCACATGCCTAACAATGGGAATGAACAAAAGTAAAACAAATGACAAGCAAGGTAAGTAATAATTTAAACAAGAGGCCCAGGGGCCACATCGCTCATCTGAGCAACAATTGCCTTAATTCTGATCAAATTAGCATTACAGTATCAAAATATCTTGACAACTAAGTACAGTAGATCTTGCTAAAAAAAAATAGAAAATCTGCCAATTTTTATCCACCTCTTTTTATGGGTAAATACCAAGTCCCTTTTGTTGTTGTACCTGTAAGAAGATTTTTCTCTATTCCAATTTACCCCCCCCCCCCATTTCGTGGCCCCCCCTTTTCTCTAAGGAATCATGGTTTCATCAAACTTAAATCTGCATAACCTGTGCTTTCACACTAAGTACTGAGTTTTGGACCGAAAACTTTCCCAGAATATTTTTAAAGATTTTTCTCTATATATTCCCATGTAAAAATTCAAACCACCATCACGGCCCAGCCCCATCACTAGGGACTGTGATTTTGCAAACTTGAATTTACACTATCCGAGGATGCCTCTACACAAGTTTAGGCTTTTCTGGCCAAATAGTCTTTAAAAAGAAGATATTAAAGATTTTCTCTATATATTCCTATGTAAAAAGTCATCCCCCATTGTGGTCTCACCATACCCTATGACTATTATTTAAACAAACTTGAATCTTTACGATCTTGGGGTGCTTCCACTTAATTTATCCCCCCTTGTGGCCCCGCCCTACCCCCAGGGACCATGATTTGAACAAACTTGAATCTACATTATCTGAGGATGGTTACAATTTGAGCTTTCTTGGCCATAAAGTTTTGAAAAGAAATTTTTTTAAAAGATTTTCTCTATATATTCCTGTATAAAAATTTATCCCCTAATTGTGGCCCACCCTACCCCTGGGGACCATGATTTGAACAAACTTGAATCTACACTATCTGAGGATGCTTCCACTCAAATTTAAGCTTTTCTGGCCTTATAGTTTTTGAGAAGAAGATTTTTTTTAAAAAATTCGATATATTCCTATGTAAAACATGACCCCCCTCTTGTGGCCCCACCCTACCCCCGGGGACCATAATTTGAACAAACTTGAATCTACACTACCTGAGGATGCTTCCATTTTAATTTGAGCTTTTCTGGCCTGATAGTTTTTTAGAAGAAGATTTTTAAAGATTTTGTCTATATATTTCTATGTAAAACTTGATCCCCTAATTGTGGCCCCACCCTACCCCTGGGGACCATGATTTGAACAAACTTGAATCTACACTATCTGAGGATGCTTACACTCAAATTTGAGCTTTTCTGACCTTATAGTTTTTGAGAAGAAGATTTTTAAAAAAAAATTCTGTATATTCCTATGTAAAACATGACCCCCCTCTTGTGGCCCCACCCTACCCCCGGGGACCATAATTTGAACAAACTTGAATCTACACTACCTGAGGATGCTTCCATTTTAATTTGAGCTTTTCTGGCCTGATAGTTTTTTAGAAGAAGATTTCTATGTAAACTTGATCCCCTAATTGTGGCCCCACCCTAGCCCCGGAGACCATGATTTGAACAAACTTGAATCTACACTATCTGAGGAGGCTCCCACTTTAATTTGAGCTTTTCTGGCCTAATGATTTTTTAGAAGAAGATTTTTAAAGATTTTCTCTATATATTCCTATGTAAAACTTGATCCCCCCATTGTGGCCCCACCCTACCCCCGGGGACCATGATTTGAACAAACTTGAATCTACACTATCTGAGGAGGCTCCCACTTTAATTTGAGCTTTTCTGGCCTGATAGTTTTTTAGAAGAAGATTTTTAAGGATTTTGTCTATATATTTCTATGTAAAACTTGATTCCCCCATTGTGGCCCCTCCCTACCCCTGAGGACCATGATTTGAACAAACTTGAATCTACACTACCTGAGGATGCCTCCACACAAGTTTGAGCTTTTCAGGCCGAATAGTTTTTGAGAAGAAGATTTTTGAAAAATACTAACAAATTTTCAATAATTCTCAATTATCTCCCCTTTAAAGAGGGCGTGGCCCTTCATTTGAACAAACTTGAATCCCCTTCACCTAGTGGTGCTTTGTGCCAAATTTGGTTGAAATCTGCCCAGTGGTTCTTGAGAAGAAGATGAAAATGTGAAAAGTTTACAACGCCGACGCCGACAACGACAACGACGACAGACAACGGACAAATTGTGATCAGAAAAGCTCACTTGAGCCTTTGGCTCAGGTGAGCTAAAAAGCCTGCATGAGTATATTCATTCTCCAACAATTGTAGGACAATATTCAATAGATCCTATAAATCCTCTTACCTAAATCAAAACTTTATTTTATTTTATTTAGTCCTTTTATTACTTTTGTTGAAATCTAAATTTTGTATTACGGTAAAAAACAAACAAAAAAATACCCCCCCCCAAAAAAAAAAGTATAAAACCAAGAAAAAAATCTAACAAAGAAAAACAATCTATTCATATCATTTTATCTTCTCTTTTTCTGATAATCATTCAATTGCAAATTATAGCATACATGTATTACAACACAAGTAATTTCAAAATAGTCATCGGAAATGTCAGAAAGTGTAACAACACAACAAGGAAAGTACATGTATACCCTCTGCATACAAAAAGCACTTAGTCCATTTTTAAAAAAATATATTGTTCCATTGCAAAGTGCGGACAGAAACACTTGGAAATCCAGGATTTATCCATAGTGCAGAAATATGAAAAAAATGACAAATTACAAGATGTATGGAAGTGTTCCGTTCAAAGTTTCTGCAAGCATCTTAATAGAGTGTCTCTGATTTTTGTTCTGACAATTTCCTCTCCATTACAAATGATGTGAGTAGATGCTCCCTCCACTTGAATTAATGTGTCATCATTTGGCTGCAACAAAATAATGAACTTTCAGGTTTTTTAAAGAAAGAATTTGACTGACAAAACATATACATGTAACATACACACATGTACTGTAAATGAGAATAATTTTACAAAAGTCATATTTAGATATTTTATTCATACATGTACTGTTAATAAAACCATATCAAAATGAGATTAGGTTATTAGAGGTATTGATCAAGTTATTTTTTATATTTTATACACCTTCATTAAATACCATATAATTATATGCTTTTCTTTTTTACTGTTCATCAACTCCAAGAAATCCGTACCAAATCTATGATTGACCCATCCTCTGTGTCTTCAACTTTAATGTCTGTTATACCTTGCTGTAAATGCATAAATAAGATACAATGTATAAAATGTACAAGTACCAAAAATTTTTTAAAAATCCCAAAACAGCAATATTTGCTTAAGTACTGTTATCTGAACTTGAGCAAAAGGACTACTGAATTATTACCTAAGAGGTCTGCAGGGTTTGTAGGGATAGTGGTGATTAAAAGAGAAATATGGGGGACAGTGCCTATTTACGAGCAGTTACGAGCTTTAGGCACTGTTATTTAAACTGGAACAACGGGTCTTCGTAATAATTACCCTGGTGAGTGCATCGACAAAGGACTGGATGTTGAGACTGCCCCAGATGTAGGACTTCTCACGGATAAGGCTGCCATCTGCTCGCCTCTTCTTCCCAGATAAATGACCATCAGGCAACAGCTAAATCAAAACATTGTTTAATATTTACACTGTCAAGAAAGCCAGTTATAATCACTATCAAACAGCAACCTGAGTATATTTGTTAAAATTCCAGAGTATCAACAGTTTACCGGTAATTACAATAGAATACACTGTATGTCCTTAAAGGAACAAATCACTAACATTATCAAGTTCCAGATTTATTTGTAGAATGACATACATGTAGTAGTGTTTATTGACTTTCCCAATTTATTCTAGCTTATATAATCAAATTACAAATCATCTTAGATCAGAAGCAATTTTTGTTGTAATTTCTGACCTTTTTTATTTTCAAGGACTAGACACAAAATGGGATGAAAAAAACATACTCTTTAGTTTCATATCATGTAAAGCCTTAACTAAATTCCCATAAAGTTCAAACGTGAATATGAATGGTACTTGGAGTAACATGTTACTAACACTTGTAAAGATAAAAAGTTCTACCTCTAGTGTATATTTGTTGTCCTTAATGTTCAGGGCAGCTGTAACCATGGATACCATACAGCCTGGTTTGACTTCTACAGGACTGACATTCTTGGCAAGGTTTGGGGTGATTTCAACAGTTTCAAACTGTCTCTTTATGGGCAGTGTTAGAATCTCTCCTCTCTTATAAGTAAGTGGTGGAGGGTCCTATATGTACCAAACAAAAATCAATCTTCAGTATTTTTTAGGCACATTGTGGACAAATTGCTTCATATTTTTACTTTTTGATAACAGTTAAACCCAGCAGAATATTGAATTTATTTTGACCCTTAAATTCTTCTGTCTTCTTACTGTTTTCAGTTTTATTTGATTGTTTAATACTTTTTTGAAATCCTTAACTTTCATACCAGTATTTCATGCATATAAGAAAACAACTTTTGATCTGTTATAAATGTTAATTGCCTTACATAATCAACAACCATGTCTGTTTTGTGGGATAAGTTTGAAGGAGGTTGAACATACGACTCCGCTACAACCAGATGTCCTGGTTTCAGATCTCTCATCAGTTTGTTTGCTTGGGAAAAACTCAAGCCTGTGTCAATTGGACAGTAACACACCTACAATTACATACAAAGGTATTTGATTTGAAATATCTAGTGCAAAAAGAACGAACAGTATATGCATCAGTACATCAACAATTTTTTTCATACCTTCATCTGAAGAGGTTGAAATGGTGCTAATGCTTCTAGATATGGAAAATCAGGCTCTGTAACAATAATCTTAAGTGATAAGATACACTTGATATCAAGAATTTTACATGGTTCTGTTTAAACACAAAATAATACTCAATATTGGTCAATCAATGTACTAGTTTCTGAGGTACAACAGGAATCAAGAATGTCAAGAAATTTACTCTGAAGAAAATAGTGTACCGGTATATCCAACATCATAAAAATACATGTACCGTAGCTCCAATTACCATAAATACATGTACTATGCAGATGGATGTACATGCAGATGGATGTACATTGTATGCATATTGACATAGATAAAGTCAGGCTATTGCAGTTTACGTAGTAACAATGTCTGTCAAAGAGGGATACACATACCTAAATAAATTTCCTGCAATTTGAGATTACCTGCAAAATTAGATTACCTGTGAAAAGTATTGTGTTGCCGGTGGATTTTCCCCACAGTTCTATAAAGTGAACAACATCCCCCATCCTCAGTGAAGGGTGACCAGCAAAAACAATACAAGGCGATTTAAAATCATTCTGTAGACCATCTGAAACCAAGAAAATACCTGAATAAATATGATATTATGCTTGTTGTCAATAGATTTTAGTACATGTAGTCTAGCTTATACATGTAGAATAATTATTCACATATTGGTATTAATTTTAAATAACCATCAATTTAAAAACGAAAAATGAAAAATTATCAGAGCACGAAACTACAAGATGGACGTACCATGAATATTCAAGTACTGTCTCAGCCTGCCAATGGATACAAGCTAAAAGTAATACAGTATTGACATTCATAACAGCTAGACAATAAATATTATCTACATGTGCATTGAAGATGCCGCTGTATTACATAGCGGTGTTTAAATAGCATTTTTTGTAATCCTACAAAAATTAGCTAGCTGATGTCTGTAAACTTTGATGCACCATGATTGGAGAGATTTGATAAAGTCTAAGTGGACCTAAAATCTAATTTCATTTAGACTGGGCTTTGTGGAGACTATCGTACTTACCTCTGCATGAGGAAATGGTGGCTCTGGGAGATAAACCCTGGATTGTTTTGATCCTGACAACCTAAAAATTAAATCAGAAGTCTCTTTTAATAGCACAAAACAAATATTCTCTGTGCATTTATGAGATACATTTCTCTGGTGTAATCATACATGTAGTATTGTTTGAAGTTTTTTTAAGGATGTGAAAATAATTTGTTGTCTTAAGTTGCTTAAAACTCCCTTGTTCGGAAAAACTTTGGTAATGTGTATGAGAATAATATTACAGTGTTAAAAAATATTTCTTATCGAAAATCAAACGCTAATAATTGTTTATCTAAGCCACTACCATTCTGCATAAATATTGGAGTAAGCCAATGAGCTGTCGGACACTGGCGACAGGAAGTACAAAGGAACGGTGGTAAGTCCACAGCTGTCAAGGTGGCTGCTTAAACATTCAAAGAGGTCAAAGATCATTCCTGAGGGGTAACATGGTACAAGGACATTACCTCCATTCTTAATCGTCACCACTGAAAGACAAAAAGTTTTACCTTCAAAATAAGTTTACTGGTATATATTCAAGTAAAGGCACATGTATAATATTACTAAAATTACAAAGAAAATTTATCAATTGGTTGTTCTACATGCAAGAATTTAGAGGGGAGAGCAGGGTTGTCTCTAAGACCCTGGAGGCGGGGAATTCCCCCGCCTAAAGTGACGTAATTACCCAGCTATTTTTTCATTTCAAACACAATCAAGCTATAAGCTAGACCTCCAGCCCCCTTCTACTTTTTTATTTCTCCCTTCTACATCAATTTTTAGAGACAACCCTGGGAGAGGGTAAGGGGTTTGTGTGGGACCTCTCCTCCCATGGAAAATTAACACTTAATAAATCCACATGGTAAAATTACCAAAAATAGGCCTTGGATCTGCCTCCCTTCTATCAAACAAAGTTATGACATGGGCCCTACCCCCTGAATTCATGCATGTTCTAAAGCATTGAATAAGCTTTTTGTTAAACCTGTATTCATGCAGAATTCTCCAATCATCTGATCTGGATTGTACCCTGGTGTTTTTGTCATTGAGCTGACGATAATAAGATCACTCTGTCGCAATGGTTCTGTGTCCATTGGCTGTGATGAAAAAAGACCTCATTTGCAAATGTTTGATACAGTTAATGAACATATATGAAGTCAACATACTAAAGTGACTTGGAAAAATATGCCATTCATATTTTCTTCAATTTCCAAATAGTACACAATACACTGGTAGTCAACTTTAAGTATCAAAATTAATTCATGTTCATTTATTTCATATAATTTTTAAAGTAAAATTTACCTTTGGATGAGTTGTCAAAGTTGAGGTTCCAGATATATAACAGATCTAAAAAAAAATTCAATCTTTTCAAGTCACTAATCCATATATGAATATCCACAGGGAAAGTTTCACCAAAAAATGGTACATTAAGTTGTCTGCAATAGCCCACCTTTTGGTATGGAGACTTGATTGTCCAGTTACAACTCCCAATACTATAGCCAGAGCTACAGGCAGTGATTATCAGAGCTCCATATATATTCTGCAAATAGATATAAAATACACTTTTTGATTTTTATTTAATATGTAAAAATATTACTAAACCAACATTCTGAGAGCATTGCATTTTTGTATAGACAATATTCTTGACTGTATAACCCTACTGGTTTGAATACAATCATGTTTACAAATATTCATTCATAGTGTTGTATGAAGCCAGTTATAAAAGAACAAGTAAAATTATTCTTTAAATTTAATGTACATGTATTTTAGCATGTTAAAATCAGGTAAAACAATTGATCTACAGAATACCTGAGTATCATTCTGTATCTACTAGTACTTATTGGAAATTCCTAATTAAACGCGAGGAGTTAATATCTGCATAAAATCGCGAGAAGAACATCTCGCGGATTTGAAAATCTTGCTTTAATTTTTTAAACAGATGTCAATATTTTGGAATTATGATAAAAAATTTGGCGTTCGCGATTTTATATTCTCGCGATTTGATGCAAAACCGTTGAATCATGGAATTAAGTACTCGCGTAAAATAAGGAATCTACAGTAGCTATATAAAGAGAGAGTCGGACAGATCAACAGACTGGAGTGAAAAATGTTGAACCAGTCAACTAATATCTTTACTCTTTTCTCATTGTATCCCACAGTCTGGACCCTGGAGAGACAGGCCTGTATATCATGTTTGGTGTAACACTCGCGCCAAGCAGTTGGTCGAATCGCCTCCCTTAGAAATGTGGGTAAAGATGAGAGGATTGCGTCAGATTTCCACTTGGAACACTTCTTATTTCTTGGATTCCTTTCTACATAAGTCACCAATTCTTCCATGTACTGTCTGAAACAGGCAAGTAAAACTGTAAAGTTTGGCCATGATGGCATCATTACATTAATTAGTCACAATAGAATAACTCCTAGTATCAGTATAGTTCATATATCTGTCATTTTTTTTTCAGATCAAATTTTGAAAACAAACTAAGATCAGTTGCAGTCCATGAAATTTAAATCTGAAATTTAATTGACAATGACTATAACATATTAGGTAATCAATAATTACACATACCTGCCAATTTGTTGAGTGGGTTCTGTACAGTATACAGTTCCTTTGAACCCTGAATACTCTGTAACATATGGCAAGGCTAGCATTGTATTGTGATTGGACAATAAAATTGCATCCACCTCAGACAATGTTGTCATGCCAAACTGAAATAAACAAAATGAATGAATTTGTTTGTCTTTAACTCAATTCTTAAATTATATGTTTACCCTTTTGTGGGTTTTTATAATCATTTTTATCCTTGTTACTAATAATTCTTACCTCAGGAGCACAGAACTCTAGCGACCCATCTACAAAAACAGATCCTGCTACCTCTTTTAGTTCATCCCCCTTAAAAGTAAAAATACAAGCAGGTTCAAGCATACAATGAATATGTATAATGTAGCTTTATATTTCACGAAATTGGAGATACAACTTTTAATACATTTGAAAATTTATAGATGTGAAACTATTTGGATATATTCTATTTCAAAATGAATGGTTCAAGTATTTTTCTATTGAAAGATGAATTCATATCGTAAATGTTGAGTCAAAATCATCACTTACCAATATTTTGTCCTTTTCTTTATCACTGTGATTCCACTTTTTATCATAATTATCTGACCTGCAATTTTCAAAAGGAGATTGCATAGCAGCTTTAGCCTTAATGTCTCAACTTCAGTTTGTTCACATATATCGGTACACATATGATACATGTACTCTCAAAATGCAGGTCTTAAGCTGCAATGCTAATGTCAGAAATGCATGCTCTGTTTCTGCATGTTACGAAAAGGATAAATTGTTCTGTTTTCAACTCAAAGTAGAACTTTTATTCTTTACTTTGTTTCCTTGAAACAAAAAGCAAACTCAACTATTCTTGACTGGAATCCACTTCACAAATTACACTTACTTTGGAACCACTGATAATGGTAGAAATTTCAGAACCTGTGAAATATCTAGTCCACAGTCCAACATCAATGTCACACCCTTGAAGTGAAGGATGAAGCATGGTTTGCTTGGGTTTCCTGACAGACAGGACTGTAAGTAGCAAAAGCGATTTAGAATCTTGTCTTGGTGCATATGATTGTGTTGAATCATTGTTGAATCAGTTATATTACTTTTTTATACTTTTCAATGCTGAAGTTATGCTTTAACACTTTTCAGTCATGTTAATTTTATGATCTGTAAATATAGTTCTTACCAGTTTCATGGTTAGAAGTTTTCACATGGACGCTGACATATTGAAATTTAATCTGAGTCTCCTAAATGTTTAAGTAAAAACTAGCAAATATCAAAGCGTCTAAATGCCAGAGATTTCTACTTTCATTTTTAAAAAGCAAACATGGGCACAAATCAAGAGCCAAACTGCACGCTGTACGTGCGACATCTACCATCTGAATTAAATAAAAGTGAAAAGGAAGACTTGCTGACACATTTTGGTGCCAGTAGAGTTAAAGTGATGGGGAACAAAGGACCAATGGTTTGTGCTTTCTGTTAAATTTGAGTCACTTGCAGTGTATAACTCGTGTGGATTATCATAATGTTTCTAAGATTAAGACTACATATTATTTCTTTCAGAGACATGCAGCATTTGCCACATATCCTGATAATGAATCAGCTAAAAAGGTATCAAACAGTAGAATTTACTTTCTTATTTGTTCTTGACTTGCTTTTCATATATGGTTATTGATTTACCCCGTTTTGTTTTGATTTTTGAAACTGTAAAACTGTTTTGTTTTTGTATGGTCTGCATGCACTTTTGTCATTTGTATAGGCATTAACACAGCTTCACCAGCTGGAAGTTTTGGGATGTAAACTAGTTGTGGAGTTTGCAA
Source organism: Magallana hongkongensis (assembly GCA_015776775.1). Taxonomy (NCBI): domain Eukaryota; kingdom Metazoa; phylum Mollusca; class Bivalvia; order Ostreida; family Ostreidae; genus Magallana; species Magallana hongkongensis. Next base: position 693,149 of record VIAA01000022.1, read on the forward strand.
AAAATGCCCAAAGTGAAAATTTCCCATCACAGTTAGAAAAAACAAGGTATGCATAAATTGGATCTTGACTCAGTATTGTACATTAATTTCTAGGCAAAATTCTCTGGTTTATTTGCATTGTTACTTCTGTTATGTATTTTTTTTTTAAAGAAAAAAGACTGCAGATGGACGCGGAGTTCTTCAAGAAACGAAGGAAGAGAATGTTGATGAGTATCTCCCAATAGAAAATACATTTAAAACATGGAGGTAATCCTTAAATTTGATTTTTTTTTTCAAATATTGGTATTTGCATTGAAAGCTTACACTCATGAAGCTCCATGTTGTTAATAAATCATATGGTCAGATCCATGCATTGCTATTGGTGATTAATCTAATTAAATTGTATAGGTGATTCATCATTTGTGATGTAGTGAAATAAGTTTCATTGACTTTAATTTTCACAGAATGGAGTATCCTAGGAATCCTAAAATACATTATCTGTATCCTCCACCAACAGTCTCCATAGTAACAAATATTGCTAATGCCCTCGCTTCATATCCAAAGTTTTATGTTCAGGTAAGCACGTAACTTCGAGATATGTAGTAGAATATGTTAGAATTGTATCCTACAAAACAATAAGGGAAACAGTCTAGATATACTTGTACAATCTATAATAATTTCATGCAATTATTGAACATTTCACATGTTATCATTGGTATAATTTTTGTAGGTTCTACATCTAATGAATAAGTTGAATTTGCCTGCCCCCTTTGGTCCTGTCACATCCACACCTCCAATTGTAAGTTTTTAAAATTCTGTATAGCAATCAAATTAACAAATGTGTTGGAATAATGATGGTTTAACATGATTAAGGACATTACCGGGTAAATACCTGTATACACTTTACATGTGTCATTCATTTTATTGGGATCGATAGCCAGATGACAAAGAAGACACACACATGCTAGGGGCGGATCAATTGGAGGCAGAAGAAATGGAGGTTACAAGTGAAGAGGAATCTGAAATAGAAAGTGATACAGAAAACCAGAGGTAATTTCTCAGACATACTGGCATATAAGTCAAAATAATTTGATTATATCTCATGTGAATAAAAGTTGGTGTGCAGTTAAAAAAAAAGGAAGAGAATTTTTTTTTATTAAAAAAAACAACATAAATAAATTCATTTATAAGATGTTAAAAGCCATCAGCCAGCTACTAGCAGGTTATTTTGCAAGCCTTTTATTGTAGCAGTGTAAGTGTGAAAGAAGGAACTGCAACAAAAAGGCCAATGAAAAGAAAATCCAGGTTACCAAGGAAGAGATTAAAGTTAGCTCCCTTGGTGCCCCAGACGGAGACAGTATATGCCAAACCAGTACAGGGGATAAGTACACAAGATGTCTTTGAGCAGCCAACAACACAAGTCCAACCCAAAAAGATTGAACTTAAACTCCCAGAATTGGTCAATACTAAAGAGGGAGAAACAGGTTGGCAATTTATGAAATAATGGTCTGCAATATAAAGCAACATTTCTTGTTTCAAAATACATGTATACATACTGTATTTTCATCATAATGTGTCAAATGAAGCACTTGGCATTGATATTTTCAACCCTTTTATATTTTAACCCCTATTTGCCACCATCCTCTATCAATGAATTTTAAACGAGGGCAACTAAAAGCTGCCAAATACGTGTACATAACTTAAAACTAAAGTTATTTAGGTTTGTGTGAATTATAACTGGGAAAAATTGTATTTCAGTTCTGACGGGTAAAAATGACATCATTATGCATACAGTGCATATAGACTTGTTTCACAGACCTTTGTATTTCCTTATTATTCTATTGTCAGAACATCCGGATCTGTTGTCAATGGTTGAATCAGCAGAAGAGACAGCAGCAGAGGAGACTGGGGAGAGCGGGTTCGGAAAAATTGAGCCAGTGGAAAAGGTAATCTAGTTCAACAAGATGATACTTATCATAATCCTAAAAGATGGTTTGTGTAATTTATTTGCATGCTAAAAAATTTCATGGCATTTGCAAGAACATTGTCATGAATATTTGTCGCCATAAACCAGTTCTTAAAAAGTCTTCAAGATTGACAGATATTTGGTTAAGATTCTCTCATAGACTTTGTTGCAAAAATTATTCATTGCGATTTAATATAGCACTGTTAGATCACAAATAATGTCATGCTGATATACAGTTGTGTAGGTTTTAGAAATATGGGATTCAATGTTTACAAATCTAACATGGATAAAAACCATTGTATCGCAAACAATATGCTAGTTTATTTACGTGGAGTAATCTTTTCCTGTTTTTAGCCTCCACCAGAAGAGGAATTGAGAGAATCAGATCTACCATATACTGTAGACCCTAGCAAATTCTTGTCTCTTGATGACCTCAAAAATGGCAAAATATCCAAGTCAGGTATATACATGTACATGTTCTAACCATATATACCATATTCAAGAATTTGTTCACTATCTTTAACCAAGTGAGAATTTATTTATCATGGTCTGTTACCAATAATATGAATCATTTTTTTTTCAAATGATGTATGCATCATTCCCAGGTATTAGTACCATACTTAACATTAATATGTGCTATTACCAATTATTTGAATACTTCATTTATTTAACTACTCTGTGTTTCAGAAATGAAGAATTTCTCTGTCTTCAAGAATTATAACAGTGGGGAGGTTGCAAGTCGGTTATACATCAAGAATCTTGCTAAACAGACAACAGAACAGGTAAACATTACATGTACATATTCCTCCTGTTCAGTACCGTATATACTCGCTTATAAGTCGGTATTTTGGGAGTAGAAATTTGAATGAAAAGTAGGGGTCCGACTTATAGGCATGACATACAATCAGATAATTTTTCCACTGAGTAAAACTTCGTTTTTGGGTGCCATTTTGCTTCCAACTTTTGACTTGCGATCCCTATACTTGACATGTTCATTTTTTAATTACTAAAAGATAAACACATTAATAAATACATAGAAAGTTTCAACTGTATTTCTTAAAAATATGAAAAAGTATTTTTTATTTAAACAGGCAATTATTTACGCCTGAGGTGATAATAGCTGTAGGTAAAACTGTACTTAAAACTACACAAGCCAACAATGAGTTTAAGAGGCTAATTACCAACCCTAATCAGTCAGTAGGGGATAAAATCACTGTCATTTTATTTCCAGTAGCATTTAAAATAGTTTTTGAGCTATAATCAAGTTGTATTGAGTGTTTAAAAAATATAATGGCGTCCAAAATCGTAAGTTACAAACTTCAAGAAAGATAACTCTGTTTACAGAAAACTCTTAAAAAACATGGCGTCTAAAAGCGATCTAGTTGGATTACAGAACAGCAATTTCTGTTTAATACTTAAAAATCAAACACCAGAATAATTGCTGGTCTGTTTTAAAAAAATAAAGATCGTTTTATAATTATTGATAATTAATTACACCTGCATGAGGTGATAATAGCTATATTGGTGGCTGTAGGTGGCATGTCACCTAAAAACAACACAAGCTAACACACCACTTTTAAAAGGGGCTATACCATCTTAATCAGTCAGTAAGGGATCAAAATCACTATCATTTTATTTTCAATAGTATTTAAAATATATTTAAAGCTTTGACAAGTTTTCATTAGTGTATCAAAAAAAAATGGCGTCCAAAATCGAAAGTTATTAATCCAGGATAGATGTCTTAACACCAACACTTAAAATGCATTGCATTTACAAATGACAACAGAGGGGTCAAACACCAATATTTTTTTAGCTAGAATATAGTAATGCTTGATAAAATGTGCTTATTTGATCGACAATCTGTAGACTGATTATCCAGAAAAAATTACCCGACTTATAAGAGGGTCAATGGCAAAATCTTGTAAATGAACCTGAAAAATGGCAACCGACTTATAGGCGAACAATACTTATAGGCGAGTATATACGGGGTAGATGAATTGCCATATATGCATAACATACTCTTTAAAGGAACAGATTAATTGAGACTTAGAATACAATTTGTTTTCTACAGTAAATATATGCTGAATGCAAGTATTTTTGTTCTTTTAAATTTTACCCAATTCTTCCAGTCTTATTGTCAAGGGGGTATACATATACATATACATTATTTGATATAAAATTGGACTTAATTAAAAAACAGAAGTTTTTAAATGTTTCTCGTTGGGAACAAATGTGTTTTGTGAATATTTAACTAATCATATTCTTATTCTGGTTGGTATGAGTGTAAAGTAACCTCTTGGAGTACTAGACTGCATTAATTTATACTTTACAGGACCTTGTAAATATTTACGGAAGTTTTGTCAACTGGGATAAAGAACTGGAGAAAAACATGTAGGTTTCCTTTTATTTATCAATTTTCTTTTTTACATGCATATGTAAATACGTGTATTAGTATTATCTTTTGTGTGGCCTATATGCAATCTGTACTGTTACATGCATCAGTATGCATTGAATTTCTTTTGTCAATTAGATTTGATATCCGTCTGATGAAGGAAGGAAGAATGAAAGGGCAGGCATTTGTCACATTTTCCAATGAGACATCAGCAAATAAAGCTCTCAAGGAAACCAATGGATTTGTACTCAATTCTAAACCTATGGCAGTGGTAAGCAAGAATGCACCTTCATAATAAGTAGTCAAATACCTATTGTTTTAAATAACTGTAGTATAATTATTTGGTGGAAGACTTAATGTTTTTTATTGTTCTCTCTAGGGTGCAATAGAATGACAATTTGTAATTTTAATACATGCATGTTTTACATATTACAGCAATTTGCAAGATCTGCAAAAGCAAAAGAGACCAATGAGAAATCTACAAAGAAATGAATTCACCAAAAGAATTTTCATAAATACTCTCATAGAGCAGGGATGCCTTTGGTACCATTAACAAAGTCGATTCAGCAGTGCCTTAGAACCAAATGAACAATGGCAGAGCCAGTTAGCAGCGTTTGTCAGTTGAAGATAAATGTACATGTTTCTATCCATTATTGGAAGCTTTGTGCATATTACAAAAACAGTGTGTTTGAACTGAGAGCTGCAGATGTTGAACTTTGAGATGACATGCATTTGAGTTTCAAGAGCACTCAGGAAGCTTCAAATAAAGTACTTGATTACAAATGTAATAAGTTGTTTTGTTTTCTCCTCAGAAAGTTAATTTTGAGTTTTTCTGGCCAAAATACTATGCAATGGAGTTTTGCAACTGGAATAGCAGAATTTAAAAGGGGAATAACTCAATAATTTTTACTGAAAATTTAAATGTGTCAGTCATGTAGTGTTGCTCTAGTGAGTGATACAGCTCATGGACCTTATATTAAATGGTAACATTTTTACAAAAGTTGCAAAACACTTCAATTTTCATTTGCTTTACAAAGCAGGACAGAAAACCCACAGCTTACAAATTTTAAAAATATTAGAATTCAACATCTTTTTTATCACATTGTACAAGTAGATGTTTCATTGTTTAAAATGAATCCAGATCATTTTTATGTGCACCAACTAGAGATTAACTTGGCTAATCCTTATACATGTATATAAAATCACTAAACTGTCATTTTGACTAAATATGTCATGATATGAGGCATATATAAATACTTTCAAGAAAATTCTGAAACATGACATAGCAAACACAAATAAGAAAGAAATTTCATTATTCTTTTTTTATTGGTGCATTCTTTAAAACTTACACAATAGATCACATTTTATTTTATAGTATACTTGTACACCTGAACAAGTACATATATTTTTATCACTAAAACACAATATATAATTTGCCAAACCGGCGAACATAAAACAGCTAATAAAACATCTTATGTGACTTCACATCATCATCACAGAATGACAGTGTGCAGATTATTTCTGCACTTGAGTCACAAAAGCTTCACAATGTCTGAACATTCTTTGAAAAGTCTCTGGAAACTAAAACCTGTTGCAATAAATGTGTATCATATACACTAAAAAGTTTTGTTAAGTCCTGTTTGTTTTTATCACATCTGAATGGCTATAAATATGTTAGCACTCTTGCAGGCCTTTTTCTTTTCTCCTACGGTTGATTATCATAAACTTTCATCGCTCTCTGTGGCATGTAACTGAAATTCTCCCGAAGCTTCATCAACATGCTCCTCCATTCTCAGTAAAACTGTAATGAAAACTGAATGCAATCAAATTGTGTCCTGTTGAATAAAATCTAAATGGAGTATTTTTCATCAATCTGCCATGTAAAATAGGATAAGCATATGGTAATAGAATCACATTATATACATGTAACTCTATATCAAATATTTAAACATCGAAATATCTAACTCTAAATCAAATATTGTAACACTGAAATATCTATTAATGTCCCATTGGATGCATGTACATACGGTACAAGCATATGGAATATGAACAATTCTTTAAATATAACTACTAAATTTATATGTAAGTCAGCTTTCATAAATAAACCGATGATTACTGATCAATGTGGACAAAAAAACCAAGAATAAGGCATCCATTTACATCAATTTAATATTTCGAACCTACCAGAATCATCTATCTGACTCTCGTCTTCATCTGTGGCATAGCGTTTGTCGATGGCTTCCTTGATTTGGTTATTGATACCTTTGGGATCAAGTTCCATTGCCCATGAAAAGTTCATTAATGCCAAATGTGTATTACCCAGTTTTTTATGAACCTAAAAATTAAATGAGAAAATAAAACTTGTTTCAAAAACAGCTAAAAAAAAACTTGTATTACATATAATTAAATTAATTTAATATAAAATTTAACGAAGAGTTGTTCTCACACACATGGTCACAAAAAAAAGTATTTATACCTTCCCAATGAGGAAATATACAAGAGATTCTTTAGGGACAATCTGTTTTAATTGCTCTAATTCTGTTAGGGCCTCCTGAAAAAAAAATCCAAAGACATACAATAAACATACATGTAAACACAGAATCCATAAAACCAAAATCACCACAGATTTGTATACTGTTTTTGTAAGTATTATTTGACAGTAGAAGATAGATACCTTGTGTTTATCACTGGAGAAGAGGATAGAGGCTCTGTGGAATCTACACAGTGGGTTTTTAGGCTCAATGGAAATAGCATTATTTAGGGTTATAAGTGCCTTCTCTGATTTCTGTTGCGCATGTTGAACCTGCAATTAAAACCACATTCAATCAATTTGAAATAAACTGCAGCGGCTTAAATGTACATATATACCTACATTCTGTAGCATATATGGTTTAAGAATCTGTGAAAAAATTTGTTTACTATAATGTTCAAAATGAATAAGGTATGATTTTGGGCAAACTTTGAAAATGAACTTACAACTCCTATATGACAGAGGAGGACAGGACTCTTGGGGTTGATACTAAGGGCTTTCCTGAAGTGAACTTCTGCCAGACTAAATTTCTCTTGTTTTTGATAAATCATGCCAACACCATACCTGAAATAATTTTTAAATAGGATTATTACATGTAACTGTTTAAAAATCATCTATGAGATTGTCATGGTTAATATTGTCAATACATCATAATTGTAATTTTACAAGTACAAGTATTAATTCATATTTACCATGCATTATAATGCCTCGAGTCAACTCGAATGGCATTCCTAAAGCAGGACATGGCCTTATCCAGTTCTTCAGTAAACACATACTCATGACCCAATAAAGTGTAGGCATAGGCAAATCCACTGTCAATCTGAAATACAACACTTCACATAGTTATTCGTGTATTACATGTTACACAAATACTTTCAATTTTTTACTGAAAATTTTGACTTTAATGATGAAAATTTTTTCCATAGAGTTTAGACCCTCTTTTTTTTTAACTTGATACTTTCAGCATTCCATTTGATATTGCCATTTAAACCATTTATGAAAATGTGTATCAATAATCTTTTTTCTTGTGTTTCTGTATGTACCTGTATATTCACTTGGTTTTTAATATCATTGTCATCAATATTCTTACCTGGATGGCCCTCTGGAAAAATTTTATTGCTGTGTCATGTTCTTTTTGTAAGCTAAAACAGTTTCCAGTAACACACCATGCCTGCAAGAAATAGATGAAAACATAACAAATAAAATTCATCTTACAGAAAAAAGCAAAAACTCCATAAACTTAATATTCTATACGCTGTTTAAAAGGTGAAAACTATTGTTTATGGAATTTGTGAGTATCGTTCGAATTCCTCAAGTTTTCTAAAGATTGCAAATTTTACGATGTGTTTATCAGAAATTAGATATAGCACATATCAGTGGCACAATGTATCGTTTCAATGTGTCGTGTAGATATCTAAGTTTATATGAATAATAATGTACACTGTAAACGTAAGTACATAAGTACCTGTGGCGAATTTTTGTCCAGATCAGATAACTCCTGAGCTAGTGCAGATAGCTCCACTTCCTTCTGGAGATGCCACAAAGCGGTACTGTATATCTCCATGCCCTCAAAGTAATAGGGTTCTTGCAGCCGCATATCAGAAAAGTATTTCTCCGCCTGTTGTGGACAAAAAAATGTCAAGTTTATGTCTTTACACCAGAGAGCCTTATTGATAGAATTTTCAACTTCAATAAATGAGGTCAAAAATGTACCCATAATATCAATTAAAGTTGAATGTGACATGTACATTTGCATTATGATTAACAATAAGATAATAAACAATTACCTGGGAATAATCTGCCAGTTCAAAATATGCTCTGCCAATCTTACTCCGCACAAAGCCAGTATTGTACTGGTGCAAAGGTAGTTCTTGAAATGTCTCTATGGCTTTTTTACACTCAAACTGTGATAATGCCTGAATAGCCCGTCCAATGCATTGCAAAAGGTTTAGTATACCCGCTAAATAAAAATATAAATATCATAATGAATAAAATTTTAATGAATAAGCTGCAACAAATAAAACCATGAATAGACAGCTTTCATGCTTTGTTTGCAAAATAGTTCAACCTTCATTTAGTCAAAAGTATGACTATTTAAAGTCATTTATCACCGTTGGTGCCTTTCAACTGTATTAATTCTAAGTTCTGTCCCATTAGCTATCCTTTACTGGCACAGTAGGCAGTTGTCTGCATATTACATGTACATGTAACAGAGATGCGTCTTTAAGGTGGAATAACACATCATTGTAAAATGGCTGACCTCTGATTCGAAACGACATTGCGTAGTATTAAAAGGATTTTGTCGACAACAATATGTACCTTACTACATAGTTGAGTGGATAAAGCGTCGGGCTTGTGATTCATATGTCCTGACTTCGATTCCCACAGGGGCTTTTGTTTTAACTTACTGAATCGAATATTTTACTTATTCATTTTTTATCCCCAAACTACAAATTTTTCGCTTATTTGACATATGTACAGTTTATTTATCATTATATCTTTCATAATCAAATAACTAACTGTTAATTTGAGTGACTTTTTCCAGGTGTGTTATTCCACCTTAACTTACTAAGTGACTGTTGCTGCATTTGGAATATCTCTGTCTGTGTAGGAACCTCAGGGTTGCTCACAGGTTTGATGTCTAACTCGGGCTTCCTCTCGATACTGAGCTCCTGAGATTTAGTGTTCTTTGTTTTAGATTTCCTTCCTAGGGTTCGAGTCGACTGAAACCTTGACTTGTTTCCCTGGCTCTTGTTATTTTCCTGGGGGGGAAAAAGTGAATCAAATCAAACTTTATTGCCATACTGCATTGTATTTTCTCAAAAATTATATATCAAAAGTAACATTAATATCACCTTACCTTAACAGAACTAGAGTTATTACTACCAAACAACCGTGAACTTCTTCTGACTGGAGGTGGATTGTTCTGAATTCTGTAGTAAAAATCATTGGAATCTGATTATGAAAAAGCTTTAATTATCGTCAATTGTTAACCCTTAAAAAGTAGAGACAAAATTCAATAACTCATTTTAAACATAGTTCATGTGTTAATTAATTGGTTTATAACCATGTCCACTTACCCTACAGCTGGTTCCCTCGAGGCATTGTTAGAGGCTGAGGTTGGTTCTCTCGTGTTGTTAGTGCCATTGTTGACATTAAATACTGGAGGCTTTATTGGCAGTGCATTCTGATTTCTTCTTGTTACTGGCTGGACACAAAAATCATAAAAAAAGAATTTTTTAAAAACATGTCTATATACATGTGCATCGATGTGACAAGCAAATTTTCTGAATTTCATCAAATTTTTTCATATATTTTAATAATAATGTAAAAATTAAATTTAAAAATCACCTTTTTTGGAGCCTGAAGGTCTGCCTGGCAGTTGACTGGAGGGGATGGAGTAAAAAAGGGCAAACCAACCCGTGGTTGATCTGCTGAGGGAGTGATTGGTAAAAGACCAAAACTACAAAATCAGACATAGAAAAATAAAATCAAACATGTTCATCATCTCAAACACTGTATTTGTTCCTCACTTCAATATAATGCAAATATCAAATTTTCTAAATGTACTAATATTACACACCTGGGTGTAAGAGGACTGTGAAAGAGGGTTTTCTGGACTGACTGGTCACTCATCATCACATTTTCAGTGCGAGGCTTGACTTTCTTCTTGGTGCGCGGACAACCGAAGATGTTGGCAGGGGCTTCCTCAAGGAAGTTCTCGGGGGTGACTGAGATTTGGGAGACAGAAGGGGGCAAGGGCTGAGGGGTCTGAAAAAGTAATGGAATGATCATTTTAATTCATCCCACTAAATAAGAGGACAAAGTTTTGCTTTCTTTTTTTATTCAAATCATTTTAAAAACTTTGTGACATCAAAATTAAAATCACTGTCTAAAAAATTTCCATTTCTCTCTCTCTCTCTCTCTCTCTCTTCTCTCTCTCTCTCTCTCTCTCTCTCTCTCTCTCTCTCTCTCATCTATGCAGTGCCTTATACTAATCAAGTCAATACACTTATAACCATACTTCTAGGACATTTGTGTCGACCTCTGTACAAGCTTGGGGGCCATCTAACACCGGGGTAAGGACATCAGTGACCTTCAGAATGGGGATGGGGGCCTTGACGGTAGTGGAGGTTGTCACAGTGCTAGGTACTTCTGTCAACTGCATGACCGGTGTGGACTGACTCTGAGTAGGAGCTTGAAAGACTTGAACTGGATCAGATTTGTCACCTACAGAATCCAATGGAAAGAATATGAGGCATTCTATATCAGCTATTGCATTAAAATTCACCTAATTTTCGTCACCAAGAATCAGTTGGAAGGAACATAAAGCAATCTCCGCTATAATATTTATAATTGAGATATACTACTGATAAAGAGTAAAAGAGAATAACAGAACTTACCTAGTGAACACAACCTTTCAAATGCTGACCACAATAGTGGATTTAATTTAAGAGATTTCTTGTAACACTCGGCAGCTTTTGAAATTCTTTCTGTTTTACTGTAAGAAAAAAATTCACTGAAAGCTGTGAACTGGTACCTATCTTTTTTTTTTCTAAATCTACATTTATGTCATAAATACTTTAAATGAAAGACAAAAATAGTATCACAACAACAGAACCCTCTTACCTAAAAATAGCACCAAGAATAGAGAGAGCGTGACAGGACATGCTCCCAAACTCTGTTTCTATTTCATCCACACTTTTTGCTTTAGAGAATATATTCCCTGTCAGAACCTCTTCAGCTTCAGATAATCTACAACAATGGTTTGATATCCATAAATGCTTTAAGAAACAGGATTAGGAAAAAACAATGAGCGGTGTTACATAATAACCGTTGTCATAAATTCATTTTATATATCTAAGTTATATATGTATGTTACCAGGATAAAAAAAATAATTCTTAAGCTTGATTCCTAATAATAAGTTGTACATCAAAATATCTGTAACCACTTACTTGTATTACCAGGATAAAATAATTATTTTTAAACTTGATTCCTAATAATAAGTTGTACATCAAAATATCTGTAACCACTTACTTATATTCATGCCAGGATAAAATAATCATTTTTAAACTTGATTCCTTATAATAAATTGTACATCAAAATATCTGTGACCACTTACTTCCCTATATCCATACAACAGCGTGCCATGAGGTATTTACACTGTGGAGTGGGGCAGCCCTGTTTCTGGAGTAGACCATAGGCCTGCATTATATGTCCAGATCTGTAGTAACATGTGGCAAGCAGGTACAGGGCTTCATTGTTAGAGACTGAAAAAGTCAAACAAATCTCTATAAAGTTAGCAGTCTGCACAATGCAAGATATCATAATTACATATTTTAACACTATTAAAATTAAAGAAGTTTGGTGGGGGGGGGGGGGGGGATTAGATAGCGCAATTGCCCATTTCGTTTAGTTGTAAAGTACAATTTGAAATTAATTTTTTTCCAATTAAATCTATTTCATAATGTTACGATTTAAGTTTTCAATCGCCAAATTTTAAACTATATTCAGTTTTGAATATTTTAACAAACGATGAAAATAAAAAATTGCCTTACGTTTTAGTGGTATCAAACTCACAGCCTAAAAGCCTAGCAATATAAGGTTACCTAATGACTGGTGCTCCAACCACTGAGCCATTTCAGTCATGACAAAGAGTGTTGGCCATGAATTTATGGACTTGTATTATTTTTTGAAAATGTTTAATTGTTGGGATACAAAATGATATTTTTAATGTAAAGTTGGTCATATCTCAACATTTTGTTGATTGATATCGGATTGCTTTCCATTACACCTTATTAAGATTATGATGAAAATATGGAGCACAGGCCCACTCTATAAATTTAAAGAAAAGACTCTATTTGGAGGTTTTGATACCCATATGCCAGTTTAAATCAACATATTCCAATTATTAATCATATGTAAGGGTCTCAAATCGATGTTAATCTAAATATACTAGCATTGAATCATGATTTTTTTTCATTTAGAGGCATTTAAAACATCAACGGAATTTAATGGAAAAACACAGTAGAATGTAAATATATTGTTTTGAATGATTTTTTTTTTTAAACTATCAGATTTGTCAATATTTTAATTTTACAGTGTCTAATCCATCCTTATATAGACATTTAAAATTTACACGCCTTATCCACCCAACTTCATTCTTTATAAAAACCTGCTTAAACACGATCCCACACATACTGACATCCATAAATACAGTATTCACCTGGCATGCGAGTTTCAAATACCATTATAATCACCACTAACTAATGTCTAATGCCCACACTTATCATATCGCTAACTAATGCCTATAGGTTTCTATTAACATACTTAATCATTGTTATAACACTTTCCTTTAAAAGGCTTTTTGATTTGAAATTTTTTTCAGCAAGTACACAAAGGTATCATCCAGGTGATAATAACAACACCTACAACTTTGATTAGCCAAGTGCTGACAGTTCAGCTTTGAATAAACAGTCATTTATTTAAATTACAATGCAGTGAAAGAATGTGATGGGGTTTTTTTTATTTGAAATAAGATATCATTGAGAGTTTTTAAAAAAAAATATTCATTTTTGTATAATCCATATCCTGTCCTCAGTTCTCTAATTTTCTTTTAACCATGCCAATTTGTTTTATTTAATGGCATTTCTTTGTTCGTGTTTAGTAAAGCATTCTTCCTTAACCAGTACACTGTACAGCACAAGACTTGGGCATCAAAATATTACATGTATAATCAATGGTTAGCTGATACTCGGTTGCAAAATTTCATGTCTAATGCACATAACCTTCTTGTTATAAAATCATAAAACAATAAAAATCACTTAAAACAATGAAATTTTTTTCTCAATCACAAATGAATATCAATACAGTACACAAATGGAGACAATTGAAGTAGTGCTTTGCATTTGTTTAATATAATCTTTATTATGTTCGAAAGTTTTACCATTCCTTTCAAAAAAATTTCACAGCATAAATATGCTTTAAGACTTTACTATGAAATGAATAAGCATCCTTTTCACACACTAAACAAGCATGTTCTTTCAATTGACTTATGGTCAGAAAAGCATGTTCTTTCAATTGACTTATGGTCAGTTATGGATACTCAAGATAATAATCTGGATACCACCCTTCACCACCAAAGCCAATCTGAGGGGTTCCAATTAACTTATATAATTGGCAATGCATGGCAGGGAATATCCTCACAGCAGGACGTATTTGTAATGTACACTACTCGTCAAGGTATACACATGCATTTAATGTAGCAGTAACTCACCAGTCACCAAGCAACACATGTTCATGCCTGTTACTATTTTGCTTTCAATTCTGTTGCTAGGTAACAGTATTAAAGCATGAATTGTTTGATAGCACAGTGTTAAAACTTAAAACCTAGAAAATCTGACAGTCAACTAAGTACATTTTGTTCAATCTTTTTTCTAAATTTTTACAATTATTTATACAACTAAAGCACAAATCAATGCACATGATATTTCCTTTTTATAAAACCTTTTATAAGGCACGATAAAAGAGTTTGATTAATTTTGAACATTGTGGTTTGGCAATATACCTTCAGCAAACAGTCTTTCTGCTAAGAATGTTGCGTCAGCATAGGCATAATGATTTAATGAATCCCAGATAGCAGCCTACAAGAGAAACAATACATTTGCATAATTATCCATGTAGCATTACTTAGGTTGGCATGTCTGTCATCACAGAATGTAAATGTAGCTAAAATAAGATCAAAAGTAGTCCATAAAATGTTGATATATAAGATTTGATATCAAATACTATCTAAAAGAAACGGTTAAATTTTTACAATTTCAGCATATCTATTTTCATAACTTTTCCACTCTGATATATTACAAAAAACCTACCTTTCATTCTTCTATGTAAGGATATTAAGATGCAAACTATGATAATATATAAACGTTGCTATGCTTCATATGTGGCTGGGATTCGTTGTATTTCAAATGCATATCCCATTTTTTAAATATTATATCAACAATAGGTCGATCGCACTTAAATGTAAGGTCTTCACATGATCTATCAATTTCACTTACAAATTTTATCAATGAATTAAGAGTACAATTTAAGCTGAACATAAAAATTGAAATATCAGACAATGGGATTCGGGTATATCACAAAAGAGTACAAACAATGCTAATAATTTTATAGTAATTTGTAAAGGTAGCGATTTGTAAGATACCTCTATCTTACGACGCCTTACAGGGTAACAGAATACTTTCCTCCCATTTAGCACAATATGAAAACTGTTAAAATATCGAATATTTCACCATTTAAAAGGGAAAACTTTGCTAATATTACCTTTACAGGCTCCAATAACAACATTTTTACTTCTTTCCGATACAATCCGCCATTTATTATGGGGAACTTCCGAATGTCACGTGACAAACATATTGGAGAAAACCCAACTCAAACGGAATTGATTATTTTCGTATTTTTGACAGGTATCTTGCTTCGGCTTTTGTTCATTGAACTGTTGAATAATAATCCAAGTCGGGTGTCATGTTATAAACAAAGATATGTTTTGATAATTACCGTGAATCTGTCATTATAAGATATAGGAGTCACTCATTTCATATACGCGATAACAGAGGGGACTACTAAAGATACGGTTTTTAAAATTACATTAATTACAGCTATAGGAAGATCAGAACTCTCCTACCCCACATCTTATCATAGCATTATTCATGCAGGGACGTATACGTCCCTGATTCATGCAGCAAACTAAGTATTAATTTTACGTTACAGCACTGAAAAGGGGATATATAAGTAATAAAAGCGACATTCGTCGCGACCGAAAAAATTTGACTAACGGCTATAAAAATATAAGTAAGCTTTGCCGCGAATAGAGTACAGAAATATTGGATGGGGGGGGGGGGGGCAAGCTCACCAAACAAAGGTTTCACCGATGGTATGAGGGAAAAAATCACACAATCAATTTATCATATATATAAAAGCATGAGTCACGCTCTTCTTAAATCTAAACTAAAGTAAACTTGAATTGCTGCATATAAGTAGGTAAAAAATTAAAAGTAAGAGAGTTACATATTGTACAGACATTTTTAAAACATGATAAACTAAAATATAAATACTTTCAGGGGTAACTATATGTACGTACTTTCTCGCACTGATATTATAAAAGGTCATTGTGTTTGATATACATGTACATAATTAAATACTTTTTGACATCATATAGTTGTTCATAACCATATGAAGTTAAAGTCATTTTAAAAATATAACGATTTTTACAATACTGGTAATCGCCATGATATTGATCATATTCGCTCTTGGCATAGTCCAATGCTTTGTGCCATTTAAGATAGTGGTATACAGGTAGGTAAAACGATGAAGAAAAAAAAAATGGAAGGACAGTTCTTTGCTAAACAAAACAATATTCATGTCGTATGTTAGTTGAACTGACTACATGAGCTTATGAAAAAAAACTTTTAAGAGTTAAACAATGTTAAAATCATAGGTTTATTGTATTTAAATGTATTAAATATTTAATATTTTGATAAAACCCTGATCGAAATTATTTTTTTTTATGTGCGTTGACTTTTAATTTTGTTTTCAAAGTGAGTGATCTTTTGAAGTGCAATGTAACAAGGCGCTATATACATTTGTATGCTTCAAGATATTGTCACGTTTCTCTAAAATATTTTTCACCAATCCCTGTGATGCACGACAGACACGATATATATAGATTCGTTTAACAAAAACAAAAAAACAAAACCCAAGAGGGGGATAGGCACATCTCAAAAATGTTGACTAGGAAATAAAGAATATATATATACCGGTATAGACTTTGGGAATCTCGCTGCTTTATGTATATGATGTGATGTTGTACGATATGACACGATACCGGATACGATATATTAAGTATAAACGTATCATCGTCTGATGAAACATCTAACATATTCGCCATGAGGTCTTATTAGAGTATTTATTTCAGACTAAAATCAGTCTGTACTAATTTATGACGATTTTGATGGACCTTTTCTTTTTTAAATGAATTGCTCCAAGATCCTTGAATCTGACTTGACGTCTTTTGAAAATGAAGTTTAGTTCAAAATATGGGGGAAAATATTCAACTTTAATGCTTCATCGATCTGACTGGCCTTTGAGTCGCTCAATTTTCCGTTCGAAGTTTTTCCAATAGATTCTCAGACGAAGCTTCGGAAGCTTCTTCTGCATCTTTGCTAGCCAATGGCTTTCGGTCCACTCCGCCCCTCCCTATAACCCTTGGGTTTAGGGGGGGGGGGGCGGAGTGGACCGAAAACCCTAAGCAAGCGACGATGCAGATGCTGTGACAAATATTATCAAGTTGGCCTTTATATGCATTCAAAATACACAAAAAGAAAGTCAACGGAATTAATTAATGCAGAAATCACGAATCAATAAACATATTCTTAAAATGATAGAAATCAATAACTTTACGGGTCAGGAGGGTCCAGACCCCCTCCCTGCAAAATTTAAATTTCTTTATATTACATTATACAAATTACCAAATACATGCCTAGAACCCCCCCCCCCCCCACCCCCGACAAACTAAAATAACCGCCCCCCCCCCCCCAAAAAAAAACAATTCTGGATCCGCGCAAGTATTTGATGACCTTTTAATGCTCAATAAGGCATATTTCATTATATTTAAATACCACGCGACATATCGAAATTTAATAATAATCGTTTTGTCATGTGACGAAATTGTCTGAGCCGAATTATCTGAGACTCGAATCGTCCAAGTGCCTAGTGTGTAAAAGAACGAGGTGATCCGAACGTCAGTTATTTTTTTGACGTGGGTAGATTCAAGTTGGTTGTCAGTGAAAGTGTCAGACATGACTGGTTAAATCTGGACGATGAGTGAAGATTCCAATTACGGAACGCTGCCACATGGTATCTTTTTAATTATAATTTATAAATTCATTACTGGCACGCCAGTACAGATTTATAGATCATTACTCGATTTGTTAAAATGTTCATCTTGTCATCTTGCAGTGTTTACAACTTTACATATAGGTACGGTTTGTTTACCACCTTCACATTAAAACTCTCTCAATATGATGACTGTTATGTCGGAAAGCGAAGATGATCTCAACGTCGAGGAAGGTACACACTACATTGACACTCTTGACATGTCCCGTACATCCGTATATTTCATACCTGTCATAAACTGATAAACCTCGCATGCTTATTTGAATCCATTGGTCTGCTACGTAATCTATGTGCTTTAGTCTTTTAATTTTTTTTTCATTTCATATTAGATTTTATTTGGTTCACAGCGAATTACAGAGCACTGGTAGAGTTCTCAACAGCTAGCTTTAAACAATTTGGCCAGCCAGCTAGGTGTCAAATTTATAAGGTTTAAATCTAGACCATGTGATTATTCGAGTAGGACATCAAGAAAGTGAGTCCTATATCTAGAAAATATGTACACTTTTTGAGATTTTTTAGTCAGGAATGTATTTTCTATATATTTTATCCAACAGTAACACTTTAGTTTGAACCAATTTTAAACAGTCTAATGGCACAAAAATACTTTTTGTGTTGAATATTTTACATGAATTGACTGATTAAAATGTACAGTGTAAAATCATCCTTTTTAATCTTTCACTTGTATAAGTTTCCCTTTTGTTTCTTCAGAAATGCCTTTTGAATAATATTTATGAAATGATTTTCAAGTTATATGCTGAGCAGAACCGATACTCTAGAATCCAGTGCTGATCAGGTGAACATTCTTATTGAAAGTCTATGAACAGAATAAATAACAATAGGAGGTAGTGTTCAAGAGGCTTTCTTTGTGCAATATGAATGGGTGAATAAAAAATAACAATCTATGCTTGAGTAACCACAAAACCTAGATTCAGACCTGATGTGATACCTTGCTGACCAAATTGATACCCTATATTGAGCAATTCAGCAAGCTATGGAAAACTCTACCATATTCTGTGATTTGCTGTAGCATAATATATGCTAGTATGGTTTGCAGGCAGCAGTAATGTTCCAAATGACACAGTGTGGAGAAACATCAGTATGTCGTAACAGCAAAATAATTGTCATAATATCAAAATTACTGTCATACAGATAACACTAAGCAATTACTGTAAAATTAATTTTATTTGATATCAGTTGCATTACTTGTGCCACTCAAACAAATGATTAGATAAAATGAAATACCCCCGGTAGAATATCAAATCATGTAAAGAAGTGGACATTAAACATTGTGATACATTTGTTTTAAACATATGGCGATATGCACTGCGCAGTACAATTAAGTGCTTTCCTATATAGAGCTATGTATTCAACCATGCAACAACCCTTAACACGTACAGCTGCATTAAAAATCAAATGATCAACAAATTGTCTTTTGAATGATACACAGAAGAATCTGCACATGATATATGAATATACACATCTTAAATACAATATGAATACACTCATCTTTTACAATATTAATAAAATGAATGTCTTCCTATTCCTACTGTCCAATAATCTTTATGCATGATACATCTCTCACTGAATCTTTTGAAAGAAGCGGGAGATCAGATTTTCAAAAGATAATTCTAATCTGCAGAGATAAATTATAAATACATAATTCTCATACCGGTAATTATGTATCTTTTATTTCAAAATGCTTCTATTCTTTAAACATTATTGTAAATAGATTAACCACTTTATGATTTGTATCCTTTTCAACCTTTATGAATTATTATTTATTTGCATTCTACAAAGTTCTATGAAATATCAGAATGATCTGTTAATTAACATCAATTGATTGATGTTTTGTTGTACATATAAATGGATTAGGGACTTCAGTCTTGTTGAAAAAGTTGAAATTATATTTTAATTAAGTGAAGGTATACTAGGACTTGGTTGAAATAATCTTGAGGTACCTATATAAGGACCTGGATCTTCGCATATCAATACACATATTGTATGAGGGCAACAAAAATCATTTTATTCATTTATGATATAATGTTAACAGATGTTTGTTAATAATACCCCATTATATTGTTTTTCATTATACATATGAAATACGTACAGAATACAAGTTTAATATATAGTAACATCTGTTTTTATTTGTGGGTTACCTAATTATGCTCCAGTCTCCGGTTATACATGTAACAGCTTGGAGTGATGTACTGATATTTCCTAAACAAAATATGTTGTACCTTAGTAGCTTACTGTAAATTATTTAAAATGTTCTTATTGCTGAATTTTATGTATTTTGTAAGGTAGAAGGTGGAAACTGAAATTTAGCTATAAAGAGGATATGACACAATTTTTAAACAATCTGAGAAGGTGTAGCATTATTTAGATGCATGATTCATTATATATTTTGTTGCAAGAGCATATACTATATAGTTTCAGGATGCCTTTTTTCAGTTTATATATGGTCATCCTGATTTAACTGAATCTCTAGCAGTACATGTACTAGTACTTTGTAGGATTGTACTTATACAACATGAACTCTGTAAAATTGAATTATTAAAAAAAATGAATAATGATGATGATATAATGATAGACATGTACATGTAATTTCTTTTTCCAAAAATACAATATGTCTATGGGTATTTGATGGAAAATGATATTCAGTATATATTAATTAATCCCAGTGTTAGAAGGATTTTAAGTGTGTTTTATTATTTAAATTGAGAATTCAATCAGAGTTTCAAATTTTAAAGTGAATGAACTACGAGGTAAATGTACAGATCTATATTGCCTACTGAATGCATGAATTCATATCTAAAGGTAAAATACTTAGATTTAAAATGCAAGTTATTTGAAGTAAGATGTATATTTTAGATTCCTCATTGATCCAGGGAGAAAATTCAAGAGGGGGCAACAATGACAAAATAAGTGGAAAGGCATGGGGGCGTGTCAAGGTAATGTGAAAGCAGTATATATCTTGTTATACAAAATAAATAAACAACTTTAAATCTCTTCCTTCAGGGGCCACCAGCCCACCAAACAATCAATGATGTGAAACGATCTAACGATGTCTAGATATCATACACATCCTGCTGATGTTTATTTTTGTACTCTCTCTCTCACGGAAGCTTCTCTCAATCATCTCTCATACTTTTCAAATCACCTAATTCAATTGATTTCTAATCATAAATATTCTATATCTCCATCAATAAAGAACTTTTTTGGTATCGAGACCTTTTTGGTATCAAGACTCCTTATTCAGATAATAAAATTCAAATATTTTTTGTAGAATATTGTAACCCGCTCCCAGAAATATCCAAAGAGTGTGTTCTTTATCTTAGGCACTGAATTTTGTGAGAGGTTCTCTTACTATGGAATGAGAGGTTAGTCTAGCTACAGTAGAAAAAATACAATTACGGCAGTATTATTCATACACCATACTGTTGCAATCACCAACAGTTATATTAATCTTGCAGTTGTGAAGAATTCGCTTATAAAATAACCTTTTTGTAAATTTTTATTAGCAACAGTTTAATTTTTTTGATGATATTTCTGTACATTGTAACATATTATAGAAAGAAATGTTGTTAAGCCTCACATGTATCTTGTTTGAAACACCTGTTACCATTTCACATTTGTATTAACCGGTATACATGTACGTTTTTATTTGCAACATATTTTGCACTATAATGACTTTTTTGTCTAACATGTGTCACAATACTTGGCATTTCTAGAGAATAAAAATTCTACAAACTGTAGCAACTAAATCTGGCTATCAGAATCAAAGTACTGAAAAGACTGAAATACTTGAAACATATATATGACTATTTACATTTTCCAGTGTCTTTGTCTGTGACACTGCAAATTGATTTTGTAATGTATAGTCTAACACATTTCATCAATGACTATTTTGATATTTAATGGTACAAAATGCTGAAAATTATATAAATATAAGATATAGGGAATCATTATATGAATATTATAAGTGATCAAATATGGTCGGGCTTAATCAAATCTATCATAAGCCCTTCAAACTTTATTGGATTTGATCACACTTGACTGTATTTGATAACTTCATAATGCTAACAGAATGATTCATTATACCTATTTAAAATGTAGTGCTTGATTTTGGATGCTGTAGGAATTCAAGAATTGACAACTGAAAAAATCATGACTATTTTAAAACATTTTTCTGCATAAAAATTGACATTTATGGTTAAAGCATACTATACTTGCATGGAAACCCATATTATAAGTTATAACCATACCAAAATTATTGATAGCCATAGATTTCCAGAGTCTTGACCCTTTCTCTAGAATAATGTTACTTATGATACCATGCATTTACTGGGCTTGACATGAGAGCTTCTTTGAGTGATGAGGTTTGAATTTTTTCTTTGCATTCCTTATACAGCTGTCTTGATTCTGTACCTGACTAACTGGCTGGGTTTTAGTGAAGATGTGGGGACCTGCCATCTTCCACTCTTTTGTCATGCTGTGTTACTTCAGTCCCATCATTGGAGCAATCCTAGCAGACGGATACATTGGAAGATACAAGTAAATTTCTAACCTTCATTGAGTGGTCAGTGTTTAGAATGCGAATCTTAAAACTCTGTGTAGAAGTACATTAATTAGCAATTCCTTGAAAAATTGAAATTTCTATGATAAATGTTACCATATATCTGAGATTTTTTTTTAGGTCAGTCACACAGCTTGTAAAAATGGGGAAAATATGAAACTTTTTTATTCCATTGCATCAGCCATTTTTATATCCACTGCTGGCTCACAGATATGTTTGCAATTTAAGAAATTTCTAAAAGCAAGTGATACTGGATATAATTTTGCGTGATGAATATATTGCGATGTGAAAGTGATTGCAAAAAAGCAAAAATTAGATCATCGCAAACATTTTCAGATGTAACTAAGGTGTGTCTTATTTCAGAACAATATTTATTTGTCAAATATCATGGATTATTTTTTTTGTTTTATACAGGACTATACTATATGTCTCGCTGTTGTATGCAGCTGGGAATCTGGTTATGGCCATCACTGCAGTACCCCCACCTGAATGGTTTGTAGACTTCAGTTCATCATGCCATGCACTTTTTATAAATAATTTAGGGATGGCAATCTCTAACTGGTTGACAGATTACTCTGTCACAACAATATATAAAATCCTTGTCTGTGGCATATCTTCTCTCCCCTTGGTCCTATCTACCTCATACTTCACTCACAGAGTGTATGGTCAAAAGTCAAGGTCATATCATTTCAAGGTCAAATGTGAAGGTCATAGCAGAATTGATTTGAAAAATCCTTGTCTGGAGCACATCTTTTCCCCCTTTGCTCCAATCTGGCTTATATTTCACCCACATGGTGCCTTTTTTCAAAGAGTATGCAGTGACCTTTAAAATGATGTTTGCAGGTCAAGTGTCAAGGTCATATTGGATCACACAAAAATCCTTTTTTAAGAGCATAGATGTCTTCTCTATTTAGCCCTATTTGGTTAATACTTTACTTAAACAGAGCATTTTGATGAATGGCATGCAGTGACCTTGAACCAAGTCAATGTGGAAGTCATAGTGGATCTCTCTATAATCAGTTTTAGACCATACATTATTTCCCACTTGCTTAATCTTGCGCAGAATGAATAAAATTTCCTGTATGTTAGGGGTAATGAGATTGCAATTCTTTTTTTTTTGAAAGATCTCATTTTCCTCCAGGTATGGACCTGCTTTAGGGTTGATCCTGATTGGACTGGGTACAGGAGGAATTAAACCCAATGTGTCCTCTTTTGGTGCTGATCAGTTCAGAGCTGACCAGGTGAGCTATGTCTTTCGTTTTTTTTTTTCTGTCTCTCTGAAAGTGGGGTTGGGGGGGGGGGGGGGTATAAGTGTTTTTTGATAGAACCATTTTAACAAGAGCTTGGACTTTAAGTAGGGTGTAGCTATCTATTCGTATCTTCAAAACAAGTTAAAAATGACACAGTTTCAAGCAAAATTTGCATCAATTGCGTAGTCTTAGCTCAAAAGCCAGGCAGATCTTGTTGATTTCAGAGGCCATGGCTGAGTGGCTAGCAATGAAATAGACAGGCCTAAGTCACATTGCTGTTTGACACAACTACCCAAAGTCCAAGCTCTTGTTAAAATGGTTCTTAATATTAAATGTTTACGAGTACGAGTATTTCATTCAGTAAAAATAAACAAAAGCTCCAGGTGGATTTGAACTCATGACCTGCGGTTCACAAGCCTGATACTTTAACCACTGAGCTATGACGATATATATATGAATCAATTAATACAAACAGTTTAACAAAACATTTAAATTGCCATCTTGTGATGTAGTGTCTTAAAAAGTATAAGTCTCGGTGTAGTGAAGTACCTTAATCCAAGCAATTTTCTGTTGCTTTGAATAAATTGAAGTTGTAAACACCATTTTATCAGTACTCTTGCACTATATAAAAGAGTTAGCTTGCTTTATGCTTTGTATTTGTTGCAGGAGAAAGAAAGGTACACGTTTTTCTCTGCCTTCTACTTCGCAATCAACCTTGGAAGCATGCTGTCCATTATTTTGACTCCAATATTGAGAGGTTTGTGCAAGAAAAAGTGTATGAAATTTAAATATCCTTTGGACTGTATATTACATTGGTTGTCAATCTGGTGGAAGCACCTTTTTCTCTGAAATACTGTAGAAGCAGAAATATTCGTTGAGGATTTAATTTCGTTATTTTCGTTGGCAGTATAGATCAAAGAAATTAAATCCATGACGAATTTTTAATCAAAGTATTAATGAATACAAAGAGATTACAAAATGATGAAATTAAATGCCAAAGGAATATTATTTGGTTCAAAAAACAACGAAATTTTGACCCAACGAAAATATGTGCTTCAACAGTATAGCAGTTATTAGAAAATATGCATATATTTATTATATATATTTGAAGAAGTTTAAGTGTATATATAAACACTGAAGAAAAAGTGTACATCTGAACATTTTTTATTGAATAAAATTTCCAGGGTTTTTTTCTTTTCATAATATTTCTTCAGGAAAAAAATATCTTTATTTCAGCTGATGTTAAGTGCTATGGCAATGAATGTTATCCCTTAGCTTTTGGGATACCTGCCGCTTTAATGGTCATTGCCACAAGTAAGTGTTTTCTCTCTTCATCCTATGATACACAAAATAAGTTTTAATTAAAGTAATTTATGTTCATGTAAGTATTTCAAAATTTTTTAGAAATGTGGTGCACTGTCAATTATTAGAGATTTTGTTTTTCAAAAGTTTTGTTCTATTTCTTTTCTCTTAGTTATATTTGTTGCTGGAGGTAGTTTATACAAGAAAATGCCACCATCAGGGAATCTCATAGGAAGAGTTTTTAAATGCATCTGGGTAAACAACATCCTCCTGCTCTTGGCCCTAGCTATTGTTTTACACCTATCCATTCTTCCTTAAGCATGCATGAATAAAGTCAGTGGTTTGCATGACATTAATTGCCCATGCATAAAACCATTATTGTATCATAAAGTCTTTTGCTATGCTAGTAACTTTTGATAACTAAGATAAAAGGATCCTGACCATAAAAGCAATTTTGATGCCTTAGGATCTTAAAAACCTGTTAGAAGTTTGAAATATACAAGTTTCACTGAAAGGAGCACTATAAGTTTCTCATTTTTTATTGCACTGCCTAATGTTTATAAGTGGTTTATTCTGCTAGCATGTGTATAAAAATATTCTATTTGTCTCTAATAGTCGGGATTATGCGGGAAGCTCAAAAATTGCCGTAGTTCAGACACAAAAGAACACTGGCTCTATTACGCAGACAGCAGTAAGTTTGAGGTGAGTTAACATCAATTCAAAGCAGGAAAAAATTCCCTGTCTCCAAAGGGATCTATTTTACATTAAGACAGTAACAGTATTTATACATGTAAAATTCTCTGACATATACATGTATTTTTATATGCTCAGAATGATAATTTTCATTCATAAAAAATTTAACTAAATTCCACGAAAATGTTTTTGCTCTCAAAGTTAATATATTAATTTACTCTTAATTTTTGATACACTGTACCGTTATGTATCATTAATGACATTGAGATATAACTTAGATGTTTTCATCATGCAATTACAGCCAGAGTTTATCAAAGAGGTGCAGATTTTACTGAAGGTGCTATTTATGTTTGTTCCTACCCCAATTTTCTGGGCCCTGTCTGATCAGCAAGGATCAAGATGGACGCTTCAGGCTGAAAAATTAAATGGAGATTTGGTACAGGATTATTTTTTTAAAGTTTAAACAGGCTATTAGAACCAGAATTGCCATGAAATTACTGAATGTGGCTGTATTTTCCATAAATTTTGGAGGATGGGTATCTCTCACCCATGATAAAGTTTATAAATTATATGCACATGTGAATCTGTTATTTTTAAAATTACATCCCCACATATCTCTTATTACCGGGTAATATTTAACTACACTAAACCGGTTCCCCTGAATTTAAACAGATTCCACAGTATAGAGTGTTAATTTGTTTCTGTAGTAGTTTGTAATTCCATATGCAGCATGTATATTGTAATCTAGATTCATGATTTTTTTTCTGCAGCTTTACCAGGGTAAACAAAATATCTTCATTTGATACTGTATCAACCTGGGTAAATTTAAACTGCAACTTTCACTTTTATTTTACAGGGGGCATTGGGGACTGTGAAACCAGACCAAATGTCTGCAATAAACCCACTCATGATTTTAGTTCTCATTCCTATATTTGAAAAATTTATTTATCCATGGTGTGAAAGGTGTAAATTTCTGCACAGGTATTCATCATTTAATTTCTGCTAACAAATTTGATAAATTTTATTTGTGAGGACAGCTTTGTGTTATTAATATGTCTTTAAAAATAAATAATTGTATTTTATTTCCTTCAAAGGCCACTTCAAAGAATGTCAGCCGGCATGATCTTAACTGTGATATCATTCATTATGGCAGGTGTTCTGCAAATGAAAATTGAGGTACTTGTGTAAAGCTAATTAATTGATTGATTGAGGAGGGGGGGGGGAGAGATTCGCATTTTCAATGAGACAGGATGATCCTAATAATTTTGGGAGAGAGAGAAGGAGAGAGAGGAGAGTTTCATTGCATCAGATTGTAGCTTTTGGAAATATTAATTGTAGAATTATAAGTTAAAAGGTCATTGAGAAAACTTAAATTCAACCAGATAGGTCAACATCAAAAGTCTTTTCATGACAAATTTGAAAATAAATCTTTATACAAAAGAATCTTTTGATTTACTTATTTACTTAAGGTTTGAAATTGTTTGAATTTTCTTCTCCTCTTTTAACAGTCATTTGCTCCTTTACAGGACAGTTTAGAACCTCCGTTAAAGGAAATGGAATCTGGAATATCATTTTACAACACACTACATTGTGAAATTACTATAAAGACAGGAGATGGCCTCAACTTTAAAATAGCTCCTTATCAGGTGGGTTGATTTTTGTCAAAATAAAAATAAAAAAAAAAACCTTGTGCTTTTTGTTTTTGTTTTAAACAATTCCACAACAGTGTATTGCCCAGCTGAGTTGAAATAGTTGTGATTTGTGTTAAACTTATGGTTTTAAGCCATGGAATATGAACAAAAAGAAATGATTTTGCAATGTTGTTGCATAATGATAACCTTGTTTATCATAGGTATTATAGGACTACATGTATGGTACCACAAGGTCATCATTATCATTTTCCTTTTTTTTTTCAGAAAAGCATTTACACAGTGATAACTGCTCAGGAAAATTATGTTTTAAATGTGACATCTTGTTTTCCACCGCTCTCAAAAAAGGTGACACTTAAACCTCTTGAGGTTAACAGGATGTTTGTTTGGTCCAAGGATGGGAAAGACGTGATGCTCATTAAGGTATGTCAAAACCCTTTATATATTGCATAAACACATATATGTATATTTATATATCGTAGTAAATTATGGTATATAAAATGCTCATGTCGTTTTTAATGTCTATGACCTTAAAGATGCATGCACAAGATGTTTTATACCTTTAAAATTTATGTAATCTAGCTACCATGCCTGAAATAATGATGTTCAGTCGTCAACTTTCTACAGATTGTGCTCACACACTGATCAATATCTTATTAGATGTTTAAGATGTACATGTACACTGCAATGCTCAAGTATTATTTCTACTCAGAAACTTGGCCGTGAACCTCATTTTCAAATAAGACAAATGTACTGGGTTTGTTTCTGACTGTGTACAGAAATATATTTGAATCTTTTTAAGTCCACAGAGTTCAATAACCCCACATATATACATGAATGTATTTCCATTCAGTATTACCAGTATTTGGTTCTGTCCATTAAGTGAAAAATTTCAACGTGTCATACATGTAAGGTCAAGTGTATAGACCAATACTATGATAGTTGTCTTAATAAACTCTTTTCAGAGGCAAGATTTACGCTCCCATCCTTTAGAAGGAAAATCAAAATTAAGGTATGTTCAATGTAAAATAATTAAAATTTCTATGTGCCTATAAATATCTATATACCTCTTAGTATTCATGATGTGTTTCTTTGATTTCGTTTCATTTTTTATGAGGAGGATTGCACTGTACATATATATAGGGGAAGTGGGGGAGGGGGGTAGGGTCCCCCCCCCCTCCCCCCCCCCTTTTTGGAAAATTCAAACATAGTAACTTGAAAATAGGTCTTGGATATACATAATTACATATCATAGTGTAAATCTTAGAATCTCTCTTTAATTCAGTATTTTCAATGGAGGAGCTCTGCAAAATTCGCAGATAGTCGTTGTGTACAACAGCCATAAAGGAACCATTTCTAACCAGTCTGGCATTACTGTTTCCATCATCAGAACAAAAGGGAGAACCATTTCATCCCATTTACCCAGGACAGTAAGTTTTTACGTGCATGTACCATATTTACCGGTAACAGATTTGTTTTGTAGGCCCATGGGTACTGATTTTTGCAAAAGTTAGTTTGCAGCAGCATTTCAAATGCAAAAAGGTTGAATCTATAAAGAAAATGTGTGTTTTATAATTGATCTTTGGTTTCCTTCAATGGTCTTTAGAACCATGTTTGGTTGTATGGAATTTATTAGGTAAGAAATGTGCATCTATAAATGTATAAAATGATGTGTTAAATTCTTGTGTGTTATTCAAAGAAATGAATTGCCCTGTATCTTAATTTGACTGGGTTTTTTTTAGGTACAATCTATACTGGCAGGAGTTTCGTGACCAGAACTGGACCAAGCATAATAGTTCCTTCAGTATAGGGCAAGGGGCTGTGTATAATCTAGTGATAGCTAGGAATGGAACAGGGGTAGGAAGCAAAGTAATTAGGGAATATATGCCATAGGTCAATAGAACTTCATTGTCTTACACCTCAATATCTTAAAAACAATGGAATGAATGGATATTATAATTTAAGAAAGAACTATATGTATATGATAAGAGTTAAATTTGGCCCCCATAATTCGCCATTTTTTAAGTGTTTCGGGTACAATAAAATGTTAACTAATTTTTTAGAAGATTTGATATAAAATATACTTTTCATCTATTTATTTGATTTATTTGCACTCACTGGCAGTATATGACGTCAGAAATGACGCCATTTCTATAATTCAATCAAAATCGGCCAAAAATTGACATTTTTCTTATATATTTACGAATGGGAAATATAGAGCGCATGCTTGAACAAGGAAAATTTTTTGTCACTTATTAGTCTTGGCTAGATACATCTCTGATTAAAATATTTTATTTGTTCAAGAATGCGCTCTATGTTTTCAGAAGGAAAAACTGCTTGAAAACAAGCTGTTTTACGCTAACAATGCAAAAATGGCAGGAAAAGGTTGTCTTTACAATGTCATATTTCTAAATTGTGGGCACTTGAACCAAAATGAATATTATGTAAACACATCACATACATATCTGTATTAAGAAAACAAAGAATGATAGTAAAATGATGATGTTCATTTTAGGGGGCCATTTAACGCCCTTATCATATATAGTCCTTTAACCCATGTATATTTATTTTTATGCCTATTACATGTATTTGGAAGCCTGGGATATCTCAAAGTTTAGTCAGTCCCATTTAATTTGAGATAATAAGATTTCACTGTAGTTGCCAATAATTGTATGTTTAATTCCTCTTCATGAATACTTAGTATGTTTAAGTTAAACTTGAAAATCGTAAAATAAAAAAATTGACTTTTTAAAAATAGAACAACCACACTTGTAATATAAAAGATGCAATCGATTAATTTTTACCTTGCATAATGCACTTAATTCTGAAAAGCTTTCCAAGCTGAATGATCACTTAAATAAATATTAAAAGAATAAATATCTTTATTAATACATTTAACAAGTTTATAAATTTTCTGCAATTTTATGCTTTTTTTTGTAGACAGTGTTAAGTCTTTTGACCAGTGTGGAAGTGAATACAATCTCCATGGCCTGGTTGATACCTCAGTACTTTGTCGTCACTGTGGGGGAAGTTCTATTCTCCATCACAGGCCTGGCTTTTGCCTATTCACAGGTAGGCCAAGCATGTGTTGTATTGAAGAATATAGTTTATACAAAGCAAAATTATTATTTTAAAAAGATGGATCATCAACAATCAGTCCATACTGTAGTCTTACTTCATAAGCTTACTTGGTCAGTTGGTACTTACTAGTACCGGTATTTGATAGACTTAATTACTTAGTAAACTTACTTGATTAAATTTACTAATCCTAGTGTGAAATGTTGGCTCATTGTAATTGTGCATATATTTTTTTAAATTTCACATCTAATACACAAGTAGCTCTAATTAATCAGATGATGAAAGAAAATAGCATTAAGGTCAAACGACACATTCCTAGAAAAATGATGATATCAGCAATTTAAGTATGCTTTCAATAAGATTGCATAGAAAATTGCACACTCTGGTATCTTGCACAAATGTGTGATAAGGTACCCTAATTTTTGCCAGAAAGCTTGTTAAAGTAGTAGTAGATTGTTATTTGAGATTGAGGAATGTGCCATCTGACCTTAAAATGAACATAACCCTGCAGCCTTATCAGGTATATGCCAATATTGATACAGGCAGTAGTGGTATTAACCTATGCACTTTGACCTTTCTCCATTATCCTCCTTGATTCATTCAATTTTATGTCTGTCACATTTACCAGGCTCCAATCACAATGAAGTCGGTGGTACAGGCTGCGTGGTTGATGACAAGCGCGGTTGGAAGTTTGGTGGTGGTGGTTGTGGCTCAGTCACATTTTTTTACGTCTCAAGTAAGCGATTTTGTGGGTTATAAATCTTTTGTTTTTGAATTATTATTAATAGTAGTTATAATTGACATTTCACAATACAGTAAATCATGCATATAGCAAAGTACTTGGGATGAATGAATCTTTAATTGTAACAATGTAATTC
Organism: Magallana hongkongensis; assembly: GCA_015776775.1. Classification (NCBI taxonomy): domain Eukaryota; kingdom Metazoa; phylum Mollusca; class Bivalvia; order Ostreida; family Ostreidae; genus Magallana; species Magallana hongkongensis. The sequence goes on from VIAA01000022.1 coordinate 724,399, forward strand.
ATTATACATGTACGTCATGTACCTTACAATCTTGCAATATGTTTTAGGATTTGGGGGGGGGGGGGGGGGGGAATGATTTTGTTTCTTATAAAAGCATGAATTCATTACGATGTTCATAACCATGTTTTACTGTACATGCATTGTTGACAACAACATTTACCCAGTACAATAAATGCATTCATTCACTTCTGCTCTATTCTGCTCTAAAAACACTTAACAGCAAGGGTTGGATTTTTACAGGTTTTGGAGTTCATGTTTTTTGCGGTGTTGCTCACAGTGGCTACCATCATGTTTATGGCCATGTCTTGCTGTTATACGTACTATTACACCAGCGGTCATGGGAATGGCTTTGATGATATAGAAGAACTAATCATTGAGGAAAAGAACGAAGACATTCCACTGAAACATTCCAATCATCCCAAGCACAAGTGATCTCATCATGAAACAAATACTGGGATAAAGCCATTTGTCAAAGGGTTTTGAAAAAATGGAATTTCTGATGTATGATCTGATGCTAGACAAATTTCAGTCATAATAATATTTTTATCCACATAATTGTCTCGATTATTGCAATTGTAGGAATACAACTTGCTTTTTTAGTGTTCATGTCTACTCCAGAGCATCTTTTTAACTTCAATTCATAAATTTATCATTTAGGGCAAAAATCTGAATATCGGGGGTATGTTATCAGTCTTGATACCATTTATCTTTATTCATGTCTGAATGTTCATAATGATTTTTAGTACATAAATTATAGTACATGTAATAATACAGTCACATGGGGGTTTTTTTTCTCTCAAATTGTTTTTTATACATTTTGAGTGATTGCAACATTTTTATTGTGTAAGAGACAAAATTATTCATTTCATTGTTATTCAAGTGCCATGTAATCCTCAGCTACATTGTTAAAAGCAATCCCACTGATTAAAACCCTCTTTTGTTTTTATTTTTTTTTAAGATCTTAATGTACAAAGTAATGTAAGTCTTAGAACATGGCTACAGAAAATGCATATTTTTCTACTAATTTTATCGAAGGTTATACATGTACTTTACTAATTCCCAATCTTAAGTTACAAATTATAACTACCGGTAAATGACATGTTATGATTTGTCATGTTATAATTTTTAACTTTAGATTGGAAATTAGTGAGGACACATGCATTTACTGCATATTTTCCATGACAGAGCATTTGATAAGCATTAAAATGTATTTGTATTGCCATAGATGTTGGATTTATACACATGATGTCAACATTTTGAATTTTAATTCCAAAATTGTGAAGTATTTTCCATATACCCAGTAATTCAAAATGTAGTTTTATTTTGTTTACCACCAGTAAAATTATAGCTACTAAAAATCTTTCTGTCAAGTTACTATGGTTTAATTAAATGCTGTTAAGGCAAATGTCATTGCAGTAGGCCTAGAATTAAAGGAACTAACCATAATAAAAATGAAAAGTTCCATATACCGCGGTACATGTACAGTTGAACTTCGATATCTCGAACATTGTTATCTCAAATACAATGGGTATGTCAAAGTAATTTGTATGTCCCAAAGACTTATTGTTTTTAACTATTTTACCCTCAAATACTCGGATATCTCGAAGTTTTTAACAGTCCCAGCTAGTTCGAGATAACGATGTTTGACTGTAATTCATGGTTCCTATATTGAAGTATATGTTACACTTGCTTTCTAAGAAAAATTCTGTTTTGGCATGCATTCGTTAATTAATGAAAATAGATTGTTGACATGATTTTCATAAGCACAAAAGTACTTTTGTTCGAATTGTCATGTAATATCTTTAAACTGAGGTTTGGGTACTATTAACAACTTGGTTCATTAATGTGTTGTATTGCATAATGTGCAATAATGTGACGGTATATTTGATGTTATATTATTTGTTACTGAAGTTCCTCAAAATGTTATGGATTAATTAAAACAAATTGCATAAATTACTTTTGAAATGTCTTCAATGGTGGATATGTACAGGTTCATATCTTTGAACAGCCCTACGAATAGTGAATGCTTGTTGAGCTAGTTCCATTCTGACTCCATGTAGTTTTGAACATCATTTTAGATTTTATTACAACCAAGAAGTGAAGATGTGTTCGTTGGCCCGGTTCATGATCATATTTCTGTTAAAATGGCCATGACTAGTAGATAGGACAATCGCTGGTTTTTTAGCTCACCTGAGCTGAAGGTCAAGTGAGCTTTCCTAATCAAAATTTGTCCGTTGTCTGTCGTCGTTGTAAACTTTTCACATTTTCATCTTTTTCTCCAGAACCACTGGGAAAATTTCAACTAAACTTGGCACAAAGCATCACAGGGTGAAGGGGATTCAAGTTTGTTCAAATGAAGGGCCAAACCCTCTTTAAAGGGGAGACAATCTAGAACTATTGAAAGTTTGTTTGTTCTTTTCAAAAATCTTCTTCTCAAAAACTAATCGGCCAGAAAAGCTGTATTTTGTATGGGGCCAAAATGGTTCTACAATCGATTGTCGTTAGAAATAGAGGGACAAAACTTGGTGGATGTAAATGTAAGTGAAACGCACACAATTACGTTGTAACTTTACAACAGTAGTAGGATTGCTGGTCTGTTACAGTTCAAAGGTCAAAGTTATCTCCAGAATACAAAACCTTTTGAGAGGGGGTTAAAATTTAAAAACAAAAACATTTTTTTTTAAAGTGATTTTTATTAATTCATATTTCATTGCTTCAACTGAGAGCATAAAAGTTAGATGAAGATTAGCTATTAAAAAATAAATATCTGTCGTATCAGTTAAAAAGAAAATCACAGTAATTATCACAAAAATGAAAAATCCAAAATTTATTTATTTCTACAGCTTATTGTTTTTTAATTGCAAAAAGTAAAACCAAATTTGAAAAGATATAAATTTTAATGTTTAAAAAAAGGATTGTTCCCCCTCCCTGAGCGACAATTTCTACAAAACCTGTGCGCGCGGACGAGGTTAAACGTAGAACTAACTTTGAAGCCTAGTGTGTGATTCATGATGACCCGGTCACAACGAACTCAATCGGAAGGTCAAGATTTCAAGGATATTCGCCGGGAATTAATGGTGCTGCTATATGATTTTTAAAACATCGACAAAAGAATAAAATAAACGAAACTAAACTATGGCTGTTGAAGGAGGCTGGATAGTAAACCTCACATCAGCCTCTCATGTTTCGGGCCATAAACTAATTTAGCCAGGAAAATACCAACTATTTTAGTTTTAAAATTCGAACACTTGTCTAAATCTTTGTACAGAGCTCTTCGTCTAAAGGAGGGAAATATAGCCTAAAAATGGCCACGACCATCCAGCCCTCCTAATATTTTGTGACGGTTACATAAAATATTGTTATACTTTCATGTTAAATACTGAAATCTGATTGGTTAAGACGCAGTTCATAATCCTTTCTATTACGCTCAGCGTTAGCAACGCACTTAGCAACGGGTAACATTAAAAATTGTTACATGCGCGAAAATTATGCGCGTACGGTGCGCTGTATAATTCACGTTATTCCTATATATTTACATTTTCCAGTGTCTTTGCCTGTGATAACACTACGTATCGATTTTGTACTATATAACCCATAATACAAATGAAGCCAAATTGAGGAGCCAGCGGGGTTTGCTTATCTATATTTAAATATTTAATCGTACGATGGCTGAAAGTTATGTAAATATAAGTAATAAGGAATCATTCTTTGAATATTATGAGGTGATAATTTCGGTCGGGGCATGATCAAATCTATCATAAAGCCCTTCGGGCTTTATTGGATTTGATCACGCCCCGACCAAAATTATCACCTCATAATACTCAAAGAATGATTCCTTATTCCTTATATAAAAGCAGTAAAATTTTCTTAAAAATTAAGACATTCAGTATAACAAAATAAATAATGCATGTTTGGGAGGATAACAGTTGAAATTGACACCCCTCGAAAACCATTGTCAACCTCCGCTTCGCGTCGGTTGACAATGGTTTTCTTGGGGTGTCAATTCGCGGAGGTTGACAATGGTTTTCGAGGGGTGTCAATTTCAACTGTTACCCTCCCAAACAGGCACTATTTATATACTGTTATATTAGGAAAGTCAATGGGCCTATTTTATTGGGGAACTTATTAAGATCGGGACGAATTTGTTCAGTTGTTACAGTAATGTCTGATTTCCTTACAGATGCATTTCTTTTAAAGGGAGGAAAAAATAGCGATTAATTTTGCAAAAAGGTGAATTTTTAAAATAAATAAATTAATTACATTTCATAAAAGGAAAATCACCTACTACATTCGGATTCTGCTGTAAAGGCGTATTTTAGAAATGCCTTATATAATATAAAGAATGGTAAAAGTAAATTTGTACGTTACCGTCCTTACTACACGTACCTAATAATTTCGCTGAGTTGTGTAAGTTTTGGTTACAAAATTGAACACTCAATGTCAGTGTACCAAGCACGGGCCGAAACCTGGCGCCCCGAATGTGCACAATATTTAAATTGTTAAATACGTCTTCTCTATGCAAACCCATGGCTTGGGACTAATAAATCGGCGGTTATTTGAATTCTGTCTTATACATCCCCCGATCTTATTTGAAATTGTTGTTAATCCTGTTTTCCAAACTTTCCCTTGATATCGATGTATTTAATCAATAAAGTAAAAAAAATCGCAACTTGCCATGCGCGAGAGAAAGCAGTTACTGAAAAAAGAAACAAATTGAATTTTTTGAAAATTAAAGATTTTAAAAGTGAATTTTAGCAGAATTTCTTTTTTTTATTTACATGAACCTTCGACATTTATTAGTTACAGTCCTGATTGCTCATCCTACCGTAGTAGAGACTGTTTTGATATGCTCCAATTCACATACCTGTAGCTTCTTGGTCTAGTCAACCATTCGGAATTCTTTTACCTGTTTAAAAAGTCAAAAAAGTACAGGTGTGTGCAGGAGATCACACTGAGAGAAGCTGATCAGTGGTATATATCGGACAGTTTACCGGGATGGCAGTAGCGGGGACAGAGTTAGAGTGGGGGGACATCTTGGTCATCATTGGATATTTTGTAGTAGTAATAGCAGTTGGAATAGCAGTAAGTATACACACACACATATAACTGTGTCTGTACGATGTTTTCTGCACGTTAAATCACCGGTCAATGTATACAGATGTATATCGTTATTTATTCTATCAAAATTCTGTTTACCATCTTTTTATTGCAATCTATAGTTGATTAGAATCTTCTTACGTGGTGATAAACTTTGGGCATTTTCAAATGCGTAGATATCTGCACGTAAATGAAGTCGATGAGCAAATAACAATTCACATGCAAAGTAGGTATTGGCGATATTTATAGCCTTTTAGAAGTGTTTTTAAGGAACCTTCGTAATCACGCCTTAAATTCGATTTTTGGTAAATTTATATGAATGGCGCTCTGTAACCATGTATAAGATATCATGTGTCTAAGCTAATATATATCTTTACTACAAACCGTGAAGTTTTAATCGTGGTCAAATTTCTCTTTGATAACATTGTTAGCCTATACTGTGCATATATATATATATATATATATATATATATATATATATATATATATATATATATATATATATATATATATATATATATATATATATATATATATATATTCAGTAGTTGCAAGCTTAGCATTAATTATTGATATTGTTCGCCGGCAAAAATACCCGACTTGACGCTACATAAAATTTGGGAAATCGCAATTATTCCGATATAAAACCTGTTTTTGTCCGGCGGTTTTATTCAAAACTTTAAGTACACTGAGCGAGGATGGCTTCTTCTTTGAACCAAATTTTATGTGCCAAAATCACCGACATTTGTGACAAAGAGAATTTAAACACTGGTCTCTTCCAATATCGGGAGAAGGAAACTTGACACCCGTTAACAAACCGGCGAATAACAACAAGGTACCGTAAACATGATGACAGAACTGAAGTTGTCTTAGTCACCCTTTTTGTAAGGAACGGATAACAGTTTTTACCCTTTGTAGTAAACAATGACGTTTGTTGCCTTCATTATAATTAATTCCATATGCAAGTTGGTTATCTTAATAAATCATGCATTGTTTTATACATGGGAGTGCACGAGTTATTTTTCAAATTGTTGCAGGTATTTAGAAGATCGACTTTTAAAGGCCTGACTAACTCCGTTAAGAATATACTTACTGTATATTTATACATAGAGAAACATGATATCTTTCCAAGGTTGTTCGTTTCTTTCAAAACTCCAAGTACACTGTTTTGCAGAAAGGGTATTTACGAGAAGTGTCGACGTACATATATACGCAGTACACATTGTACATTTTAACATAGGCAGTTGTATTTTTGGTCGGCTATGCTCTGATTCACAAGTTAACAATTTTATTACTCTAACTCAGCAAATATATTTGTGCTTGATGCAATTTATTCTGTAGAACCAGTTTTGGAAGAAAGAATAATGCTACAATTCTTGGAAATACTTTCAAATTTTAATTTAGCGATGCGTGATGGAGGACACAATTTGGTTCATTTATTATCCTGTACCTTGAATGATGTTTGTAGGTCAAGTGTCAAGGTCGTCTTGGATCAGGCAAAATTCTTTTACAAAGAATATATATACTCTCCAATAGGCTTTTCTTGGGGTTAATGGTATGCAGTGACTTTATAATTTGAACCAGGTCAATGTGACAGTCATAGCGGGTCTTTTTATAATAAGTTTCCGACTGTATATTATTTCCCATTTGCTTAATCTTGCTCTGGTTAAACAAAAATACCTGTATGTAAGTGGTAATAAGATTGAATTAAAAGTTTTATGCCAGCTGGAAAATTTCTAAATTATAGGACAAGGTAAAAGAAAAATTCTCTGAAATGCTTCTCATCCTATTGTCCAGTTATTTATGCGGGACCTTTTGAGATGGTCACCATCTCAATGTTGTCTAGTTTAATAAGAATTATCAAAGTATGCATACGTTTCTTGTGAAAAGGAAATACGATGTTCCTTTACTAGAAATTAATTATATTTTTCATTTTATTTTTCGTGCCAACGAGAGATATTAATATAAGTTGTAGAACTTGTTTATCAATCGTTGTAAAATAAATAAAGTTCAGTTCAATTATATTTTTCATTGAAATGAATTAAAAGGGAAATGTAATTATTTACAATGTCCAAATTGTAATAATATTTAAATGTTTTATACGACTTGAAATTAGATTAGAATTAAAATACATGTAAGATTAAATTAATGATTTTTTCCCATTTATCAGTGTGTCAAATTGTAAATGTTGAATCTACTGGATGGGTATTAATACAAAATTTGCAAGCTGTCATTGTGTGTAAAAAAAAAATATATATATATATATATATATATATATATATATATATATATATATATATATATATATATATATATATATATATATATATTATATATACACTATCAATCCAGTAAATTCAAAATTTACAAAATGACAAACGACATACCTTCATTTATGTCGACTATTATATATAGATGTCGTTATATTTCAAAGAGATTGTACAAAACAAGAATTAATAATAATAATAAACTGGCACATCGAAATTCTAATCTATTCAAACCATCTATACATATATATTATCATATGCAAAATTATCGTCCGTCAAATATTCAATTTGCAAAATATATACTTATTTTACAATCCATGATTCGAAAGATGAAAGCAAACGAATTCATTTATTTATTTATTTTTTAATTTACGGACAATCCTCGTAATCCACGCAACTTATGCAGTGATACAAACTGTCTTCTGTTGAAATGTTGCACGTTTAAAGACATTTAACGCCGTAGAACGTAGCTGAGATGAATGTGCATTGTTGACAACAGAGAGCGAAATTTTTGAGGCATTATCGGCCGACGCTCTTGCGACCTTTGCGTTTCAAACATCGGCTGGTTTCCAAAGCCGGATCTCTCACTTCCTGGTGCATTTCTCGGGCATTTTTCGAGATAACTTTGTGTATGTAGTCATCACAATTGATAAATTGTCCACGTCTTAGTAAAACTACGCAAATCAATTTGTCTGGCCGATAACGCCCTAATATAGATAAAATTCTAAGGATCGGCAATCCAATGAAACGGGTACATTTGTGGGATCCTTTAAAAAATCATTAAACGTTCAAAGCGATGAGGTTTTGATTAACCACATGTCAAGAACAAAGACGGGGAAAAAAAGATTCATTCTCTCTTGGTTTCAATGGTTTCAATTTTCAATTTTTTTAATCGGTTAAGGTGCAGCAACCCAAGGAAAAGAGACATAACTCTTATATATAACTACATGTCAAACCAAAAGTCGATTTTTATTAATCTTTGCACGGCCAGGTGTAAATATATTTGCTAAAATTATAAGATGCACGTTCAGGTTATTCTTGTTATAGAAGTAACAACCATTATTACTTATTTGTTATTTTCGAAGATCATATATATTTTGATTATTTTAGTCCTATTATATCATGCGTGTATTTTATTTTTCATTTAAGTTCATAGTTGGAAAATATACTCTATATTATTTATTTCATTTTTACATCTTCTTTACTTGCATTTCAAACTCAAAAGTTCTAGCTGTTAGCTGCAGGTCTGTATCTCCCGGTCTGAAAAAAAATTCGGTTGGACATCCTTGGTCGTCAATCCGAATGTTTTCAGACTGGGAGCTACAGACCTACAGCTACTAATTCTGTCTCTACAGATCTAGAGGAGTGCATTATGTTTTGACAGTCCTTAGAACGACTTTATCGAATGTGTAAATAATTTTGAATGAGCCTGCGAGCTTTTTGTTTGTATATTTGCTTCTCTTTTCTTTAGGTGTCCGTGTGTCTTTAACACAGAGCAACGTAACCTTAGAGCCTAAAAGTCGGACTTTAAATCAACTGTAATTTCAAAAAAGTTATAAATTCCCTCGGTCTGAACATTTGAATTCCTTTGCCAATGTTACACACCAACCGCTTAAAATGCATAACGTCAAATAACAAGAAGTTTAATATAAAGTACTCATAAATCACTCGTTCAAAAAAAAAAAAACTTACCCTCAGGTGTGTTTGCTCAGATATATTTTAATACGTTTATATTTGCATTACAGTCATCATGCAGAAACAGAGGCAGCGTGGGAGGGTACTTTTTGGCGGGAAGGAACATGCACTGGATACCGGTAAAACAACTCTTACAGAGCTTTTTGAAAAATACGTGTCCCGTCTTTATGATAAATGTATATTCAACTCACGTTTGAATTGTGTACCTGTGTAGCTTATACAGCTTATATATTACGCTACAACATGCATGGCGACTATACTCTTATGATGTGCTTCAGAGTTTCCAATTTCCAAGTTCTTTTTAACCTATTGTACAGCCTCCAGTCTAATTAATCAATGCATAGGTACAATTATACAATCTTGTTACATTGTTTATAGTAACATTAGAGTGAGGATAGACACATTATAACCACTGACATTGTAAAGATCTGGTGGAGTTAGCCTTTCCCGATAACACCTACACTTCCCTGGTCACCAAAATCATTACCTACATGATTAGCTTTAGTAATTTAGGACATCACATAAAGTTCAATATGGATAGTTTACTAATAAATTGATTTGTTTAAATAAATGTTTAATTATCAAGTCAATCTCGAGATTTCTCATATAACCGACCCCCCCCCCCCCCCACCCCAAAGAAAAAAAAGAGGAAGAAACGTTTTAGCCTTAGCTAAAGTGATATTTTATTTTCTACACCAATTTGATATATTTGAGATTAATCATAATCTAAATAGTATTTTTTATACCTTGAAATACCTTTTTTATTCCTTTTTTAAACACCTATGTTATGTCTGCATTCTAAAGGTTGGCCTGTCCTTGTTCGCCAGTAACATCGGGAGTGGTCACTTTGTGGGCCTGGCCGGATCAGGGGCCTCCAACGGGATAGGAGTGGCAGTCTTCGAACTCAACGTAATCTGTGTTTTGTATTTGTTTTAATTTTTTTTACATATATAAAACCCGTAGATATTGAAAACTGAGAAAAGGAAAAAGGGCTGTAAACTTGTTATTATTATGATATATAATGATTCAATGTTTTGAAACCATTCGTATTCCAGGCCATATTCATCCTGATGCTGTTGGGATGGTTGTTTGTCCCTGTCTATGTGGCCGCTGGCGTAAGTCTCTTGATTTCACACTGGTATACATGTACTAATGCGCGTATTCATTAATGGATGAAAAGGATCAAAATAAATATTTTTTTGCAAAACTGACGCCTAAAATTTTTAATTTGTATATACATGAATCTACAAAAGAAAAATGCTAATAAACCTGAAACAATTTCATTTTTACAATTTGTTCAAATTAAATGAATTTTCAGGTGTTCACAATGCCGGAGTACCTGAAGAAGAGGTTCGGGGGCAGCAGGATCCGTGTTTACCTCTCAGTACTGGCTCTACTGCTCTATGTATTCACCAAGATTTCAGTAAGTCGTACAGATCAAGAGAGGGAAAGGAAGAGAGAGAGAGAGAGAGAGAGAGAGAGAGAGAGAGAGAGAGAGAGAGAGAGAGAGAGAGAGAGAGAGTAAAATAAAACTGTAAAATGAGAGAAATGTTTTCTTTATATCCTTTAAAATTGATGTATTTTTATGGTGGAAAGAAAGAGAGAGTGAGGAGAATACATAAAATCTTTATGATCCTTGATAAAACTGTTTCAAACAACTTTCAAAATACTATCTTATTGCTTTTCTAGGCGGACTTGTTTTCTGGTGCGTTGTTCATCTTGCGGACCTTTAAGGGCTTTGACCTCTATTTGGCCATTATCATTCTTCTCATCATAGCTGCCCTCTTTACAATCACAGGTAAACTAGGTGGACGAAAAAGATTGCAACTCTCTATGTAGGATCTTCTTGTAATATAAATAGTTGACGGAAGAGTAATTTAACAGATGAACTGTTTTTCTCGTTTAGGCGGACTGACCGCTGTGATATGGACCGACTCCATTCAGGTGTTGATCATGGTCATCGGAGCTTTTCATCCTCATGGTGATGAGTAAGTGTGCATATAGCGTACATTCATTGGCCAAAATACCTAAGACCAATTTGTGGCGCATTCGTGCCACTCGATCACAAACACACTCCAGTTAAATAAAAGATGTCATTTCATTAATTATATTTTAATTTCACAAATTTTTATTCATCTTGGATTTTAAAAAGGTCCATTTTAAATGGTATACATGTATTTGTAAATATATACCTTAAAAAAACCAATCATCTCAAAAGACACATTGTTTTCTGTCCTTCAGGTTTTGTTCGCGTTGGAGGGTATGAAGAAGTTGTACGGAGATTTTTCGAAGCCTACCCCAATACAACGTTACTGAACTACGACAATGCCAGCTACCCGTACTGGAAGTGCGGCATACCCCCCGAGAACTCGATGAACCTGGTGAGGGCCTACGACGACGGCTCCCTGCCCTGGCCAGGCATCATGTTTGGACTTGACCATCTCCTCTGTCTGGTACTGGTGTTCTGATCAAGTGAGTACTCCACCGAGCGGGGATTTTATGTGTGCATATGGGGGAGGGGTAGGGAAGAATTTCTAATGCAACTAGTCACTAAGCGAACACTTTGAGAAGAAGCACCAAACTACACAATGAATGACTCATTAATTTCTTTTTTCTATCTTATATCTTAGAGGAGTTGTAAATATATACTCCACCAAAATATCTATGTATACAGTATAGTCGATCATATGTTTTACCTATGTTTTATATGTAACTTTATAAGCATTATTTTTTATAGGTCATTGTTCAGAGAGCTCTTGCCGCCAAGAACATTGCAAACGCAAAGGCAGGAACCATCTTAGCCGGATACCTGAAGTTTACACCCCTGTTTCTCATTGTGTTCCCCTGGAATGATCTCCAGGATCCTGTTCCCAGGTGAAAAAACAAAAACAGATTGAGCAATAAATACGTTACCTGTAGCAATCATCATTAAACATGATGAAGGAGTCCAGGTTCAATCCGTCTAGTATTGGGGTTAATTGAGGGCATAAAAATTAATAACATTGTAGGTGACATTAATTGGATAAATATATTTATGGATAAGATGATATTTTTATCTAGTTCGTTTCCCCTTAGATACCGTTGGCTGCGCTGATCCCGGATATATGTGAGAGAGAATGTGGTAGTCGGGCCGGATGTACGAATATCGCCTACCCTGATCTTGTGATTGAAGTCATGCCGGCGGGACTGAGGGGGACTGATGTTGTCCTGTCATGATGTCTGCCCTTATTTCGTCCTTGACCTCCATCTTTAATAGCACCAGCACAATTTTCACCATCGACATCTACAAGCGTATTCGAACACACGCTAATGACGTAGAACTCATGATTGTCGGAAGGTATGGTGTAAATTCTTAATTTCACTGCTCAAATGTTCGTTTGAGATTTCAGATTACCATTGTCCCCGTCCCCGGACTTCCAAAAACAGTTGCACTGCAATGAAATATCAGAAATGTATTAAATGTTTGAACGCAGATGTCATTTCTGGTATCTATTGGCAAAACATCCTGTATTTGCCCTTTCTCTCGTTTTCTGTTTGACTGTCTCTCCGTCTCTCTGTTTGTATGTCTGGGTTTTTTTTTATGTTTGTTAATTTTCCCCTGTCTGTCTATCTGTCTATGTACAGTATATAACTGTTTGTCGGTGGGCAATATGTGCTTGTGTTGGTCGGTATCTCCATTGTCTGTTTGTTCGTTCGTCGGTCTTCTTTCTATTGGTTATCTATTCATCTCTCTGTCTGTCTGTAGGCTATGTGTCCTGGTGTTGGTCGGTATCTCCATCGCCTGGATCCCCATCGTACAGAACGTGTCGGAGCTGTTCCACTACATCCAGGCCATCACCTCGTTCCTGGCGCCGCCCGTCTGCGCTGTCTATGTCCTGGCGGTGTTCTGGAAACGGACCAACGAACCGGTAACACTACACTCATTTCTAGCATTTACATTAGCCCGCTGAGATATTATTTTAGCTAATGTTTGGGCTATCGATTTTTTTTTGGCCTTCAGTAACTCTAAATCACTCATTCTTCTGTACTATTTCGGAAACAATGTGCCCGCGTTAACAAGGCTATACTGTAAAAGGCTATGAATAATTTTGATAAACTTATTGTAAATGAAAGAAAGCTATAATATACGTACATAGGTTGTTTTCTTTTCCTTCTAGGGAGCGTTTTACGGTCTGATGATCGGGCTAGTGGTGGGACTGACCCGCTTTATCTGGGAGTACGCGTACAGCGTGCCGGCGTGCGGAGAGTCCGGCGACAACCGGCCGGACATCATCAAGAAGGTCCACTACCTCCACTTCGGCATTATTCTGTTCGCCATCGTCTTCTTCTGTACAATCATCATCAGTCTGCTCACGCCGCCCATCCCAGAGAAATGTGTAAGTCTGCTAAGTACAATGTTACAAATAGCACGAGGACGTGTTTTTATTTTGATTTTCCTAATAAAATTGTTATTAACATCTAATTCAACATTTGAAGTTGATGAAATAGACCGGTAACAAGAAAACTAGATGCGTTTCGTCGTTTTTAACATGAATTTTTAATCAAAAAACGTTACCTGTAATTTTCATGACAAAATACCTCTCTTAAAAAAGAAATTGAATTTAAGAGAAAAAATACATATAACATATTCTTTATCAGAATGTCAATAGCAAGAGACTGGGTTTGCCATCTTCGGTACCAAAAGTTTTGTCTCCTACCTGATAAAAGAAATATATATGTATGCATTTACTATCTTTGTAATGTTGTTCGTTTGTGTGTATTTAGCTTCACCGCCTGACTTTCTGGGGTCGCTTTGACACGGCCGAGCGGGAGGACATAGATGCTGAGAAGGACCAGAAGGAACTAGAGAAGAGGAAGCACAAAGTGGCGTTCAAAAACTTCGGTAAGTCCTGATCACATTCTGCTCTAGTCACATAGGAAAGACAAACTAATTTTTAAATTCATAAGTTTAATATTAAACTAAAATTTAAAAATTATACAATCAATAAATTAAAATTAAGTTAACATATAATCAATTTATTGATATTCTGAAACTACGAAGTTCAAAAAAGATAATTGTGTTCAAATAATTTTTTCCCTTTTTAATGTTTTCGATTTCAAAAACTCACGTTTTATTGATGTTTTTTTTTTTCATGAATCGCTTATTATTTATTAATTTCAGCGCACGTAGAGGAGGGTCAGCCAATATATAAGACTGCCCTACAATGGATCTGTGGGGTAGAGAAGATGGAGGCCGCGATAGAGTTGACAGAGGAACAACAGAAGGCCCTTGAGCGCAAGCAGAACTCCATCCACGAATCCAAGAACCAGAAGATTGTGACCAGTGTCAACGCCGTTATTCTCATGACGTTAGCCATATTCCTTTGGGGATTCTATGCGTAAAATTAAATCAGCTTGATGCGAGCAGTGTAAATGATTACCTTCCCATAGCTTTTATATCTAGATGTAGGACTTTTCATATACAATGGTATACGTATATTCTATTGGTGCTTTCATCTAAAGAAAGAAGTCCCACATATGTTTATTACGTTGAAATCAATAATGCAGTAATCAAGAATTAGAAAGGCACATATCATGTTTTATTACAATTGTAAAATATTTGTATTGGGCGGAGAATCAAGTAAGTTGCTAAAACTTGTGTTCGAACTTATTGTATATTAATATACAATAGACTATGTTCAAACCGGAAAGGCAAAGATTACATTTGTATATACATGTAACACATGTTTTAGGGCAGTTTTTCTCAGCACTAGATTTATACAATAAATGAAAGTTAATTTGTACTATTAAACACTGCAAATACTTTGTATATTATTTGACAAACCCCATACATTGTCTCAATTTTAGTCGGTGTCTCAAGATTAGCCAGTACAGTCAACTCAAAACAGTTGTAAATACATGTACATGTTCTAGTATATATTTATATTTGAATCTATTACAAACTTGAAAGTATTAATATGCAATGGATCGCGGAAATAGTGTGTTTTCCCGAACCTTAAAATGTATTAATAATTACTGTCGTTAAAAGGAGAAAATCAAATATAGTCTTAAATATATTATCATGATCATTTGTGTGCTGAATTTTCAAGTTATATCTCAATGTGAGTACAACTATTATGTACACATTATATGGTTGATTTTTTTTACAGGTGTATACACGTACTTCTTATATTTTATGAATTTATATTTTTGAATAAAGTATATAGAAATGACAATGTTTTCTATAATTATGTTGATATTCACGAACATGTCCGTTCTCGAAATGAATGTGAATGAGGAAGACCTAAAGCTGCTTACAGTAAGTTATTTCTACGTTTAACGCCATCTTCGAAATACCAAACCTATCAGGGATATAAAATTAAAACAAGCAACATCTTAAAACAGTAATACACAGTATCAACTGTATTCAAGCTACACGTAACTAGCTGTGTAATCAAACTTTCATGCAGGCACGTAGCATCAGGGGGGGGCCAGGGGGGGGCCTGGCCCCCCCCCCCCCACTTTTTCTCGCCGCAACAATTTATTTAAAATTTACATATAAAAAAATGAATTATAATGGAGTTGGCCCCCCCCCCCACTTTTTCGGAAGTTAGTAAAAAATTGATATGAAAATAAGGAAATGAGTAGTCAAATTGAAGTTACAAGTTACACCCCCCCCCCCCCTACGGATTAGGAATTTCATGATTTGGAGGAAAAAAAATTTTGGTAGGGAAGAATTTTTTTGGAAGTATAGTTGAGGTCTACCCCCCCCCCCCCCCCCCCCCCCCCCGGATTAGGATTTTGAAGATTTTTGGAAACTTTAAATTTCCCTTTTTTTTTCTTTTTTTTTTTTTGCTTGTCAAGATTTTTTGGATGGGTCTGGCCCCCCCACTTTCAAAAACGATGCTACGTGCCTGTCATGTCAGTTAAAAAGGAAATTTCATTGAGTACTAGTATCCGATACAGACACGTAGCATCGTTTGTGAAATTGGGGAGGGAGAGGGGAGTTGAGACGTATATACCTACATGTATAACTTCAATTTCACTATAAAATTCCTTAAGTATTGTCACTTAATTAATTATCTCCCCAAAACATTGGGGGAAATGGTAAGCAATTGCATGATGAAGACTGAAAAAAAAGTCTGCTCCACTAAAGCTATGGGTTGATGCTACGTGCACTAAAAATTTCATATTTTCTACAGATTGAAGTATTTTAGGCTTATATAGTTGCAACTTGAAAAGTTAAATCAAACTGCAAAAGGATAAACAAAAAAAAACTTTGGACAGCCCAACTTCTTGACCAGAAAATAACCAAGAAAACGTTGATTTGAAAAAGACAGGGAGAACATCCGTAGATATTCCGACGATGCTTTTCTCCTCTGTTTGTTACAACGTGCTTTTATTTTTATTCGGAAAATCTGAAGCTGTATGTTTTTAGTTTTAAATTCACTCTGCGTGTCTTACTTCTGGTGATAAATCATCGACAGCTCATCGACGTCAAACTCGTAAACAGAGAAGATTTCTTTTTACAGTTTTTAATTCAAGGAAATAACTGTGTACAAATTTTAACCTAATCGATGGGGAATTAAGATGTAAATTAATGATTATTTTATCTTTCTAAAAATGATATACAGCATTTGAGTTTGACAAACCGAAATTTGAAAGTTATTTAATATGCCCCCCAAATTTGTGAGGAACCCAGGAGGCAGTGACTACAGTCATGCTAGAAGAGACGAAAAGGTAATAGAATAGAATAATACATGGATTGATTTTTATTTCATCATACTTGGGCGATAACTTGACTTTGTGAAAATTATGTTGTGAAATAAATGGTTAAATCTGTATGTTATGAATGTTATAATGTATAATTTATGTAGCAGTTCTTTATTCAATATCATTACCCTTGTCAATTAAAACAGAAATCACAATACGATAAAGAAATTGGGGGAGGGGGCAGCAAGCTATATTTTCCAATCCTGAGCAAAGTTGTATAACTCTTCATGTCAGAGTTTATTAAGCATATTAAGTATCTAATATACATGTGCACGTGTTATAGAATTCCGATTTTTATTACAAGAAACAGGGACGTATATACGTCCCTGCAAGAAAATACTATATTCTGTCCCAATATATCCTTGATTCACATTTTGCTTAATTACTCTTTAATCATAAAAAAAAATCTGAGGGGTTAAATGATGTTCATTAAAAAATAAGAACAATATCCAGGATTTCTTTTTTGAAAGACCTACTCTAGCTTATCAAATTTTAATTCATTACTTAAATTAAGGGAGCCCCAAGAGATTTTTGCATCGAACAGTATATACCCTGGTGATAATACGGAAAAATCGTGTGAGATATTCCGAGTGACTTTCGCATGGAAAAAAGATAACTGCCAACATTTTCCATTATAAATCTTCTTTGGAAATCTGTTTTTGTCCCTGTTGTTTTTCTGAGTGAAAAATAATGTTTCAATGAAGATATTTTATCTTGGATAGTTTTCCTTTCATAGAGGTCTGGGTCTGAGGTACATGTACAGAGAAACTTATGGGAACACACTCAACAAATTAGCTTCACCAAAATACATATGAAAAATGTAGGAAAGATCTAGAATTGATATTGATACTTTACTTATCTTTTCTTTTTAGGCATCCCTTCTAGATGCCGATAGTGATGATGAAGATTTCTTTCTGACGTAGGTATTCCTTTAGTACTCTGAATGGTTACAAATATTAATAGGAAATGATTTCAAATTAAATAATCTGGTTTTTTTTATTTCCAGAGGACCTAGGTCCATAAAGCCAGGTGGAAGCAGGAGCGATCCTAAGATAGACAGGTATTATTCATTTATTCTTGGCCTAATACTATAAATTATATTGTATTATTTATTGACAATAATATACTTCAAACTTGGAATAATCAAGCCTTGGCCATAACACTTCGGTGAGCTCACTTTATCTCAGTCCCACTTTTACATAAGAAATTAAGGATGCTAAAGTTAGACTGAGAGCAAAAGCAAGATTGTCTAAGATTTTTGACCCTGAAATCTGATTTACCTATTTATTTTAACTTGATGTTATATTGATTTTTTACAAGACTGCAGAATCAGGTAGATGAAGTGGTGGGTGTGATGCAAAATAATGTGTCAAAGGTCATGGAAAGGGGAGATCGACTAGAGGATCTGCAGGACCAATCTGGTAAAATTATATACGTTAATAATACAAGTGAAGACAAATTCACTGATCTTATTTTAGAACAGAATGATAAAGAAACCATTGTCATATGATAGATGTAAGCATCATCATATACATGCATCCTTAATATTTTAACACTTAACGATATGTATAGATTTTGGTAAGAAGGATTGAAAAATATTTTGTTCATTCTCATCCCCCACTTCCGTAAAGGGAAGTTTTCTGTAGAATTTTCTTCTTAAAAAATAGGTTAATATATTTCTCTGATGAAGACTGAAATCTTTTGATAATCAGTGGAAATGTTGATTTGTATCATTACCTATGTACAGATTGTTTCTTGATTCCTGACTCATTGTCATATGAGTATAAAACAATCTTGAGAGTGAAAACAAAAATGGAAAACATATATTCAGGCCCAAGTGCCATAAAAGTTAGATGAGCCCACTTTTGATCTCGGTCTCTTTTTTCCACTATATGGCCCTTTCATAAAAGTGAGGCTGAAATGAAAAGTGAACTCATCTCACTTTCATGGCCCCTGGGCCAGACATTGAGTTTCTGTTCAATCAATTAGAACTTTTTAGGCAATTTTTTGTCCATTAAAAAAAAATTGATCAAATTAAAAAAAATTTCTGAGTGCATTTGAGCTATTTATTAAGCTCACGAAGTATCACTGTTATGAAATACATTTAAATGATTACTTGAAGATTTATTTACCTCTGCAGATAATTTAGCTGGCAATGCTGACATGTTTCGCAGTCGTGCAAGAGGACTTCACAAAAAGATGTGGTGGAATAATTGTAAAGTAAGAGAAACCAACAATGAGAATTATACCATATTTAATTTACTTAAAATACATATTATTCTAATAAATTCCACATCTTTATTTTACCATTTATTATTTTGCAAAATGTTTTACAATGAAAAAATGAATTGTTTTTCAGATGAAGTTAGCACTAGTTGTGATCATTCTAATTGTTCTACTTGTGATTATCAGTAAGTCTCATCATACTTGGAACCTCTATTCTAATAATTATTTTTCCATTTCAATACAAATGTGTGTTCATTTCCAACTGAAACTTCTGAAGCTTCTAAAAAAATCCTCAAATGTATTTTAATTACTTGGAGTTAATTTTTTTTTTTACACAAAATGATGGCCTTTCCAATCCATTTGATGTGTTGGGTTTAATATCAATGGTGTCGCATACTACTGTAAAATGATAAATATCATTGATTTAACTAATTCTTAAGATGAACTCAAATCTCAACTGTGAACAGTTACATGCATAGCTTGGTATATTCATTAAAAGGTTTTTCATAGAAACCTACATTATACATTGAGGTTGTTGGGTTTTTTTAATTGTTGGAAAAGCTCAAGAACTTGCATATTACCAGTAATATTTTTTTTCATGCCAAAAGCAAGTTGATTTATCCAACATTATATGATGTAGATTAAAATTACCAATAAAATTTTTAAATTAAATTTACATATTAATTTTCAGTTCCCATAATTGTGAAGTCACGGAATTGAGATATGAGGAGTTGGTGCTTTCAAAGAATTAAGGAGCTTTCCGCAAGACTTCAGATCTGAAAACCATTGGATGTGTTCTTGGCTTCTTGTAGAATCTTTTAATTAGTTTTGACAAAGAGACGTCTATATTTTTTGTTACTTGTATTATTATTTTTAAGTTAGCAGTGAAATATATTTAAAATGGTCAAAATATGGAAAGATATTACCATACATTTCAAACGTGTGTAAACCTGTATTTTGGTAAATGTACCGAAAGTATTGAATAACAAACATCTTTTTCTGTATTGCAATGTGAATTGAATAGTTAAGTTTGTAGTTCAAATTCATAATTTGATGTTTCTTCTGTTTTTGGTGCAAGGTTTCCAATATGATTTGATGCCTTTGCTTAATTTGCTAGCTAGAGAATATAGTTTGTATTTAACTAATACATAAAGGTATACAGAGTACCTTTACTTGACAGAAACCATCTAGTAGCAAATGTTCTGCTTTTCAATGAGACATCATAATTCTGTCGTTATACACTAGTGATGTGTGTTGAACCAACACTAGTAGTTCAAATTATGAGACATATTTTTTTGCAATTCATTAGGAAATTCATCACAAAGGACTGCTTAAACAAGCCAGGAAATTGCATCACTGTGTACAATTTCTTGAAATTATTTCAAGCGATGTTAATGTGAATGCCTATTAATTTATTGCTAGTAAAACATCTTACAAAGGCACATAAATGTTTATGAAGAAGAAATTGTTTTAAAATTTGAATGATCTCTACCAATCCTATTTGATGTTGACATGTCCTATAATTGTTTAATTTCTTGCAGATATTTCCTGTTTGCATATAATTTACATGACATAGCCAGAATTTTAAACTAAATTTTAAAAACGAGAAAAAAAACAACTGTGGAAATTTTAATTCACTGCTTAAATTTCTTTTATGATGATAGAATAACTTATAAACAAAGTGATGACATGATTGTTTGTAATCAAATTTAGTAAGATGACCATAGGGTGAACAATTTGATTTTCCACCATCTGTGAATTTTTGTTTATAATATTCTGTAATTTATTACAACATATAAATCATTATACAATGTACATGATATAATGTCATTTTTTCCTTCATTACTTTTGTACCGATTTCGTTACAATAGCCTAGAGCTATTATAAACACCTCCTTCATTAACATGCATGTCGTCTCGGCTTTCTACTGACAAATTTAAAAGTTAAACAGTTTAATCAGTTCACTACATTCAGAAGAACGAAGTATGCAAATTCAAACATTACATGCTTCTCGAGCAGACTACAGGTTCCCGTTTCGTCAACGTCACCGTAACGCGATGAAAGTGCATTTTCTCAAAAGGTCAATCTTTTACATTTTTTTCATTCAAGTTATTCTTGTTTGCAGCACATCTATTTGAATATCGGGACTTAATGTTAAATGCCGCGAGATACAACTACGATAGAAAGCGAAGCTCCTGCCTTGCACGTACCCCCACTGGTCCATCACGTGATATGTTTGCTTATCATCGACCTTGACACTATCAACATCAGTATTCCCTTCAGCAACGTACATGGACCGGATAGTCGCAAACGGAAGCGTGTATCCTATCCCTCGTGAAGAATATCTTGCGACACTTGGACCTGAGTTTCGCTATAGGTACTGTTGATGTTCAGTAGCATCGAATCCGCCATCTTTATAGAAGATACGCATGGTACCACCTCTCCGGGTCTATATCCAGTTGTTGGATCGAGGTATAAGGTCGTATCGAGTCGCTGTACGTCTGGCCGAGAATAACGGACGTACCGAACGGAATCCAGTCCAGTCCTTCCGGGGTCACGGGAATGAATCGAGCGTTTCCATCCTGGTACAGAACAAACACTTGGGAATATCCATCGTTCCATGGAATGGGTCTATAGACCTGTAAATAGGCCACGCCCTCAAAGGTCTGACCGTTGGGGAGATGGACACTCATTCTATCGGGAGAGAGCCACCACATTTCTACATAGACAGCCACTATATGCACGTCATCACTCTTGTAAATAGTTTTTTGTGTCTCGGGCTTGAACGGTCTTTTCTCCAAACGCAAATTATCAACAACTGAATCCAGATTTACGGAATCTGCCGTAAGAATGATGTAGTTGAGATTGTCTTCAGTCCAAGAAAAGTCAGGAATTTGCCATAGTTGTTGTAGGTGGCTTTTATCGAATTGTTTTGTTTCTGGTTTGGATAAATTTCCCCATTTTTCCTTGTATCGCATTGCTACTGTCATCGGAGCGCTTAGAGTCTTTAACCCCAGTGTTAGCAGCGACCCAATTTTGGAATCCACGCTTCCCTTTTTCTGCCCCTCTAAGTAAAAGCGAATGATGACGATGAATTGGTTTGCTGATGACGAATAAAATGACATTCTGGCAGTTTTACTGTGGAGCACTTCGGACGATGACGGTCCTAAAGTGAAATTATCAAACCGCCACAATTCCGCGCTCAAATGCGGACAATTAGTGGTATTTTCTGTTCGTCCTGTTGGAGAAGGACTTGTACTGGGGGAGAGAGGAAGTTATGGTGAAGCTGTCTATGAAAGCGTTGTACAAGGGTATATCCACATTGTCCACTTCAGCACACTCGGTAGGAAAAGACCGCTGTTCCATCCGAGACGGAAAAGAATTGCTGGTCAACAGCGGTATTTTGATTGGAAAATTATTTTTCTCCGTGCATATGATTTTGCACGATAACACGTCATTATCCATCCACGGATCATCCACATTAAAAACCAGTTTATCCACAACGATTCCCTCTGTGAACGTGTGTTGAAAATCTTCCACGTATATTTTTATGACGTGCCAGCCCGGCTCCAGCATGTAGCTTTTCGGAAATATACCCGTATTTTTGAACGAGTTCCAGTCATCGTCGGGTCGAGCGTGATATCTGCCCATCCACTCTCCACTGTTAAACGTCACGTTGAAAACCGTGGAGGAATTATGATTAGAATATCTGAGATTATCCAAACTGACCCTTGACCTCTTCCTAATGCATACATTTAGAGACAGCGGTTCCTTCTGTCCTACCAACACGGCTTTGCCCCCTGTCGCTGCAGGGAGGGGCATGACTTTGTGATTTGAGGCTGATCTGAGGTTGTAAGCAGGGAGTGTCAGTTCCCTGGAATTCACAGAGAATATCCACAGCAGGAGTATAAGTGGAGAGGCCGCCTGTCTCCATCGTGACGATAGGGTTGTGATAAAGACACAAACCGAACCTGACGGAAGTAAATTAAAATATACACAAAGGGTTAATTATTATAACGCCAAAAACAATTTCTATGCCACGAATATGCCAAGCACAATCAAAATTTATTTAAAGAGATAGTTAGAGTTTCTGGTTTCCGTTGTAAATCTCTTCTTTAAAAAAAATAACCAACAAACAAACAAGCAAAAATTCCAACAATTGGTTAGTACTTTTAAAATCTAATTAAGCCGTTTTGGTCGATTTTAGAGAGAGAAGAAGAAAATTATAGTATTAAAACGAAAATTATAAACTTACCAGATGTAAGTCCGGCTATTGCTTCCTCTCGACACGAAGGGTTCATGTGTTTTGAATGTAAATAGCAGATCCTTGTGAGAATTATTTATATCAATCACCGGTTACCTGTTTGATAAGAAATACGTAAAAATGATGGATGCTCCTGATTCATTTTAAACACACTGTATGGTAATTATGTTCCAAGACCTATTTCAAGGGATTCTTTACACGGAAGTAAGATTGTACTATTGTAATGTTTATCCGCAATGATACGGTTGACCACACTTTGAGAACAATAGAAATAGACATGACAGTATTATGTGGTCTTTTTTTTTGTTTTTCTGTAGTGATATTGCCCTTTTTTCCTAATTAAGAACTGTCATTTAGTGCGAAACCACGAAATACACCATAAAGTGATTCGAGATTTCAAAGTCGTGTTAAACAGACCATCTTACAATTAACTCGTTATATATTATTTTTACCGTCTTTGTCAAATGATGTCATGTGGTTTAGTTAACAAATTTTATATTTCATATGATCAAAGATCAGAAAAGCACTTGATAAAAGGGGAAACTTTTGGGGGAGAATTAACAACAAAATAAACCTTACCGGTAGTCAACCTTTCCGCTGTGTGTTTAGCCATGAGAGTCAGGGTCTCTTGGTAAAAGTGTCATACATTAGCCTGTCATCTTTAGGCCATTAATATAAATGTACAGCACTCGATGCTTAATTAACACATTTGTACATTTCCATCTCTGTTGATTTTAATCATTCGTTGTTTTCACTAAAAACCCACGATACTGTCTGCAAATAAATTTTTCTTACCTTTATTAAAATAGATCAAAATTAATTGCCTAAATATTTGGGGTTTTTTCGAATACCAGTTTAAATATACAGTTATGAATTTATGTTTGTTGTGCAGAACTAACCAAATTCAAGTTTTCACAAAAAATTGGAAGTTAATGTATTAATATAATATGCAAGAATGGTTCGCTAAGGACAAAGCACGAAAGTTGAATACAAATTAAATCATGCAAAATTATGTAAACAAAGAACCATCTGTTGGTTCTGTGTTATGTAATATTTCTTCTGATTATGTTAAATAACTTCAGCATTTTGATTTTCTTGATTTCTTTTCAGTTATTGATATTTAAAGGGCATATTAATTATTATTATTCACGTATTATTCATTAATTGCACCATGAACTAGTTTCGCACAAAAAGGGAACGAGTTTACTTTCAACGCCATGCGCGGATCTAGAGGCAGGAGGGGGGGGGGGGTCCGGACCACACCTTTAAAATTTAAATTTCTTTAAATTACAGTATAAAATTGCTAAAAATATGCCTCGGACCCCCCCCCCCCCTCCGGCAAACTCAAATAACCGTCGGACCCCCCCCCCCCCCCATCCCCCCGGAAAAATTTTCTGGATCCACGAATGAACACCATCAAAATTTTGAATATAGTTACCTTGTCTTTTTCTAAAACATTTATGTCTTATGTACTTTACCTACTGCTTTTATTTTCCACTCTATTCTGCTCTCTCGTTTCCACTCCACTTACCCGTTACAAGTATTGATCCCCCGATCCACCTTGATTGATCTGACGTAGTATTTTAAATAGCCACGATTGTATTGTATACATTTAAACAGAACACGGATATGTGCAAGCAATGATCTCCATGTAGTGCCAAACTTTGGCTGCCATTTTGACAGGCTTTTTCCGTTTGTACACACTTTCGAATTTGGATCCCTTTTCTTCCATCATATCGCCTTCCTCCTGACAGTATTCCAGCACACCTCTAGGTGGTGATTTGGTCATGTCCCAAAAACCGGTGACCCCCCAGAACGTGGAGGAGACCATGCCTCCCCCGTCCTATGAAGAAGTGATGGGGCACCAAGCCCTCTCCTCTGTTAAGGCCAATGTGCCTCAGGAACAGCTGCCTCCGCTGGCCTACATAGACATCATGCCTCGGTGCCTTAATCCTGGAAACATGAAAAACAAGTTACCCCCTGAATACGACAGATTCAGGTAAGCCTCTTGTTTGATTTAAACTAAATGGTTCTGTCATAATCTTATATAAGTCAGTGTATTTGTTTTTTTTTTGTTGATTTTAAACTTTAATCTGATCTAGATTGGATTTTTCAAGGAGGGTGCAATTCGAAAAAAAAAATTATTAGTTTATTTTTGAAAAATACTTACAGTATACAATTTTATCACTCGGATAGCAATCAAAATTTTGTTCCATTTTATTACGAGAGAGTTCTTCAGTTCTTGCTCGAGATTTTGAACAAGAGTTGAATAAAACTTAATCAAGCCTGGAATATAAGACTTAATCAAGATTCGAATAAGGTCTGAAAATATGTTCATTGACACACACACACACACACACAAATGACACAAACAAACAAAAGAATACGTGCGTGCATAAAGTAGGCAATGTAAATATCAACACTCTACTTTATTTTGTCACCAAACAGCACCTTGATAGGAGCAGCGAACTACTGGCTCCGGGCGAACCCCAGCTACGGCGTGTGGAAATGTGAGACAGTGGAACGCAAGGTAGAAACCAATGGAGGGATAGTGATGGACAAGATGATATTCCACGAGTCTACGTACGGCTTCAACGTCCTTGTCCGGGGATTAAGGTATAATGTACATTTATTGACCATAGATAATAAATGTATGTAGTAACAATTCTTGGTGAAAATTGAAAAACAGTTTTTCGTGATCCCCCCCCCCCCCAAATGAAAATATTCGAATTCCAAAAAGCTTAAATCTGTATTAAACTTGCAGAGTTTGAACGAGGAAAGAGTATGCGTTTTTGTTGCTTCTGACTCAATAGTGAAATCTTTGTTGAAACGCTGAAATAAAAATATGACAACACTGCAGTGGATAGTCACAACTTCAAACAAGCCTAATATTTAATAAAAAAGGGGGGTGGTATAAGATGCGTCAACTGCAACTGGTTGAGAAAACATATTTTAATGTGCTCTGAATTAATAGGTTATGGCTGCATGTTAAAGACCCATCGACACCGTCTCAACAACTTGGCCTACTGAACAAGGTGCCCCACACCACCGACATCGACCTCACCCCGCAGCTGTCACATCCTTTTGCCGTGTTTCTTTTCCGACATCCACTCTTTATACAGACATATGGCTACTCGATGACAACTTACGAAGGATTAGAGAAAACCTTAGAGAGTTTAAACGAAGATTTGAAGAGAAATCCACTACAAGGTTTGTAATTGGAGCAGTGTTCACATGTAGAAAGGAGGTTTAAAGTTATCATGAAATTATTCACATCCTTTTAAGGTGCTCCGACCCTCATCCTTAAAATATTATTTTTCATTATAAATATGTTACTACTCATAGTTCTTCAAACTCTATAAATGAAATGAGATCAAACGAAATTTATTGACGGTATCCATGCATTTTATAAAGTTATTGCATAATTCCCATGATGGATATTATGAAATATGTATACACGTTGAGACTAATTTTTTTTAAAATTAGGTTGTATACCGGTGTATCGGTGGTTCGAACTCCTTAAAAGTTACCCTGCAGATCTCCATGGACCAACTAATCCAAACATTTCGTTTTACAACTAATCGTAACATTAACACCAGAAGGCTAATAAAATTTGTTGTCGAAATCTTGTGTACGTTCTAAAATTAGCTTTACACATCACGTGCTAATGAATATTTCAAAAAGGGTGTTTATTGACCGACTCGGTCAAAAAATAAATATAAATTCATAAGAATTCATATTCAATACTTTTAAATGTGTTTGGTTTAAACTGTATAATCTGCAGAAAGTTTATAACTTTTGTAGCTTAATGGAAAAAACGCAATCATTTAATCTTTCTTTTAAAATTTTCAAATTATAAACTTTCTGCAAAACATACAGTTTAAATCAAACGTATTATTTACAGGTTCCATTTTGAATGTTGAAAGTGCCACACTCAAAGTATCAGAAGGGCGAGAAAAGGCCGCCATTGATCCGGACAATACGGTGTGTCACGAAAATGGCGGCAAGATGAAACGATACACTCAGATCATGCGGGTTTTCTACGTCATTGGCGAACCTGCTAATGAAACGATAGGTTTGGTTATATTAAGTACTTTCCATATTCAACTTAGAAACAATTTTTCTTGCAGTTACCTTTTTACATATATATATTTTTTTCAAAACCAACAGGAATGAAAGACTTTGTCCCTAGTATTACCAGACCACCAGATCTGGCGACCCATGCGCAGTTTCAAACGTTTGATGACGTCATGATGAGATTCTGTAAATGGTTACCACACCAAACTGTAAGCTCTGGCAATGCCAATAGGAATGATATACATGTATAAACTATTTATTCAGGTGTTTAACAATTACATTCTTTCCATGAATCAATTTCAGGGCATTAAAATGGTAAACATTCAGA
Organism: Magallana hongkongensis; assembly: GCA_015776775.1. Lineage (NCBI taxonomy): Eukaryota > Metazoa > Mollusca > Bivalvia > Ostreida > Ostreidae > Magallana > Magallana hongkongensis. The sequence goes on from VIAA01000022.1 coordinate 752,105, forward strand.
CATACGATATCCGATACACGGAGACAATGGGTAAGGGGACTTTTGTAAATATCTCTGTGTCAAACGCAATTACTTCAAAATTATTTCAGATTTCAGTAAAGTTTCATTACATTGTATTCTAATGCAGGTCACCTCGAGATTCTCTCCGATCAGACGGACGACATTGATGACGGGATGTCGGACCGCTTGTTCTTAAAGACTCTCCGTGTGTTCTATGTGACCAAACCCAGCGTCAAACCCCCTCCCCAGGTCAGCTTTGTCACGTCCAAACTGTTCCTCCCTATAAGGACAGGGGAGAGGTCCTTTGAATCGATGTCCCAGACGATGTTCCGTATTGAAGCTTGGTTGAAAGTTACAGGTGTGTCAAAATTTTTACCGACCTCGTGTATGATTTTCTATCACGAACTTTATGTGACCCCCTCCCCCCAGCCCCCATCCCATATCGCAAAGAGACAGCCCCTCCAAAAAAATATATATATTGTTATATCTATATTTAAATTTTATAACCTGTATGCTTTTATTGGCAAAGGTATCCCGGTGTACAATGTGGAAACGGTGAGGTTTCTCTATAGAGAACCCCTGAAGCTGGGAGTAGACGATAAAAGAACAAACTATACTAGCTTCAGTGGCATAGGAAAGTATTATGTCACCGCAATCAGGTAGGTACAAAGTGTAGCGGAATGCGGCAGTCTTAAAAGTAAAGAATTCTGGTTGTTATGCACACTAAATGCCATTTCGTATCATTCCTAAAGGCCTTCATTTTTTTGTTGCAGGGTATATTTCCTCTATCCGTTCCAAGAGCCTCATCCAAGTTATCTACCCCCGGCCCTGCCGTGGGACCCCTCTCAAAAGACCTCATCCACTTGTGCAATTCAGTGAAACCATGGCCAAAAACTTTGCTTACATATGACTCTAATAATATGGCTGTGATATTGAGAGAGAGAGAGAGAGAGAGAGAGAGAGAGAGAGAGAGAGAGAGAGAGAGAGAGAGAGAGAGAGAGAGAGAATATTATTTACTTAAATAAATACGCACGTCTTTCTGTTCAGACACTTACATATACATGTATAAAACGATGCTAAATTAACATTAAGAGAATCAATTAATAATTAAGTAAGGAATCATTCGACATATTCCTGGTTTGTCTTTATGCAGGGTTAAACAAGCCGGCCGCTATTAAAGAATTGTTTACTTACACTCAAAAACCAACATATAGAGCGCATACAGCCTACTCCTGATATATTGAAATTCAGGAGACCATGCAAATTATTTCAATATGACCCTATTTCAGTATAAGCGAAATCGACTGACGTGAAGCCGCCAGTTTTAAAATTTTCAATCCTGATCTACGATATGAAAAAAAGTTTTTAACCCGAACAAATTAATTGGTCATCGTTTATCCATTACAGTGAACAGATTACATGGAATACTAGTCCTTGAAAGTTTTTATTTTGTAAAAGCAGTATAAAAACAGATAAGGTGAGAACTTATCAACTTACACCTTTGTATCTATACATGTATCAACCGGTCAGTCCGGCATAATTACTGTCACCAAGTGTGACGAAAGCTGCTGTGGAGTACTTCAATATTTCACCGTTGTGAAAACAACTCATCATCTCTGAAGACCGATCAGTGACTTCGATCTATTTCAAAATGAGCGGAATTTTGGTATAATCGATTTCAATAAAAGTGGAGTAAGCTGTAACGGGTCATGTATTGAAAATTTGGATTCTAGCATTTTGAACATTACATAAAATGCACATACAAAGCACACACAATGGACATGATTCATTTGAAGACTGCGAAGAGCTGCAGCAGTTCATAGACTTATGAATTCGAACTCTTAAATTTAAACTCTTGGTAAATGAACATAAATCAGTTGGGTAGATTTTTCTGTTAGAAATTTATTGCGACAAAAGAAACCACTCTTCTCTATATTTTATTTATTGTTTTATCTCTTGATAAATCTCTTGATATCTCTATCTCTTGATACCATATTTTGTGGTTATATAATATAGCATTAAATGATTTATTTTTGACGTCGTCGTGTCAATAACTGCCGTCAGGTGAGCAGACAAATTGAATAACGCGCGTTAGCGCGTTATGATAATTTGTCTGTTCACCTGACGGCAGTTATTGACACGACGACGTCAAAAATAAATCATTTAATGCTTATATTTACATTCCCTTACTGAAGAAATCAATTGTTTACTTCAATAAATCGATATTAAGTGCAGATCACGGAGGGAGTGAATAAGTAACAGCAAGAACAGCTGTTTTGTAAAACCGGTTTAAACTGGTTTTCACATAGACTGTTGAGATGAGATCGACGAGCATGAAAATATAATCCATGATAAATAACTCTTGAAATGTTGCTTTTTACAATAAAGTCAACTTTTTTGTCGAATAATTATAAAACATGGTGTTTTGACAACATTCATGAAATACATTTTTTAACCGATAACATAGAAATCACTGTTTGAGAACTTCTTATGTAAATTACTCGTAAATTCATACGCAGTGAATAGGTGTTGCATTTAGAGGCATTTAACCATCACGGAATTTAATGGAAAAACGCAGTAGAATGTAAATATTATGATATACATATTCAATATTATTCTCTATAATATAAAATACGGTATTTTCTGAACAGTGTATGATAGTTTCTTCATATCATGTACATGTACGATGATTACGTTCATCATGAATTTTTGAGAATATGTGAACAACACGAGGCATTCAAATAAATTATATTTTTCATCAAAAGGTGTGGTGCTATGTAAAATGTGCATTAATTAGAAGACTGTTAAAAAATGACGTATTTTGTAGCAGGGGGTTAATGCACTATAAATGTAGATATAAAACTCAAAATAAGATGTATATTCCTTTGTATTAATAAACAAATTAAAGTTAAACTTGGTACAAATGTATAAACGTTACTGATGTTTTTAAATTCGAATGTACATTAGGGCTTGTTAATCATAATGCATTATTTATAATATAAAGTCTGTTGAACTCACGATGAACTCCATTACGTCTGGAGAGAATCTGGTCATTGTGAAATATCATAAAATGTGACCCCAAGCATCTGTGTCAGCACATCTAAATTTAATGAGATTGGATACTCAGTCAACGGTGGCATATCTACAATCCAAAAAATTTCAAGCTATAGTATAATACATATGGGCCTACGTGTCTTTGAAAATATATTTTACTAAGGATATTTGCGTGTTTCCGATTGAGTGGAATACTTGTCTCGTTTGTTTAGTTTTTTTTTAAGGTTTTAAATGAAAATTTACTAAACATTACTTGCTACATGCATTGATGGATTTTTCATTTGCATGTCACAAAAAAAATCCGGAAATATCTTGTTCAACGAATGGACTAGATATTATGCTACTTCCTGCTATTTCAAGTTAAATGCGCGGGCATGTTTAGACTTCCTTAGTTACGTAATAGTATTGCTATATAGAGAAGCTGCGTTTTCGTGACTCCCAAAGATTGATAGTTTGTGAATACTATCAATCTTTGCCTTCGCCCATCGATTCGTCGAAAGTGTCCGGTGCTCGTGTGTGGTTCTACATTGTTCAATTGGAACAGTTTATCAACAGTAAATTTATTTTTAGTCTTAAATTAAACTCAGAAACTTGAAAGGCCGTATTTGGATATCTTGGAAATCATCGTGTCCAAAGATGAAGGACACTACGATTGTGAAATGTGAAGTCCTGCCCAAGCGTGAACCGATTGTAGTAAATCGGGACGTTTGGTACAGCTTCATGAGCAAAGAGGATGCCGACCCTCAGGCCTGCTGGCTTGAGAGGAAGCGGCAAGAGAGGATGAAAGTAAGTTTTTGCTTATAATATGAAAGTGATGTTTTACATGTATTTACAGTTGTTAGCAATTTATAGAAATATTTTTTTTTAATATATGAAAATCATTTTATTTAAGGCTGAAAAAGCTGCCCTGGGAACTTCTACATCTAGAATTTCTACACCTACAAATTCCTCCTCTGGGTCTTTGGTCTTGGACTCCTTGAAATTGAGATATATTCAGCAGAAGGGTAGGGGTTTTTGTATTTTACTTTGTATAGATTTAATGGGTCTGGTTAGTGTTTACTTGGCATATAAAAAGTTTGCTTTCCCTCTCTGACTAAATGACAAAAAAGTTACAAAGCTTTAACTAAAAATATTTTTATTAAGAGTCATTTCTTTTGTTATTAGAAATGCAGTTGTTATAGCAAATATATTTTCTAATGGATTAAAGTAGTAAAAAATTAAGCTCTTTGATGCAGCTTTTATTAAATAAAATTAACTTTAAACACTGAGTAAAGGATATTAATTACATTTATTTAGGGTAGGTGTGTGTGTGTGTGGTGGGGGGGGGGGGGGGGTTATTAAAGGATTTTCCTATAAGAACATTAAATATTTACAGAAAAACATTCATTTTTAATTTAATTATTCTCAATTTATAAATCATTCTGAAACTTTTATGAAGGTATCATTTAATTGAGAAATGTATTTATACAATAGTGGACAGAAACCAAAACCAGACACCTTCTCCACCAAGTTCAGTTTCTTCACCAAGTTCAGTGTCATCAACTGTATCGGATGATGAGGTCCCCAGAAATCTTAAAACAGACTCAGATGATGAGGTTCCCGGAAACCTTAAAAAATCATCTTCCAGGGCTGAAAATGAAACAGAGGCTGCACCACTCTCAGGCCATATACAGGCTTCTAACAGGAAACACTATGCCAATATCGGCCAATATTTGAATGAAATCTACCACAAAGAACAGATTTGTGACATTTCATTCAAACTGGGCAGCATCATTTACCCGGTGCATAAGGTCGTCCTTGCTAGTCAGAGTCCTTTGTTTGAAAAGTTGTTTAACAGCAAGGACTTTACTCAGCCACCCATCAGACCTAGGCAAATTAGGGTTACTGGTGTTTCCGATGAGGCCATGAAAATATTCCTAAATAGCATTTATTCTGGTGATATCAATCTCATGAATCCTGATTGTCTGCATGAGGTACTTGATCTCTCTCGGATGTTTGAAGTGCAGCAAATCACACAGATGTGTTTGAAGAAAATCTCCTCTCTTGGTCACCATGACATGCTGAAACTATTGCAAAAGATGAGGAGACATAAAGATGTTCAACTTTGTGACATTCTGATGGATGGCATAGCCAAAAATTTTATGGATATTAGGAACAGTTCCTCTTTCTACGGCTTAGATGTTGACACCCTCTGCATGATTTTGTCCAATGAAAGGCTTGATGTTAATTCAGAGATGGACATTTTCGAGTGCACTGTAAGTTGGCTTCACCATCATAAGGAGGATCGAATGAAGAATCTGGAGAGAGTGATGGATACCGTGAGGTTCTCACACCTATCAAGCCAGCAATTGATGGAATGCTTTGTAAAATGTCCCCCCCTTAAGCAGAGCCCCCATTGTGTGGGCTTGATCACTATGGCCAACTGGTAAGAGAATATACTCTTCAATCTTACCTTACTTTTTATATATGAAAAAAAATAAATCATACTAGGCTTATAGCTTGAAATTAAACAGTGAGCATAATCAAATCTAATACCAACTTTATTTCTCGATTTACCAGAGTCAAACTGGTTTGCGGCTAATAATTTTTGCGACAGAGATCATATCTGCTCTTTTTTGTTTTAAAAAAAATGACAGTGCATCAAAGAATATTTGAATTCAATGCATCTTTTATACCTTGATGTAGGGTTCAAACCTCGATCAGCCTCAATCAGCAAGATCCTCTGAATCTGGAGATTCAAGAACCTAGGAGCCTTGCCAACAGTGGAGGGAGTGTTGAGCAATATCTAAAGGTACATGAATAGTTATGTTTCGTTATAACGTGAGTACAGTGTACCAAATTGTTTTTCCTTTTACATTAATTTATGCTGTTTTTTGATTAAGTATTTTTATACAGTATTATAAGCAGGTATTACCAGTAGTTAATTTTACTTCCACACAAAAGATCAGATGATGTTTGTATAAATGATAAATGACTGAATTGACGGCATGATCAGGTTTGCTCCATGTGCAGCAAATCATGCTTAGATAGATTGATCATCAGTCTGTATATAAAGTATTGTCAAAGGTAAGTACAATATAATGTTAAAAAACTCACCCAAAAACTGGAATGAATCAATGGAATGACTTTATTGATTATAAACCATCTTGAAATTCATTTGTTAGCCCTTTTTTATAAATGTAAAAACGGAAATTCATTCATTTCTTTTCAACATTGCATGCATGCATGAGAATTAATATGATTACATGTATTATGATGCCCAGAATTTTATGAAATACACCTGCATACATGAATTACATAATTAGCTGACTTGGAAAGAACAAAAACTTCTTTGAGAGGTGACCTAATATCATAAATATATTTGATATATTATTTCCTTTTTACATGATGCATTTTTATGTTTCAAGGAGAGAGCAAAAACTTCTTTGAGAGGTGGCCTAATATTAGAAATATATATGATATAGCTCTAGCTATGTCAACATTTCAGTGCAACATTCCATTCTATGTCTGCTTCACATTCTGACCTATTCCTTTTCTGTCTTTCTTCTTTCTGTTGCCCCTATAGACACACTGTAGCTCTGAGTTCAAGGAACCCGATGTCAATTATGACATTGTTCTAATGACTGAGGATGCTGTCGAGGATTTTAATCGTCATGCCTGTTCCCAAAGTCAAAGCTCGTCCACCATTTCTGCACCTTGTATCAAGCAATACAGGGATTCAAAATGTAATATTTTCATTGTCAATATACCATCAAAATTAAAAAGAAATTGATGAGAAAAGGATATAAAAAGGAGGATAAAACAGTGAAAAGTATATTTTTCCAGGCTCATCATAAGGAAAATTGACTTAATGTTATAGTTCAGTAAAATTCTCTACATGTAAAAAGAGATATTAGGATGAAGAAATTTTGTTTCCTAATAAGTAAGATTATTTATATTAGTAGAAGAGAATTTAACAAATGATGGGTGAAATATTATTACTTCATTCATTAATCCAACTAAACCTATTATTCTAATATCCAAGTTCCTTGTTAGCGAGTTTTACTGTACGTGTTTACCTTGGTAACAATGTACTATTTAGGTATAGCTAAGATAGCCATCTTATTTGTACATAACCACCTTTTAATCACTTCATCTTTATGTCACCTTTATTCACTTGATGTATAGTTGCAGGCAAAGGGGCATGGATAGTTGGATACTTTCAAATTTAAGTTGATCAAGGTTTAAACTACAAATCTTATCAAAGTGCATGAATGCTCCTAATTTTTAGACACTTCAAATATTTAAATTTGAAATTCATTTCAGAGATGTTATTATATTATGGTCTGTCCCAGGGACAGTTATAAACTTCTTTACAAAGAATTTCATAATCAATGTGGAAATTGATATCTTAAAGTTCTGGGTTGAAATAATAATATTAATCATTCAGCTAGATATTCAGGTACACAGAGCTAGGGACTTGCTTCATAATTATATGTACATATGATGACCAGAGTTTATTATTTTTGAATAATTGAACTTGCTTAAAACAGCTCATTATATGATCATAAATTACATATATACCTAGGGTGTATGATGAACGACAACCTGCATTGGGATCATAATCATACCAAACCAAGCTTAACTGGACTTCAAAGCATGGATTGTATGATGGGGAGGAAACCAAAGCAAAAAGATGTTTCCATAGTAGAGGGGAAAAGCAACGACTGTGTCAAACATGTCAAAAAGAAAAGGAGTAAACGACATAAAAAACAGGACACCTCTGATGGTAGTAAAGAGGATACCAGAAAGGCGATGGTGTGGGGAGGAGACCAGTGGTACATGGTCGGTAAGTAGATACAGTTCTACTTCATTATAAAGAATGTCAGTAACTCTTTAGTCTTAATATCATAGACATCTGGAAGGAATTTGGAAGTTCTATCCTGTGTTTCTCTGTGTGCGTTTTTGTTTAAAATTTCTATATATTTCTAATCTGTGGATATCTTAAAAAATAAGATCCTTCCCTTTGATTAACATTTCAAAATATTAATGAAGCTTGATTTATGCAATGCTTTTAGTTTTTCATGTCATCAATATAATAAACTGAAGGACATGTTTTCTTTCATTCTTTTCTGTGTCTTACTTTTTTTAACGTGACCATATCTTTTAAATTTTAAAATGGAAACTTAATGTCATAAAAGAAAAAAGTCAGTGTTAGAGGTCTATCAAGATTGTAGTAGTAGAGAGATCAAGGTGGTCGAATTTCCACAGGACTTTGACAGGGTCTGGGGCAAAGCATATCACAAAATCAGCAAAAATTTCAGATCACCGAAATAATTTTCATTTTGAAGAGAATATATATTTGTCAAATCAAATTGTAGGTGGAGCCAGGTACAAAGATTCGGAGTGTCCCTCCCCCACTAATAAAGTATTGGTGTACTCGTACTAGACCAAAGAGTGGAGACCAGTGGCTCCATTGAATATTGCCAGGATGGAGCATTCCCTTTGTGAAGTAGATGGCTATATATTTGCTATTGGTGGAATAGGTGAAGGAAATCGGTATGTACCAATATGTCTTCACAATTTTCAGGACAAAAGAGATCGAATACTGATTAAAATTAATAGAAAGAAATTTGGATGATAACTTTTATAATTATTTTCATTTATTTATCATCAATTCAGCTTGCTTTCATCGGTGGAGTGTTATAATCCTAGAACCAATTGTTGGTTCTTTGTGAAGGCACTCCCTGAGCCCAGGGCTGCTGCCTCTACCTCGGCTGAGGGGGGCAATGTTTGTCTGAAAGGGGGATACAGTCAAATGAATCATGGGCAGCCCTCCAGTTTTTACTATGAGAACAAAGTTGAATTATTCTACAACATGGAAACCAATAAGTAAGTAAAGAAGTCATAAACTAGCTCATGAAAACTTTTCTTGTCTGATAAGACTTGTCTGCCTTAACTGTCAATGACTTTTTGTAAATGATGTAAGTAATGTGTGAACTTTTTCATATTCTTCTTCACTTTTGTATTTATTTTAAGGTTTAAATTGTGATTAAATCCTATTTCTCTTTTATTCACTGGATTAGTTATACTAAACATTTTTTGTTATTCATAAATGCACATTATGATTATAAAGTAATCTTTTCAAATCTTTTTGTTTTCAGGTGGTTAAGAAAATACTGAGGCCCATCTTTTCTGGAGTTTTTTATTCTTTAAGGACAATTTAAAATCTGAACTTCTTTATTATCAGTGTAATATTTTTTGTTTTAGAAACATTGATGTTAAATGGGGCAAAAGTAATTAAATTGTATGCAACTGTGGGTATTCATATTTTTTTCTTTGAATTTATTTTATAAGTTTGCATGTAATGAGTATGAACATTCCGGGCTTTGGAACAGTGCCCACAATGTGGGGGCTTAATTGCTATGGCCAAATGGTCAAAACTTGTACTCTTATAGGTCAATATACCTTACTTTTTAAAAAATATTCAAATTATGATTGTTTTGCGTCTGTTTTACAAGAAAATTGATCTAATAACATTTTTCCGTAACTATTTAAAAATCTATTTGAAATAATTTTAATGGAATAAAAGTATAAACATGTAGTGATTTCAAAGCCTTTTATTAAAACCTTGCGTTAGGGTCCAAAAATCAAGATCCTCTGAATATGGAGGCTTCCAAGCACAGGAACATTGATCTCAATCATGAACCAAATGTTAAACAATATCTTGGTATATCTTCCAATTAATTGTACATGAATGAGTCTTCAAGATACTTCAATAATTAATTCTGTTCTTTTCAAAAACATTGCAAAAATAGTCTACTGCTGGGAAAGAAACAATGTGTTTCAATTGAAGTTTATTTTAGAATGAGATTCTGGAATTTTACTTGTAATTACATATAATATGATACAGAACTAGGGAAAAGGGTCTATTAAGTGATTTTAATTAACTTGATTTTAGTAAATAAAATGAAGGACAATTAATATTATTATCAAGCCTAGTAATATCAATTGATTAATTTGTAATATGATGATTAGATTTTATTTTGAATGACTTTATTATAATGGAAAATTCAACATTCGATTTACCATGTACATACCTAACATACAAATACACACGCGCGCACGGATAGACCCTGCTGTGAGTGATATCAGAGGAAACCAATTTCACAATAAGAATCAGCAGCGGAAAGTTCTTGATTTATATAACTGGCTATATACTTTTGTCGGGTTTCTCAAATTTACTGTCTGCACATTTAGATAAAAATACCATTTAAGGCACTGTTTAACTCTTAATACATATAAAAACTGCTTAAAATTATTCGAGCAGTACCATTCTTATTTTCAAAGTTTATTAAATTCTTCTTTAGTTTCACTTTCAAACACTTGATTGACAAGCGGCATCATTTCTAATTTTGTACAGGTAAAAAAGGGGGCATTTGTAAAATGTTTGGCTACTATGGGAGACTGGTTGCCATAGAAACAGATAAAGAATTTGAAAAAATAGCCATTTCAAGCTATTTTAAAAACAAATGGCAAGTGGTACCATCAGTTTAAGCTATACAAAATAAAATAATTAGATAAAAAATGTTGTAAAATTTTCAAATTATAGAAATTTATTCATGGATCTAAAAGGTGTTAACATGGTATATAAACGTATATAGACAACACATCATATATAACAATTTTTTTTTTTATCTATTTCAACATAAGTTGGTTTTAATGGAAGATCTTTATATTGTTTTATAGTTTAGCATATGAATATTGAAATCCGTTGATATGGTTACACAATAAATTAAAAAAGAATCTTCATATTTTGCGATACTCAAAATAAACTGACTGCAATTACCAAAATTTACGCAATATCAGTTGAAGCTGCAATTTAGCAAAAGGAATGGTCGTTCAAATGAAGTTTTGAACAAGAATGTCTGAATGATTTTCTTATGTCAATGTAGATGTCTATTTCCTTACAACGACAGCTGAATAACGCTTGAATATATTGTATAAAAGTTTGGCATGTTTCCCACATACGATATATGATCAAACATCGTATATATGAAATGCACCATCATGTATCTCTTTTATTTACAAAATTTGTTTAAAAAATACAGTGTCCTTTTTATTGAAAATATGTTCGCCAGTTTGGCTCCTATTTTTTTACAGTATGTGTAAGCAAGGTTTGTCATAATAACATGTGTATATAATACTGACAATGAAGCATTTGCTTGGTACATATTTTGCTTGGGTATAAATGAATAATGAAATTCATCCATCCTTCTGTGAGCACACATGCTACTTGGCACTCTCCAAGACTCTGCTGTGTGCGACTCACTGCAACGTATTGAGAGATTTGTTTCATATCAATCTGAACTCAAGGATCGGAATGAACACAAATCGTGAAAAATATTACCGTGTATTTTCGGGCAAATATTTATCTAATAGGAGCTATGATCAAACTTTCACTTAGGAAAAAGGCTTAAGCAACAATTTAGTTATTAGTGAAGGGTTTTCCGTGTTAACATATAGATTGATGTCGAAATGTACCACAACGTTTCTTAATGTTACACTATAAAATGTAAGTAAATCACTTACAAAACACCTATATATACTAAGTATATCTTGCTCATTTAAATGACTTTCAATGAAATGGTCAGTTTCGCAATGCCTCGCCGATCAATTGTTTGAGTACACGAGTCTAAAAGTCGCAGACCCTATAAGTTATAAAGACGTTGAACTGTGCAGTGTAAACAAAACTATCGAGAGTCAAAGTGTGGAACATCGATACCGGAGGAACGGAATATTCACGTGCTTTGTTCTTTATTATTATTCACGTCAATATTAACCAGTTTAGCCGTGCTGGTACAAATCTTCCCAAGACGTGACCGTCATTTTTAAGGCATGGATTCACCTCCTATCCCACCCATGAGTGCGGAGGATGTGTTAAAGAACATCCCTCCCCCATCTTACGAAGAAATCATGGGCCATCAGACCCTAACGTCGGCCAAAACAGACGTATCCAGGGAAGAGTTACCGCCCTTAGCATATATCGATATTATGCCGCGATGTCTTTTCCCGGGAAATATGAAAGGAAAAGTTCCACCCGAATACGATAAATTCAGGTAGGCTCCGATGTTCTTTGATCGTCCATGCAAATGAAGCAATAATATATGAAGGGTTATTTGGTTTTTCTATCAATTCAATTTCGATTGATTTTCTTAGTAATGCCAAAGTGGTTTTAACTTTACTGTGTTACATCCAGGTATCGGACTTCTGTCGATTTTAATGTGGATTAAAGAATATTATGATTAAAATATTTCATTGGTTTAGAATTTTCAAATGTTACGATATTTTAACCCCCCCCCCCCCAAAAAAAAATACGTTTTAAAAATTTTTGAAAAGGTAAAAATTTTAAAATCCCAAGAGGGATTCAAACTCATTACTTACAGAGAGAACCATCTAACCCACTGAAAGTACATTTCAGATAATAAATGTCATTTTACAAATATATCGTTATCGTTTATCAAATTCAAATGTATTGAAGTGTAATTCATGTCGCGTCCTACTGCAAATACGACTTATGTTATTTTTATTACCAACGGCGTTGATTCGTTGACGTCCAATAATTTTCATACATTCAAATTCAAATCTCTTTTTTTAAAACAAATTAAAATGACAGTTGGATCACACAACTGTGTTCTCTGGTTTTGAGCAAGATGGATATGTGGCCACTCCATCATTACATATTACATCTTACAACACATATACCGTTCTCATATACTTGGAAATGTGCATGATTTGTGGCCATGCAAATTCTTTGGGAAAAAGTGACAACTACCTTGCGCTTACGTGCTGTATTTATTTGTAAAACTTTTATACCACGTAATTTCTTTATAGTACCTTAATCGAGGCCGCCAACCATTGGTTGCGAGGAAATCCAAGCTACGGAGTGTGGAAATGTGAGACCGTGGAACGTAAAGTGGAAAGCAGTGGAGAAGTGTTAATGGAGAGTATGTTGTTCCACGAAGCCACGTACGGATTCAACGTTAACATCAATGGCATCAGGTAAGTAGGTTTTCAATGTGGCTTCTTGAAAGAACATGAGCGAATATTATGGTGCTAATGCTTATTGTTATGATCGAAAGACACATTTTCAGTTTTCGAGAAAATGTTTAAATTAAATGCTTTATCACATACTGAAAGCACATGGACACGTAACATCAAAAGGGGGGTGTCTCGCAGCAAACATTTTACGTTTACGTACAGAAAATTGAACAACTAAATTGCCCTTTCCCTCACTCCTTGAGTCTGCCCTATCCCTCCCCCCCCCCCCCCGCCCAAAACACACTTACAAAAACGACGCTACGTGCCCGATTTTAAAGTAATCATTAACGTAATTTCATGTATATGGAATTTCATTTTTAAGTAATATATATAATTAATCCCAATTTCATCAACACAAATTCTCTAATCCTGATATTTTCGAAACGCTGTTAAAATTCTGATACTTTGGTTTTGTAAAATTTTGGCAAAGACTTATTTTTTTAATTTTTACTTTAAATATCTAAATTGAATATACAAAATTTTATAAATGTATTGGATAGAAAAATACGTTATTATTGAGAACATGGTCCATTTTTTTACTGTCTAAATTACATTGCTAGTAATTTTACTACACTACACTTACTACACAAATCTTATTAAAATGTTTTTCAGAATGTGGCTGTACGTCCGCGATAACATATCCACTCCCCCACAACAACTCGGACTTCGCAGTCGGGTACCGGACAAAGTGGAAATCCCGATACCTTATTACATGGGCAGAAGAAGGAGATACTACGGCCCGGCTTTTGTGCAAACAATTATGTCATACGAAGGCCTTAAGAAAACCATGGAAAAACTGAACAACGAACTAAAGAGCGAGCCCGTTGGAGGTATACTTGTATATGAGCTGGTGACTACAATAATAGTTCCATGACAGTATAAATTAAACAAAAAACAAACGAACAAATATTTGGTTTGTGCATTTTTCAAATTGATTTCGTTAAGAATATACTCATCAATAAGCAGATAAAACAACGTTGTTTTATTCGAAGGAACCCTATCTCCACTTTAAACTAATGCATTAGGCCTATATATGTCATGTTGTAAAAATCTGAATATACAAGATGACGGAAAATACAACAAACAAAATTTATGACTGACAACTAGTTTTTATGTTGTAAATTTTGTATTTACTGCCACCCGGTAAAAAAAATTACAACATGACACATGTAAAATTCATAATATCTGTTGTATTTTTTTTAAATTTAGGAACCATTTTGAACGTAGAATGTGCCGTGATAAAGGCCGCGGAAGGATTTGAGCGTTTAGACGTCGATCCTGACAACACAGTGTTTCACGAAAATGGCGGAAAATTACGACGTTACACACAGATCATCCGGATCTTCTACGTCATCGGAAGTCCGGCACAGGAAACCATTGGTGGGGTTCAAATTTTATTGGTTCATGCATGTTCAGATTATGTCAGATGGCTGTCAAAAATATCAAACTTTCACGTGTTCTGAATTTGTTTTTTCAGACCTGATAGATGTGATGCCAAAAGCAACACGTAAACCCGGTATGGGAACTCCTGCAAAGTTCGAGTCATTTGACGAAACAATGGAACGCCTCTCAAGAAATCCACCATCAGAACTCAGGGTATGTCCTTTAAGATAAACGTTAGTCACCTGAACTGAAATATTTTTTTTTTTATAAATTGACTTCTTAACATCATATTAATATCTGATTTGGTTGGTGGTTGTTTTTTTTTCAGGAAGGTCGAGTGGTCAATTTACAAACTCTTTTCCCACAATATAAGGAATTAGCAGGTAATATTTATTTTGGATACTGTAAATTCCTAATTAAACGCGAGGAATTAATATCCGCGTAAAATCGCGAGAAGCATCCTTCGCGGATTTTAAAATCTCGCCATTATTTTCTGAGAGATGAAAACTATAAGAAATAAGGAGAAAATTTCAGCGTTCGCGATTTTATATTCTCGCGATTTGATACAAATCAGCGGGATCGCGGAATTAAGTACTCGCGTAATATAAGGAATTTACAGTATCAGGCACACTCATATAGCAAGGCACGTTGGTGGGGGGGGGGGGGGGACTGTCCTTTTTTAGTTACCGATATTTCTCATAAATTTACATATATAAAAATAAATTTTGAACGATTTGTCCAACAAGTTTTTAGGTTAGTATAAAAAATTAATGAGAAGCTATCTATCCTACATGTATACACGTAAAGCTGATTTTAAGATGCAAAAATATTTATTCCCGAGGCCGTAAAACCCATAAAACCCCAAAATCTTTTATATGATTTATTTCAAGGAAGTGCACCTCCGACATCGTTTTGAAAGAAAGCATAGGTAATAAAGGCGGAATGAAGAATTACATAAAAAGTTATATTAGTATTCCTGAATTTGGAACGTGCAGTTTTTAAATAGAGTTGCTAACATCTAAGCAAACTGATACCGTATTTTTTTTTTACATAAACAGGTGAAGTCGACGTTCTGGCCAATGACACAGACGATTTTGTCACTGGGTCTCTCAATAGAAAACAAATGCAGATCGTTCGCATCTTCCGAGTCAACGGAAGTTCACCTAGACCTTTCCCACCAAATCTTTCCAGCAAACTGTTTGTTCCGGTCCGAACCGGAAGTAGATCATTTGAAACAATGCTTCAGACGATGTTCCGAATTGAGGCTTGGCTTAGAGTTACAGGTATACTATAATTATCTGTATTCTACCTTGTAGTATTCTTATTAGATAACAGGTAAATCACCGTGTAAACCAAAAATTAAAGGTTAATAGATCACATATGTTATATATTACATTTCATAAAAAGTAAATATCTGTCAACTATTTACAAAGCCCAGTTTGCTGGAAAAATCAGTATTATAAAGAAATATCAAATCTGTCTATAGAATTGCTAATGAATTAACTCGATTTTAAAAAAATCTTTTGTTTTGCCCTCTGTTTAAGGTTTACCAATCTACAATGTGGAGACAGTGTCCTATCTATTCAATGA
Source organism: Magallana hongkongensis (assembly GCA_015776775.1). Classification (NCBI taxonomy): domain Eukaryota; kingdom Metazoa; phylum Mollusca; class Bivalvia; order Ostreida; family Ostreidae; genus Magallana; species Magallana hongkongensis. The sequence goes on from VIAA01000022.1 coordinate 768,212, forward strand.
ACATTCCCCGTCCGGTGTAGATGCAAGCAAGTCAAGTGTAGTTTGTCCCGTGGGGGTCGGGAAACACTTTGTTACAGCAATAAGGTACGAACAAAATGGCACGAGAGCCAAATGTACACGTGCCTATTTTTGTAATGAACACAGTATCTTAGAACTCCAAACAGCAAAATACCCTAATCCGCAAAAAAAATGATAAAACTCAATTATCTTGAATCAAATTTTAATTTTATCTTTCTTGAGGTTTTCAGAAGAGCAAAACATGATGATGAGTTTTTGAAAAAAAAAGAGTTAAACGGTAAAAAAAGTTGTTTCTTATCTGTCATTCTTGCATTGGTACCGCTTCAGGGTGTACTTCTACCAGCAATACCATGAGCCAGACCCCGCCCTCCTACCCCCTGTGTTTCCCTGGAACGGATCATCTGGGTCATCCAGCTGTACCTTGCTATGATACAGAATTTGCATATCGCACATTCAGCACTTCATCATTGGGATCGCTGCTGCATTAAAGATGGCGAAGAGGAGTGCGAATGCGCAGTTCAATTCTTTCATAACGTCACAATCGCAATGTCTCAGGCCTTCCTGAACTTTCGAGCTTCTGCGTCGAGAAGTTGCGATTGAGAACGTCGGAGACTTAAAAACCCAATCGACTTATACAACGGATGATAATTTCGATATCCGTCCATTTGTTCTATGATGTTCATTGAGCTGTGACTCGTTTATGGTTGCATCCAGTCTGTGATAAATATGGCAATTATATATTTTTACGTACTATGTATCTGATATGATAAAGCTCTGATATTTAAATTCGTGCATAATATAATCTGTTTATATTTTCTATTTATACCTCATTTATGTTAAAAAATGATTTGTATAATCTTTACCTTGTTTTGTTTTTATTAAATTCTGCTTGAAAGTTACTAAGATTTATTCACTTAAAATGACAGTAATGTAACGTGACGAAAAAATAACGTTCAAGTCAAATTAATAGATGATTAATACACCATGAATCATTTTTTTTTTTTTTTGCATGATCGGATCAAATACAAAAAGCTATATGCACAATCCACACGAATGTTTTAATCAGATTAATGCATTCTCCAATTCATGCAAATATCTTTAAATAACATTGTTGCATTAAATATACTTATATGTATTTTTAAAAAACAAACCGTGTGCTCATATAAAAAAAAAATCCTTATGGGAAACACCATTTTTGATATCCACAAACGAGATCTATATCAAATTTAAATACACACGATCTAATTTTTTCGTACAGAGAATCTACTTACGGTTGAAATTCTCAGATAAAATGAATGGGTGCACATATACACGACTGAGATCTGTCAAAGGTCTGTTATTAACATTTAGGTCAGAACGGGAGAAAGGGGATAATGGTTGACACTTGACGGGTGTTCATTATATTCATTTCTATACTTTTCTATATATAAATGGCAGTATCATTGAAAGATTTGATTTTCCCTTTTTTATTGAAGAAATAAATCACAAAAATAAGCCCTACTCTTTCTGAAATGATTATTTTCATAACATAATTTGCAGCACACTTTCAAGTTTTTTACTATCGTAGTAAGACAAACTTTAGACATAGAAATTTAAATTCTGCGTTTTGAAGCCAGGGACAAAATGAATTTGAAAAAAAAAACAGGGCGATAAGAAAAACCAGATAAAACAGCTCAATAATTCTACAAAAAATGAAGTAGGATTTTTTTTTTTACTGTAAATATTAAATTCAGCGAAATCCTCATTACTAGTATATGAATACCTCTTCATTGAAGAAAAGGTAAGTAAACACCAACAACATGAATTTATTTCAAAATAATTCATGTATTTATATTGTTATCAATCAGTAATCTTACAGTGCTTATAATCTCCACAGACAGTGTACTATATATTGCGACTATATTCAAATTTTCTTGTAATAAAGTTGTGTTTGAGCTTTTATTACCGGGGTCAATAGTTGTCGATATGAGTCAAGATATTTTTGTGTATTTAAACATTACGCAAGAAATCAATGCAATCACGATCGTGTATTTATTTTTCTATTGTTTCATAATAATAATACGCATTATAAACTGTTCAATCATAATTTGATTTAGTTGCAGATTTTAAGATGATTAGAATCGGTTTAAGGAACCATTAATTACGTACTATCGACACTCCTGGGATTTTGAGTTCGTGCCAAATCATTCAGACTTTTGAAGTCCTTTAGTAATCAATAGTCAAATGGTTTAGCATTGGCCTTATAAAGCGGAGGTTTTTTTTTTAAATTATTACACTGAGATAGTTGAACGCTTTGCCAAATGTAAATGATCTAGCAAACTTTCGTCATGGGCTCGAAGCAAGAGGGCCCATGTTGGAATATGGAATAAAATTATGTAAAGGTATGTCTTTATACACCTTTCTATGTGTGATGCATTAATCATTAAAGTTATGTTAAAGATAAAAAAAAAATTTCAGATTAAAATTTCCGAATGATAAGTTTAAAAATATATATATGCAAGCGTCAATCTATTTTTTTTTTCTCATGCTTTTTACGATAATTTTGATGAATTGTAATGTATGCATTTTACAATTACAAAAAAAAAAACCCCAAAAAAACGAAAAAAAACAAAAACAAACAAAAACCCCAAACAAAACCAAAAAAAAAATAAAAAAAACCAAAACATAAGCAGACATCTGACTGTTTAAAAATTTAATTTACTTTGTGTATATACGCATCTGTTTTGTTTTTAGGCGATGAGTTTTGTTCTTTTATCAGAATCAGCTACTAATCCTCAGTTCTACAAAAACTATTTGTGTAAGTCTTTGATTCGACAAGTTATACCAAGACCCCAGGGACCATGCATGATATTTTACATTAAAGAGCTTTCACCAAATCTAATACTAGTGCATTAATGCCCGAGTAGAAAATCCTCTTATAGCCCTGTTACACACCTGTAGAAGATAGATCAAATTTCCACATTTTCGTAAATACAAGTGAAATAGGTAGTGTTTACACACTCGTTTTAAAATCATGAATCTTCAGGTTTCGTAGCGCATAAATTCAAAATGTTTTCCCGTCCTTCAATTAACAGCAAGTCACAATGACTGAGTTTAATTAATCCAGATCCTCTTTAATTACAACAATACACTTTCCTTTGAAGCACGATCATCTCTTTAAATATATTTAGCTTATCCTTAAACCTTTCCATTCCATATCTGGTATTCTTGAATTGCTTCCAGATTGATAAAAACTAAAACCGTGACCTTATATACCTTATGTACCATGCAAACCGAACCTTAATCGAACATTTTAAGAACACTTAGGACATTCCAGCCAGACAAACCTAGCTTACAAATGCTACATTATTTATATCGAAATACGTGGAATATGTAATAGAAGAACCTGTGATTCTAGTTCAGGTATTCAATAGAATATCGACCATTTAAACAGAGAGAGAAAAAAAAACCCCGCCGAATCTAATTTGGATGACAATTTCATGTATTTTAACAACTATCTTCGAAGTTTTATTTAAATGAAGAGCCTTACTTCTCAAACAAATCTTGTTTCAGAATCAGGAGATCTAGATCATGCCGAGGTCCCGAGAGTCGTTGAACTTTCTTCTAGTATCATCTCTTCTCCAAGTCGCATCAGAAGTCCTCATCAAGACCGTGCAGTCCGTCACCTCACGCCTCAACCTCACGCTTGAGCACCTCCTCAACCTACACCGCCACGGTTTCTTCCATTCCTGGAAAGCACAGGAATGTTGCCAGTGTGACCAACCATTCAAGAACTCCTCGACAATCCTCTCAAACCAAGAGTGGAACCTCCTGTTTCAGAAGACTGACGAGGACTGTGAGAAAGCAACACCCAACGTCGGCTGCAGCTGTCGTTTTGAGGCTAGAGGCACCATTGATCCAGAAACACTCACGATCAACATGTCTAGCTGTATTCTAGAAAAGTCGGAAGCTTTGAAGGACAATGAAGTGAAGAATGTCCAGAGAATACGCGACATCAACGAGCAACTTGTGCAAGACAGAGAAGAGGCGATACTAACGGAAGAATCGTTCAACTCTTTCACGGACGACCTCAACAAGGCTCTCCACGACATGAGTAAACAGTGTGGAGACGAGTATTACAACGACGTCGTAGAAAAGATTCAAAGAATTGACGCCAGTGAACCCAATGAGGAGGAGGCCAAGAACATACTGGAAAGGTTCGACCAAGTCAACCAGGTAAGTTTGGGGTGTTCTTTGAAAACAGAGCACCGATGTTATAGTCAAACATTAACTTGATTAAGATTCCCCTATCAATTAAAACATTTGCTTTTACGCTGAATAGGTCAATCTGAACAAGAAGCCATTCAACTTGGAGTACCATCGAGTTGATTCCATGAGGTCGGATATCTCAGTCTGCGGTTCGGACGAGGAAGAGGATTTTCCTGGGAACGACGAGAACAACGATGACCAAGAAGCTATGGTCCTGACCGAGAGTCGGATCCTCAAAGACGCAGATTACAACTCCGTGGAGGACGTCGAGCTCAGTGATTTCGATGGTGGGTAGCAATGTAAAACAAGTATAATACTAGTATGCGTGCCACAAATATTCGCGATGTTCGCGAATAAGTTCTGCTTGTAAATATTTATCTCCGCGGAATAATGTTTAATTAAGTGTAATAATTAAATTGAATGACCACTCGCTCGTGAACGTTAAATAAATTCATTTTCGCGGATGAGTTTTCAGTCAAAATCATTCGCGAATAAAATCGACGCATATAATAAATGGTTTACAGATTCAAAACGATAATAGTCTCTGTGAGTTATATGAAATAATCAGAAGTTTGATTCTGACAATAAAAATTTGTTTTATTTTATTTCCAAGACGAAGAAGATGAGGAAAACGAATACGGTAAAATTTTGCAGAGAATGAGAGAGAAATACAACTATCTCAGTGAAAAGTGCGTGGCTGTTGGAAAAGACCTTTCATGCGTCCGAAAACGATTGGACGGTTCGTGGTCAGTGTCTGAATCCAAGGCCCAACCAGAGGAAGTTCTACGACAAGAGGTTAGGGAGTTTTTAGAGGTCTCAATTTAAAGACCTTTTGTTAAAGCCACACCTGAAGGTTGATTTCAATTGCTTAGAGTGTTTCTGACATACTAGTACTTCAAACGAATGCTGACAATGCATATATTGGTATTGGATAATTGATTACCGAAATTGGGCCGAAAGTCTCTGTTTTTCTAAAATTTGTGCTGAACAAACTGAATAGATCGCGAGTTATGCTATAGACACGTACAACAATTTACGTACTAGTATGATGAGTGCCATAAGTTGATAAAATGCTTACAGCAAATGAACATTTTGTAGTTGAAAGAGATCGGGATGTGGAGAAAGTTCATCGACAGTAATCTAGAGGATGATGTTCGCGAAGTCTATTTACCCTACGAGGACTTTCATGTTTCCAAAAGCCCTGGACTAAGTCAATATATTCCATTCGTAAAACCTAAGGTACCCATTTCCTTTACCTAACCGATAAATTAACTGAGTTAACCCATACAAAAATGAACTACTTATTATTCTGATAGATTGTGATTAAATAGTACCACTGAAGCAATTATTCTGAACGTTATTTTTTTTCGATTTCACATTGTAAACCACCCTCCCACCTGTGTGTCTTATTGATCGTTTGTTGGTTACAGACTACTTCAAAACTGTACAGCAGTGAAATGGCCGTACATCCACCACGCCCAACTTTCAAGTCTTACACTCAAAATCTGAGTAACCAGAAACGACTATCCAAAAGCCTCTCGTCAATTAACAACACCTTTAGAAGAAATCTGCGTGGGGCAAACACCTGGAGACTGGACTCTGTTCCCCGGAAGTATGACCAGGGAAACTTGTCATTGTCTGCCAGGGTTGGTCTTTCAAAGTCCAGCGAACTCGTGACTTCCGTTTCCGGTTCTGGAAATGAAGTGGAGAAAACACGATCTTTTCCAACATATTTTGAGTCCTCTGTACCTTCTAGGACAGTTTCAAAATCATCAGGGTTTGGAATAGATTACTCCAAGTACGAGAAATGCATTCAAGATACGGAAAAGGCTTTGGGAGCTATCTCCTGGTAGCGGAGAAGGTATGAATAGACGATATCTGAAAACTTAAATAAAATTGTAAACAAAATAAAAAGGAATAATGTTACAAGTGAAAGTGTCATTGATGTAGGTTTTTTTCTCTTTTCAGACAAGGAAAGTATTCTTTGCGAAAAGCAACACGGGCACTACCTAAGCAAGTGCAAACAGCAAACAAATGATCTCGTAAATAAGTGTGAAAAGTTGAATCAAAAGATCCAGCAGCTAAACCCAAGATTCGACCGCTGCGAACAGTTGTTGTCTGAATGACATGGAGGTGTATGAAAGTGTAAGTATTTTTTTTTTGGTTTAATTTATAAGTTTCTGTTTTGATACGTACCTTCTTGATATGATTACGAAGCATTTTTAATTAAAGATTCCAAAGCAAGACATAACGAGTAACGAAGTAAATGATATCCCAATGACATCTTCCAATGAACAACTTGATTTTTCTGCAACACATATGGCCATGGAAAGTCCAAACCGAAAGTTCGCCAGCACTCCATCCAATGTGGATTCTCAATGGAGTGAACAGGCTCTCGATTTTATGAATGGGTCCGTGGATTCAGATGACGAAGGTAAAAAGTAGTCATATGTGATTATAAGACAAAGTAGGAAGTGTATATTGTTGTAGCTTATATTATTACCTAGATAATTTTCCATTAATAGAATCCATTCTGGAAAGAAGATTTGGCAATTCTTTAAAGAAACTGCATGCTGAGTGTGATAGCCTGCGACTTAAATGCAACCAATCCAAAAGACATCTACAGGAGGCGCGTAAACAGATGCATAGTTCATCCTCCCAGCTAGACTTTCTAGAAAATATCCGCCATGAGCCTCGCTTTGAAAACGATGTAAGTTTCCTTCTGCATCTTAGCAACGAAATTGATTCATTAAACTCCAAGACGTAACAAAGTTACATTTCTTATATCCTTTTCAGGTGGTCGACAACGAATTAAGTGATATTAAATGGAAACATGATGTCATGGATGATTCTTTCGATTCGGCTTACCTTACCGTAACAAGCGGAAGGTCTACCGGGATATAGTACAAGAAGCCGCCCGAACTCCTCCCGATCTCCATATAACAGAGACAGCGCAGCACCGCTAGTCGCCATCTCCACTCCCATAAGACATACGGGAAGAAATGTCTCCATCATATTCGTCCCGATCTCTGTACTCCCCTGGATACGATAGTGCACTGGAAGATCCAGTGGAAGATGACTACGTGCTAGCCAAGAAAACAACAATACCGCGTCCACAAACAAAGGCTCCAATTCTGGTAAAAATTTTTTAGCAAGATCTGTGTAAACTTTATTTTGTTTTCATTGAAGGATAATTGGTTGTTCAAATGATTTATTTTGATAAAGATTTTTTTCAACAATGAACGTAGTTTGCCATCCTTCTTTCTATTTGTTACAGAAGAGGTCAACAGTGGTTACAACGAATACCACTCCAAGAGAACTTTACAACGTGTCCGCTTATGAAGATAAAACAGACAGCTTTGAAGATGGTTAGTGGTTATCTAGGTAACCTGAAATGATGACACACTTAAACAAATTCAATTTAATAATTTCTACCTTGATTTTTTTTCTCAGTTGAACTGGAGTTGGAAAACGAACACGGAGAATTCCTGGAACAATGCAAATCTCATTTTGTGGACATTGAATCAAAAAGTTATAAGCTTAGACAGGAAATTCGACGTTTACGAATCGAAATGGGATTGTCAACATTTCACAGCCAAGAGCGAAAGGTTTTTCTCAAAAGCATAAACTTTAATTCTATCAAAATATAAGCATTCTCATGAACATGTGTTTTTTGTTATACTTATATTTAGAAATAATAATTCTAAATCAATATTTAACATACATATGTATAATAACGTATTGTACCCCAAGGTTTCTCCAGTTCCTATCGCGAGAGATGTAAAGAAACAGTACAACTTACGGACACCCAGACTTGAAACAAAATCAGAAAAGTGGAACAATATGGTACAATAGTATATTCATTAACATATTTATTAAAAAAAAAACAACAACATGGACATTGCATGATTATCTCATCTTTGTTTGTTTTTTATTTGAATTCAAGACATCGCCATACGAAACGGCTCCTACTAGAGCAGAAAGATTTGACCCCTCAGAAGATGACGAAGAGAATTCTAGCATCACTTCTTTTGAGAAAGGTAGTCCAGCAAAAATATCAATAAGATTTTTATGAAAATTTACCTTTTATAGTGAATTTGTATCTATTGTCCTGTTTATTGCAATCAAAATTTAAAGTCTCTAAAACAATAGAATGAGATTTAACTGTTTAGTCCGTTAATCTGCCCATTCCAACGTTTAAATCCCAGGCCTGCTAATGCGTGTCGTTTTATGCAGGTTTTGCCAAACCTCATTTGTATGGAACGCCTCAACTGCCTTATGTAGATAATCTTCATAATATGATGATACTTCAACATTACGTGCTGATACTTTAACATTACATGATGGTACTTTAACATTACGTGCTGATACTTCAACATTACATGCTGATACTTTAACATTACATGATGGTACTTTAACATAACATGCTGATACTTCAACATTACATGCTGATACTTTAACATTACATGATGGTACTTTAACATTACATGCTGATACTTTAACATTACCTGATGGTACTTTAACATTACATGCTGATACTTTAACATTACATGCTGATACTTCATTATATGATGGTAACTTCACTATGCGGTAGTTCTAAAATATGGTTAGGGAACGCGTCGCCTAGGGAACGGAAACGCTAAAACTCAGAACACGTGGATGCCTGAAAAGTTTTGAACACTGGGCTGTTTCTCTGTTTCAGAGATTGATCAGATTGGACTAAGGTCCACTAAAACTTGTTTAGATCGAGATACTCAACAAATGCTACTATTTGATTAAGTGTTGTCTTTTAAATGGGTCATTTTAAATTTTAAAGAATGGCTGCATTGTGAGTTCATTGGGGCTCAGCGCAAAAAAATCAGGGGGTACCAAAAGTCCTTCAGGGAATTTTGGTCTAAAAATGTGCATTCAGAACCCAATCTTTTGGTGCTTAGTCAGAGCGAACAGCTAATTTTTTTTAAAAAAAAGCACCTAAACAAATACTTCTGTCATTCATGTTACATGTAGATTGGACTTATGGGGATTAATGGGTTCTTCCTGGGGATCCACGTGAAAGAGTGGGCAATGAAAGCACTGATTTGTTCAACAGTACAGTTACTGCTAAAATCAGATTCAACAGCAATGCAATGCTTTATCCTTTGCATGATCTTATAAGTTGCATGTGTGGTTGTCGTTTGCCAAAATACATTGCACCAAAATAAATCGTATGTTTCGACAATATTTTTATTCAGTAGAGATCCTCTCTCATGAGCTGTAGTGTATTGCGTACTTCTTCAGTTCCAGCTTTTTTTTTAAATTTTTATTTTATTTTTGTTTACACATAAATCCACATACACACATATTTCAGACATATTTCATACATTTCAAGATTCTACATATTGTATTATCTTATTAATCTAAAGGAAATAGATTATCCGTATAGTGTGAAAACGTGTTTTCTTGCAAAAAAAAAATATAGATAAAAAAAAATAGCAGTAAATGAAAAGAGAAAAAGGGAGATATAGAAGATTAAAAAAAATACAATAGAAAAGGGGATACATGTATCAAAATATTTGTTCACAAGTCAATATAATTTAAAAAAAAAAAGAAGAAGAATAGTTTAAGCAATCACATATGTCATAAAACTTGTCATAATTTCTCACAAATTGTTTGCCAGTGGTTTTCATAATTTGAGTATCTACAGTTTTTCAATAACAAATATTTTCAAGCAGAATCCTGTTTTTTATTATTTGTAGTTCCAGCTTTTTGACATGACCCAAACTAGTCTCAGTCTCCTATATGATCAATCTCTGAAACAGAGAAACAGCCCAATGTTAAAACTTCCCTATTTTTAGAACCACCGCATAGTGAAGTATCATCATATAATGAATTATCAGCATGTAATGTTAAAGTATCAGCATGTAATGTTAAAGTACCATCATGTAATGTTAAAGTATCAGCACGTAATGTTAAAGTACCATCACGTAATGTTGAAGTATCAGCATGTAATGTTAAAGTACCATCATGTAATGTTGAAATATCAGTATGTAATGTTGAAGTACCATCATGTAATGTTGAAGTATCATCATATTATGAAGATTACCTACATGAGGCAGTTGAGGCGTTCCATACATTTGCATATTTGCATAAACATGTACATTACAGTCATGCAATTTCTTGTTGCTTGGTTTAGAGTTGTCAGTTGCGGAGCAAAGTTATGGAAATTTTCTCTCGAACATGAAATCAAACTATGACTCCTTGAATGAGAGGAGCAGGCGCACAAAGCAGGAAATACATGATGTTCGAAGACGTCTGCTGGAGCCGGCGGTTTGTGACACCATTACCTGTCGTGACGTAAGTTATGGTTGCAGTTAAGGTACATTGTTCCTTTATATTTACATTTTCCAGTGTCTTTGCCTGTGATAACACTACGTATCGATTTTGTACAATAAAACCCATAATACAAATGACGCCAAATTGAGGCGCCAGCGGGGCTTATTTATATTTATATATTTAATCATACGATGGCTTAAAATTATATAAATGTAAGTAATAAGGAATCATTCTGTGAATATTATGAGGTGATAATTTCGGTCGGGGCGTGATCAAATCTATCATAAAGCCCTTCGGGCTTTATTGGATTTGATCACGCCCCGACCGAAATTATCACCTCATAATACTTAAAGAATGATTCCTTATTACTTATATAATTTCGTCACAAAAAAAATACTCTCCAAAAGAAATAACACGTATTCACCGAACTGCACATTTAAAGTCTCAACAGACATTGCGAGCAACTTCTGACACGAACTGCCTTTAGATATAACATTTTACAAGGAAAGAAAAGTTACTGCAGTAGAGTTATATCTCTCATGCAGGATGGGCATTGTACAAAGTCCCTGAACGTGTTTTAATGATTTATTTAGCAAACGTTAATGCTTGGATTGACTTTGTAATACATGTATTTAATCAGAGTACAACACATTTAAAGAAGCTGGCTGTAAGGAGAGAATAAAGGAGAGAAATATATAGAATAATACCACCTGTTCTTCAATTTTTTTATACATTAAATGTAATTATCCTTTTTAATTTATAGGCATACCGTCATATCCAAAAGCCGCCATGGAGATACACGGATACTGATGCCAGTATACAAACCAATATTTGATTTACTGAAATACCACGAAAACAGACAAAATTTTTTAAGACAAACATGAACCCAAAAACGATAACCTTTATTTTATTGAAATTTACTTGTTTTGACGAATGTGTTGCAGTAGTTGGAGGCATATGAGACCATGGTTTAAAGATAAGACTTGGTAATGGTTTTAATTTTTTTTCTCCACATTAATTTATAAATACTTGTGTTAATTTCGTAAACTGTGGGGATAATTTTTTCGATACAGTCCATGACCCAAGTTCTTATGGTTTTGACTTGTATATGTTTATTATGTGTGCGTGTTTCCAATTTAGTTTTCATTTATATGACTATCTGAATTTTCCTGAAATATGGCAATTTTATAATAACAAAACCTGAGTGTTGTTTTGAGTATAGATTAGTAATATTTTGTCCAGAGAGGTTTTCTAATGTGATTGTATGTAAGAATGCACATTGAAAATAAAGGTTATGGAAAATGTCTATTGTATTTTCTTACATAATTATATTCATTAAAATTTACGATTTATAACTGTTATCTCAACACAAGATTATTAGACATGCAAAAATTATGTGCATGTACTATTCGAAGTTAACGCAAAAATTAAATTCGTTTCCATTTTTGGAAAAAATCAATATTAATTTGAGAATGGTAAAAAAGCCAAAATGCATCAATATATAATGCAAGTCCTGCATTGATCCAGTTCCTTTACCATTAAGTAAAATTTTTTTTTTAAATATCAGTGTAGTCATGGTAACTTGCTGTCATGAAAACCGAAATCAGTCATATCAAATCATAATTACCAAGGGTTTAAAATCCCAAATTCAAGAGACCCACAAAAACATCATTTATCAGGCTGAATTTATTTTGTCTTTTTAAAAAAAAATTAATTCAGAAACACTGCGTATCACATGTCCAAAAGATTGAACCTTCATACTTCAATTCTGCATGTTGAACATGGAAATACATTAGAAATATTAGTAAGACATCGTATGTCAAATGATTATTTACCCAATTTCAAAAAGTCACCAACATTTACTCTTTTGTTTACTTGGCAGATACATGTGTATTTCATAATCATCGATTTAACTGATATCATTTAAAACTAATTAGTTTTCAAGCTTTGATGTGGAACAAATTGAATCAGGGTTTGCACTATATTTTATACACAGATGCTTTAATTAGTCCCTAAACCCTTTAAACTTGCATGGTTCATTAATATTACCGTTTGTCTCATTTCAAATAAGTGCCATTTTATGATAAAAATAGGGATGCTATTAAGAAAGACCATAAAAAACATGACAAGAACATAAGAAATGAGCATTGCTCGTTTATTTCCCTGTTCATCTTCACATATAAAACAACTCGGGGAGAGCATACATCCACAATACACAGTTAAACAACATTATGTTCTAGTATAGCACTCAAGCTAAAAGTCTTGGTCTGCATCATGTTTAAAACATTGCTTGTACTGAAGATAATAATCACACAGTACACAGTAACACAGTAACAGAAACGTTAACTACAGTCTTTCTATGAAATCCACACAGGTTGTTTAGAACAACTCCTCACCCCCCTCAGTACAGTTTGTTCTGACCCTGGTCAAACACTACCTCCTCCCCCTCCTCCTCCTCGCTCAGTATCTTGGGCTTGAAGCCCTGTAGAGGGTTGGGCGCTTTGACCTCGCGCTTGGTTTGGCCTGCCAGGCTACCACTGAGGGCAATCTGTTTGTCAAGGTCAGGTACGATGTCCTGGTAGACAGGTAAGGAGCTCTTCTCTACCAGGACATATTTTCCGCTTCTCCCGCCTGCTGATGTGTGGATACATTTCGCCATGTCCTGTGGCTGCATGCGGTGCTGGATCACCAAGTACGACTGTCCATCTAGCTGACGGATGTCGTGACGGAGATTTCTGGACTTGGCCATGTTTCTCACTTCCTTGCTTTCAGTTAATGGCATACCTGGTAGTAAAATTAAATGTGTGCTTGTACACTGATATTTTAATTACATTGAAATCTTGTTAAAATGCAACTAAATTTAGACTAAAACCACCTTTAAAGAATTATCTGTTTGCCCTCTAATAAGTCTTAACCAACTGACAAAGCAAACACATATTTCCCTCTTTGTGTCTAACAGCATTCCCACAGCTTTCCAATGACTTTAAATTCCCTAGCAAGCAACCCAAAGTCTAATACATTGAGTCATTGGCAAACAATTTTTAAAGATGATCAGCCTAACCAAAGACTCAAACATACCTGGTCCAAAAATCAGTTCCTCAAGAGTGAACTGATCTTTATATTCATTGATGATTTCCTCACACACTTTTAGGACCCATTTATCGGCTTCCTCTGCAATAGGAATGACATTTCCCTCGGCATCCATGGATGGTTTGAGATCAGGGTCCCCGCCTTCTCCTTGTTTCTCCTTTAGACTGTTAGATTTTCCTTGAATGTTGCTGTACGCAATCCAAAGTTTGCTGTCATCTCTCCTTGTCACCTACAAAAGATCAAAGAAATAATCAAGGTAATTTCAGTATGTTTTTAAGGGTAAAAACCCAACAATAAAAATATTTTCATAAAAGATTGAACACTGCAAACCTTTATAACATCCTGTGTTTCATAGAGTTTGAACAGGGCACTGGCAGCTGCTAGATTCCTGGCATTGTTTTTGCTCATGGCCTTAGCCTCCCCAATGTGTGTATTTTGAAGTGAAATATCACACCTACAAAAACCAAAATAACCCGTAACACTGAATGGGTACTCTTTTAAATTTCATTTATCCAGATGCATTTGTTTTGACGACACCAAAGATATATTCTCTGAGAATGACTTATGAATTCCAAGCCATCCATATACAAATTATTAAAAAAAAAACCAGAATAATAAGGTATGACAGTTTTCATTGATTGCAAGAAGATATGGTCGGACTGATTTTCAGGGTAGCTTACTTGAACATGTTGCCTTCCTGGCTGGTGTTCCACTGCAGAAGCATGCCGTTAGAGGTGGCCGAGTAGGTCAGGATACAGAAGGCCTGCCTCTTCCTGTCCAGTGTCCACTCCTCAGTGTTCAAGGATCACTAGCGTATCCCCTGTCTTAGCCGGGTCCTCGTAGTCTTGGTTGTGTCGTTTCAGACCCGCCATGTTGGAGTCTCCTTGGGGCTTCTGGGCACCTATAATGTTCCAGAAAATTGTAATTTCTCTAATTCATTTTGTCAAATAAGTGTTTATAAAAAAAATAGTATGTAAGCAAATAAAAAATAAATTTGAGAACATCAGCATGTAACCTTAAGATTTATTTCTGAACCAGAATATTGAGGATAAATTAATAAGTATATGAGTAAATTCAAAAATTAATTTGGCAAGACCTGCATGTATCATGAATAAAGATACACATAAAAAAAAATGTCACCTTTTACATGGACATCAATGATGGAGGGATCATCATTGTCATTGGTCAGTCGTTTGTGGTCTTTGACAATGTGCTCCCCCGTAGTGGTAATCAGCACCTCCCAGGCATTGTTATAGGCGTCTATCTGAGCCTCCTTCTCTTTCTCCCCCTCTCCTGAGGCGATCAGAAACTTCTCCAGATACAGATCACAGGCTATTCTGGAGGCTTCCCCTTCCTCGTTGCCCTGCAGCTTTCGGTATATACAAGTCTTGGTCAGCCCTAGGTTTGTGGCGCAGGCATCTACTGTGTTAATGTTGTTTTCCTTGTACACAGCATCCTTCAGGCGCTGGATCATCTTGTCCATTTTCTCACTGACTGACATTTTCTTGCCATCCATGATAACAGACACACCAGATCCGCTTGCCTCCTCCTCGTTTTTAGCTTCCTCTTCCACATCGATTCCCTGCATTATCTCCTGGAGTGGCTTGCTCATCAGATTTTTGAAAGCCTCTTCATAGGTGTGGACTTTAGCATCCTTTTTCCTGTGTCCTTTGCCTACAGCAATCACAATATCTCCCACTGTCAAGATTCCATGGAAGAAAAATCTGCAATACAGATAAAAGACAAATTTGAAATTCTTAGAAATCAGTGCTACTCATGATGACAATTTACACAAATGGAATCAAATGATTTTCAAATAATTTCTCTAGATGCAATTTCAATGTCTAGTTACCTTCCTGTGGGCAGCCTGGAGGCCTTGAAGTCATACTTGTGACTGAGTGAGCAGTGAGAGGCACTCATGGCCTGCTCCAAGCACGAGATCTTGTTTTCTGGTAGAGTTGGAGCTGTCTTCAGGTACTCTATCAGACAGATGAAGCCATCTTGATTGGTTCTGATGGTCATGGCTTGTTCTGTCTGCTTCTGTAGAATTGTGTCTGCCTGTTTAGAGACATCTTTTTCTGTGTCTAGTGTAGTGGCTAATTCTTTCCTGTAAAACATTTGGAACATATTCTAGTTATCTTTGTAGGCAAGAACATCAATTTAGAGTAAAATTTTAGAAAAATTAGTATACAGTAGTTACTAACTAGAATTTTAGTAAGAGCAATTCAAGGGAATTTGGTAAAAAAAAAAAAAAGTGTATGTACTGGTACAGTTTTTCTTGCACTTTTAAGTTTTAAAACTTCACTGATATGTTTAGACCTTACTTACCTTATAGCCTCAGCTCCAGGGTCAGTTAGATTGAAGATTTCTGCCACTGTTTTGGACTTGAGTACATTCAATGCCTTTTGATAAGTTTCGTGTTTTACTTCCTTTTTGTTTGCTCCAACACTGCGAGCAAGAAATATTCCCCCCAGAATAAGCCGTCCTGTGAACATCCATTTACCAGAGATTCTCATTAGCTCTTCCACCTGTAATTCCAATACAAAAAATCTGAAATACCAACTCAAAAATGTCCAAAATTGTTTTTGTTGCAAATTTTTTTAATCTTGCATACTTGTACATATGAATTTTTTCCTACCTCATACTGTGTTTTTAGATTGAGTTTGCTTCCTGTTATGGCATTTTCTATAGTTTGAATTGCATTCACTTTCATTGGCTCTCCTTGGACATACAAAGCAAATCTGTGTATCTTTTCTGCAGTAGACATGTTGGTTGTATCAAACTGTTGGGTGGCAACCTGGATAAAAGACGTTTTTATAATTCAAAGCCAACCAATCAGAGAGACTTTCATGAAAGTGTGTATACATGTACATTAAGCCTAATTAAGAAAACAATGGCTCAAAAATGATTTCAACTGCCAGTTTGCCACATTAAATGAATACAGTAAAATGGGCTGAAAAAAACTGTCTTGAATTAAACTAGCCTTGTACCTTCGACAGACTGTGTACAGGAGCCATGGTTCCACCAAACTGACCTGCTGGCCCAGCCCCTCGACCCCTGCCCCTGCCTCTCTTGTTGTTACCACTGAAAACTTTATTTGGAGGGAGACCTGGCTTCTTCTGCATATTACCTGCAACATAAAGGAATAATCAATTTGAATATAAAAAAATCACTTTGCTTTTACTCTGATCCATGTTCCCAAAGACTTCACATTTTAGAAATAAACTTCATAAATATCCTTCTTTTTACATCAAACTACATGCACTGATATGTAAGAGGAAAATGCTCCTTTAAAAGTGTTGATGCATTTATTTCCTAAATTTGTTCCCTTGGAAGATTGGCTGGCCCTTCGCTTGAACAAACTTAAAACCTCAGAGAAGCTAAAATCCCACAGTCATTGAGAGCCTTAAAGAAATTCATACTATCTAATTGTTTGTCTGTTAACATTTCTCAAAAAATAACTTTACCTCGGTAATTACCGCCTCCACCTCTTCCTCCTCCTCCTCTACCTCCTCCATCATTGTAACCACCTCCCCACTCAGGCTGTTCAAAGTTACTCCCCTTCATATAACCCCCTTGTCCTCCTCCTCTATTGTTAAATCCTCCTCCTCCTCCTCTATTCTGAAATCCTCCACCTCCCCCTCTATTCTGAAATCCTCCACCTCCTCTATTCTGAAATCCGCCTCCGCCTCTATTCTGAAATCCTCCCCCTCTTTGGCCTCCTCCCCCTCTCTGTCCCCCTCCTCTTTGTCCACCACCCCTTTGTTGGCCTCCTCTCCCTAGATGATCAGATACATGTTGTCAAAATCATTTGTCTTACCAACCAGCATCATTATTTAACATATACATCAAACTAGAAAGTGAAAATGTGAAATTATCCTGTCTTCTTTCAAAGTTTTCCCAATATCCTCTTTCCAATTGATTTTTTTCTTTTTCATTTCGATCTTTTTTTTTGCAATAATACATGTGGCAATTGGTTTAGAATTCATTCAAAGCGCACTGTCTAAGATAACATCCAAATGCTTAATGAAATTCATATATATAAATAAAATTTTAAATGACCTTATGTTACCTTAAATACAAGTAGAAAACATGTACCGGTATTAAAATAAATTCTGAAGAGGATACTTATAATCCAAGGACATTCATTTCATACACTGGAGTTTATATCAACACACCCAATTAGTCATTTTTTAAACCTTTCATTCGAAGCTCTTCATTCCTAAAATTTGACGAGTACATGTATTTTCAGCAAGGGCCACAGATTTTATTAGCCCTGCAATTAAATACTCCCTGAATATGTGACTAACCTTGACCCCGTTTGTTCTGACCTCGGCCTCTTCCTCCTCTCCCCCTCGTTCAAACTGGTTCTGAGGGATTGGGGTCTGGTACACAGCTATTGGACATTACAATATCACACTAAGTATAATACATGCATTAAAAGTTTACCTTTAAAACTAATATCTTTTTTTTTTTTTAGAAAATCAAAATACAATTTTTACAATTTTAGGTTAAGTACCGATACCATACCTTGCATTTAAATAGTACTATTTTCATTTTTAAATTAAAAAAACAGTGTTGATATTACTGAATCAAACAGTCTACAAACAGTCTAACACTAAAGTAAACTCAAGTTGACCACTTACCTCCCTGGGTATTATTCCTTCCCTTTGCCTCTAAAGGAATGTCCTCCGCAAAGTTTTCCATGGATTGGTCAATGGAGGCAGTGAAAGAGGTTGGGAGTACCCATGGAGCTCAGCATGTCTTCCTCATTATCTCTTGGTGCTTCATGGTGGGTTTTATGTGGTGGACCATAATTCATATCATAATCAGGCCAGGGTCCCCCATAACCATAATCTTCTTGACTGTACAATTGAAAAAACAGGAAGAACCCATAATAATAAACATATACCCGGTAATGACAGTTACCTGTACATTTTTTCTTATGATTTTCCCTTGGAGAACATGTATGGACAATCAATTTAAGAAGGGAAATTCTACATTGCTCTTGAATAACTTATCTAGCGTAATTTATTTCTGTATCTTTTGGGGCTTTGTCATTAATCTATGTGCAAAATAATGAAATACAAACCCAAATTCAGTTTTCATGTATGAATTCGGGTGGTGGCCCAAAACCACTTCCATTGTTGTCCGAAGAGAATCCTGTGTCGTTGTAGCTGCGCTTCTTCCCCATTCCCAAGGAGTTCCCCTCCGTAGATCCAGCCCCCCAGTTTGATATCCCAGAATTCCACATTTCTCTTTATACTGCAATTGATTTTTTAATAGATGTAACAAAACAAAATTCAGCAACATAGACAAAAAATAAAAGTGTTTGAAGGATCAATTAGGAATGAAAAAGTACAGGACATTACTTTATAAAAAGTGAATTTAGCTATGATTACACAATACATTTAAGAAACAATTACAATAGACAGTCATTCAGGATATGAACAGAGGTATAAAAAATAAACCAACATTCCTTACTTGAACAGTTCCAAATACTTATAGCAAGTAATCCTACATCTTACCCTACTGTCTTGGTTCGCCATTGTAATTAGTCTGTTGGTTCACTTTCAACTCCAGGAAATTCTCACTGCTATCCAAAGTATCAAAATTTAATGGATAAATCACATGAACTTTTTAATTTTTGTTGATTTTTTTTTTTCTTTTTGGTTTTTAAACAATTTTCTGATTTCTTTCAAAGGTGTTAGCATCATTTACCCATTAGATTGTCAAGTGGAAAAAAAAGCCATCCACAACAACCAATGGCATAAATAATTTTTTTTCAAGCTTTGAGACTTTCCCTGAAGATAAGACGAGTCAAGTGCAGTCACTGTTGACTTCATTAACTTACCTGCATGGCAGTCAATGCAAGTTTAGGGGATCTTCCCCATGTGTCCAGATATCAGTATGTATCTATCCATCACAACAAGATACACATGATACAAGTGAACTAACACATGAGTGAAAAATTACCTCTCTTACCAGTCTCAGGGACAAGAAACACCTCTCCAATGACCAAATCATCATGCTTTTCCATTGAAACACAAGAATACAAATGTGAAAGAATTCCATTTTCAATCTTCCACTAAAAGATTCTCTGTTTCAGTTAAAAAACATACTGTGATACCATGCACAGTCAATATCCAATCTGGTCATTGAAGAGATATTTCAAGTTCACTGTAAATCATGTAGAAATACCAATGAGAGTTCTGCAGATGGAATACTTAATGAATATCTCTTTTTGACCACAAATACCCAGTTAAGCATTCCATATATTTAAATGTTGACTGAATCCAAGGCCATGACATGATAGCATTGTTAGATATAATTCAGCATATCAATGTCACGACCCAGCATGCAATGGAATGGACTGAACCAGAGGAAATGATGTCCAAAAACACTATGCAGATTCGTCGAGGAGTCGGACATAGAAATAAGTTGGCTGATTTACTCTGGTGCAGTTTATACCTTCAGCAATCACAAGAAGGTGTTGTCATGGTAATCATAAACAGGTCCTCTTGTCTGGATAACCTGTGATGTAACACATGAAGAATTCATCTAAATTATTGGTTTCTTTCGAGATTAACACCCTATCAAACCCTTTGCCCTCTAGAAAAAAAAATCATTCTGAGCATTAACTTGCAAAAGTAATACCAATTATGCCTTACAGAATATTCCCTATTTGTTAGTTAAAAAAATACAACAGATTGAAAATATTAGAATTTAAATACATTCCCCCTATAAATCATGAATCGCAAAGAAAAATTATGTAAAATTGACAATTACACTGTTAAAAGAAAACTTTCACAATATGAAAGCACAGTGTCTTCTAATAGAAATAAAGTGACATCACATAACAGTTATGCAACAACAGACACCTGTGATTAAAAACTCAGATAAGTCTTTGTGTTGTTAACAATAGCATTCCTAAGTGGGCTCAATTTATAAATACCGATCAGATATTAATCAATCATAAATAGAGTTTATATACCTTTGCAATCATACAGAGAATCCACGAATCAAAACATGTAGATGACAATGCGTTCAATTTCAATCAGAGAAAATGCTAAGGAAGTGTTTTGCCTTAGTTTTTTTCTTTATTGACTAACGTTAACGATGCATAAATAAAACGCAGGTTTTCAAATCATCTCACAAGCATTGTCGTGACTTTTGTTTTAAAGCAAAGAGATATATTTTATCATGAAAGTTAAAGAATTTCATTTAAATAAATTATGTAGAGACAAAACAGACCAGTTGTCAGCTCGGAGCTGGTACTTTGCAGAAAAATATTTCCGACTTTCGGTGCAGCCACAGGAAATACCTCACAGACATGCGCAAAATAAACCCAAACCGAACCCGATGAAAAATAAAAATCACTGGACTGTCAAAACATCATATGTATGGTGTGGGTTTCCTAAAAACGAACTTGGGTAAAATTAGGTTTATTTATTTTGAAAATTTCTCTATTCAATGTGGTAAAAAAACATTAAGTCCGCAGGATTTTATCGGATCGGTCGCGTTAGGAGTATTTTTTATTTTGGCCTGATCATGCAGTATTATTGATTTCTAATAAGCTTAATTTTAAGAAAAGTTCTTAATTTTTGTTTAAACTTTAAATAAAAGAAAAAGCAATTGAACTCACATACTCCACGCCCCTCATTACTAGACAATATTACACATAATGGTTGTCAGAATATGCATTTTATGAGCAAAATAATTCAATTTTAAGATGAGCATAACTTTAAAAAATCACTTTATATCATAACTTCCTGCAAGCTAGTATGCACATCTTTCTTTTCTATCTAAACAGCAAATTTCTTAATTCAAAAGTGCCAAAATTCACAAAAAACAATTTAAAGAGAAATGATAATAATGAAATCGGAATTGCCTGGTATTTTGCACATCATCACATTGTGTCCATGCAGTCCTATAGCACGTAGCATAGTTTTTGAAAAAAAAGGAGGGGGGCAGACTCATCCAAATCTTTATTTTAAAAAATCTTAAAATAATGCGCCAATGAGGAAAATTCTAATTTTTTTTTACCCTAATGATAGTTTATGGCCAAAAATATCGTGCTTAAAAGTTTAAATTTCACCAGATGTCATGTTGTAAATTTTAAATTTACAGGGTGGGTGTAAATACAAAATTTATAACATGACACAGCTATCTGATGCATGGTTAATTTGTTGACCATCCAGCCTCCTTAACGGATTGCATGTCTTAAAAACATTCTGTACATAATTTCAGCTACCGCGCGTTAGATTAATAATTAAGCTTCGTTTAGCTACTTGAGCTAGCATTTACAGAACACAATTATTTACACATTTATTACGTGTACAATGCTTTCGTTTGAAAGGACATATCGCATGTTTTTAAAGTCACAATTAAGCATGTTTTGTTATTATTCAGTACATGTACTATATGAACTACGTGAACGAACTTTGTAAAATGTTTGATAAAAAATTGCTTATATATTATACATGAATTGATATATTCTTTTAACAACTATACGTATACAACTATAAGTTTTTTCAAAAGCAAAACTTTCTGTTGTTCAAAAATGGAGGTGTGGGTGAGTGCAAAATAAATTGCATTAATAGGTGAAAATGAATCGACAGAGATAAGAAGACGGCCAGTGCATTTCAAGTTCAAATGTATTTTTGATAAAAATTCCAACACTGTATCTACAGGCAAACATATACAATCTTAGAACGTATAGTTATCTTCTCGATCCTTGCTTGACATTAAATGAACAGAGTATTTCCAAATAATGCGTATTTATTTTCTCTCTCTCTCTCTCTGTGAGTGTGTGTAAAAAAACCAAGAACAAACGACCTTTAAACGTGTACGAGGCCCCTTGTGTGGCGAAGATCTATCTACAGTGCATAGCACTTTAGCCGTGTTCACTGGTAGCTAAACCGAAAGGATTGGAAAAATAAAACATGGCGATGCTTAGTTTGGATAATCCGACATTCGAAAGATTTGCATTGTACTCCGGCATTGCGATCGGAAAAACCTTGTTAATGAGTGCACTGACCGTCCGCTCAAGGCTTACAAATAAGGTTCGTACTACAGCATTATACACATGCATGCTTTATGGGGAAAATATATCTGAGACAAATGCATATGCAGTGATATATAAATATAATGTATATATATAAATACAAATAAATTTGTCTTGACTAATTCATTACTCAGCAATAATATACAGGTAGGTCAAAACACAATTCTCGTGTTTACTGCGTAGTATATAATGATGCTAATAAAACATTTTTTCTTTTGTGTGTAAAAGAAAATCTTAAATTCTTTGATTCCTTCAAGCACAATGGAAAGTTTAATTTCTGTGTACCTTCCAAACTGATACCAATAACCAAAGACAATGTACTCGTGAGCCTATAGCTGTAAGAAATTGAACATATGCATGGTTAAGTTGAAAACATTTCGCTTGACCTGGTTTATTGGAAACCAAAACCTGAGAGGCGTGACGAATGTTTTTGTCTACCCTTCAAATACATCCTCTCTCTCTCTCTCTCTCTCTCTCTCTCTCTCTCTCTCACATATCAAAAATCATTTATTGTAGATTTTCAGTAATCCAGAGGATGTCGCAGGTTTTGGGGGTAAAGAAATAATCGGGGATGAGCGTGTGGAGAGGATAAGAAGGTAAAACACAGAATCAATCGAACTTTTAATGTTCTTCTTTTTTTTCATCCGCTTTCCTAGTTGTTTTCGATATGTCGCGTTCACGCAACGTATTAGAAACCGAGGAAGGGATGGAATTAAGATTTAATTTTAATTAGAATGAAAACAAAATATTTGAATGCATTCTTATTAATTATTACCAATTTCAACAAAAATTAAGTAGAGCAACATATTTAATATTAGCACTGTACGTATTTGTTTAAACCTCACTCGGTGGCAAATCTATATGCATGATACTGCGAAAAAAAACCAATGAATACATGAGAAAACGACAATAAATTACTATTCATGCGCGTATCCAGAATTTGTTGCAGGGGGGATAATTTATTTTGCCGGGGGGGGGGGGGGGGTTCCAAGGCCTACTTTCAGTAACTCTATATACAAGTGAATTCAATAAATTTGAATTTTCCGTGTCCTGTCCAGATCCGCTCATGGTATTCAATAATTATCTCCATCACTTGCAACTGCACCCTTGCTTGAACCATATAAAAAATCAAATCAGGACATAGTGAACGAACTTTGTGTCTTTCAGTGTGAACAGAGCCATAATATAAAATCCTTCTGTTCCGATCTTCACTCACTATTTCTCGTTTCAGATGCCACCAGAATGACATAGAGAACGTGTTTCCCTTCGTGTTGGTGGGATCCTTCTACGTGGCCACCGACCCCGACCCGTGGTGGGCCGCCGTGCTGTTCCGGACGTTCGTCATTTCGCGGTGTCTCCACACCGTGTGCTATCTGACGCCCGTCCCCCAGCCGTCTCGCTTTCTGGCCTGTATGACGGGATGGGGCGTCACTGCCGTCATGGCCGCCCTCGTCATCCGCGCTGGAAGGGTCTGAATGAAACTCTAATTAATCAAACCAAAGATAAACTTTAAAAGTATACATGTTCACCTACTAATAAATGTTCGTGCATAATATTCAAACTATATGTTGTAACATTCATGTCAGATAAAGCTCTGTCATGATTTGTAATGAAAACACTTTTTTCTTTGTTTTCATATGCAGAATAAATTGTTTACAGAATTGTTTCTTCTGTTTTTAACAAAGGATAAGGTGGTTTAAAAAAACGATCTTCATTGATAAACAACTTGTAAAAAAATGATTACCTTTTCAACATTTTTGCAACCAGCAGAGGTGTGAAATAATTACCTAGTCATGCGCTCGATCTAACCTAATTTTCGTAGTCGAATTTGACAGATTGCAGACATTTTATTTTCGCACTCCATTTTACCCCAGATATCGGAGTTTTCTAGTTACCATTTTCTAGCTATGTCATTCGGATAAACCCTAAAGAAATTTTCATAAAAATAGTCCCAGTGATTTCAGCACATTTAGCATCGTTGGGCAGGAAGGGTGGCAGCTTTGAATTTCAGAGGGGAATTTTTCTTTGTTTTTTCTCAGTTTATATACCAAATGAACTGTTCGGAATTGGAATTTGTGTACATGTTTCTGGATAAGGATAAGGATGTGTGTCTTTAGAGTAAGAGTGTGAAATGCCACACACACGTAAAAGGAAAAGAAAAAATAAGTCATTAAATGTTAGCGGTGAAAGGACACAAAAGGTTTATGTAATTCTCAACTATCAACGGTTCCAAGTTTACATGGTATGGAAACACAAACGGCAATAATGGCAATAACATCTATAATAGTTCTAGGTACCAATGGGAAAACTCTTATACGCTCACTGATCAGGAACCAAGCTCGTGTTGACCGCGAACTTTTAGTGCCAATTATTAAATCATTTTTTTAACGGGCGTAAGTCCCGTGGTTTATTGTAAGCGGACGCGAGACTGGTCATCATTTCAGACAACTCGTCACACAGAGATTTGTAGACATTGAATTTTCATCACCATCCCTATACAGAGAATCCGGTAAACACATTCCAGTCTTTAGGACATTTTCGCAGGCCAATGGTTTTCGGTCCACTGCGTTCTCCACAAACAGGGTAAACCGAAAATCTTTGATCTGTGAAGTTGTCTGGAAGAACGCACACAGATTCAGACATCGTTCAGTGTCTTTCACTAAGTCACCACTCAAGATAAGTTAAGCTATGGTGATTCTAAAAATTTATAAAGTCTAACGGTTTCGAGCCTAAAATAGTTAATTATATTAGTAGTTTGATAGTTTTTTTTTTTTTTTTTTTTACTATTTTTCAGTAGTTTGGTTGGTGTTCATTTATGACGTAATACGAATGGAAGCTGGAATGTCTTAAATAAAGGATAGTTCTGTACAGTTTGATATCTTGAGATGAACCCTTTTCAAAATCATGGGATAGAAAAATTCTCTTTCTTACATATAAATTACAGAGTTTTTATTCAAATGCGAGAAAATTTCACACAAGGTTGATGAATACCAAACTGCGAAAAATTCTTATCACATACCTAAAGATTATCTACATATGCACTATCGTGAAATTAAGTTTCTTACACTCAGCAAAATTTAGTCATCGCAAATAAAAAAAAGTTTACAGTTTTCTGAGATGTTACTCTAAACTATGATGTGAAGATTTAAAAGAAAGACAAATACTAGAATATATTTTGCCAGTTCAGTGTACAACTTTTGGTTGTTTTTTTTAAAAGATATTTTTATGGAAGTAAGACTCCTGAAACTGTCTTTACCAAAGTTTTGGAGGCAGGACAGTGTATCTTATGAACAAAGATTTGCACCATCCCCTAATCCAAAGTTGTGGTCATTGATATCCCATAGCATATTTGGTTATTAAGCCCTAAAATACAATAAATTCCTGAAATAGTAATAAGATTTTTTCAGCATTGTTGACAAATTACCAAAAAAAATAAAAATAAAATAACTAAAATATTCTATTTATAAAACATATATTTACAATAAACATTATTTACATAAAACAAACAAAGACAGTATCCTCATGACTTTGGAGTTTGAAGTCCTGTGATGATTTTTTGGATGATTGTCCTTGGGGTACCAGCAAAAGATTCCACACCTGAAAAATGGCAAACAGAACATGTACTCATGTATAAGTATATAAAATCAAAATAACATAGAAACTGACTCAGGATTCTCATACTACAGTGTGGCTCTGAGTTTATATAAAGCCATAAAAAATTGTAAAAAAAAATTGCCAAAATTTTGGTAGAGATTGTGAAAATCTTTATACTTTAAAACTCATCAAATTTTTGGGTTTTAGGTGCTTTGCTACAAACAATAATTCTGTCTTGAACTGTTTTACTGTTTTGATCTGCATAGATACTGAGTAGCAATTCAAAGGCCCTGTGACTCGGCATGGAGCTTATATACATGTATGCTTTTTTCTCTAGATTATACATTAAGTGGTCTTAAATGTAATAACTCACGAAGTTTGTCAGACTTCTCCTTCCACAAGTTTTCACTCTGTCTTTGAAGCATCTGTATCACTGCCACGGTTTTACTAAATTTCTCAACCTTGAAAAAAAAATCCCAAACCATTAATAGAACTGAATGATGCAAAACACGAACATGTACCAACATTTCTACTCAATGACCAGCTGCATGTATGCAAAGCTTGCAGCTGCATTGGGCCAACATTTTTTGAAATTTCGGTTTACAGACCCCCGACCAGGGATGGGGTAATGGTAATTTGTAATGGTAATTGAGTGTAATTAATTACAAATTTTGATGTAATTGGAAGTAATGTGTAATTGGCCACATTTTCAATTACATGTAATGGTAATTTAATTAATTACTTTCAAAAAAGGCATGTAATTCCAATTACTTTTCAATTACTTTCAATTACACACTGATGGACATATAAACATTAAGCTGTCCACTACCCATTTTCCCCCACACAATGGTACATTAGGTCAAGTTCGAAGAGTAGTTAAAAAGCATTGAACTATTATTATATATATCATACTAAATATTTTTCAAAATGGATTTTTTCAATGATTCAATATTTAATGATTAGTTTCCCAAATGTATTTGATGATTTGTTTGATCTCTTTTTTCTTACAAATACTTATTTCCCTTCCTATTAGAATCATTAGTATGTCAATTATCATTGAGTTGGTATAAAACATCACTGTTTAATTTACAAACAAAATCAGTGTTATCGAAATTATATAAACTATCAAGTCATGCTTTGTAATTGATAGCCTAAAATACAAAGAGCTAAAATGTATGGCTTCAAATGGGTTTAAGTTTTTGATGCCTAACATGTCCACAGGGTATGTTCCCTTATTGCTAACATTTTGATAATTAGGTAGAGAACAACAGGTGTGAATTTTGTTTTGATAACAATTATAGTCTGCCCTCTACCCGAGATTAACCTGTACTTTGGCATTGTATTTACAAAAGAAAAAAAATAGTGTATAAAAATGCAAAGGAGAAAGTTTTTATATAATAGTTTTGCATGCAAGATATACCTTAGTTGACATGGTAGGTGTAGGTTAAGGGATATGACTTTTAAATGTTTATTGAATATCAGGGTGTATGGGACACCTCCATATTGTGACTACCAGTACCTGCGTTTTAAAATAATCAATAAAAAATATATATTTTTTCTTTCCAAAAATTGTAACTAATTATCAGAATAGTTAGCAAATTCTCAAACAGTGAAATTATTTTGATTATGAGGAAATTTTATTCATTTTATAGATATACCTCCTTAAATGTTTATGTGTTGTATATAAATCATGGTTTTAGTAAATTTTGATGAAAATGTAATTTGTAATTTAATTAATTACATCTGCAAAGTAATTGTAATTTAATTAATTACATTTGAAAACTCTTGTAATGGTAATGGTAATTTAATTGAAGAATTTAAGCAAGGGGGCCCCGACCCAATTTTTTTAGTCAAGGGTTCACTGAATCAGGTAATATCTATTAACTATTAACACTGGCATCAAACACTAAATGTAGTTTATTGCAAAGATCAATTCAAATTGATGATACTTCACTTGATTTTTTATGTCTTAGTGACTCAGAATAAAAGAATCATTAGACACTCTACTATACATGCAGTCATTTGATTTTCACAATAATATGGGTAAGCAAAACAACCTGATTTGAAAGATTCACTGATAATGACTGTTAGCCATAATCAGCGAATCTTTCAAATTATATTGTTGCTATTGAAAAGTAATTGAAAATAACTGATACTTTGGAATGTATCTAAATGTATTCAATTACTTGTAACTGAAGGCAGACTCAATTACAAACTACTTCCAGTTACTTTGAAAAATGTAATTAATTATGCTAAATTACAAATACCCTGTCCCTGATGACTGATAACTCACTGTGTGATTGACATCAGCTACTGTCTCCCTGAATTTGTTACAGACACTGATGGTATCCAAGGGCTCAGGTAAGTATCCATCCACAATGTCCTGGTCCTTCACTGCTACTGGTGGTAATTTGTCAGGCTTCCTATTGAGAGATTTTTTTCAAAATTATTCACGAAAGTGTGATTTTTGTTTGAATCTATTAAAATGCTGAGCTTTATATTTGGACTAAAGCCTTAAATGGTTGTCAGCCCAAATACATAGCCAACAGCTTTAAAGCTTAAAAGAAGAGTAAATTCCTGGAAAATGGTTCTATCACTGAAATATATTGTCACAATTCTTGATACTTTGATGAACATCAAGAAATTGACGTTCAATGAATATTGATAATGCGACTTAAAATTCACTTTTATCACACTGCTGTATCTAAATTTTACCTTAATTGTGCAGTGAAAATTAAAATATTCAGTAACAGTATTTACATTGCTTCTAAGTCAGCCACAGCTTTACTGGAATCCTTCAATAACATCTCCCATTGTTTTGACTCAGCCACCAGTCTGAAAAATAAAAATAGCAGGGGTTAAGTAAATGAAATTTAACACAATTAAGTTTGACTAAAATTATTAAAGTAACTTTCTAGTAGCTCCTTAAAGATAAACGTAGGGGTTTATAGTCTTCGTAAAGTAAATTGCCCTGCAAACAAATTACCCCCTGGCAAGACCTGAACAATCCGTAGTATTCTCAGAATGCTAGAGTAGAGCCAAAATATGGTGCTAATGCCTTTCAATTCTCTGATTTTTACCCCTAGGTGGAGAGAAGGCACAAGTAAAGTTACTCGCCCAAAGTTACAATGAAAATGATGAGTTTACCAGTATACAATTATCACAACAGACCGGACTCAAACCGAGGGCCATCATGTGCATATAAATCTACACTGTCGACTGCCCTAATCACCTCTACACATTAATACTGATGGTAACTTGAAAGGTCTTGTGCAGTTTCTTTAAACCTTTTATGCAACAATCAGAATTAAAGAGCTTGTGAAAGGTTTGACTTTTATCAGTCTTGTATTTGGCAAAAGTTCTGCTCAAGCTCCAACATTGCATATTCATCCTATCTTAAATTTCAACAAAAATGCTGTGTATGAGGGTTGTCCCAGAATAATGTAGACAGGACACATAATTTATAATCTGTTCACTGGAATTTCATTAGACTTCTATGTTTTCTTCAATGACCCTTTGGGCAACAATGCTAAAAAGTTCAAATCTGTACTTTATTTATTTCTCGAGAAAATGAATAATTAGTAACAACAAGTTTTGTCAGGCGGCGCAATGTGCGACGTCAAAAATTTCCAGTTTTACGTTGTTGCTAAACCCTCCACATCGTTCACGATAACATTTACGTTTTATTTCCGAAAATGTCTTAGAAAAAATATTATCTTTGAACATGTACTCTGCGTGCACATTCAATATATATTTCTAGTTTTGTTTTGTTTTTAAATATTTTCTTAGTACAAACGATCTGTCGGCTCCAAACTTGCCCTGTATTACTTGTTGTCTAACGTCCGTCTTACCGAAATGTGTCGTTCAACATTTTGACGTCCATTGATATCGTTCGGGGTTTCTTTTTTCCACTTATTGTCATCATACTTGTTCAAATATTTTCAATGTTGTTTAACTACCTATTCACAAAACGCATTTCTCATCTATTTTGTTAAATTCATTTACTTCCAAAGCCACTTAGGATTTATTTCATGGTGTTTACAAAATTGTATCAGTTACTGCTGCGCCGCCTTAAACGCTGAAAACGTCATTTTATTACCACTTAACTTTTCAACTTGTCACAAAACGCGCTATAAAATATTTAAAACTTTTGTTATAGCCAAAACATTTTCTGAGTAAATAATAGAATTATTATCACATTTCGGTGTATGTTTTATTTGAATTTTTTCATTCGAAAAGTACTTTTCCGCCCAATTTTCAATTCATTATGTTGATTTTAACTTTTTGTTTTTGACATTGCGCCGCATGTAGAATTTCTGATCTAACATGCTTTCATTTCACTAATTTAATCTCAAACAATATTCGATTTTAAAACATTATTTGAATGCAAATTTCTTGAACCCTTTGTGGCACAAATTTCATCTTCCTTTGTCTTCGATTAACTGAATAACGCCACTTGTCTACGCTATTTTGGGACAACCCTCGTAACAATCACATATAATCAATATCTGTTCAAAGAATGAAATTGTTTTCTACTTGCATGCGTTTTTAAATTAAAACTCAACCTTTCTCTTTTATACCTTTTGTTGTAGCTTACAACTGCATCAATAATTACATCCATTTCCAAATTTCCTGGATTCTCTTCAAGGACTCTGGAAAAATTAGAAAAATATTGAATATATCCATGAAAAATTAGTTCAAAATCGGATATAGAAATGTTGGCATGGTGGACATTTTTAATGATTTTATGATGATTATAATAAATGAATTAATCCCATTGCAATTTTACTTGCCTGTTGTTGTTACAAGCCTGTTTGAAACTTCCATTTTCTTCTAATTCTGTTATCTTTCGTAAACCCTGATCTCGTACTGTGTATGAAATGAGAAAAATTGATAATTTTCACCAGTAACATTTGAATTACATTGGCAACAATGTTGTAAATGTTTTTTCCTTCTCATAGACTTAAGAACGATTAACAAAAAGATAACATCTCTACTAACCAACCCAAACTTAAACACCATGCAAGTTAAGAGAACATGTACCTCTTTTATGTTTAGCCAACTGAATATCAATATTGTATGAAGATTTCAAGAAGACATTGGTTTCTTTACTCTGCAGTACTGGTATTAAAATAAAAAGAAAAATACCGCATCCCATTTTTATGAAATAAAAAGAAAAAAAATTATTTCTGGCCGACCGCATCTGTTTTTTAAAATCTTGGCCTGAGAACCAAGAGATTAATTTTTGATAGCCTTAAATTGTATAACAGAAAATGATTATGGTCAATGGTCTTACATTCTTTCTTTAGGTCCTGGAGTCCCTCCATGTTTAGATTTTCTTCCTCCAATTTCTGTAGCGTGTACTGCAACACAGCAAAAAATAATTTAAATTACATTATTGATTGACTTATCACAATTTAAGTCTATGCACTGTACATGCATTCACTAACCTCCAAGCATATTCGGTGTAATGCAGCCAAACGTTCTTCTTCTGTTTTATCATTGCCGATCATCTTATACAACTCTGCAAGACAATGAGTATATAACTAACTTCAGGCTTTTTCATTTCATTCAGACAAGCAATCTTTGACGGACAGACAGAAGGATGGAAATACAGATGAAGGAACATACAGACTGATCACTATAGGGCGCCCGCAAAGCAGGGCCCTATTGTCTGTCCCAAGATATCCTGAATTCAGATTTTGCTTAATTGCTTGATATTTATAAAAACCTCAGGGTTGAAACAATGTTCATTTAAAAGTATGAAAAATTTCCAAGATTTCTCAGTCGAAAAGCCCTGATAACGTTGAAAAATTGCGCGACTCCGAGTGTATTCCGAATGGAGAAAAGATGTAAGCATTCCCCATTATAAATCTCCGTAAGGAATCTGTTTTTGTTCCTGTGAATTTTTCCAAGTGAAAGATGAAAATGTGTCAATGAAATTATCTTGGAAATTATCCCTTTCAACTACTTCCATTGCTCTTCATACAGGTATGTGTATTTTTATTAAAAACTGTCCAAATGTGCTGCATAAATATCTTGGGACAGCCTATAATTATATACATTCTAGAGTTTGTGCCAGGCAGTCAGGCTAGTGTTTCTGTCACTTTTTGATGAATTTTAACGAGAATACATAGCCCGTCTAAGAAGTACAATTGAAATTGACCGGTACATAGAATTACCGAAATACCCGCGATTTACCGAAATACCCGGTGAAAACACCGAAATAGTAGAAATAGGAATATTTATAGTATTATCATGTCATAATATTATATGATATTAAAAAATAAAAGCTGATAAACTGATATTTTTAATTCTTAGTTATTTAATTCTGGGAATAAAATTTCACACCTCTATTCGAATGAAAAGCAATTCATGCAAGAGTTATCGTTCTTAACCCAATGTCTACACATGTTAAAAATCGCTATTTATGTCAAAATACTTACATTATCAAACTGAAAATTGTGGAAATACATTTAAACACTTAGATTCAAACTATGATGTTAAATATTTGTGCTCAAATGAGGCATTTCGGTGTTTTGGAAGGACATTTCGGTAAATCACGGGTATTTCGGTAATTCTAGTTACCCGAAATTGACAGAAGGGGGAATAACCAAGATTTCTTCACTGACACTTCATCTATTTCCTCAGAGAAATTAACATTAACGAAACAAATTTCTTACAGAGATTCATAAATGGAAATGTTTACATCTTTTTTTTCCATTTCGGAAGTACTCTGGGTACCTCGCACAATTTTTGGTTGTGTATTGACTACTGAAACCTGAAGAGGTAGAGCTAGAGGGGTTTAAAAAAAAAAAGAAGACTTAGCGTTCTAATGGAAATATGTTGTATGGGCACATATGCATCTATGATTACCAAAATATTAAGCAAAAATAGGTGGAATTCGTTGTATGGGCATATAGGTATATATGATTATCAAAATATTGAGCAAAAACAGGTGGAAGCTGAAACTTTGGACAGCGTAGTGATAAGATATAAAGCTGATCAAATCGGGGACCTGTACTTACCCTCTGATGAATTATTTTCAGTTTTACCATACTGTAGTTGGATTCTAGTGGCAGCTAAACTAGACCTTCTTCTGCTTTTTCTGTCCGACATACTGACTATATTTTATTTTGAAACTGGGAGCCAAAAGACTGGTTCATTGGCGAAATGAAAAAGAACTAGTTTAAATACATGTGTAAACCTGGAACTATTAAACCGTGATCGTAGAAAGTTTATTTTTATAGATTCTTTTTTTTTAATTTGTCATCAAGAAAATGAAGTAAAAATTTGATATAAAAAATTCGTATTCTCAAAGTTATCTATCGCTCTGTGGCCCTTTTTTGATAACTTTTAAACAGCAGCGCAAAGAGAGAAGTAGTCCCCAGTTTCCCTCCCTTAAATTACCCGCATCCTCATATTGTCAGGTAAACGCTTCATCAAGTTCAGGTCAACGCTTTAAAAATCTTTTCGCAATCAACAACTTCAACTGAACTTCGTCTTTTTTTTGCATTGGTATTTGTTATTGAATTGAATTGAATTTAATTGATTTAAGCAGTTCATTAATTGTATTAATTCACTTCTCACTTAAACAGTTTAACGGTGGGTATTCTTTTATATATTTTAGCAGGAAATAATTCTTTAACAGCTGTAAATTTACGTAACCAATGGACTAAAACCGAGGAAAACGAGCAGGAATCTGATAATTATTTTCATTGTGTATGTATTATACCTTATATTCAAAATGTTTTTGATAGTCATCATACGTAGAACAGTGATAAAAATTTGTGAATTCTTTTTGCAAACCCGGTTAGTTTAGAGGTTCACTTTACTATGATCTATCGTAATAATGTTTTTATATATTTTATTTTGTATCTCTGTTATACAGTTATTCTCTTTTCAGGTGACATGGCAGATGTAGACAGACCAATCACTCAAGTTGCCATTGTAGCAGATTCAACAAAGTGTCCACCTGGATTTACTCTGGTAATATTGTTTGACTTTCAAAAAATATTCTTTTTTAAAATAGGGGTTACTCAGTACATAGAATTTCTAGAATTGTCGAGGAGCCTCGTGTTTACTCATTGAAGGATTACCCATGGACTGATACAATTCATTAAAATGTTTCATGTGTAACTGATTGAAAGATGAGTTCGTTTGTTGATGGGATGTTCAGAATCTGTCAAAGAAAAAATTTCACAGTCCTATAATTTTCTGATCTTAGGCTATTTAATTAATCAATTAATTAATATAATAAGTACATAAACAGAATCCCTGCATAGATTTATCATATTAGACATCTTTATTAGATCACTCATCTAGATCACTAAAAATTCCTCTCGTGACAAAAAATAGTGTTCCTTAGTCTGCCATAAAATAGGTAAATGAGTCAGATGACTGTTTGCATAAGTCTTTTTGATTTTTAAATTAATTTAGATTGATCGCACCTACGATCGTCGGGATGATGCTGATCTGTGGAGAGATGGCTTGTTTGGGAGAAAAGTTGTTCGATATCTCTGTGTAGAAAAAATGCCACCATCACCGGTACGTTTACATCTAATTCAGTGATTTAGAATTAATTTTCAACAGGTATTTTAAATAATTTTTGTTTTTTTTACTTAAATGAAGATATAATTTAAAATACTAGTAGTTCATTTCATATATTTTGAAATAGAGTGTTTGACTAATTTATAACAGGAAATTCTTTCAAGATGTAAACTCTTAAGTTTAAACGCAATTGATGGTTTCTATTTAATTGAAATGTTAAATGCTCTTGATACCTGTTTGTGCTGGCACATTTTTAAATACACGTAGTAGAAATGAACAGGAAGTTCAAACTTACATTTTGCTTAAATTCTTTAGTGAGAAGATTATATTTGTACAGAGTTGGTTTCTTTCCCTTTTGATAGGGTAGAGATGTATTGGTAGATGTCGCTGTCATCGGAGAGAGAGACGCCATTCCAGCGGGATTTACCTGTGTAGATTTCACAAGCGATACTCGTATGTTCTTATATAATTACAAGTAAACAATCTCATAATAAGTTTATTATTGTCACTTTAAAGGAATAACATGACAATTTGGTATCAAAAGCTTTTACTCTGGCTTAATAAGCATGTAGTATTGTAGCATGATTAAGCTATTTCCATGAAAAATGAAATCCATTTGTATAGCTATTTCTTTGAACTTTGAGATGCAGTTGAAGTGCTTGTATAAGAAATTTTATTTTCCTCTGCAACTAAATTTCTTCATATTCAACATTGCTGTTATTTTATAGCAATAATACTCAGATTGAAGTTTTGATAAAGCATTAGTGATTTTTCAGGTGAGAAGGCTGTGAAAAAGAAGATGCTATGTGTAAGATACATGTCCAGTGATTTAACAAATGATGCTATATGTGAACTTATCCTCCTTACAAAGGGAGTCAGACGGCCACCAAATGGGTACACATTGGTCGGGTAAGAATCTGTTTATGTCAAAAAGAACACTTGTTGAGTTGGAGTTTTATATAATATAGGAAGTTATTTCGGAGAATCCCTTATCTAGATTAACTGAATTACAACAATATAGATTAGATAATGATATTTGCAGTATTTGCTCAGAGTTCGCTGTTGAATATAAAGAACAATTATTCATATAAAATTGAAAAGTAGAAAGACTAAAAAACTCTCCTTACTATGTAACCATAAATTTCCTATAAGTATTTTGAATTGATATTGAAAGTTTCTAGATTCAGTCACAATCAAGAGATTTACTAAAAGAACAATAAGTATGGTATGGAAAAAAATTGATCACATGGTTCAATAGTGTATTTAATTTACCAGAGAGCTGAATTACATGGGACTGTGCTACAAGATGGCTGGCTTCCGTAAGCCTGGAGTTCAGATGGATTCCCACCAGGGTCATGCTAATGACTCCACCTTCCACACACAGGGCTACACAACTCAATCCACACCAATGAACATGTAAGTCGCCATATTGATTTCTGGGTAATACTGACTCCTGAGGCGTGTTCAACAGGGAGCGCTCGTCAAAATTCCCTATACCTGCAACACACAAATTTTGGCGAGCGCTCACTCTTTTGAACGCGCCTCTAATATTTGCTTGATTGAGAATTCCCTTTGGTTTATTTTCAGGAATGTTTAATTTACCTATAGATACATATCCCATACATTTACATGCATCCAATATTTATGCATCTGTTCTGCCTCATGTGAATTTCATATGAAAATAGCAAACAAGGGAATAGATGTAAATTCTATCAGGAAGAAATTAAATGATATTCTTGTGAAAATCTTGTATGCTATGTCTCTAAAAATATATCTTGCTACACGAAATCATAAATTTTTTACGTGCAAGAATATTTTTCACATGAAATTTTGGTGTTAACTTTTTATATGGCACAATTTGAAGTGAAGTATGATTTTAATTCTGTGTATTATAACCAGCAATTTCATTGACACTTCTGGGGCTTATATACAGGGACTCAGGCTAATATTGTTTGTGATATAAAAAATGCCAATTCATGATTTTTATATCCTTTATTTATGGTTACATTGAAATCAATGTTAAAACGGGCTTGGCCCCTGTGATAGAAAATATCAAAATACAATAAAAAAACATAAGGTGATGAATCATTATACATGTATATACTTTTACCAGTTATTAGCCTCACCACAATAGTATTACACAAATTTCATTATTACAGGAGTTCTCTAGCCTCCAATTTGCCATACAACCCAACTCCTTACAAAAAGAATGGTCCATTGGAAAGGGGCACCAGCTTCACTGATTCTGCACATACTCTGCAAGGTATGTGTAGTGTAGAAAAGTGTGATCTTTGCTTTGTTGTAAATATGTGTACTGTGTGTGAACCAGTAGGAGTATTGCTTGAAAAAATGTATTTGATTTAAAACTTTCTCAAACTAGGTATGGCACAGCTCCATTTTGTGATGTACACTCTGTCAAAATGAACAATGAAATAAACTGTAACTTTAATTATATCATTTATCATGTTTATTTTGGGAAAACTTTAAGTCTGAAAGGTCAGTTGTTGTATACATAACTGTCACCTATTGATCTGTAGTTCAGGTCTAGGGTTTCAACATTTTTTATATTTTCACAAATTTTTAACATGTATTTTATGGCCAAATACTGTTAAAAAAAATGAATTGAAATTTTTGATAAAATCTGAGAATGGTTAATTTACATCTATATACCAATATGTCAAGGTATCCCATACCCCAGCCACCTGCAATACCAGTATTTTAATATGAACGACTTGATAATTTTTATAGTTTCTTTTTTTTTTCACTGGAATGATTTCAAACTGCATGAATTCCATTTAGTGATGATTTCCAACACTGAATTACATTTGTAGATATTTTATTTACAGTATTGTATATTATATATTTTTGTTGTACTGGTAAACATTTTTCACTTCCTCTTATATAAGAAATACATTTTGTTTATGATTTGAGTATTCCTTCAATAATTTTGTGTTCTCCAGGAAGCCACACAGTAACAGGTTATTACAAAGTCACTAGCTCCTTCCATTTCTGGCTGTAGCATGGGCACAAACTCTGCCTCTTCTGCTTTATACATTGTTTCTCAACAAAAGTCCATCTGAAGAATTTAACTAATAGTTAGGGTCTAAACATCCTAACCGACTTCTATAACCATATTTTTAATGCTTCTTTAGTTCAGCCTTCTGACTGAATGTCACAAACGTATGAAATAGAAAAGCACCGTTTCTTAAAAAAAAAACAGATTCTGAACTTTTTAAATTTTTAAAGTATTCTTGTACAGTACTTATGGGTGTTTATCTTTTTTCTATATGCTTTTATGCTTTGTTTTAACATGGTTTTATTTTTATAAATAATTTATTACATGTATTTGTATCATTTCATCCCAACAAATTTCTTAAATATCTTTTTACACAATAGAAAATTCTTTTTTAGTCTAATTACATGCATTTCTCACATAGCAGTATATATATCTTACAATTATAGATACTAACTCTACAATTTGCTTATGGTAATGTCTGATCAATAATACATAATTATCCTGTATGAAGAATTTTTTTGCCCCCCCCCTTCCCTTCTTTTTGTTAAAAATTATGATTTGACAAATTTTAAATTATGTTTGTATGAACCTTAAACCATTTTTCATAAAAAAATAAAAGTAGGGTTAAAAAAATATTTTAAATGTGTATATAGACTTGCATGTTCATAAGGCGTAAATTACCCCAGGTACAGTAACAGAATTACTGTACAGATATTTAAAAGCAAGAAGTTTAAATAATTTTCAAGCTTCCATGCTTTCGCTTGTACGTTCATTTGGTAAACATTGAAATGTCAGAGCAGGCTGTGTGC
Organism: Magallana hongkongensis; assembly: GCA_015776775.1. NCBI lineage: Eukaryota > Metazoa > Mollusca > Bivalvia > Ostreida > Ostreidae > Magallana > Magallana hongkongensis. The sequence continues at coordinate 806,916 of VIAA01000022.1, forward strand.
ACTATACTACCGGTATATTGTTATGTATGATTCTTGGCCATGCAGCTTGTCAGTAATTACTGGTAATTACCATTCATTGTTTTGATGACGGAGTAAACTCTCTTCAAGTTTAATGAGCATAAAATGTACAGTGTATCTTATATAATATTATCACAAAAAAATTCTTGAAAAAAGTAATGAGCTTGCAAGATTTTAGTGCCTAAATTTTCTTTTTTTTATGTACAGCTCTTCAGGGACTACCATTTGAATTGAATCGCAAGGTGTTTAGTGATGACTTAGATGTGAGTATGAGTTGATGTTAATACATTCTTGCAACTAGTTAGTGGATTTTTTCACATGACATAACTGTCATAGGATGATCTGAAAATAGAAATTTGGATTTCATCATAACATATAATACAAATGTATTGTAAAAAAAAAAAATATATATTAAACCCAGGACAGAATATCACATTATTCTTTAAATTTTTTGTCTGTACAAGTTCTGAATAAATTTTATTTATAGATGTTAGTACATGTATGTGTTTACATGATTATCTTCATTGTCCACCACAGAATGGAATCTTCATTGCATCTGTCTTTATTACTTTAAAGCAAAATTCTGCTGTCTTTTCAGATATCAATTCCACAGATTCCTTACAAATCTATCATGGATATAGAAAACCAGGTAAGAGAGATAGAAATGAAACAGTCCTCAAAATGTTTAACTTAGATATTTACAATGTACTGAAAGGATTTTTTTTCTAACCAAAACACCTTTTTATATTATAAATTAATTTTACCACCCATGCAAATTATAATTAAACAACACCAAAAAAAATCTTCAAAGTGGCATAGGTTGTCAGTTGTCATATGATTAAAGTGTTGATGTTTCAATAACTGGTTTATGTGCTTGCAGTATAGCTATGACTTCTCGGTGGAGCGGTCAGCTGCAGCCAGGGTACCATAGTCACTGATGATGATGCACAGCTCCACCCAAGACTGCCCCATGGATTCAACTGGATTGAATTTGTTTTTCTGGTAGACTGTGACCCACACAGAAAGAAAAACCATGAACAAAGCTGGACTACTGTTTAATATGTACATTTATTTTGATGACAGCAAGCTTACTTATTTTGTTGTTCTTGTTGGTTTTTTTTTTACTATACTTAGGTATAGGCAAAAAATTCAAACATGTTTTTAAACAAACGCAGTTTTGATGAATGTTATGCATTGGATTCAGTGTAGCAGATGTTTTGGGTTTATTTTGTGTGTATGACATGTTTGTTGTCATAATATGCTAGAGGTTCATTATTTACTGAATGGGAAAATTGCTTTGTTTGTCTCCACAGTCATTGTTTTGTTACAAACAGTTCATAAACAGATTACTTCATTGCACTGTACTATGTATTCAATAACAAATGATGCAAGATTTTTATGTTCTTGCATCAACAGCATTATCTTTTAAAAGAATACATGTTCAAGAGGTATATTTGAAATTGATTTCATTAGTATAGACAAACTGTGAGTGAGTGATGGAGAAAGAGAGATGCGTATGATTTTTTTTTTTTTTTCTACGAAATGTTTGTGGTACATGTACCAATAAAGTTCATACTTATTACTGCAAGTTGGTACAAGTGCTGATGTTGGCAATGCTGAGTTTTAGGACAATGTCTGTGATATGGAGTGTGTTTTTTGTGTTAGATATAATTTTAGTGCTCAAGGTTATTAAAAAACTGTATACAGTAACTATTCAAAATCATAGTTGGAATAAAAATCTACTGCAGTCAACACCATAGCATGATGGATGAAAAAAAAAATGGAGAATTATTATTGGGCGGAGGGGGGGGGGGGTGTTAGGGGTAGAAGGAGGATATTTCTTCCTTTTAGTTTATTATTGTTTTTTTTTTTGTATCTCTATCTTATATTTTAATGCAATATATGTCAGTGATCAACTAGTATTGATATATTAAAATAAATATTGCTTCAACTGTGATTGATTGTTTTTTTTTTCAATTTATTATAGAGAAACATAAAAGATGCCATGTGGTGTATTGAATCTTAAAATACAAAAATGACACCCTCTGAGAGGTTATAGTGCTCAGGTGACCGTCAAGGTCTATAATAATTGACGCTTTAACTATCCATGAAGTAAAATTTTGGTGTAGCATTCCACCTTTAGGAGTGAATTTGATAACTGATTTTAAAATTTAAACATTTATTAAAGTCTTCCGTTTTCAACGGAAGTCCTTGTACTGATTCTGTTAGTAATTCTTTTTTTTTTTTACTAACAGGTTTACTAAATGGTTAATTTTTGATATAGCTGTCAGTGGAAAAGTTGTTTATTACATAATGATGTTATCAATGTCGTTACAAAATTATTTTGAACCGGTATTGCTTAATATGAGTGTAAAAAACTTGTCTTGTTAAAGACCCATTCCTGTAAAATTTTGAACTATATTAGATTAAATAAGTGATGTCTCTACAGTGGTTGCCCCCTTTATTTGAAAGTGTTTGCAGAGAGAGAGGGTGGGAGGAGGGGAAGGAGAGAGTAAAAGTATAAGTATTCGTATTTAACTGTTTAAGTGGGTACTAATCATGATTTATGATCATATTATCTATTCATATACATGTATAATTAGGATCAACGCCCCACCTTGATGGTGCCGTATAATGATCAGTATGTTCCCCTGTCCGTTGCTCTCTGCCCTCCGTCCGAATTACTTTTCCCAAGTAATTCGAACTTCTAATACTTCATCATCCACAGTGTACCTTTGGATAAAGAGTGTATAGTGACATTGAACCAAGTGTCAAGGTAAAAAAGTGAGAGTCAGGTGTCCAGACCATATATTCTCCCAAGTTGGCCGAATCTTGCACCCACATTTATGTAACTTACTTTCATGTACTTCTAATACTTCAGCTACAGAGTGCCTTAAGCTAAAGGGTGTCCAGTGATCTTGAAAAAAATCTGGATCAAAGGTCAGGGTCAGATGAGACCTGTTTGAAAATTTTTTGTCTAACCATAATTATATTTATCTCCCGATTCTGTCTGGCTCATACATTACTATAAATAGTTCTTGTAAGTAAAGGATGTATCTTGAATCAAGAAACTTTTTGAATTACACGGTCATTTCACATACCACTGTGTTTCAATAAATTTTTAGTCAAAATTTAAGACTAAAACAAAGTTGCATGCAAAGCTTTTCATTCTAATCTTAAAGAGGAACACCATCTAAATGACGTCAGGTACGTTGAGTTTAACTCAGATTGTTTTGCTTTAAGGGCATCAATCACCTAAAGTGTCTTTGTAGAGAGTCAATGTTAGAGCATATGTAACTATACACTGTTGTCTGGATCTTGTGTTCTCTCTCGTGGCAATAATCTAGGTCATGCTTCACACAAACTGGTTGATGAGTACCCAGTGATCATCAACTTAGTTTATAGTTCAAAGGTCAAGATCATTGCATGCATCAATGAAACAGATGTCTATTCTATGTTGTTTCCTTATGTCAAATCCAGTTTTAGTTTTACCAGTTTGCTGTGACCTTTAACCAATTTTTCAGTGAATAGTTATGAAAGTGCTTTTCAATGGCTCATCCTTTAATAAAGCAGGGCTATTTGAGAAGTTCAAGATCCCAATGATGTATAGTTGTGAAACAAAACGAACAGAATATAAATTATGAATAGGATCTAAACTCTTTTGATCGTCAATCTCTTTGCAGCAAAAATATGAATGTGGATGTTAAGCAGTTGCTGATAAATTCGATCTTGTTTTTCCTAGACTGAATTATTACTGGATTGGAATTGCTGTCCCGGCCGTTTTAACGGCCACCAAATTTTTAGAAAAGATGCCTCTATTACACATGTTGTGAAATGTTGTACAAACTGGATTATGATATATTTATATCTGACATAAAGAATAGGAGTTAGTGGAATTCAGAAAGGGTCATTGATAAGTAGTTGACGTTAAGGCAGGGTCCCAACCACCACCCCTCCTCTCCGTCACACACATGATTGTCAATCACACCTTTCCCTGACATGTTTTTTATATTCATATTTGACTTGTACTATGACTCATACAATAAGGGGCTGATGCATGTAATCCATTTACTCTTTAAAAGGACTAGTGTATAACATCATGACTATTATCATATTGACAATCTTTTTTCGACACCAAGCTGCAAAGAAGTCTTCTCGTTGCTTTGCAACGAGCTCGGCTCTAGTTTGTAATACTGGCAGTAACAAAAAATGTTTGCATGTATACAGAAGAGCAATATTATGCTGACTTGGGAAATTAAATGTTCAATCAGTTATGGATTGAGAGTAAATTGATATGCCTGCATGTTCAATTTTTAAAAGTGAATATTATTACTTGTACATAGATATAACTAGTTATGCTTAACAACGAAGGGCAAACAAAGATAAATTTTATTTGTTTATATATCAGTCTCGTCAGGACAAAAATTGAATTAACGAGGATGTAAACGATTTTTTAAACAAATAAACCAATAATGATATAGTTTATTCCGGTGGAAAAGGTGTGTGAAAATAATTGCTTCTCTGCACTATGTTTAATTATACATGTACATTTAGTGGCGTTGCGAAATTATCGTAAGGATATAAAATGCATGGTGACAAGTTCCAAATTTTGCTCTATTGAGTCCATGCAAGTTTGTGTATTAGAACATTAAACAGATAAATTCAAGTTGAGCAATACAAGTTGTATTTATTTTTATTTCATTGCCAAAACGTAATTAAAATACGAAGACAACACATGCACCAAATGTTATATATTTTTCTCCTAATTAAAAGCATATACACGTATTCCTAACAAATAATTAGAAAAAAAAGTGTGTTTTTTATTATAAGAAAAATATATAACGTCAGGCGCCTATGGAAAGCAGAATTTGAAATAAAACCTCTGTGAAAAATTTAATACCGGTATATCAAATAGTAAAAGGAAATATATTTTCTCGAATCTATTCTCAGTCAAATAGATCTAATTCCTATCTGAATTTGGCTACCTTATATTAAATATTTTTTTGCTTGCCCTCTCCTCGGTCAAACTTTTTGGGAAAACATTATGAGTCAATATATTTTCTATAACTTGCATCTAAAATGATTAAACATTAAATTTCTAATGTAAGTGAATATTTTTATATTCAAACAGTTTGGGAGAGTTCCAAACATTTTTTTTGTATGTCATCATCTTTATAAATGAAAATTAATGCCGGAGGGTGGGGGTGGGGGGGGGGGGGGTGGGAAGAGACTATTGAAAGGACTTGACTTTTATAGCGCTATAGATTTATCTTTTAAATTATTCATTCACATTAATACATCGTAATGAGATATTTCTTTTTTTTAATCATTGATTAATAATTTGTCATAGCCCAGATTTTACGGAAAGAAGAAATTGTTCCCTATTCTACCAATTAGATGTGGATCATGCATACATTCTGTGTTATTTTTATAACCGGTATTATTATTTTTTTGTTCGTACTAAAAACTAATACTCTTTTTTCATTCTAATTAAATTTAGCTGTTGCCGAAATTCGAGAGCGGTAGCTTATTAGAACAGTTGATTTCAATACCCCCCTTCAATTTATATACATTATTGTATTTATGGCGCCCGGAGCGACCGTCACTTTCTCATCAATAATATATTGTAATATTTATACTGTAAATATAGTTAATTTTCGAATCATATGTTCAATAAATTATAGTTGAAGTGAGCTTGAAGGTCAACAAATTTTCCGGCATCAGATAAACATTAAATTTTTAGATACAAGTTTTATATAGCAACAATTAACGATTATTTATTTGAAATTTAATATATATCCAAACTTATAATATTATTTTTTTGTTCAATTTATCTTTATGTAAAGCTCTTCTTCTCGAGGAGGTTAATGTAGTCTAAATATGGTCACGACTATACAGCCCTCTTAAAAACATTAATTAAAATCATTTCGTGTGACACAAAATTAAGATACATAAACACGATAAATCAAGTGACACTAAAAGCTAGAGTAAACGAATCTGGGAATTGAATATCATGCCAAATCGACACTTTAAAACCATATGAAGTGCAATCATAATGCAACGCATGGCTTCAATAAAAAAAGAGCTAAATACAAACACTGATCACCCATGTCAATCCCAACAATGATTTCAACAAAGGGATCGAAGAAACTGGGGAAAATTACTATAATATAGTATAAAATTAATACATGTACAGTATAACCGGCGTCTATAGATAAACCTAGCAATATCGCCAGGCGGAATCTCAGTATAGATAAGGTAAGACATTATAAAATATTCGCATTCTACGGACTTTATCTTTGTTACTTAAATATTAATATATGAACCAATATATATAATACTGATACATGTATATAAATTATATAATAAGTGCCCCTATCCCGTTATCTATTTTAACAACGTAAATACTTGCGCAGTGACCCTTTTGTTACCAAATTAGAGACCTTTAGAAAACCAGTACATATAAAATGCATTACCAAAGCCTGACTAAAGTAAAACTTATATTGGAGCAAAAAGGAACGAAAAATACATAAAAAGTAAATTAAATTTCTCTCTCTCTCCCTCTCTCTCTCTCTCTCTCTCTCTGTTTTTAACGGATGGATTGAATTAAATTTTCACAAGAAACGCAAAATTTTGTTGCTGATTCATAACCCAAATAATGTTGGAAAACACAACAAAACCGGCTCACGCAGGTTACCGGTGCATGGAAAAAAAACTTCGGGCTCGAGATTCAGTTTGAAACGTGGTTATGTTTTGTGTTTGCAGTCACGCATAGTGTTTGTCGCGGTGGTTGAGGCTGGAAGTGGACAGACCTTTTGTTTGGTGATTCAAACTGTGGATCGTATTTATAACTTTTTAATAATTGATAACTTAATTACGTAACACTTGTTATAATTATTTTAAGTAATGGCCGAGTTAAAGGATTACCGAAAAGTGAACGAAGCTGAACCAGTGGATCAGGGTTCCGACCATTCATCTGAGGCCAAGGAAGACGAAACGATTAATCTGAAACCGAAGATCTCCCTGTTAAACGGAATAACTGTCATCGTCGGAAGTATCGTTGGGTCGGGTATCTTCGTCAGCCCTCGGGGTGTTTTAGCGGGATGCGGGAGCGTGGGTCTGTCTCTAATAGTATGGATACTGTGTGGTCTCTACTCTATGATTGGGGCATATTGTTATGCCGAACTGGGTACCATGATCACAAAGTCTGGAGCTGACTATGCCTACTTGTACGAAGCCTTTGGACCGTTTGTTGCGTTTCTACGACTCTGGGTAGAATGCATGATCGTGAGACCGTGCTCGCAGGCCATTGTAGCCCTCACGTTTGCCTATTATGTGATAGAACCTTTGTTTCCCACTTGTGACCAGCCAGATGTGGCAGTCCGTCTCCTGGCTGCTGTATGCATATGTAAGTTTTAGTAGAATAATTGAAAATATTTCCTCAAACTCTCTTCTTCCTTAAGGCATGATCGTGGGTAGAATATGACCTTGACATTGTGATGATGCAATATACACATGTGGCCATGTTGTATATACCATATTACTGCCATTATATGTTTTGTTAATTTGTTAAGATGGGGCTCATCACTCCCATCTTGTTTTATCACTACAAAAGAGTGTTCATGCCAGGGTTCAATCTTATTATTCTCGAAGAAAATCACAACCGCACTAAACAGCTGTATAAACTTAATAGATCGAGGTAAACAAGAATATTGCATCATGATGATCATCAAAGAATAACCACATTGCTGAGTGATAATTAGAAGAAAAATAATTATAATTGTGTTTCATAATACGTTTTGAAGTAATAATATTTTGTTCATTAACATAATGATTAAGACAAGTATATGTATATTTGAATCTATTGATTAGCAAAATTATTTGTCAGAGTGAGTTGTGATTTTTGCCTTAAGCGATTCATTTATTGATTTGGGGGAAACAATTTTATAATTGGTAGTTCTCAAGCCCCTGTTTCATTTGTACATCACTTCTCAGAACAATTGAATTGTGATTGTTGTCATGTAGACTGTGAGGAAGTTTTGCCCTTCTGGGTGGTTAATGCTTAGTGGGTCATCTCATTTAAGTATTTTTACTTCCCTTTTCTACTTATTTCTAAAACTGAAATGTGACTAACTTTGAGTCGTTTATTGAGCCACATACTGGTAAGGTGTATGGTCTTATAGAGGTAATTTAAAAAAAGCAGGAAATGATACATGAATTAATTTTTGTTTGAATTTTCAAATATATTCTACTTTGATTTATTACATTGATTATATCACGATTTGGAGGATGTCAAATTTTCATTTACCATTTCAAGGAAATATAGTTCTAACAATAGGAATTTTGTACTTTTTTCCCCATGGGTTGGGCATATCGTTTTGAGAGAATAATGAATTTTTTGACAATAGAACAGATGAACAAGTTTGGTTATTTACATAATTATGCAAATCTAAAAAAAATCATGCAGTCTTAATTGCACTGGTAATATTAAGAAATGTTCAATACTATTACATATTTTAATGCCTTGCCTGTTTGAATGTTTCATAATTATTGAACAAAATGCCAATGATAATTTCACAGGAGTTTGAAACAGCTAGAAAAATTTACACATGTTTTTATTAAAATGCTTCTGCCCTCAACATGCTATGCACTTAGTGCTACAGACAGTGCAGAAGACATGAACCATAAAAAGAGAGAACCTGCACATACACATTAAATCTTTACAGCAGGTAGAGCTAGGCGGTGAGAACTAGAATTATTATTTTGGCAGAGAAAGCATTAAAGCATATTTGAAGATTAACCCCCCCCCCCCCCCCCCCCCGAACCCATGTATACAAACGGAACATAAACAAACATAAACGTATTTTTTGTTCAATAAGAATTTAGCACAAGTGAATGAATCTCTCATTGATAAAGTTCTTATTCCCATATTCCCAGGCCGTTCTTTAAACCATTAACAGTGCATGGCTATGCATGGATGATTTTCACAGACATTGATTAACTGCACATGTGTTATATGCGTAAAGTAGTTTAAGAAGCTGAAGAAGACATAGAAAATGTAATTCTAATTAGTATACTTCATTTATATATGCAATTGTTTTCAATGTGAGTGAATAATTAATCTCTCATGATGATTGCCATTGAGATAAAGTAGTTATCACACACATTTCAACATATATTACCCCAAGTTTCTATGTTAGAGCTGAGAGAAGTTACAGTAGTTAAAAATTTTAAGTTTAGAGATTGATTTACATATAATTTCTAATCATTGCAGTGGTGTTGACCTTTGTGAACTGTGCCAGTGTGAAATGGGCCACTCGCGTCCAAGATGTCTTCACGTATGCCAAAATGTTGGCCCTCGCCCTCATCATCATCACAGGATTCGTACAGATCGGGCGGGGTAAGTAACCTCAAGCATCAGCCACCCCTAGGAGGGTATTTTTGTTAGAAATTAAAGATTGATTGAAATTTTTCTGACAGATATATGGCATATGCTAATAGTATACTTCTTATTCATTTTGGTAACTGTATAATATATCCCTGTACCCTCGATAACACAAAAGCGACAAGGAAACACAATCTTGCCAAAACAACATCTATAAAAGCTAACACCCATGTCGCTGGGCATGCAAGTGATTTGTTGGAAGTATAAACTAGAAAGTTGAACGGAGCACGTAATTAATTCTTTTGTGTCCTTGCGGAAAAAAAAATTAATGATTTGATGTCCGTCAGCTGTGAGGGGGCTGACGGGATTATAGAAGAGGGATGTTGTATTGTGGCAGTGCCTGGCTTCTCTTGTTTGATCTTGCTGTGATAGGACAAGACTGTGCAGCTAATCTTTCTTAACACATTGTATTCTTACTACCTGATGCATTTCATGTATGGCATGTACTGCATATAAATGTAATTTAATGCCATGCATACCATACCTCATATAATCCATGGAAAATGTTCATTTGTGTCTAAGTTATTGTCAAACCCCTTTGTAGAAAGTTAGAAGGGGACTGAATTTTTCTGAAAATGTAAGGTTTGATTTAAAAAAGAACAAGAATGCGACAGTTAGGGAAATCTGGAATACTTGGAAAACCCGATAAGTACGAAAGAACACAGGATGTATTAATCCTGTGTATCCTGTTGTCAGACTGCCTTGGTCTTCTTACTTCTAACTGAACATGTTCTTGTCAGGATTCGACTTGTAGAACATCAATGACTTAAAACATGTGCCTTCTGTGTTCAGTCACTGCATAGGTGACTTAATTAAATGACCTGGCAAGTTCATTAAAGAAGGCTAGGATGAAATTGTGAGATTTTTAAAAGTTTGGTCATGTTGAATTTTAGTTTTATCCTTTAAAGCCTTATCATCACAAAACAGAGGATCTTTTATGTTTCGTCTTAAATATTTTCACCTATTATGTATGAATTCTAGATCCCGAATAATTCTCTCTTAATTCTTCCTGCGTATTAAACCAGTATTAAAACTTCCACACAAAGGACTCGGCCTTTGTATTGTGCTAGTACCGATACTTAGAAAGTGTCACATGGTCATGATGGATTATGTTGTACTGACAAACTAAACAAGGTTTTGATATCCAAAACTGGCTTTCTGATGTAACTTTCCATCATCATTCATAATTGTTAGACACCTACAATTTTCCATGTGGAGGTCAAAGATTTTGTTCATAGATCATCACCTAAAGTATAGTACCCCCAGCTGTGTGGATCAATGCTTAATTGATATACACGTATATCCTCTCCTTCAGCCTTATTTTAAAGCATGTCTATTTTGAATCTGAAATCTTTGAATAGAAAATTATTATGAATGAATGATATTTAAAGCCTTGCACTGACTGCGCTGCTAATTATTGCATACACGTTAACTGTAAACATACTCAAATTAGGGTAAATCACATGTGTATAACACCTTTTACATTTATCTCTTCTCTGCTGATTCATGTACACATTAAGTTTTGAGCATGCTATTTTTTTCCATTTACAGTGTAATTATTAATTAGATCAGTTTTCAAATATGGTTCATAATGAACTAGAACAAGAACTAAATCTGGTACTTCCAACAGTGCCTTTTAGATCTATGCTGATGAATACACCTTGTAGAATGTTGTTGTGCATTTGGTTATAAGATATCATTTCAATTATTGTTTTTTCAGGTGAATATGAGTACTTTATGGATCCTTTCGTTAACACTGAAACCAACATAGGAAAAATTAGTGTGGCTTTTTATCAAGGTCTCTTTGCCTACAATGGATGGTAAGCTTGTTTCATATTACATTGAGAGAGAGAGAGAGAGAGAGAGAGAGAGAGAGAGAGAGAGAGAGAGAGAGAGAGAGAGAGAGAGAGAGACAGACAGACAGAGAGACAGAGACAGAGAGAGACAGAGAGAGAGAGACAGAGAAAAAGAGAGAGAGAGACAGAGAGAGAGAGAAAGGGAAAGAGAGAGAAAAAAGAAAGAGAGAGAGAGAGAGGATGTGGCACAATGAATTTGAATGAAAGTCTTCTTAGCAGTTAAAGGGTACAAAGATAATTTTGTTAAGGTATGTGAATTCAAACTAAATTAAGTCTCTTATAGTTGGAATCTGATGTTGTGCAAATGTTCAGTTGCTGTACCAGATTCATGTTATACAGGTCTCTGCTGACAATATTATTAATAATTAGACTTAGAGACCTGTAGACTTGCACGGCAATCGGCAGTAAGTGTGCTAGATTAGGACTACGTTGAAGTCCTTGATCTATAAAATGTTGTTGTTGGCTATATCATCTACGCATTGTGGCCTCAGATAACTCTTCACCTTCAACGCAGTACTATTCTGATCCAAGCCGATTATATTTAGAGGACTGATTTTGTAGAGTGCTCTACTTCAAGAAATTGACTTGCACTTGAGAATCATGTAGACAGTCCAAGAAGATGAATGTCCATCTTGTGTTTTGAAACGGGGGAAAGCCTTTCTCTCGGGAGCATCAGTTGCTGGAAATCAATTGTGTTTTGACACTTTGATGGATAAATAATCTCAAACAATGGTTTTAATCAATAAATAGATAAGAACATACAAGATTCACATAATGTTTACAACTTTGCATCAGATTTGCCCTTCCTATGGTATGCAGGGCATTTGCATTGTTAAAGATATGTACGTAAAATGTAATGTTATTGCGTAATATCGATGGTCGAACCAACTGCGTCAATTGCGATGGGATAGGTTGTTTAACTTTAGATAAAAAATCAATACTGGATGATGAAACTCTCATGTGCCTCTTTTTTAAACCAATGTTTGCAAACATTGTAGTAACTTTAAAATACGCATACTCAATGCTAGGCATTTTTCCAGGGTATATCGCAAGGTTACGAGTTCTGTTTTCTGTCGACTGTTGCATCAGATTATTAGCAGTGTGCGATCAGACTAATCTTCAACAAGACTGCCAGTAAATCTGATTGATTCCTATTGATTGAAGCAGGTTACCTTTAGAATTAATCCAGAGACTGATTAATATCTGTAAGCACCTTAGGGTTATGTATTCAGTTTGTCAAAGAGAACAAGAATTCGGGCACTGTTACATTCTTACAATTGCATGTAATTTATTTGACAAGCTGACAGTCTGAATTAGAAATGTTTGACTTCACACTTTATATATTGAATACATGTTGCATAGTTGTACCCTAGTTAACAGTCAGTATTTGGCACTGATTGAAAAGAGAATGTAAATGTAGTAGATAGATGACTTTGCAGACTGATTCTAGATAATAAAAATACCAGCCTGAAGATACACTATAATGTGTTGGCATGCAGACTACCATCATTTGTATCCATACATGCTCATATAACTACAAAGAGATGAAAAATAACTAAAGATTTGAAATTAAAAAAATGAAAGAAATTTGAATTATGGTATCTGGTGCATGTATATTGGTTAGAGAATATATGACATGGCCATGCAAGTTAAAACTAAAACGGGCATGAAAAATAGAAATTTCTTAAGAAAAAACAAGCTTGCAATTTGATTTTAAGTTTTTAAATGAAAAATCTAAGTAATCTTAGATTTTATAGAAATTGGATTGAAAGTAGGTGTGCTGGGTTAGGGGTACGGTATAAGGATCTTTTTGGCATACATTAACTTAATGAAGTGTACTACCATCATTGCTGTGCAGTGACAGCACAATGAATGAAATGTGTTTTACATGCTGACAGAAGCATTTTTTTTATTAAAAGCCTGCTCCAATGAACGGTCAAATAAATGGTCATCTCTGTATTACATTGTACATCAGGTTAAGCAGAGATATTTCAGGTTGACCTGGTTGGTAATTAACATACCTGAGGTGGCAGTGAGTGATGCTAAAAATGTAGGACACTCACCTTAGTACATCTACCTTAATTAAAATTAATGCATGGCATATGTGGGTCATACTGGTTATGACATGTCAAATTAGATTGGGGAAGCTGCTATATGTTGCTGGCATACTATAAGAAACTGTAAGCATACTACAATGAAATTGTGTTTTGTTTTGCAGGAACTACTTAAACTATGTCATTGAAGAATTGAAAGACCCATTCAAGTGAGTACAAAGAAAAATCTTAATTTTTACAGCCTCCCCCCCCCCTCCCCCTCCCCCCAATACTTGGCTCCAAAATGATTGATTTAGGTTACAAGATAAGAGCCTCATTTGTCCCAAATGTCAAAACAGATTTTTTGCATGATAAATTTTGGCACTATAACAACTATTGCTATCTTTCTGTATACCAATAATTAGAAGATTGCGTAGGTATACAGGTATCCTGTATATATTAAAAACAATTCTATCAATAAATGACATATTTACACTATCCATGGAATATTTAGAAAATCCTATTGCATAAAGTGCATTACCTGCGAGTGTGCACCTGTGATGACATAAGTGCAGAAACCTATAGATTTATACACCTGTATTTATGACATAAGCCTAAAGGGGTACATGTAGGGCCACATGTATATATAAGTTTAATAGAGCACAAATCCTGGATGACTTTCAAAGAGCAACACCACATCCCCCAAAATCAGATTTCAAGGTTGTACTGAATTGAAGTGTAATTACACTGACATTATATAAATGCTTGTGTAATGTAATACATTGTACAGACACAATATGATTGCAAGGTGAATGGTATAAAATACTTCTCTCTTTTACGAAAGCACTTGAAAATATCATGTAATCTTAATCATAGAAGCCCAATTTCCTAAAACCAGTACAACCTGCTATAAGACATTGACCCCACTATAAACAATTGTTATGCTTGTCGGAAATACGCAGCAAGTGCAAATTACGCATGCATTGGCTTCGTAATTGACAAAAAGAACAAAATAAGAACAAAACAAAAGAATAGGATTAAATTAATGTAGTTTTCATCTGTAATGAATTCTCCCCATTTTGAGCTCTCATTTCATCTAATAGGGTAGCATTTTTAGCCTCTTTACTCACGAAGTACTCTGTCAACAATTATTTACATGGTCAAGGAAAGACAAATATTTCGTAGATAAATAGGGAAAAAGTTCCTCCCTTATGAATCAGATGATCAGACCAAAAGTTTTTGTCAGCTAGGTGGTGGATGCGTGGATTACAGTATTTACGTAGGAAACTGAGGATTAAATCAAGGTCATTCACTTCTTGGCTTAAAAAAAATTGTGTGTTAGCTGGGAGAGGGGGGAGGTGCCGACAATGAAAAAGCTAATTTACAGCAGAAGTGAGGGAGAGAAAAAAACAACCCCTAGAATAATGAGTTTTACATGTACATACTCAATACTGGTCCCTGTGTGTATTGTCCTTTCTTGTGTTCAGAAAATGGATTCTGAGCCCTTACTTAATTTTTCCGATTAATTAGAGCATGTAACAAATATATTATGAGCAAGCGTAGTGTATGATGAATTTCAATTAATATGTTTTCTGTCTTTCTTCTCATTTATTTCATCTTGATTATTTGATATATGGATAAAATCATATGGTAACATGGTAACAACAGCCCCTTTCTTCAATCTTCCAACTTTGTAGTTATAGTATATAATACCGGTAAAAACATCATTTCTTAAAGCATGTGTGTATATCAACTGAAGCAGATTCTGTATGTTTTACCCATCACCAGCATACTTCAATGAACCTTTTCCTGGTTGTTTTCTGGTCCTGATAAATAATAAACATTCCCTCTTTTGTAGGAACTTGCCCAAGGCTATATGGAGTTCAATCATCACAGTGACTGTGGTTTACTGTTTTGGCCAATGTGGCATACTTCACCACAGTTACTCCCCCTGAAATCCTAGGAGGAGCTGCTGTAGCAGTTGTAAGTATTGGTCCATATGCCAAAAGGAAGGAAAATACTTAATGTACATGCATAAAAACATACACAACAAACTCTTTCCCACTTAAATTACGTTTAGTAATATCCAGTACTATAAAAGAGAACTGGAAATACCTGTATGGAACATATATAACCAACAAACCCACTCCCCTATTAATCAGTTCATGCTAATTAAAAGAACAACAATTCTTCATGTATTGTTAAATTATACACCCCCTTCTCTCCCAATAAATGGACAAATTTGAAATTAGATTTGACTGAAAGTATGTTACTATGAAGTATTCAATCAAATTTTGATTCATTAAAGATTTAAAAGTACATCTAACCTAATGTTTAGAATGTTATGGGGCATTTTTGTGTACAAGGGTGAAATCAAATTTTGTCACACCTTGAATCTCAATTTGGACTAAAAGATAACAATTCATGCTGGACACTTAAGAAGTTTTGTGAATTTGGTTGGTAGAATTTATTATATTTGCTCTAGTCCTGATAATCAGGGATATTCAAAAGGTTGATTCTTGCAAATGATATATTTGAAATTAATCTTGACAACAAGAGTTTAGTCTATGGTATTTGCTAAAATTGAAAGCCCAGGGGTTTTCTTGACCAAATAAGGTGACTTTTTTACTTCAGTTAAATAAAAAACTTGAAGTATTTTTGACTTGATGGATCTTCACAGACATGCATTTATACCAGTGTATACATGTATGTGTTAAACATGAACATTAAAGAACAATTATTCATGTATTTTAACATTTGACAGAAATGGAGAACATCTTTAAAGGAATTACCGATAAAATGTTAATTTAATAATTTTTTTTACAAATTGATGAGTATGAGTAAATTAGAACCCTATTTTGGCATTAAAATTAAAAATTGATGGTTCTTAATTAATACTGGTAGTTCAAGTTGTTAAAGTCTTGAATTGCATATTGTAGATGTTCTCTAAAAGACTGTACGGAATAATGTGGTGGATCATGCCTGTGTTTGTTTCACTCTCCACGTTTGGAGGTGTGAATGGTATCCTCTTTACTTCAGCCAGGTACAGTATGATGTTTATTGAGGAGTCATTTAATAAACATTGAAATAGTGCCACAAATTTTCTCTTTCTTTTTGTATTGATGAAGTTCATTTGATTAAATTGTGTTGTGTGATTTTGTAGGCTTTTTTTCGTGGGTGGACGGGAGGGACACATGCCCAAGGTCCTCAGCTATGTGTCCGTGAAGCGACTAACCCCCATGCCCGCTGTACTTTTCATGGCAAGTATCTACATCATAACATGGATTTTGTATTTTACCTAACCAATCATTTTCATGAAACTGAATATGATTTAGAAGAGGCAACAGTAACATCATTCTGTTGTCAATTTAATTTGTTGATGAAAAGTGATGGAAAGAGTTCAATAATGCATGGTTACCTCTGAAAAATGAAGATTTTATTGAAAAAAAAAAGAAAAGGATTTATCTTTGAATATTCAAAGAACATGTTATATTAAAGATTATTCTTTGTTTTAGGGGCTCTTCTCCTTGGTTTATCTCGTGTCGTCTGATATGGAGGCTCTCATTAACTATGTGAGCTTCGTTAACTGGTTGGCTATTGGACTCTCAGTCGCCACTCTACTGTATTTCCGCAAAACTAAACCTGATGCACACAGACCTATTAAGGTATTGTGTAGAATTTTTTTTTACACTCAATAAATAAAACATTGAATGGAATTGTTTTTATTGATACATGGTTTTCCAACTTATGTATTTATTATGTAAAGAAGGTGCAAGGGGAGTTTCTGACATTTCTGTTTTACAAACAAATGCCTAATACTTTTCATATACCCACTATTACATACATGTATTGAAAAATGGGGAAATGTTTCTCTTCTGTAGGTTGCGTTGGTGTGGCCCATTATCTACTGCCTGGTGACCATAATGCTGGTTGTTATTCCTTTCACTACTATACCAACTGAAACAGGTATGTATCACAGCTTTAAAAGAATCGATGTTCTACTGTAAAGTAATTTAAGTTGGGGGGGGGGATGGAGGATGGGTCTGTATTTGTGACCTGTTTGAGAGGACATTTTTAATAATTTAAGTTTGGGGAATGGAAGGTGTGTCTGTATTTGTGAGCAGTCAAAATAATCTGGTTTGAGAGGACATTTTTTTGTTGGTCACTGTCACAGGAAGAGAGATTACTCCTGTGTAATAAAATTTTCTAGACCCACAAGTCTGATAGTGAGATTTCTATTAAAACAGCATCAATGTTTATGGTTTAAAATAAGTGAATAAGTCTGTATAAATGTTACTTTGTTTATCACTTTTTATTTGATACATGTATTACTTTTGATATTATAGGAATAGGCTGTGCCATCATTGCCACTGGTATTCCTGTATATATCGTGTTTATATACTGGACCAGCAAACCCAAGGACTTCAACAGATTTATAGGTATGTCCATTGCTGCACAAATCTGTGCGTGATACAATCAGTAGGTAATAGAATTGATTACATGTACATTCTCAAACAGGGCATAGAAAGATGATAAACATTGAATACATGTTTTTGTAACGAACAAAAAAAGCTGGTATTGATTTGATATTGAGAAAAAGTCTGAACATATAGAATCTTGACAGTGGCAAGTCCAATTGGTTCTCCAGTCTGACTTGAAACTATCATCACAAATAAGGCTTATTGGTTAGACTGTTTTGGTTTTCTTTTTTGGGGGGGGGGGGGGTGGGTCAGTGAATGGGGTAGGGTCGTATTAAAGACATCTAAGCTTTATGTTGGGTAATGAAAACACTGCTTTCACTGTGTACACCAATAAGCTATGTCTACAGATACACAGAGGGAGCAAGCAAACTGAAAGTAGAGCTGCTTTATTGGGGAGAAAAATTACTGATGGAGTATATATCAGTATGTTTTAAATGTTTGTCATAGATAAATGTCTGCCATTGCTTGCTTGTACACAATTAGATAAATGAGAAAGAAGCAATGCAAGAGGGAGCTATAGGTGATGAAGTACTAGTTTAACAAATCATACAAGTAAATACTTGTACTCATTTGTCTTGCTTTTACATGTAGGAAAATAACATGATGCTCATGGAAATGTGATCATTCATCAACATGAATATAGTGCAATGCATTGTATTTCATTCTTGTTACAGAGAAGGGTGAATTGTTTCTCCAGAAGTTGTTTGTTGTTATACCAGAGGAAGAGAAACAAGCTCAGGACTGATTCCATGTAAATCACTCCTCATGTTTTATCTCTGTTTCCTATCTGCGGATTGTTACTCCAGTTAATCTGCTTTTTGTTGACAACGCCACTCTCTCTGTGTTGTAGAGTAGTATCGATACATGATTTGTGGCCCCATTGTGCATTTGCTGCATATATATAGTGTGTGGTTTTTTTCTGTGTCCCAAGAGAAAATATCTCTGCAATTTTGAATTCACGATATTTTCTCAACTATAGGCCGCAAAGTTATCAGTATACTTTAAAAAGTGTCGTATGCATTAAATTTTAGTCTATTAATTTAAAATTGTTAATACATGAAATTAGATCGATAAAGTTATAGATTAATTTTATTAACAATTTCTGATCCTCATGAAATGTGGGGTTAACCTTTCAAAACATAATAATTTACATGTATGCAATTTCTAAGACTATCACAAAAAAATTTAAATATGAATAATGGACACCATGCATCTTTAGGGTTTAAAATTTATAGGGTTAAGGAATAGAGAGAAAAAATATGGAAAATACCGGATATCCGGTAATTTTTGCAAGGATCTAATTTTCACTTTTTTCAGGATGTCTTTTAAATCGCAAATTTTTGAATACGCAGAAATTATAATCTGTATTATTTTCTATAAGAAACTTTTTAAATCGCAAATATGACTGGTGCAAATTTAAAATGCTACACATTTTCCCCTTTTTCGCAAATTTTGTGACACGTGAAAAAATCCGGATATACGGTAATACACGTAGTTAAATGAATGAAAATGAGGAAATTTAAAATAAGTTTTCGTTAATATTTTAGTTTATATTAACATACTAATTTAAAACATGGAAGACAAATTGCAATGAAATCCTGCATTAATTAAAAACTAATTACATGTATTATAAGCTTGTCTTTAATGCTGAGAGTGTTTTTTGGTGCCCCTGTTATATACTGTTCAAAAAATGTGGTGGTATGTTGGGATGGTCCACTATCTGGCTTTGAAATGACTTGAATGTTCATGTACTGTCTCATTCTGTTGGTATCAGTCTCAGGTGTCCCGTCCATCCAAAACACCTCGGGCCTTTTACATAAGGTTTGAGGTGTTCCGGATGGTGTCATGTCTGACACATTGATACATGAGACTCGCAAGAAAGGAAACATGGAATGGTATTGATAAAGTTCCGAACCTGAAATTTGACCGGGAGTCAAAGATACGTGGATCAGTCCCCGTCAAGTTTGAATGCAAATGTTTTGATGTTGCTTAATTAACCCAACATGCATGTATTTAATGAAGCTTGCTTGTTCCTTGTATGCTTGATGGAACACTTTTATTATTAAGGAAACGTGCAGTGTTAAGGTAGCTTAATGTGCATTGTAACAATTGCTTTGTGACAAATGTAGATTGTAGGGGGAGTGTTCACCCCTTGTACTGTTTTGCTGACACAAACTCAGCAGTTCATTGCCATTTTTACCAAGTGCATTCTACATTGTACTAAAATTGATAACAATTTTTTTTATTTTTAAAGAATTAATATAAATGTTTCTAATCAAATTTTTAATGCATGAAATTAAGATTTTTAAAGGAGATAAATTGTCTATAAAACCTGTTTGCACTTGTAATTAAAAAGAGAATAAATAATTACATGACCCAGTATTGGGTCGATATTTTTGACTTGGTAAAAGCCTTCCATATCTTCAGACAACGAGATATTTAATATAGTCCACAGCCTTAAGGAAATGGCAACACTGGTTGACTTTTGCTGTTTCCTTTTGATGGACACAATGTCGACCATCAACATAAGTTTCATCTCCTAGTCAGTGTTTCTATCAGCGTTGTTAACAAATGACATGATCAGATGTCTTTCAAATAAAGAAACTTAATTAACATCATTATTCTAATTGGAAATCATGATCATTATTAAGAAATTGATAATGAGGTTCAATGCTTTGAAGTTATTGGTTGTAAACATTGCAGCATTATTTGATAAATTACCGTAATTAATTAACGTACAGGTTAGTTTTCTATGGATGGTAAGAATAATGTGAAATAGTTTTCCATTTACATGTACAGTATATTTTATATGTAAAATATATTGAAATTACCGATATATTTCATGTGTATGTTGACTTTCAATTTCTTTTTTTTTTGCTTTCCTTTACAGAAAACATGTCTGCCGTTGTTCAGAAGCTGTGTATGGTGATGCCTGAAGAAAGGAAAAGTTTATGAAGACCCATAGGATAGATGGATCATCACCATATACATATATAGATATTTAATAATTAAGGCCCCGAATTAGGGCAAAGTGTCCTCACTTTCTTGTTGTGAAACTTGTCGCCTTCGTAGATATCCATTTCTATCACACATCTAGTAGCTATGTTCAATGGACATGAATCACCATGTGTTCCCAAACAGAATCTCCACACTCGCCATGTTACGTTGCTAGCTTAAACAACAAACTTGTCGGTTGTTGATGATATTAATGTTTCGCCTGTTGTTTTTCTACCACTCTTTCGTAACATTAACAATATTTTTGTTATTGTTTTTTTCTAATACAGATTGTTAAAGCCTTACTCCATAGGCTATGTTGTTTTAATAATTGAACAAAGAGTTATCTCTATGTTTAATATTCACACATGCTTTTACCCATAGACAGAACTTTATTGAGTTATTGAAACTGCATGTATTTTAAAAGTTAGAAACGATAAAAATTATGACACGTCAAATTTTTAGTGTCCTAGGGATCATGTCTTTTAAATGATTTTTATAATAATTCCTTTTAATTGTACAGTTGAAACAAACTGTAGTAAAATGTGTTCTTGTTTTAAAAAAATTCAGGCTGTTGTCTATTTTTAGATGTGTAGGTTGAGAGATGCTATACATTTGACGGCTTTGCATGAATTAGCAGACATGACGTATTTATACCTGTTCATGTTTTTTTCTTCCACACAACAGGTATCAATTGCTTGGTGCTTCTGCACTTTGGGATTTTGTCATCTGTGTTCTGTTCGTTTATTTTTATCAGCTTTTATAAGAAACATGAACATTTTATTAATTGAAATATGATAGAGGTCCTGTTATTGAAAGTATTTACAGTAGCGATGCATTTAAAATGGAAATGAACGATCTCAAAGATTGCTGCTGGGTATTTAAGACAAGTAGCATCAACAGCATATTGTTTTTAAATTGTTAGTTAGTAATTTATAATGGACTCCTTTAAGATTGTTAAATGATGTACCTGTACATGGGATATCATCATAATGAAATTCTACAAATGCTTCCCAATCTAGTACATGTATATGTATTGTATGTGCTATTGTTTTTTTTCCACTTTGTTGCATGTACTACATTGATCTGTCTCGACAATATACAAATGTACACCCATATATGAACTGTTAGAATGACACAAACATTTTAATTTGTTTTTCTGTGTTATGCATGTATTTGAATGGTCTGATATTTGTCTAAATATCCACATCTAGAAGTAATTATCTGTTATGTTCATATGTGTGACATTTTTAAATTATTGAAACTCACTTGTAACAGCTTTTTATTTAATTGGTTTTATTATACATACTTTATTTTAAATTTGGTTATATTTATTGTACACCACTTTTATTCCAAAGTGACAGTATGTAATTTAATGTTTGTGACTGACCTTTTAACCTCTGCACAGTTTCCATGGCACTGACTTTATGGTAAATGTCAATTTCAGTTGTGAACCAGTCAAAGGCAGTTTATGGATAGCTGTGATTGGACGTTTTTGCTTTAATATATTTGCAAAAGTTGAGCATAATCAGTTGATCTTGTTCATTTAAGGGACGGGAGATGGTGCCAGGTGGTGATAATAAGATAAGACAATGCTGGGTTTTATTTTGATCATTTTATTTTTTTTTTGCTGTGTTGACATTTTTTGTGCTTTCCATAAGCAGTATGAAGTGAATTTGTGTGACTGTATGGAAAATAACTAATATTCAGTTTCACTGGACAGCATAATGCATTAGAATGGTCTTTATTCATCAAAGCTGCATCAGCAACTACATCAACTAGAGTATTGAAAGCTGTCAATTCATTAGACAACATCCCAAACAATTTAATCTGATGAAATATTACCATGGACCGACATCTGCATAGGAGTCCATGTATATCATGAGGGCATTTTGATATATACATATATCATTTGATTATATTGGTAGTGAATTTATGTCATAGATAGATGGACCCCTCTAATAGAAAGTTGTTTACACATTTTAACTTGTAGTCCATGTAACTGTATTTGTTCATTTACCTTTCCATATCCTGTAAAGGTTAAGTTACACGCTTTTTTTTCCAGAAGACTCATGTATATGTATACATATTTTATAACTATATACAGTATATTTTAATATATATTTTACCGATTTGTAAAAAACCGGAAAAACATCACAAAATGTGATCAGTAATTAAGGACACATATTTTATTTTCAATATGCAGCTTCTTTGATCTCTTAAGTTATTGATGAAATTTTTACTTGTTTTCGAATGAACAGTTTAACTATAATTGTGAAAAATTGTACTGTAAATTTTGGCATGTTGTAATGCCAATAGTTCTAAATGTACCTCCAATATATTACAAAAGGTGATGGACTAGCTTTTTGGATACTTGTTTGCTGATAATTGTGCTTCAGAGAGGGTCTGCGAGAGAGTGTTCATCTTCTCAAACTGTCATTTTAGGCTATATAAATTTTTGTAGAATAATGAAGTTTTCTGTAGTTTGTATGTGTGTGCGTGTGTAACTTCTATTAATGGAAATAAAGAAACTGCCAAGGGTTAAACTGTCTGTTCATTTTTTCAATTTCAAGGTTTAACAGTGCTACTTTTGCTTAATAATTTTGGTTGAAAAAGAGTCTCTATTCCACCTTTGTGAAAAAATGTGGAACTGTTTTTTTCTTTTTTTTGGTGCCTATTCTTCACAACTTCTAAAAAAAAGTATCAAAGTATCATTACCAAGGACAACGCTGAAACAGTACTTTAAAAATTTGGATTTGAAGTGCCCATTAGTTTCTAAGAAACTACATCACATTTAAAACATCTTTACGCTTTCAAGTAAGTTTAGTTTTACTACAGTACTCCATGCACGGATCTCGGGGGGTTGGGTGATGATTGGTGATCGGTGTCCGTTTGCCTGACAACATTTGTCCAGAGCCTATTCCCCTTAACAAATTATATATAGTTAACCAGCAAAGTGCCTTTATTTCTTTTTTGAAGGGTATCAAGTGACACACAGTCAAATGTTAAATTCATAGCAGATCTTAGACAACAAAATTGCTTGGTGGACAATATTTTCTCTATACATGTATTTGGCCCAGTCTTGTTCAGATTTTACCAAACGTCTGCTTGTACGTACAGTAGCAGTGTAAAATCAATCTTAGTTCAAATCATATATTATTTTCCTATGGCCATATTTGTCATATTTCCACACTGCTGCATTTTTATTAAGGATGTGCAGTAACCTTCAACAAAGTTTTTAGGTCAAAGACAAAGATCAGGGTTGAATCACACGGCTTTGAAAAATCCTTGTACACACCATATGATATCAGGTTCTGGACTATAATTTCTCTTCCACTCAGATTATACCACAAGAAGACATATAGGTAAGGGATGTGCAATGAAAAAAAAAACTAATTTTCTAGTTCAAGGTCATTTCAGATCTCTAAGGCTTGTTCAGACAATATCTTCATTCTCCTTTGTCCAATCTTGCTCCGACCAAACCAAAAGTCTCCCTGTTGGTAAATAGATGTATACGGGATTTGCAGTGACCTTGAATAGGTACCCTATTTTAAGACAAAGCTACAACGTCAGCTTGCAAGATTTAACCCTTTTTCTCAACAAATGGCTGTAAATTGGGCAGCAATGACCGGGCATTAAAAGCCCTTTCATATTTTGGAGATTTTTAAATGTTCAAATTAAGTCTGCATGCAGCTGTGCAGTTCTAAATGATTAAAAAGGCATTGTTCTTCTTGTAAGCGCAGTTTGCAGACAAAACAACTTTTAAGGTTTTGTAACCCCAGACAGCAGTTTTGGTCAATTCTTGGCATAAACAAATCATTTCAAGAAATGTTTACCCCCATAAAAGAATAGGAATTTCTCGTAGATTGATTTGGCGATGAATATGAAATATAAACAGAGATTAATCAGGATAAATACAGTAGCCCGTTCAAAGGGGAATCTCCTTTATGATGTTAGGTATCTTTGTTTTTTACGGTTTTTACTTGGATACAAAGAATTTTGGATAAATATACATGAGTTAAACGTTTATGTCAGGTTTAGGTTCTATGCTATAAGTGTATCGTCATTTCAATCGACAACCAACAGCTATCTGAAAGCTCATGGGGAAACTCAACCAAACCGGAAGTGTTCATAATTTCCAGCAAATAATCGCAACCATGCAGAGGTCAATATTGCTACTTCGTTCCTAACCACTTTGAGGGTGAAAATCGCAAGCCAGAAAACGAATTTATTTCATAAAATCAATGCATTGAATTGGACGAACACTTAGAACTTTGGTTCAGTGTATGCAAAATAGATGTTAAGATCATACAGTTAAACTATGTAAACCCTCTGGGTCAAACTTGGGTGTCGTTGCCTTGTATTAGAAATATGGCCCCCGAGTCTCTTGATATATATGCATTTTTTATTTTGTTTTTGTACGAATCGACTTTTATTCGGATAGAGTGTGAGCTGAGGGCGCTTGGTTGAATTAAGAGAGTTATTAACTGTTGTTATGTCTCCCCTTGGAAGGGGAGACATTTTGTTTTTGCAGATTTCCTTCTTCTAGTTTGGACCTTAACTCAAACATCCGTTAGGTCAGAACGTGAAACTTTTAACATAATTAAATAAGGTGACTTTAAAAGAGGTGCACTGCATGGACAAATTTGACCTTGACCTAGA
Source organism: Magallana hongkongensis (assembly GCA_015776775.1). Classification (NCBI taxonomy): domain Eukaryota; kingdom Metazoa; phylum Mollusca; class Bivalvia; order Ostreida; family Ostreidae; genus Magallana; species Magallana hongkongensis. Next base: position 832,405 of record VIAA01000022.1, read on the forward strand.
TATACCAGCTCATGGTCAAATTCTGAAAAATTGGCAAAAGCATATATACAAGTAGAATGAAATAAAACGTAGCTGAACACTTACCAATTTTTTTTTAATCCTGACCTTATCTTCGAATTTTCAAGGTCAAATTTCAATTTAAAACAAAAAAAATTTTGGGTTTAACTTGAAATCAATAATATGACATTTAGACTAGCTAACATTATACTTTTTAACTTACTGAATTCGCTCTATGTAACAAACACACTTTAAAGGGGGAGTACATCCCCTTCCGAAAACAACAACAACATCCTTCCCCTAAAATGAAAAAAAATAACAAACAAACAAAATAACAAACAACAACTGGCCAAATTGCATACATTCTAGTTTTATTGGGTTTTTAGCAATTCTGACCAGCACTTTCATTAACATTAAATTTGCTTGCAATATTCGTGTGTTAGAATCTCCAAAACTAAGCTTTCACACAATGTCAGAAGAATTGCCAAGTTTTTCGGCGATGGTTGTACCCAGCAAGATAATTTCTTTATCGCTAAGCAAAGTTACGATGGTACACATGTAACAAATATACTTCACACATAGTTAGGGACATATTTAAGCTTGGTAACTAAAGCATTATTTTTACGAAGTTAATTTCATATACACACAATTAAAACTACAAGTATTTTTGTGGAAAACATGAAGATGTTTAAGTTAGCATTGTTTCTTTATTTATGGCAAAATTATTCAGCCGCAAGAAATATTACTTTTGATCAGTTTCTGTATTTTTTGAAACATTTATCTAGTGCTGATACTCATGTTTTACATAATCTAACATATGGTGTATACGAAACCGTATTAGAGCCACTTTGAATCATACTTATATTGTACACTTCACAGATTAAAGTGTAAAAACAGATAAAGGGTACAATTTAAGATTAAAGTGTAAAATATACACAATGTACATACTACATTGTAAAATTTACAGCTTGTTTGGTAAATTTACAGATTAAAGTGAAAAATTTACACCTTCATTCAAGTGTAAATGTTACGCATTTAAAAAAGTGTAAAAAAAAAAATTGTAAAATAACAGTGTCAATATAGCATCAATTTAATACGCTTTCGTATGTGTGGATAGCAAAATCTTTGTTTCTTTCAAAACGGTATTACATATTCAGAAGAATTAATTTTCTTTGTTTTAAGAGGAATGGATTGTCCTGACCATTTTTATACTGTATTGAACTCCTAAAAAAGGAGAGCTCATAGTCAAATATTCAAATTTTAAATCTCAAATGTTAGGAATGTTTCTTTACTTAATAATAGTAAATTGCTGAAAAAAATGCTCTCGAAAATTTTAAAGGTAGACCTCCCAGCCTCCTAGGTTTATGATATGATAAAGTAGTAGATTTTATATAATATGATAAATTCTAATAATAACTGTTTGTCAATTATAGATGAAAACCTCGTAAATTGTTAGAACTTGTGTTTAAACCATTATATTTACATTTTCAACTGTCTTTGTCTGTGATAACACAACGAATTAATTTTGAACCCTATAACCCAAAAACTTCAAAAAACATGAGTGGCACAAAATAGGCGTGTCTTATAGCATAACCGAAAAACGGTATTGGCTGCGCCGCGTAGCAATACATAGCATTTGCTACATAAAATAATAGTGGTTTTAAAAATGTGTTGTTTTAAAATGTAAAAATTGGAAATAATATAAATATAAGTAACTAGATCTCGTTACGAGTAACGAGTAGGTCTTCCGTCCGATTTTGTTTTCATATGATACGATGAAATATCGATATTCTCTGCCAAATCTGCGATCTTGGTGAATCTAGGTTTTTTGTCTCGAGACCGAAAACGGACGAACAAAAGAGGTTTATGAAAATAAAAGCTAGGGTTTTTTATACATATGTTTAGTGTACACTACTGTTAATCATAGCAGATGAAACACCAAAGATAATCAGTTAAACTTGTGAAAAAAATGAATAGTTTGAACTCTTCTGGTGAGTACCGGAAGTGACGGTTGACAAAAGAAAACCCGTTAAATAAATCTTCAATCGATTGTCTATCATTTATAAAAGTTTGTGTCTCAATCACTTACAGTGACTAAAATCTCGCTGGTATCAATTTTGTAAAAAAGGCTAAGTACCAAAGATATTTGAAATCTTGCTTGTTTTCAAGTTATCTGTAATATAGTTTACGAGTGTCTTGGCTTCTCATTTAAAGGGCCAGCCCCTTTTTCTTGAGTTCAATCGACAGTTCTCACGAATACTAACATTTTTTGTTCTTACACCCATCTAAATGATTGAATATTTTAGGGGCCAGCCCTATAGATCCTTAATGGGGACAGACTTTGGAGTTTTGATTAGTGGAATTGATTAGAATCATCAATGCAAACATTTTCTTTTCTACATTGCCTAACAAAATATGTCTCCCTCTCTAGATATATTGCATCAAAGTTTAAGTACTTTGGCCCCTTAAAATCCCTAATTACGTCATAAATGGGTGTGAAAATGATTTTACCTGATAAATATTGCTACAATCAACAACTTTGCTTCTATATTGCATTACCAAATTTTGATCGTTTTTAAGTTATTTGCAATAGAGTTTACGAGTGTCTTGGCCCCTAATTTAAGGGGCCAGCCCCTTTTTCTTGATTTTGTTGGAAAGAACGTTTAATTATCTACTATATTTGTTATATATGTCTTAACAAAATATCAACTGATAAAAAGATACAGATGAAAACGTATGAAGAATTTGAATGAAAATTCGTACCCAATTTTCGTGCCTACGCGAGCTCCAAAAAATGGCGCCACTGGCGTAAAACAAAATAATAGTGCACAACTTCAGACTATAGACTACCTATCCTGAAAATTTCATAGTCATATCTCTGATAGTTTCTGAGATCAGCTCTGCACAAAATAGGTCGTAAAAATGTACAAAATGGCCGATAAATCGGTACCGGAAGTGCCGACAGGAAAAATCTCAAAACGTATGAAGTTTACATCAAGACTCATCTTCTCTGAAAAAATGGTTGAAATCGGTCGAATAGTTTTTGAGAAATCTCGTGCACAAAATTTGTGGAAAAAAATAATAATAATAATAATAATAAGAAATCGTACGAAAACTATAAGGTCTTCCGTTGGAAACGGAAGACCTTAATAATGAATCATTCTTTGAATATTATGAGGTGATAATTTCGGTCGGAGCGTGGTCAAATCTATCATAAAGCCCTTCGGGCTTTATTGGATTTGACCACGCCCCGACCGAAATTATCACCTCATAATACTCAAAGAATGATTCCTTATTCCTTAAATAATGATTATTAAGACAATGTATCGGAAAAGGCAATACAACATGTTTTTGAAAAACAAATTAAAACGACAAGCTAAGGACAAATAGTTGGTTCTAAAATAAGCACTACTTTCTCATGCAGTTTAAATCACGTGATATCACATAAACATCCAGAAACACTCGTTATCCGTACATGTATTTACAAAATGCCAGCAATCATTAAGTGCAGCAATATGCACATTAGTTATGTAAATTATCCGACTCGCAGGATAATTGAACGATGTTACTTAAGTAGTATTTACTTACTGATAAGTATAGAAATTATTCTACTTGGGTAGTAACTTGAATATGGCGCAAGTAGGTGACCCACAGTGAACGTAGAATGAATGAAACGCAAAGCCTTGCTATCAACAGCAATTATCATTAAGTAGAGTTTAATTTGTACTTATGAGGAACGTTATCTACTAGGTTTTAAACTATGTCAACAGTCACTTGGAACACAAATAGAATCAGTTTGTAACATTCGCAAATAGCTAAGGGTGTGCGTGTTGTGGGAGTTGATAAATGGTTCAGACTTGTATTTTGAGTCAGTCTAGGAGAGAGAGAGAGAGAGAGAGAGAGAGAGAGAGAGAGAGAGAGAGAGAGAGAGAGAGAGAGAGAGAGAGAGAGAGAGAGATTACAAATTGCATGCCTGAAAGTAAAATACATATATTAATATTGCAATCAACCAATTACATTGTAATTAATTAATTGCATCTTCTTCATTCTTCTCAGCTTGTAATATGAAAATAGCACACGCGAAAGAAATGTGTCCCTCTTTTCCTTCGGCCTTATTTAAAAATAAATAAACAAATCATTTATATAGATGAGTTATAATTGAACTCGGGTATTTACACATTACCTTTACTTGATGTAACTAGGTGGTTACATAGATGATATTAACCAGCAATCATTCATTGAGTCAATGGTACACGCCCGAACTTTTCCATAAAATGTTGACATTCTCACTTTTTTAGAAGTGACTGTCTGATTTTTTATTATCGCAAAATTCATGAATTAATAGAAGGCTTAATTAATTATTGGCGGTTTACCAGATATCGATGAATAGAATGGAGTGAAAATTGATTAGAAATTGAGATATACCAAAAAGCATAATTTTACCGCTACACTCAGATATTTCTGTCTGTTTCACGTTTCTGTTTCACATTTCACCAAAAAAAAAAAAAAAAATAAATAAATAAGAAATAAATAAGGAGTATGTTGCAGTTTTTTTTTTTTTTTTTTTATAGAAAACTAAAGTTAAGCTGAAGGAAAACAGCATAATTTTATGTCACGCCAATCTACGACCAGGAAAACACTTATCTGATTAGTTTTATGGGCCAATTACCCACAATCTTCGCAACCTTCAGTTAAAATGGCAACAGTAAATACATGTAGAGGTTTTGGCTAAAAATTCATTTAGGATCAAAGCGTTCTTGCTTTGCCGGGTGTTTAGTTCTATTTTAGTACATATCAACCCGAGTGTACTTGTAACATTTTTTTTATCTTCTTCACCTTTAGGAACTGTATCATTTGAAAATATAAGTACACTTCTTAAGAAATACGCTGCGTTATAGATTAAGTTAAATCGATTTGATCAATTCTGATCGAATTTAAAAGTAACGTAATTTAATTGTTTCTCAAAAAATTGACAACAGGGAAAAATATCAACAAATTTAAACTGATATTGCCGCTTGTCAAACAATGAGTAAGACCTTACATCCCGCGATTCTAGAGGATGAAGATATATTGAGCAAATATTGCAAGAAGGTCAGGCTATGTTTTTAAAAATGCATTTTTAAGAAGAAGAACAGTCCCAAACATCATATTTGTAATAGGCAACACATTTATGCAATTTCGTTTTCTGACATTAAAGATTAACAGGTATCTTGCTAAACGACAATTATAGGTTCCAAACATTCCTCGTTTATTTATTTGTGACGTAGAAACTGGTTTAGGGTGTAAGTAAATGCAGAGGAGAATGAGTGAAAGTTGTCATCCCCTCCCTTCATAAGACAGAGTAAACAAATTAATCGCGATGCCTCCTACAAGATCGGGATCTTTAATGGGAAGGACCGAGAGGCAGAGAGATAAACAGAAGTCGGCCCTCGGTGGAACCCTCAACATGGCTGGACCACGTCTCCTGGTTTTCATTGCTTGCAAGTATCTTTGTTCATCTTATCGAAAAATCTAACTTCAGAATTGGCTTTTTATCCTTAAAATGCTTTCATTTATTTTATTTATTCTTTTGATTATGGTTAAACGTTATTAGATGAGTAAGAAACGCAATCGGTGTTGCTTCAGATTCATGACGTCACAAATATGGTCAAGTACATATGCAAAAAATCATAAGAAAAACTGACAAAAAAATCAGGAAAAAGACATATTTTAGACCGAAAATCAAGCACAACTTGCTTTGATCGGACTGAAGTATTTGCTTAAATGCAAAATTAAAATTTGAGTTAATCCGATAAACATACTTTTCGTCATCGATCGCTTTCTTATGCTAAAAATTTAAAGTAAATAGAAGAAACTTGCTCTTAAAAAGTATAAATAAACTATTTGAGGTGTTATATGCCAAAAACTGTCGTAACATTTCAGAATACAGGGTTATTTTTTTTTCTCTTTTTGAGGATCCTGTTTCAAATTTAATTGTTAAATTCACCTAACTTCTTTTCAAACTTTTGTAAAGAGCAGACCGGACCGAAGGACGTTTTGTAAATTCATTTTTTTTTTAGTAAATTATAGGAGTTTAATTAAACCAAAGTTTACCAATTTTATTGAAGGTTTGTTGGGATGTAAATTCGTGGATTTCTTCGTACAGATAAAGGATTAGAGACCGCATTCATAATTCGTTGGAGGGGGTACCACATAACCCCACGGATTCTAACATTCAACAATCATTCTATTAATCTCAAATTAAGCCCCCACAGCATGTTCTATTTTTTTAATTATAGGGTGATTTTAGATTAAGACTACCGTATCTATAATTAAAGGAAACAATATTGAATTCATGTTTTGGCGCTGCATATTCCGAAATATAATGGTTCTGATTCATTGAAAGAAAGTGAAATATACTGGTAAACCTTTCTCTGAATTTTATATAAACATATTTAAAGGAATATAGTATTTGAAATATTACAAGTGAAAAATTCGGCTTTAAGGTACATGTATATTTTTTATATAAACCTCAAAAAGACACGTGTGTTGCAAATTCGAGTATACACACCCATTGATCTAGATGTGAACGACCATAAAACTTGCAAAATGCAATAAAAACTGATTGAAAGTATAACCGGTGAAATAAACAAATGGCCGAAGGATTTGCACACATACATAAAGCCAATAGGAAACTCGTTCATCACATATGTGATGATATCCCCTGTGGCAGCAAAGGGACTTTGCAAATATATGTATATGATTATATGAACGACATTATTAAATTCCACGGCGGAAATATCCTTCAGATTATATTTGTTTGAATGAGATAGTATTTTCGGTTATATACGTATACTTATAAATTTTCTATAATATGTATTTCAAATATACTTAAAATGTCATACATTAGATATCTTTCTTTTTGTTCTATTGTTATTATAAATACATTGAATGTGTCATTCTGCGAGATGATTCTTCTCTGTATTAGGTTGGAGCTTAGTCAGGGCCCCATCCCTGACAGCTGCCATTAGGATTAGAGTAGGATAAAATATTTGTTATAGCTATAGGTCTGGAACAATAAAAATAAAAATAGGAAACTCGTTATCCATTGTAAATAAGGAATGCAGCGCTCGATAGTATGCACTAGGTTTCTGAATATCATATTTGTGTGATGGACACACCAGTTCCGTAGAATTCAAAATAACGAACAATAATTCATACAATTCAAGAAATGTCCAAGCGCACCAGTATCAAAGACCTTGTTACCAAGGAAAACATCAGAGGTTCCAGGTGTGGACAAGAAGATAAACATTTGAAAGACATGGGATACACAAGGATTAGTCTAAATATCAACAAGAAACAAGAATGCAGCGGCCGCTAAAGCGAAGTCTCATACACTGGGGATTATGATATAGAAAGAAAGTCATAAGGATAAACAACGTTCTAGAGAGACCGAGAATATAACCAAGAGATACTGTGGTTAACATTTTCCCTCTTGTTTGCTTAAATAAGTACTAAGTTTATAGTCCCGGATCGCTAATGGACAAAATATTTGGGTTAGCTATGTGTCACATCGCTCTTACATCAACAGATATAAAAACACCTCATAATTAATAAATCTGACGAATATCAAGAAATAAGGGCACGAACTAATTTCTATCCGGATATTATACCGGTATCTAAAAAAATTTATTTATTGAAAAAAGTTAGTCATAGAAACCTTTTAAGTAAGACCTTTATATTCGTGGCTGTAACTGTGTGAAAGCGTCATCAGTTAGTGTATGTTCAAGTTTGTTCAAATCTTTAGATTTTAAAAATATGAATAACTTATATTGCTCCGTGTTTCATTTACACAATACTAGTATGTTTTTATTAGATCTTGGAGGATATAACTATGATATATCAAAGACCCCCCCCCCCCCACCACACACACACACAGCGTATTTTATTTTCAAGGTGAATAGCTATGATTTTACAGCATGTTTACAGTGCGTTAATTTACAGGGCTGTAATCTATTTCAGGCATAGCTTTAGCGAACTGTGCTCCTTCTACGAGAGAAAACACTGAACAGTATAGCTGTTACTCATGCTGACAACTTGAAGGAAGGCGAAAGTTGCAGTCAAACCGCCGTCTGTCAGGCTGGGCCATGTAAGCATTGCCGTCATATCACTGTAAACCAAGTATTGTACATTCGCGAGAGACATTCACGTACAGCCTTTGTTTCCGACTGATTTATTGCCGCTGAACATGTGTTTATATTTAACTGTACAAAATAGAGAAAATGGCATGACTACTTGTTGTTTGTCAGCGATCAGTTCTCAACAGGTCGTTGGCAAATATAATATACAAATATTGACTGGGGTTGAGGGCAACATTGATTATATTAGCCCCCGAGGGACGAAATATTGCCCGACGCGAAGCGGAGGGCAATATTTTCGTCCCGAGGGGGCTAATATAATCAATGTTGCCCGGAAACCCAGTCAACATTTGTTTTGTTATATGAAGAAACAAAACAAATTTAAGAAAGTAATTGAAAACAGATCGCTGTAATTTTCTCAGCTCAACAAAGAATTCACGAATTCGATTTGTGCAAAGTTCATTTTCAAAATATCTTCAGCATCAAACGGTCACTGGTGATATTCCGCCGACCGTAAGAATTGACATACAGACGTTCTACCTGACTTCATTTCACGGTAATTCGCAAATCCTTATATCCGTTATGATAGCAAACCGTCGCATTGCGCGTCCGTTGTTTACTTGCCTTTACTGACTGTCAATGGCACGTATTAAACATTATTTACAGTCTTCATATTGAATACTCTCAATATCGCAAAATATATATTAATCAATAATTCTACATTAACTTAAGTAATTCTATTGCCATTACGTATAGCAGCTAACTAAAGATAAAGTTACGTACAACTTTTTAAAATCTCGTTTGTATCTAAATACATAATCTCGAAAACAAATATACCATAAGGGTTAATACCGTTTCCTTTTTTCAAAGGTTATGTAAATAGTATATCGCTTTTAAGGAACGTCTCTATGAATTTTCAGGAGCATTGCGTTACTAAGCGACGATACTATGTAGACGGATCGGTGCTGGTAACCAAGGGCTGCTCTCATATGCAGGTACGTTGTTAGGGAGATTAATGTCGAAATAATGCATTAACACCAAAGTGAGACCGATGTTAATTTTAAGGAAGAACAAGAGTGCACTAATATACATCACTCTAGTCTGGGAAGACACATTACGCCATTAATAAAACCACATTTGGTAATCGTTTGATAGTTTAATTGTTTGTTATGAACACGGTTTCTCGTTAAGTGAAAGGTATAACAATAACGTTAAATCAAAACGCCCTCCTTCAATAAATATTAATTGGTTCTTAAAATTATCATAGACATGTATGAATAAAGAGGAAAACAATGAGGAGGAATGCTATGGGGGTGATAGGACCGGGTACGAAGGAGTCTGCACCTGGTGCTGTGCCGGCAGTTTGTGTAATGCAGAAGGAAAAGGTACTAGGTGATTTTAATATGACGCTGTATTTTGTGAGATAGTTGAAAGAATGTGTTTGAATTTAACCTGGTTTGCGTGTGTCTCATGTTTTTGAATTGTAGAAGAAGATCAACGATTGAGAGCTGAGGATGATGATGGTAACAAGAAAGCCAACACGAAACCGAACACAAAACCGAACACAAAACCAAACAATAAGCCTCCAACTGGAGGAAAACCTAACACGAAACCCCCAACTGGAGGAAAACCTAACAACAAACCTCCAACTGGAGGAAAGCCAAACCAAAAGCCCCCAACAGGAGGAAAGCCAAACCAAAAACCTCCAACAGGTCCAAATAAACCTAATTCAAAACCGACAACATCGCCAGGAGGCTCAAACGGTCGTCCGGGTTCTCCGGGATCAAACGGAACTCCTGGCTCTAATGGTAACGGTGGAAATGGTGGTAACGGGGGAAGTGGTGGCAATGGCGGAAATGGTGGGAATAACGGAAACGGAGGAAATGGTGGAAACGGTGGCAATGGCGGAAATGGTGGAAATAATGGCAATGGAGGTCAGGGCGGAAACGGCGGCAATGGAGGAAATGGTGGAAATGGTGGAAATAATGGCAATGGAGGTCAGGGCGGAAACGGTGGCAATGGAGGGCAAGGAGGAAATGGTGGTAATGGAGGAAATAGTGGCAACGGAGGAAATGGTGGCCAAGGTGGAAATGGTGGTAATGGAGGAAATAGTGGCAACGGAGGAAATGGTGGCCAAGGTGGAAATGGTGGTAATGGTGGAAATAGTGGCAACGGAGGAAATGGTGGCCAAGGTGGAAATGGCGGTAATGGTGGAAATAGTGGGAACGGAGGAAATGGAGGTCAAGGTGGAAATGGTGGTAATGGTGGAAATAGCGGCAACGGAGGAAATGGTGGAAACGGGGGAAATGGTGGTAATGGTGGAAATAGTGGTAACGGAGGAAATGGAGGTCAAGGTGGAAATGGTGGGAATGGAGGAAATAACGGTAACGGCAACAATGGAAATGGAAACAACGGCAACAATGGAAATGGTAACAACGGCAACAATGGAAATGGTAACAACGGTAATGGTAACAACGGTAATGGTAACAACGGTAATGGTAACAACGGCAACAATGGAAATGGAAACAACGGCAATGGTAACAACGGCAATAGCGGGAATTCTGCACAGTGTCACATCCATTCTGGTCAAATCTGTTGCCAGAATCATGGAAACTCGAACAACGGACAAGGAGGAATTGACTTGGATATTCATATTCACATTGGTGGTCTCATTTTAGGTAGCGGCACCTGTTCCAAATGTCAAAATCAGTTAACACAACCAGGGACATCAGGTAAATTTAAAGGATCGAATAATGAATAGATAAATATAAGCACATTTTCCGTTTTTTAAACAATATTGCACATAACAATTCAATTATCTTTTGTTTAGGTTCAAATGTAGTTGTTAAAACCCCCACAACATCAGCACCAACGTCAAGTCAAGGTAGGATAGCTGAACTTTACAAAAAAAATATCTTTGAATTTTTGCATCCCTATAAAGACGATTTAAATCTTCGTTGTGGTGGGAAATGTTACTAGTATATATCCAGAAAGCGCAAATCGGCTTATCATTTTTATGTCCTTAATTATCATTCAATAAATAAATTTAGTTTATTAATGTACCATATTTACAGTAATTAATTATTTACGCTCACACACACAAATTTACACCATTAAAAATATCTCCCAGATTCAAACCATCTTAGCTAATAATTTTCAAATGATATATCGATGTAAATGTTGATATATTGACAAATTATTCAACAATAAACGTTTGTTTTACATCGCATGCAGCAACATCTTCTCCAGCAGTAACCACCACACAAGCACCGACAAGTACAAAAGCGGCTACAACAGCGAAAACACAGACAACAGATAAAAAGACAACATTAACAACTAAGAAAGTTACAACAACCAAATCTCCCATCAAATTTCATTCATCAGCAAGCGCTATTTCTACGAAACATCCAGTAACATCTGGGCACACAGGAAAAACTACGCAAGCAGCGACAACAACACAAGCAGCGACAACTACACAAGCGGCAACAACTACACAAGCAGCGACAACAACACAAGCAGCGACAACTACACAATCAACAACAACTACACAAGCAGCGACAACCACACAGCCAGCGACAACATCACAAGCTGCAACAACCACACAATCGGCGACAACCACACAAGCGGCGACAACCACACAAGCGGCGACAACTACACAAGCGGCGACAACCACACAAGCGGCGACAACTACACAAGCGGCAACAACAACACAAGCGGCGACAACTACGCAAGCGGCGACAACAACACAAGCGGCGACAACCCTAAAAGCAACAACAACACAACAAACTACCACACTGCAGTCTACGACAGATAAAAAGACAATTGCTACTACAAAAAAGACCTCGACAACAAAGTCACCTCTTAAGATTCATACCACTACAGTTCAAACTTCGACTCATCCATCTTCAGCAACTGTCCCGACAACTACAACAGTGCAGTCAACAACCACCCAGCCGCCTACAACGACTCAAACGACTACCACCGACAAGAAAACAACCATGACAACAAAAAAGATCTCAACCACCAAGGCTCAAACAACAACAAATCAACCAACAACAACTGTTCCAGTAACAACACCAACAACTAACGCCACCACAACGCCAAAACCAGGTTGAGAATAATAAAATGCTTATTGTTTTAATAACCTCTTTTATTCAATTAAGAATTATTTCATGTTGAATGACGACATATTGTTGTCTCACTTCAAATGCATCAATTTTCTTGAATTAAAAAAAAATCATAGTTATTAAATTCGTTGCCAATAAGTCAATCAATTTAATATTGACATTGGTATTCGAATATCGATTTTCGATATTTTTTCTCTTAGATTTCCAGTGCTACACTTGTAAAGACCAGACCTGCCAATCCCAGGAACTGACAACATGTTCCAGTGACTCCCATTACTGTATGTCAACAGTCAAACAAGACCAACAAGGAGGAAGGATCGTAACTAAAGGGTACGTTACTAACATACTGAAATCACTTTCCTTAAAACTCATTGTCTCTAATTTTTCTCTTTTTAAAAATCAAATTGCTTCAAAAATTAGCTCTACTTACATTTTTCACTTTCAAACAAATTGATTGCAAAATGAACGTTTTCTATCCCAAACAGGTGTGTAACGGTTGATGTGTGTAAGAATAAATGGTACCAGAAAACTGCTACAAACCCGGACTGTATCCTAACGATGGACGACAATCCGTCTGGGTTCCCGAACATGGCTATGGACTGTAGCTTCTGTTGTGTTGATAAGGAATGCAACAAACACGTGGTACCAACGTTTACCTCATTGTATACGTCAAGAAGGAAGCGAATCAGCTAGATCCATAATCTTATAATTGATTTCCATAATATTATCAAAGTCTCAGAGCAAGAGAAATATAAACGACTGCTGTGATTATTTGACAGCGAATGCACATGCGCGTTCTCTTAATTTTACAGATATTAAGCATCTGGTCAAACCAAAAAAAAAAAAACGATCATAACTATACATCATTGGTTATAAATAATACAACTAATCAATATTGGTTTTGTATCGATGTATCAATAGTTTGGTATTTTTGCAATGAAATTTCAGACCAGCTTCATTATCTTGTAATGACATGTGATTGATATTTTACAACTCTGAAATAAAAAAAACAATTTCTTTCAAGAACAATATTTCTGTTATCTTTTAGTTTTTTCTTATCAACTTTTTCCGTTATCTGTCGTCGTCGTTGTCGTTTCTGTTGTAATTTTTTCACATTATTATTTTTCCCAAAACCACTGGGTCAAATTTCAACAATATTTTGCACAAAACAATATTGGATGAATGGGATTTAGTAATGTTCTAATGATGAGCCAAGTCCTCTTTGAAAGAAATGATGATTTGGAATTATTAAAAATTTGCTAATAAATCGATGGGCGGAAAAGCTGAATCTTGTGTGGACGCATCCTCAAGTGGCGAGGATTTAAGTTTGTTTTAATCAAGACCCCCAATGGGAGGATGAAGCTGCAAAGAAAATGGTGGTAAAATTCTTAAAATTCTTAATACCATGAATATATAAAATTTAAAAAAATCTTATTCTCAAAATCTGACACAACAAAAGGAGCTCGATGATTAACTTTAGAATATGTAGACGTTTTCGCATATATTTTAGAATATTTACATTTTCATAATAAGGAACATTCTATGAATACTATGCGGTAATCAAACACGACCGATGTGATAAATTTATTCATAAAGCCCTGAGGGCTTTACTTGATTTGGTCACCCTCGAGCGTATTTCATCCCCTCATAAATCTCAAAGGATGATATCTTATTTCTTAACGAGTTTCATATCTTATAAAGTTAGAAAGAGATATAAGAATTGCTGTTCAGACGAGCGATATGGTCCAAAGGCCTACTGTTTACATCAATCGCAACTTCTCGGGCCTTTCCTACCTCTGTCGGAAAATTAGAAACTTGCGATTGCTGTTTCGATACCTTTGCAATACCATGAATATACTGTTCGTAATGAAATAAAAAAAGAGAGTGAAACTTTTCAATAACAACCCCTCGTTCCCTTCCGACAGAACTCGGAAAAAGCGAAAGTATAAACTTAACCAAATGTTAGAATTTATGATGTGATTTAATTAATCACAACTGATACAATCGCAGAGCTCGGGAAAACACAATCGCAACTTCTCACAGCTGGGTTCGCGTAATTTGTATTTTCTTGATTCACATGTCTCCGTTTGGGAACATTCTTATTCAACACATGCATTATGCTTGATTTGTAACTAATTATTGTTACAAGTAGTTCGATTAAATATTGATATGCATAGAATCTTCGTTCCTTTAATAATAACACACAACTTATTTCAAATTTTCGAAGAAGTTAAATGGGACGGGTCAATACATGTTTTATTCTTCAAATGAACAATTCCCTGAAAACAATTTCTAAGTGTATATTGTTTCAAGCGATCACGTGACTATAGAGCTAGCGGCGGAAAGAGACAAGGTTTAGAGCCACACAGCTTCTTGCAGTTACAATGTGTACATTGATTGGGTTGAATCTCCCCGCACTGACATCCGCCATTTTTACAAAATGCGCAGTTGAATGAATTTGTGTTGTCCGGGCATCGACATCCGGTGTAAGTTGCAGTGTATTGGTCAATCTCTGCAAAGGCAAACATATCGGGCAGTTATTGTTCATTGGCAAAGGCCTTATATTAAAAACAAGCATTCTGAGAGTATTGCATACGCAATACACGTCCCCTACCGGTTTGTAGAAAATTGTGAAAACAATGCACTGTTATGCAGAATATTATTTCTTTCCGTCTTCTGTACCCCGAATCAACAGACCAACCCGACTGTAATAATACAAAAAACCCTGTCGATGAAATTTACAACACAATGTTTCACACTATTTTACAGAACTTATTTGTTTGTTAGAAACAATAAAAGGAATGGTCCAAGAAATGCACGATATTATTACTGACTACATACTTTCCTCCTTTATCCAATACACCGAACTCGATAACGAACCCGAACATTAAAAAAATGGAATAAACAAATTAATTTTCTCGAAAATATGTCAACCAGACACTACAAAAGTGTAAATTTGATCTGTAGCTTGACATTTTGAAGCTGTTCAGCAAATTTCATATTATTCCTCAAACGCCTAAAGAAAAAAAGTGTGGAAAACTGAAGTGGGACAGACAGACGGACGGACGGACAGACGGACGGACGGACGCAGAGGAAAGCTATAGTCCCCTCCGGTGAAAACCGGTAGGGGACTAATAACGATGTCCTTGAGCATTTTCATGGAGTTGTGTTTTATAATGATACTTATTAGTATTCTTTTTTGACTTTTGTAAACTTGCACTTATACAGCTATCTCGGACGTTTTCCTGGAAGTTGTTCAACTATCACAGAAACGTTAATATATGAAAGTAAATAAATAAATGAAGGAATAAATAAATGAAGGAATGGATAAATAAATAGAAAAACAAGGTCATTGCGCATATCATATGTGCTTTAAGTGCAAAACTCTTTTTTGTGAAATAACAGTAAGTAAACAATTGACACAATGAAAAAAAAGATAAATACTAGTACCTGATATTTACGCAAGCTTTTTATGATGTATATCTATATCAATTTGTGTTGTACAGTATTTGGTCTAGATTTAATAAGGAAACGTTTATGTTTAATTTGGCAAATCCCAGAGCAAGTTCTTTTTTAAAATGGGATAAAGATAAATGTATATTGAAAATCTAACCTTGCACTGTTTTGATAGACGTCCAGTTAACAGTAGAGACAGCAGGATCACACACCTGTCCTTCGTTATTCTGGTCACCACTCCGGTAACACATGCCGTCAATGACACAGGTGTTGGGCTTATGAAAAATAATCAAATTGAACTCTCAAAAATCTAGAAAATCTGACCTCATCTGATATTTTAAAATAAAAAAATCAACAAGTTCTAAAATATAAAATGTACTTTTTCTTCCAAAGTTTCTATGAAAAAAATGAGAACAATTGTTTTCATTCACAATTACTTTCATCGACTGTTAATTTGAAAAGTATCACTACATGCTAATGCGTTTTCTAACACTTTAGGCTACTAACGTTGTCAGTACAGACTCCGTCAGCCGTACACTTGGTACAGTAACCATCAGCGACAATGAACAACGCCTCCCGGCTGTAAAGTTGACCGTCTGATGTTATGGAGATTTTAAAACCCTTGGCACTCGGTCCTAAAAATAATGAATTCAAAATTTCAGATATTTTAAAGGACAAAATCCAGTATTGATAATTTCGGAATACATATCTAATTAGTGCTATCTTTAAGTATCTACCTTTCATTACATTGCTTTCTGGAATTGGGCACTGCACCTCTAAAAAGCTAAGAAATTCCCCTTTAATGTTCACCGCTGGGCCTGATTCCACCGGTTCGCCATTTGACACCTAATATCAAATCACAGGAAAGAATACTAGTATATAATACTGGATTAATAAATCATTGGGTCGTGAGCCTTAGCTTGAGTGAGAAAACAACAAAACTGTAGAAATGTTCATTCATACATTCATTGGAGTGATTCTACAAGATAAAGTGTCCGATTCCATGATATTATCAACGATGACGTTAGCTTGTCTGCAGGGCCTAGTTCTGATGTCACAGAATCCGTCTCTGAAACGATGAAGGTCGGACTATATAAATATGTAAAAAAAAAAAAAATATTGGCATGAAATAACAAAAACTGATATGAAATACCTACTAATATATGATAGGAGAAAATACCTTATATCTAAACGTTTATTACCATAACAATTTGAATACAATATTGCTATATAGTATCGCCAAACGCTACATGAAATGGCTTTATGGGCACTTTTACTAGTTAGGGTTGACTACTTTACCTTTGACTTAGTCTGACTTTTTCATATAAACTTTAGAGCGAGAGATCAAAAAGTGAACTATTTCACAATTTAAGGGACCCGTCCCCGGCTACTCGAACGTTTGCTTACCCCCTTAAACGATATATCTTAGGTGCAACTCCAATTTGAACGGAACAATCTCCAGATGTGTATCCATGGTGACAATGACATACGCCGCTGACGCAATTTCCGGTTAGAGAGCACTGGTTTGGACAACCGGATATCGAGGGGCTCACCATAGGTACACCATTGACATAATGAATGTTCTTAGGATCCTGAGCCAACTCATTATAACATATACTGTCATATGCATTCATAGCTGACAGTTTGAACGCGTCGACTGAATCGGAGTACTAAAATAAAAGATACAGAGAAAGACTATTGGATAGCTTAGCAATCTTGTTCAAAATAATACATTTACCTATGACATATAACGATAGAAAGGTGTGACCAAAGGATTATAATGTACATGTACATCAGGTTTTCACACAAAAGGTACAACAATATCGCAACGAAATGAATCAAGGAAAATCTATATCTATAATACATATAGTTCAACCCGGAAATTTTATACGACAGAATAATCTAAATGCCAAAAACGCTTAACTGTGTACTCTTCGTGAACATCTACATGAATACATTACGTCATTCTCAAGTAATTAAGCCTTCGTTTCATTTTTTTTAATAAATTTAAAAAGACACATTGTACGTATATGTTATTTTGAATGATCTTCTTCTATTTCTTGTACGATTTTCTATACGTAAATGATGTTCAGCCTGTTTTTACCTTAATATCTTCGACACACCCATCAATGATATCAGTCAGTATGTTGGACTGTTGGCATTTACTGTAAAGAGATGCCGACATTAAAGAATGTCTGCAATACTCTTTAGCTCGACTTTCTGTAATTCCACTTGGAGTTGGGAAAGTAGCATCCACGTTTCTCTTAAGCCTACCTGTTTTCAAAATTAATATGTAATTATCTTATATTGCCTTATTTGCATGGTTTCTCTTCAGTAACCAATATAATAAATCATAAAATAAGAAATCAAAGTACCGAAGTACTGTCGGGAGTTGATTTTATTGATTATTATAAATTTTAAAATCAACGATATGTTATGCAATTTTTTATAATATGAATTCTCGAACTTTTCCGACAAGAATTTCGAGAAAACACCATACAAATCATGTTGTGTAATATCTAAAGATAGAATTAATTCCATCAAACTGTGTATCAGTATCAAAATGTTTCTAAAAATTGTACACGTCTGTATCCAAGCAATATTGAACTCTAGTCTCATTCAACCAGACGCTCGGATGTCTTCGTTAATCTCCAACTACCAAGAGAGACTCTCCGCTTGTCGGGGATTTACGGAGACAGCCGAGCGTCTGGTTGAACGAGACTATATTGAACTCTAGCGTAGGAGTACATGCAACTACAATCAAAGTACTGAAGTACTGACGGGAGTTGATTTTATCGATCGTTATTCATTTTAAAATCAACGATATGTTATTTTGCATGGCAAGTAAATTCCTATAAGTATTTGAATTACGCACATTTTTATAATATGAATCCTACAGGAATTTCGTGAAAATCCAATATAATCATGTTGTGTAATATTCAAAGAATAATTCCATCAAACTACGTATTAGTAATCGAAATAGTCATGACAAATTGTATGGATCCAATCAAAATTGAACTCTACTCTCGTTCAACCAGACTCCCAGCTGTCTCCGATAATCTCCGACAAGCAAGAGAGATTCTATCCTTGTCGGAGATTTACGGAGACAGCCGAGCGTCTGGTTGAACGAGACTATATTGAACTCTGGCGTAGGAATTCATAAAATGTACGACTTCAAAAAATATCTAAATTGTTCGTACCATTTAAAATCTGACTATTTACAAGGTATCTATAAATGAGTTTCATTGAAGAACAATGCTTAAGAACACATTACATCGAATTTATTGATTAGAACTAAATGTTGTCAGCGGTGTTGATTTGTGCTTAGGTCCAAACACTGTTTCACTTTCGGTTTGCCCGAGTAACTGCATAGGAGAGTTGATTAAAATCAACTCCCAAAAATCAATTGAATTGTTCGCACTATATAAAATCTGACTATTTTCAAGGTATTAATAGATACTTTTCTTTTGAAAAAAAAATTGTACATCATACAATACACCGAATTTATCTATTATTTTCAAGACTTACGTCTTGTCAGCGGTGATGATTTGTGCTTAGGTCCAAACACTGTTTCACTTTCGGTTTGCCCGAGTAACTACATAGGAGAGTTGATTAAACTCCCAATAAAAAAGGTAACTTGGCATAAACTCTGTGTGTCTTTCATATACTTATGGTAAATATATGTAGCATACTTGCGATCGTCTTTGGGTTAAAGGAGATATGCCGATCAGGATAATGGTCGGAGTAAGATCGCGCAGATCTTTTGTGGGGTGTGTTCTTGTTATTTATAGGAGTACCGTCTGATTGCTATATTAAACAGAAAAACAATTAATGAGCTAAATATTACATCTTTTACTGTTGGTTCAAGAGAGTCAATAAACTATAGAACATTATAAATCACGTCTCTTTGTTATAAAGAATTTAGGGTAAGGTTTAAAACTACAGAAAGTTATTTATAATTTCTGTCAAATGGCAGGAGTACTTCATGTCGGTTGAAAAATAATTCCTCCATTTCTTAAGACCATATACTCGGTCTTTATCACTATGATACATCCCTTGCGTGCGTCTTTGTGTAAGACCATAAAATATATAGTGTAACACATTTACTAACTTTGTTGGGATTGAGGGCACCGTTTCCAGCTTTTGTGCACTGAACTGGACCCTGATTACAGGAACAGTATTCGAATTTTGGCGCGAAATGTTGTTCGTATTTCGGCAGTTGGTAAAACATACTGGTGCCTGTTGGAAGTCTGTGTCCAAAATGATTTTACAACCCATTAGTAAAATAACTTAGAACAAAACTGTGAAAAAAAAATAAACAAAAAAAGTGTTCATGCAAAATCCCATACAGCCAACTTATGCTGAAGTTGGTCACGGTGGTCGGAGTGTAAAGGTGGCCATCCCCGCCCCTCAGAGCACCCCCCTCAACACCATTCCAGTTTCCACATAGTCCCTCCGCTGCCATATAGTCATCGGGTGGGGCTTGGACATCCAAGTCCATGTATGGAAGATGTTCGGTTCCGTTGCGTCCGGCTGATATTCCAGTCTTAACTTGAATTCTAGTTCCAGAGGGAAAGTTTATCTAAATTTATTTAATGTTCAATGAAAACAAAATGTGTACATTTGAATCAAATATATGTGACGTAACGTTACTTTAAATCTATTATTGATTGAAATATAATCTGTTTTCTATTTTATTCATTTTGATAGCATCAAAGGAAGGAGATACATTGTACATGACACTGCATTTTCACGATGCTTTTGATACTTTGCATTAAGAAATGAGAATTACTGTAAAGAAAAATCCCTCAATTTGAATATACATGTACATAACTGTTTTTCGATTTGATGGGTAATAAAATAAACAGATATTTTCGTATCATTTTCATACAAAATAATAAAAAATTATTACACACGTTAAATATTTTCCCTGTTTTGTTATCCCGGCTAACAGTAGTTCCCTCCAATGGATGCCCGGTTGGAAACGAAACAGAAGGAGCCTCTACAACGCCAGCTCTTTTTTCGCAATTGTCAACTTCCACTACGTCATTTCCTTCCCGTGCAATGACTGCACAGATACAGGGATTATAGCTTCCACAAGCCCACGTACGTACTTGAACCTATTAAAGTTATAGACTTAAACATTCAAAATTTGTTTATAAAAAACAGAATTGAAAAGTTCAAAAATGATATCAGTATATTCGAGATACCTCAAATGGTCTCTTTTGGTTCAGAGACTTGTACAGAGTAAAGTCTCCTATATCATAGATATTGTAATTTCTGTAAGAAAAATGTTATACGATCAAAAGCCTTGTTACAACGACACTTATTGCCCCTTCTATCCAGTGCTACTAGAATAACTCAACAAAGATAAGGATGCATAATTAAACCCCCTTTGTCATGAAAGTGTATGCTTCAACTAACCAAGCTGTTTAATATTTGTTTAACGGTGCGTCCGTTGGGACGAGCACAACTAATGGTTAGACATTATGACCAATCAATAAGAAAATAACATGGTTTTATAGTGGATGCAAAAAGAGAAAATGATTTGAATACAAGTAATTACAATTTTTTTTTCATTATTCAATATTACAGTTTATAAGCAATTCTTCTAGGTTTTATTGATTTATGATTTGATGAGGACAGTAGAACTACTTTAATCTAGCAACGTTCGTCGGATCTGAGTCTTGGATATACTATAAAGCTCATTTTAATCATGTAGTGACATCAACTCATGGAAATCACGCCAGAAATGTCTGTACCTAGCAGCATCATTAAGGCGACAGGCTCAAACTGTTCTTGGTAACATGAGAACAGGTTCAAATGGTACCTGTACAAAGTTGTATGATGCATTTGAGTCAAGGTTTGCGCCAGTTAATCAGACTAAAATCTGTCGGGCTATGCTGAGAGAAAAACGACAAAATTCAAACTAATCTTTGCCAGAACTTGGTGAAAGTATTCGGCGTTTAGCACACCTCGCGTACCTAACAGCTCCTAAGAAAGTTACCGAGATGATAGCTAAAGATCAGTTTGTAGACGAACGAACCGATTTTGACATGCGTCTTCTTATTCAGCAATCACGACCAAAATCCTCAAATGATGCTGTACGTTTTGCAGTAGAGATCGAAGCATTTAGCAGAGCAGAACGTCAAAGAAGACAGGATGTGGGATTTGCCAGAAACACAAGCAATGACCAAGTGGCACACCATGCACAAACAGTTCAAAGTGTCAGGAAAGAGCTCAGACAAGTGAGAGACGAAATACAAACTTCTCTTAAAGATTTGAAAAAGATAATTTCTAATGAAGTTTAAAAGAAGCAAACATTTCAGCTATTTTCAGCAATTTTGACAGACAGCGCAACTTCCCTTTCAAATGTCACTAATGTGGTAGAAAAGGCCATAAGATGAAGGACTGCTTCTTTAAAAACGGACAGGATGAATGTGAGAAGCACAAGTCAGACTTAAAACATTCAAATCGTCTGATGGGTAAAAAGGAATCACAACTGCAAACTGGTTCGATTGTCTCCAGTACAACCCCAATTAAGTGCGAACAGGAAATCTGGGTTATTTATAAATACAATGGTAAATGGTGTTCAGGGTAACTTATTGTAAGACACTGGTGCCACATTTTCTATCCTATAAGATAGACTACATGCTGAAAGTTACACACGAAATAGTGAATGCTGATGGCACACTAGCTGCAATAATGTAGCCCTCTCCCGATTTTTTTTTTTTTTTGGGAGAGGGCTACAACTCCATAGGATCTCCGTAATGGTGCAAGTGCGGGAGTGATTCACTCCCGCAACGATTTCGTCTCAAATCGTATATAAATGACGATAACATCTGCATTTCTTACCTGAACTCAAATATTGTAGATGTCTATGGCATAAATTAATCCAAAAATATCAGGTATAGTCCATATATCGGTTATTTTTCGTGTATGTCAACAACGCAAGTTGAATTTGTCCGCCATGTTTACTGACCTTGACCGGTTTTATTTTGAGACAGCCAATGAGAATTTAGGAGCGGATCTTGAACTGAATATAGGAATTCCCCTATTTTAAACATAATTAACGCGGTAAATATGAATTTTTCATTACATACCAGTTCCTAAAATGATGTTTTAGTGATAGAACGAGGTTAGATAAATATTTATAGTGACATTCACGTTATCAAGCCCATCAAAACTCCAAGCGTAAATCCCATAAAATCACGCGAGAACTGTCATGGCTGCTGAAAAAGACGACTGGTAAACATGCTGATGTGTTTTATCTGGTTTTGATTTATATACGGTTAGTTTGTTCAACCTGAATGAAAAAATCATTTTATCTAAAGGAAGTCAATTATAAAATCGATCTTTTCAGACCGAAGTCAGTCGCATTAAAAATTTAATTTTGCACCATTACGGAGATCCTATGGAATTGTAGCCCTCTCCAGTAAACATCAGATATAAAAAATCGGAGAGGGCTACATTATTGCAGCTAATGGCACACCTCTGATCGTGCAGGGGATAGGATCATTTATCATTGAACTTGGTACTCAGAAATTATGTTGTAAGGATGTGGTAGCAGATGTTAAAGTTGATGGGATCCTTCACTTGGACTTCTTACAGAGCAATACACGCCTTATAGATGTTCGTGGGAAAAGGATGTATATTAATGGACTAGAGCACAGACTACAGCTATATTAGAGTACAGGTTGTTGTTTTATGGTCTCTGTAAAACCTTACAAATTTCTCCCAAGAGGAAATTCGAATGTAATCTTTGAAATTAGGCATTTATCAAGAAGAGTGTACTAGTGCGGCATATGGAGAGATTGCTCCCTAATCGAGAAATGAAAGGTACATATAAGGAGCCAGTAAAGCAACCAGGAGAGAAGTCTCTATCAAGAAAGGTTGATGTTGAAGAGAATTGGCATGAAGACATTGGTGATCTCCTGTTTGAAGAAGTTGGTCTAGAAGCGGGAGTTACCAAGAGCAAAGAAAAGAAAGATCGTGGCAACCGTACACAAAAATGTGCAAAACTGGGAAGATGTAGTGGGGCCAGGCGACAATGTTGCGAATGTTCAAGGGACGACCTAGAACAAGACACATAGAGTTGATGCTGAACTCAAACTCACACAGTTGTAAAAGAAGTCTGGCCAGAAAAGAGCCAAAAAAAAAATCCGGGTCTTCAGGAAATTTTAAAAAGGAGCACGCACAAGATTGAAGAGCATTTAGAGGAGAAATATATGTAATGATTGACTATTGGTTTGACTTTATTTGAGATGTCCGAATAAACAGAAAAATGGCTTATGTGCAAATTTTTTTTATGAATCTTAGTAGCACTTAGTTACTTACACATGTTTTTCTAAATCTAAATTTATTAAAATAATAAAACCATTAAAAATTATATAAAATAAAAATTTGAAGAAAATAAAAATTAAATTCGCATTGACGCACATTATCATAGGCGTGAGTAATGAAACAAATTGAACGCACCCATAAAAATGGAAAAACCTGACAACCCTTAGAATGAACTGTCCAGAGGGTATATAAGTCAGCGCAGCCTGCAGCTGAGGCAGTCTAGCTGAGAAGCTCGAATGCGACACATCAGAGAAGAAGAAGAAGAATAGTTTTAGGAAGACGATAGTCAGGAAAGTAGAGGATAGGGTAGGAATAATTATAGTTTCACCAGCAGTATTGCATCTAGGGAATTAATTTGGGAATCAGGACGTAGTTATCTACACAAGATTGAGGCACCGGCAGGCATGCTAAGATATGACCTAAGTATGTTCTTAAGATCTGACTTAGGAAAGAAGTTAAGAACATCCTAAGATCAACTTAGGACACGTCTAAAGATGAAGCTCGACGGTAACTTAGGAACATCTTATGTTAGGATATCCTAACCTTATACAACTATACTTATTTTTCACATTTATTCATACAAATCGAATTGGAGACACTTGTGCAGGGATAAATAATTTTATCCAAAGGTAGAAGCAAATAATGAATGTAACTTACTTAGTGTACATTGTAGATATAAAAAATAACAGAAAGAGTATTTGCGAAAAAATAGTGCTTAATTAGTCAGCTTTCAGGCAAGCATGTGGCGTTTGAGGTCACTCTCGACATACTTTTGATAAAATGAACGCACATGATAAAATAAATAACTGTGCTCCCCCGCTCCGGATTAGGAATTAGAGATTTGTTTTAAATACCCGAACTGTAGAAAATATTGGTTTATTCTACCGATATTATTAAATTTAAAGCTTCAGAACAGCTCTTATATACACAAAAACGTTATTTTACGGCTTTATGATGGTCTTAGAACAAGGTAACTGGTGTCCTAAATCTAGATTTAGGAGAGCTTTGAGAAACAGACATAAAATTAAGACATATCTTAAGATGTACTTAGAACGTACCATAGTCCCAAGATAGCTTCGTAAACATGCCTTCTGGTTTTCAATTTTAATAAGAATCCAGTACCAGGAAGTTTGCAGTGACAGATTGCCTAGTCTATAGTATACCCGGTAAAGTCTTTGGTAAACTCATTAAAACTCAGGAAGAGTAGAGGAAAATCTTTTTAATGACCAGGTCAATCAGAATATTGAGGCAGAGTATCTTAGGAAAACTATATATCCCTTAAAAAGTAATCTTACATTTATTATTGAGAAACAAGTTACACATCTTTTCCCTATCAGATCTGAAGCTCTTCTGACATTAATTAGCTGTTTATTTTTCGAGTTTCCTTATTGCTGGAATTCTCGAAGAAAGGTGACTACACTTTTCTTTAGATATCTTCTTTGTTTTTCATATCTGAAGCATTATTCACAGTCCTTTAAGGGGCACACTTGTCAAAATCATGTAACAAATTTTTGTTTTAATTTACTCAACTTTAAGGTAGTACGAAACACCCCTGAAATAATTATTTGAAATATTTTCTCAAATACACAAAAAAATGACTTAATATTATGTAAAAATTAATTTCAGTCCATTATCTTCAGAAAAAAATATAAATCATACCCATCAATTACTCAAAGCCAAATAAATTTAGGATACAACGCATTTCGAATATTTTGAAACATTCATTTGGATTGTGTTCATATGATTTTTGTGCAATTTAGCCTTATATCATTTAAAAATGCGTAACTTGTGTTCTGTTCATAGTAAAGACCTGAAATTTGGACACAACCACCACCAGTGTTTAGGTTTTATGTCAAACAAATTTCAAGGTCATATCAACAGGTCAAAGGTCAAATATGATGACGTCATCTAGGATTTTATCAATTTATACCTCTGTCAATCATACTTAAACCTTAATTAATCTATAACCAATGGTTAAATTTTCTTTATTTTGATATATTTTAATAAAAGGGTCATGACAATCAAACTGTTAAATTTCATTCAAATTTGAATTATACATTTTCTTTTAGATACCGTTAAGTGCTGCAAATTTTCGTCTTAAAAGAGTATTCACAAGCACTAGTTTTACATTATATCGCATGAAAAATTATTTTAAGCTACCAGTTAGAATTTATTTCAGTATCTTAAACTAACAAGAAGGTATTCTGTTTAATTAGCAGCACAAATATTTGTAATATCTTGAAAAATAACTTAATGGCATAGAAAATTATAACAATGACTATTTCGTTTTACACTCCACTGAAAGGAGGTTCCAATGGTAGGTTTGGGGCAATTTGGGCAAAAATTGTGAGGTCGGATTTTTTTTCAAATTTTACGTATTGTAAGATTTTATTCTAAAGAAAAAAAAATATAAAAATTTCAGAAAAATTGAATGATAAGAAAAATTTGCCTTATCTGTTTTGTACTACCTTAATATTACATTTCCGATAAATCACGTTCATTCTCGGCAGAACATTAGACTATTCCCCAAAATAGCTCAGAACCAATGGTTGACAAATTTTATGAGTGATTAGTTAAAAAATGTCACATATTTATGCAGAATATAAATTTTGTCTTAATTGCAGTTTAACTTCTTTTAGAAAGGCACCACAATGCCTTAACTTGCGTTTAACGCCCTTTACTGTGCTATTTCGCCTTTTCAGAGTAATCACGCCTAATATTTATTTTTCAGTTACATAAGCGATAATAATAATTTTTCGCAAATATTTGTGATCTTATATCCATTCAATTATAATCATCTCTCGTTAATTTATGGATATTCTCTATTTTTTATATCTTAACGTGTAGTTTAAGTGTAGTAGTTGTTGCCATTTGGACGATGAATATTAGCATGAGTTGCTCAGCGACAGACCTCTAACTAAATAACTTTGCATGGGTCTTGTCATATATATTCATAGTACATATATATATATATATATATATATATATATATATATATATATATATATATATATATATATATATATATATATATATATATAATAATAATAATAATTTCTCATTTCCTTCTTTGCAAGTATGATGACATCATAGAATACAATACTTACTTTTTTAAATCGAAGCCTGTGAAGTGAGGGTCTCCCCATGGAATACAACTGCCGTGTTCTCTATCCGTTGTTATAATCTAAAGTATGTATATGTTAAAGCTTGTAATATAGTGTACTGATCTCTTAACTCCATCACAGACTTATGTCGATGGGATTAATAATTTGGTTATTAATTTGAGAACTCCTGTTCTCACAGAAGCTGATAAATCTTAGATATACATATATGACCAGATTGTTATAGTAAGGTTTAGAAATCTTTGATATTGAAAAATTGATACAATAACATTATTATATCATACAGGCTATCGTAAGAAATCTCTTGAATAAAATAAGCTTGCTACTGGATTTCACTGAAACGCACCTGAAATATCACAATTTAAAGCATACATATAGTAATTGGGTGTTTGATGTTGAAAATGCAACAGCTGATCTGAGATGAATTACAAATACCAAAGAAGTCAATATAGCCAGTCTTTGACCACTGTTGGTTGTGAAACGAGTTAAGAATATTAAAGAAATTGGATTTTTTAATTTTGCACAAAACTCGACCATTCAGAAAAATACTTTCTTACTAAATTGGGATATTCATGGCTCTAATAAGGTATCTTTGTAGAGAGAGAAGGAAATTTCTGTCTGGAGCAGTCCGAAAAAAATATTGCCGACCTGTACATGTAACAGGGAATGCAAAAGTCTCAAACACAGGGAAATAATTGAAAGCGATTGCAGGTACACATTTCGTGGTTGGCATATCGCAGGTTCATTTCATTTTAAAGCGTATTTTGAAAGTGCGAAAGATTTTTGCCAGATGGATACTTTAAAAATTGACAAATTACCAAAACAGGTACATATGTACGAGTACAAACTGCTAAACATTTGCCTTCAATGCTTACTAAATTCAATCAAATATAACTTGCAAATATTGTTACTGGTGATGAAACATTGGTTCATTGTTTTGAACTGATAAGAAAAATTGGAATAAATATATGGTTGAGTTAACACAATGGAAGGCCGGTAGTTGCCAAAATAGCTATTAGCAAAAAGATTGTTCTTTATTGCATATGCTTCTCATGTGATGGTATAACCGTACAAATTCCGGTGTCGAAGGTAGAGGTGTTACATGTCGGTAGTGTTTTCATTAATGTTTCATAAAGGATTAAGATACATGTATGTTTATGTCTTTAAGACAGCGCTCCTTCACATACATCTCAGCAAAAAGCTATTTTTGAAGTTGAAGATTACTGTCTTGTTACACCCATCCCACTCTTAAGTTCTAGCCCTTTGCGACTTTTTCCTTTTTCCAAAGCTAAAAAAAGATCTAATCTGATCGTCGTTATAAGTCCCGAAAAGCCCTAGGCTCAGTCATCAGTCAGTGCTTCAGAAAATATTCATAGATTAAAATTATATACATTGTATTTCAAACCGTGAAGAAATGCTAGGTCATTTTACTATTTAAGAGGAATGTTTTTGAGGTACATGTATCGTACAATACACAATACTTGTCGAACAAACATATTTTTCCATTTATTATATCAATGTGTATATGCAATTATGCGCCAAAAGTATGTAAAAAGTTTGTTTTTTCCATATATATTTCATTGAAACCAAATCTCTTTTTTAGAAAAACTTTTGTTGTTATTTTTTTATCAGATTTTGAAGAAATTTATATTGATTTCAGTAGATTCGATTTACACCTTTTGATATACATGTATATCAAAATAAATTTTTGACCACTCATTTGAAAAGTAAATACTTCTAGCACAACCCTTAATATTGTTTTAGATCTCCACTATATATTCTTTGCAAGAATTAAAAATAAGCAAGCCAAAAATCTTACTTTGGATTGTTGGTATGTAATCTCAGGAACATATGGTTGGAAAATATTAAATATGATGCAAAAATGTTAAAAAAAATTCCTTATTTATCAATCCAACTCTTTTCAATACGGTCAAGAGTTGAATTTTTTTCAATGTTTTTAAACAAAATGTTGGTTTAAAATGAAATATACAGTAAAAAATGATACTTATACTTTTGGCACCTGAGTGTAATCATTATAGTATTTACGCACTGTTATTGGCGCAATTGTGTAATTCTCCCACATGGCGTGTGGAAAAGCAGGTAAGGGTTGAAATCCTAGTTGATGTGTATGGTCGTTGTCATTGACGAAATCCCTTGTTGCTTTGACCGTTAAATAGGTTGAATACATCCCGGTAATGTTGTCCAATTTCAGATCAAGGTGACAACCCGACAACGAAGCATCTTTATAAAACAGGCAGGTCAACAAAAACCACTGAAATAGTTACACTATATTAACAACTCCCCCCCCCCCCCCAAAAAAAAAAAAAAAAAAAAAAACTCAGCGTAACGTTAATGTAGCAGTAATTGTTCATTTGAGAAGTGTAAAAAAAAGTTTTGTTGAGTTCGTCTTAAAGCTGTTGTTTTCACTTGCAAAGAATTTGAAGATTTCATTTCCAAAAAAAAAAAAGAATTTATATCAGTTAATGATCCTGACTGTATATTTTTTAAAAATGTTAATTTCAAGAGAGCAAGATTTTCCTTATTTCCCTCCACTTCATTTCCTTTGCCGTCAATGTCGATTTTTTGGCGGTGTGAAATGTTGCGGTTTTAGTTTTCATTAAAGCGAGTGATTAAGAACTTTTTACGCAAAGAATTAGGTATTTTTTCCAAATTAAAAAAAAAATCACCAACGTAAATATTCGCCTACCAACATTATCTTTATTACAACACTTATAACTAGACACGTGAAAAGAACGTGACAGATAGACAAGAAAGATAGTAAGCAAATATATTTGAAATATGTTATGGTAAAACATGGTATTGTATGGTCTTACCCGCCGGATTTTTAAGCCCTTTTAGGACCACAGTCAATTTACAGCTGTCTTGAAAAACACTAGTACAAGGAATGGGTATGGTGGACTCAACTTTCACCGTCTTCTCCGGGCCTCCTTCATCTACATTTATTATGTCTTGTGATACCTGAAAGCAGACGCCTGTGCCATGATTTCATTAATGATGCAGCGTAAAAACAAACGATACAATAATAATACTTAAGCGTTGCAATAGTGATAGAACAGCGATACACATTTGACATAATATCGATAGAACATGTACAGTTATGCTACAATTGTACAGTAGTAATACAATAATAATACAACAGTGGTACAACAGTATTACAACAGAATCAAAACAGTTATGCAACAGTGATACAAACGCAATACGAAATTGATACGTCAGTGATAAAATAATGACATGTCAAACATTGCAATATTCGATCTTTTCCATTTGTATTGTAAAAATTTTCATTTGTATTGTATAATTTTCTATTTGTATTCTGTAAATTTCATTTCAATTCAGTCTATAATTTTTCATTAGTATTGTATAATTTTCATTTGTATTCTACGATTTCCCATTTACATTGTATATTTTCATTTGTATTGTAAAATATTTCATTTGTATAGTAAAATATTTCATTTAAATTGCATAACTTTTCATTTGTATTTTATCTTAGTATCAAATTAACCTGACATATAGGCTAAGTCAGATTCCAGACACCTAAGCATTACCCTGTTCGATAAAAGATAATAATTATAACCAATGAATTTCTTAGCAACAAACCAAAAATAACAATCCTTTAGATACAATACAAATCAAGAATTATGCAATACAAATGAAAAATTGTACAGTACAAATGAAATTTATACAATCAAATGAAAATTATACAAATCAAATGGAAAAGATCGAATACAAATAAAAAGTACAACGCAAATTGAAAATAAATAGAAAACAAATGAAAATCATACAATGAAAATGGTAAATTATTAAATACAAATGGATATTTATTGAATAAAAATGGAAATAAATACAATGCAAATAAAATAGAAAATCCTAAAAAAAACAAATGGAAAATTATTATGACTATAAATAGAAAATTATAGAATTCAAATAGAAAATCTTAAAATTCTAATCGAAAAGATCGAATATTGCAACGCTTGACATGTCATACAAAATAGTGATACAAAGTCGTCTTACCTTAATCCCACACCAGTAACCATTACTGCTTAGAGTGTCACTGCTAATGCTTTGACCTTTTGATGGGTGGTATGTGGATACATTGCACTTAAGCTGTACACGTAATAGTCATGTTATTGAGCAGTTTTAGAATAAACAAAATCTATACTCTGTCCCAAGATATCCTCGATTCATATTTTGTATACAGTAAACATGTACTTATACAGGTATGTATTTTTTTTTAAAATAAAGAATCGTCCAAATATCCTGCATAAATACTGCTGGATCTTGGGACAGACTATAGACATTTTTTTTCCATAGCAGTAAATACATGTAGTATATCTATCGTCAAAATTGAATTTTACCTCTTTTCCAAGGTTATATTTAAGCTTTATGGCGTCTAAATACGCAATTCTGGCGTCTCCTACCAATACCATTTTTACGGGGTTTTTTGTTGTTGGATCTAGAAGTTCGTGGCCATCTATTGTCCACGTGACAATAAATCCAACATCAGGCTGGCCAATAGGGTAGTCGATTCTACACGGAAATCGAACTTCCTTGGTTGGGGTGACCTCTGGCTTTTGCAAAACCGGCATACTTGTCAACTTTGGGTAGAGGTCTGATAATAAAAAACACCTTTTTAAAAAGTTCCTACTGTTTGATCAATTTAAGAATGAATGAATTACTGTAAATTCTCAATTAAACGCGAGGAATTAATATTCGCGTAAAATCGCGAGCATTGTTCGCGGATATTAAAATCTCGCCATTATTTTCTGAGATTTGAAAACTATAAGAAATAACGAGTAAAGTTCAACGTTCGCGATTTTATATTATCGCGATTTGATACAAAGCAGTAGGTTCGCGGAATTATGTACTCGCGTAAGAAAAGGAATTTACAGTATTAAGTGTTAGAATCAAAAGTAATCATACCAGGGCAGTTTCCTCCCACATCAATTTGTCCTCCGACGCCGCAAACTTTTTTGTTTCCTAAACATAAATAGATAGAAAGAACCATGAGTATATATATATATATATATATATATATATATATATATATATATATATATATATATATATATATATATACATGTATTCAACGATTACATTGTACTATACTCTGTCCAAAGTTTATGCTTCTGCCACTTTTTGTTTAATACATGTATTTCGATAATGCCTTTGTGCCCAACATACATTCATTTGCAAGAATTAAACAAAACACCAGTTTGCATTGCACTGAAAATTACCCGGCCCCGCCGTCACCAAGTTTCCTCAAGTCAATTCTCGGCCTCAAGTCTGAGTATTGACCTGAAGTTTATGCACTTTCCTTTAAAGGATATAAGTTGAGGAATTTTAAATTGTTGATGGCGGTGGAGCCCGGTTAATTATGTTGCAAAACTGTGCGAGGTGTATGAAAAACTAGGAATGTCTGAGAAGGGGAACTTAAGAGTTTTTGCGATACATTGATTTCAATTACTGAGAAGGTGTGTGTCTTTATCAAGAGCTCAACAAAAAATGATGAAAAAAGTAATCTGGGACTAAAATATAAGAATAATCAATATAAGAGATTACCCACCGGCGCAGTAAGCCATGGGACATCCTGGAACAGTTTGAAGGTAATAGACGTAAAAAGTGCCACAATTTTTCACCTGGATATCCAGTGAGAAGTCGCAACAAGTTGAACTTGAGGTACCATGAATATTCGAACAAGCCTTTCTCTGAACGACTCCATCGGCCGAAGAGGGGTTTGTGCCTTGCATCCACAGTGGGTAGTGAGTCCCACAGTGAAACTGGGTCACGCATGACGTCGGCATCTCGTCATTATTGTCGAACACGTACCATCCGGATGGTAATCCGTTGTCACAGAGAAGGCGATCCATCGGTTCGGGTTGGAACAGGGTGCTCCGGTGAGGTTCGTTAATCGATTGGTGGTTACCTTGTGCGCAAGGATCGTGAGCACAAACTGCAACGACTGCAACATCAGGTGGGATATACAGTACATAAATTAGCATTGGTAGATAAAACTATGGAACGCCATGGCTGCCTTATGTTAGGTGATTTTATTATATGCTGTGGTTCTATAATTATATGCTGTGGTTCTATAATTATATGCTGTGGGTCTATAATTATATGCTGTGGTTCTATAATTATATGCTGTGGTTCTATAATTATATGCTGTGGGTCTATAGTTATATGCTGTGGGTCTATTATTATATGCTGTGGGTCTATTATTATATGCTGTGGTTCTATTATTATATGCTGTGGGTCTATTATTATATGCTGTGGGTCTATTAGTATATGCTGTGGGTCTATTATTATATGCTGTGGTTCTATTATTATATGCTGTGGGTCTATTATTATATGCTGTGGGTCTATTATTATATGCTGTGGGTCTATTATTATATGCTGTGGTTCTATTATTATATGCTGTGGGTCTATTATTATATGCTGTGGGTCTATAATTATATGCCTGGTTTATCATTATATGCTGTGGATCTATTATTATATGCTGTGGTTCTATTATTATATGCTGTGGGTGCATTATTATATGCTGTGGGTTCATAATTATATGCTGTGGTTCTATTATTATATGCTGCAGGTCTATTATTATATGCTGTGGGTTTATAATTATATGCTATGGATCTATTATTATATGCTGTGGTTGTATTATATTATGCTGTGGGTTCATTATTATATGCTGTGGGTTCATAATTATATGCTGTGGTTTCATTATTATATGCTGTGGTGTCATTATTATATGCTGTTGATCTATTATTATATGCTGTGGTTCTATTATTATATGCTGTGGTTTCAGAATTATATGCTGTGGGTTCATAATTATATACTAAGGCTCAATTGTTATATGCTGTGGGTTCATTATTATATGCTGGTATACTTAAATTTTACACAGGGGCTCTTATTATAAATGTTCCTAAACAAAATGGCGGCAGATTCCACAGGGTTGATAGGAAAGGTATTGGAGGATTTAAACTTACATCTGTTTCACGACAGGTTCAGGGCTGAAAAAATAACCACAGATATTGTATGTAAATTATCTGCACACGAATTCCAAACTTTGGGGATCTCAAATACAAGGGATATGATGAGATTAAGAAACGAGTGTGTGAAATATGGAACTGAAAAGCCAAAAAAGGTATGGCCTCAGTGTGGTCCTCCGATGTATGATATTCCAAAAACAGTATTAGAAATGTTCCTTGAAAATGGATGCACAATTACCTACATTTCAAACCTTCTCTCAGTGTCAGAAAGAACGATTTACAGAAGAATGGCACAGTATGGACTTAGTAAAATGAATTTTTCAGAAATATCCGACGATGACCTCGATTTAAAACTCGGGGAAATTTTAAAAGATTTCCCCCTCTGTGGAGAAAATCTCTTAAGACAGATGATAACTTTGAAAGGGATAAGGGTTCCTAGGTGGAGACTAAGAGAAAGCATACATCGAATGGATGAACGTGGTGTTTGTGAGAGACAAGCTGGCAGACTGCACAGACGTGTTTATAATGTAACGGGTCCAAACCATTTATGGCACATAGACACTAATCATAAACTTGTGCGTTGGCGATTCATAATTGTTGGCGGAATAGATGGTTTTAGCAGACTGGTGATGTTCTTAAGATGCACAGACAATAATACAGCTGACACAGTACTGCAGTGTTTTTTGTCAGGCGTGGAACAATATGGTTTACCAAATCGGGTTAGATCAGATAAAGGTATGGAAAATATATCTGTGGCTGACTACATGTTGTCCAAAAAAGGTCATGGGAGTATGCTTACTGGAAAAAGCACACACAATCAGCGCATTGAGAGACTTTGGAGAGACGTGTACGATGGGGTTCTTGTATATTTTTATAACTTATTTTATCATATGGAGGACCTTGGTATCCTGGACTCCCTCAACCCACTACATTTAGCTGTTCTCCATTATTTATTCTGTTCAGAAATCAACAGAAAGCTTGCATTTTGGAGTGATGCATGGGCTAGGCATAGACTGCGCACAGTAAAGTCAACCCCATTAATTTTATGGACTTCAGGGCAGTTACAAAACCCAGTTGGTCTGGATGAACATGAAAATATGCAGAACTATGGAGTTGAGGGATTTGTAGATGAATTCATCGTTGAGGAAGGCAGGCCAATATTTGAATCCCTTTCCACAATGATCAGTCAAGAATGCCAAAATGCTTTAGAACAAGAATTTCACAGGGATTGTCAAAGTAATGGAATAGCTGATTTTCAAAGATGTTTGGATATTGTTGAACGATACACTTAGAAACTGTGACAGCTCAGATATATACATGTACAATTACAAGATATTAAATATACCTACCAGTGTTTCACATCAAACACACACATATATACAAATATTGTTTTAATCTTGTTACCTGTATTTTGCGTTTGGGCATAATTGCTAGGAAAAAAAAAATATTGCGTGGAGATTCACATTTTGTAGTGCGTTACCTTTTCTATACATGTACGCAATGCTGAAAACACTATCTTTTATTTGTTTGAGAAACTGAAGTAGAGATGTGCATTCAGCCTCGCCCAATGCCCGGAAATCCAACACAGATTCAATTTTGCGGGTGGGGATCCTACTCAATGTAGTGGTAATAGAGTGCGTGCAATATTCTTATGCGATAGCAGTTTTATTTTATGCCACTGTCATCGAAGATTTGGGGTTACATAGTTTTTGCCCTTTCCGTCCATTGGTCTGTCTGTTTGTCCGCAAAAACTTAAAATTGCACATAACTTTTGAGTGGGTTGGGCTCTGGCTTTCATATTTTACAAAGTATCCCTTATGACCAGGCCTTTTTTCGCGGTAACACCAAATTTGACCTTTTGACCATGAAGTTTGATCAACTTTTACAAACATTTTCACACTTTAACCTTGGCCATAACTTTTGAAAATTGGTGCCAAGGCTTTCATACTTTATATATGTATTCATTCTGACCTTTCAATGGGTATATTTTTTACCTTGACCCAAGAGTTTGACCCACTTTTCAAAAACTTGAACCTTAGGCATAACTTTTGAACATTTAGCACTAGGGCTTTCATATTTCATAGATGTATTCCTCGTTTCAAGCTCTTCCTTTGGATAACAACAAATTTTGTCTTTTGACCTTGACCTTTGGAGTTTGACTTCCGTTAGCGAAACTTCAATCCTCGCCATACGCTGCCATTCTGGGACATCAGTGTTTCACAAACACATCTTGTATTTATTTTGGTTAACTTGGCTTTTTCCCTTTGAAGAACTACTCATAATTTATCAAATGACATGAATTTAAGATCAGAATTTTCTCACTCTCTTTATAAAAATATGATGGCGGATCCATAAAAGAAATACAGTAACGGTGCATTTAGAGGGCAAACAAATTATCAAAATAAAATCAGATGGGTTTGTGAAACACTATGCACCCGGGGACAACAAAGTTCTAAAAAGCAATTTTTCGCATATGGGTCTCAGTCAAGGTCACACGACCATTGTCCTTGGTGTCAGCTGAAAGTGCTTAATTAGTGGAGTATGCATACCAAATATGAAGTCTCTTTCTCTCACGGTTCAAAAGTTATGATGAAAATTCCAAAAAAAAAGCTATTTTTACCATAAAGGTCACAAGGTCATTGACCTTGGTGTCAGTTGGAAGTACTTAATTAGTGGAGTAAGCATACCAAATATGAAGTCTCTTTCTCTCACAGAGTCACAGTTCAAAAGTTATGGAGAAAGTTTGAAAATACTATTTTTAGCATAAAGGTAACAGTCAAGGTCACAAGGTCATTTACCTTGATGTCAGTTGAAGATGCTTAACTTGTTGAGTATGCATACCAAATATGAAGTCTTGATCTCTCACGGTTCAAAAGTTATGGCAAAAGTTAAAGTTGACAACAGACAGACAAACAGATAAACAGACAAACAGGACAAAATCAATATGCGCCCCGAATTAATTCAAGCGCATAAAAAGGTGTTTTATTGGAATAAAACATACGTAACCCCTTCATCTTAAAAATGAATTACATGCAATGGTGTTCATGTTACGGAATCAAAATAAAAAACAGAATTTTTTTTATTGAATAAAAAACGTCAAACATTTAAAACACAAACACATTTTCTGCTTTGTCTGGAAGCATACATAAATTTAAAAAAAGTGTTACATTTATTGGTCATCCATTCAATTTAAAAATGAAATAAAAGAAAAAGTGAGCAAGCTCACATACCCCACGCTCCCCCAAATGTGATGTACTTAAACAGTATACAAAACTAGAACTGTCCAAAATGGACATATACTCCTGCTAGGCTTTTTTTAATAAATGAAAGTAAGGCGTATCCTAGTGTAACATTAATACTAATTATATGGACCAAACAGAACAATGAACTTTTTCTTTCAGTGACCCTGACATTGTTCAAATGACCTTGGGTAAAGGTCCAGACACACCCTTAGGTCATAAGGAATCTTTGTGTGAAGTAGAAGATTCTAATTTTCCTCCATAAAAAATACATGAACTGGACACATTTGCACAGACAGACAGACAAGCTGATTCCAAAATCCTAAATACTTGGGGGGGGGGGGGGTTAACAATATATTTTAACATAACAGCAAAGATATTTGCATTAATTCTTCCCTAGAATACCTAAAAGAAATCCCATAATTAATAAATCAACATCAACCATGTTTGACAAAAATAAAAATTATGAAACAGAAGATTGAAGGAATTCAAAATTCTCAAAAAATCAAAATTCATGTACCATATTAAGTATTAGAGCTTTAATACTTGATTCAAATGTTGTACTGTTCTGGATCAACAAATCACAAAGAATTACATCAAACATGATTAATCATTCCACTCATGTCCACTTCTGATACCCTTACCCTATTTTTTATTATTTATTATTTTTTATCTTTATAATTAATATGTAATATGATACACTGAAATTCATGTGCCATAAAAATATATAGGCACTGCAATGAAGAATACCCTTCACAACACTTCTCCAAATAAGACCAAAGCAAAAGATGTCCTCATAGGATGACCTTGACATTCAGGCCTAAAAATCTAAGGAGTTTCTTCCTATATCAATGTAACCAGTTATGAACAAAATCATCCTGGAATATATTCTTACATATTTGTCTACAATGTAATTCGGGCACACACACAAATTAGCCAGGTAAATTGTACCAATGCCATTCAAATTAAGTGCAAAAAAGGAGGTGTGAAGAAGACCTTTAGCAACAACACTCACTAATCATTGATGAACTACTGATTGCTTTTTTCCCGGGTAAATTTTGAACAAATTGGAACAGATTGAAGACTTTCTGGAAAAGAAGCTGAAAATGTTAATAGATAGCAACACTGACAGAGCCTTTCTCTCGGGTGAGCTAAAAAATACAGCCTAATAAGAAATTATGAAGACAATAAAAACATTCATTAGTGTTAAGAAGGTAGCTGATATAAAGTTATTCAAAATAGACCATAAAAGGTATTCAAAAATGCATAATCGTACAATGCAAAAAGTTCCTCTTCAGATGGTAATGCAATTTCATAAGACGGTCTTGGTAACTTCATGTTGTTGATACAGGTGTTTGCAGTTGGGATAAACCCTGAACTTGATTTCACTTCAAAAAAATGGATTGAAGGCTGCAATGTAAATCCAAGAATGGGTTCCTCAGGAGTACCTGTAGCAAACTGTAGGATGTGGTGCAAGGATACAGATCCTCTCCTCCCACCTGAAAGAAATTCAATGGATGAGATGATCTGGTTATGCAGGGTGAAAAAGAAGAAATGAAAGATCATGTAAAATACTGGCATTTTAATAGACAAATAAGAAGCCCACAGGACTTAACAGTCACCTGAGTATAATAACCCATACAGGGACCTGTCAAGAGGTCTCATATTTACATTTAAGGTGCATTATGGAGTACGTTATTATACGTTTTAAATTCGCTCAAATGAGGATAAGGCAAAAGGGGCGAAAATTTCCCTGTAAACAGTACATTGTACCATCTCTAAATATGGTTTCACTCTTCATTCATTGTCAGCAAACTGATAGAACAAAATTCATCTCTTATTCATTTTGCCCCAATCCACTGCCAAAAGCCTGAACTCTTGCCCCAAGGGCTGTGTTATTTGTGATTTTGGTAGATAGCTTTACACTCTTTCTAAATGTGTATTTAGCTTCCATTCAAATAGCTAAATGCAGCTTCTTATAAAATTCAGGGAGAGGGAGTTCAAGAGAGAAGCATGCTGGGAGGTATGCTATTTATAGGAAGTCTATGTAAAAATTGCACCTTCTTTGTTTTTATGTGCATGAAGAAGAGTCTTATCTTAATATTTAACAAAAGGAGATAAAAATAAGTTTTTGGGATACTTTTAATAGGGGGAGATAACTCCCAAAAAACATCTGGTTTACACATGTGCAGAATTGCATGCTTAAGAAGCAGGTACTGTTATATACCTCTTCTCTTTCAAAAGGTGGAAAATGTATTCTAAAAGTAACGTACATTCAAAGAAAACCTAAGGATTTATTCTGTGAAATGTACATAACTTATTATGTCAGAATTTTGCACTGTTTGTTGATCAAGGAATTGCGAGCTAAAAATGCATAGGTTTACTGCAAATGGATGCATAAACTTCCCTGAATATCCCCTATGTTTCAAGTGTCAAACACCCCATACATGTATTAGTAAATGATCTTTGTATTAAACATGTACTTGAATATTCATTAAATTCAAAATTTTAGCTGTCCATTAATGTATAAAAGTCTATATAACAAGCCTCCATTTTCTTTTTTTATAGGGGTCAGTTTTGCTTGTCCCTCACCAGGTAATGTCCTAGCTGATGTCATACATAAAACTGTGTTTTGTACCCTCAAGCATTATATATTCTGTAAGACATTTTGTCCCTGCATTGGAGTCAAAACACCTTCCCCTGGGGTCATGAAATATGAAATTTAAGTATAGCATTATGATCTTTCTAAATATGTAGCCAGTTTTTATTCACTGTTTTATAAACACTATAAACATTGACATTAAATGACCATCTTAATCACTAAAATTACTTCTCACTAAAAACAACAGGTCTATGGGCCACACTGCTCACCTGAGCACATTGGCTAGAAAAAAAGCACAAATCTGTTCAGTATTGATTGTAAATTGTTTAACGTCTCTCTTGAGAATTCTTCACTCATATGGAGTTGCCAGTGCTTGCTGGTGGAGAGCTGCAAATTTTGTTCTATACTCGGCACTCAGGGCCATTGAGCAAGGAGGGATTTATTTCGTGCCAGCAACTACTGCGACAAGGGACCTCAGTTTATGGGGTCTCATCTGAAGGACCACTCTCCACGTTCTACAGTGGGATTCGACCATGCAACGTAAAGAACAACTCCTTACTTAGTGACTCTACAGCAGATGCTCTAACCACATGCGGATGAGACTGAAAAGAAGGGCTTGAATTTTAAGCTACCTGAGAATGCGTCCATATCAATAACAATGGCTTTGCTGTTCTTGAACAGAAGATTTTTTCCTATTTATTCCTTTGTAAACATTTCATCCCTATTGTTTCCCCTCCTTACTTCCTGGAATCATGATTTGAACAAATTTGAATCTAAATTTCCTAAAGATGCTAATATAAAATAGTTTTAAGCTATAAAAACTATGATCGTTTATTGTGGATCAGTCCTACCAATTTTTAAGGAGAAATCGCTCTCGCTAAAATTTCCACTTGTACAATAATTCAGTGGGTTTTTTTTTCAGTACTTAGGGACTGGGGGTTGGGGCCCTCAGAATTAGGAATTTCAGCAACAATAAAGGCTAAATTGGGAATCTCCCAGAAAACCCAGTCACTTAAAAAGCATTGTGACAGTCAAAAAGCTTTGTTTTTTACTTTGTATTACTTTAACAACATTTTTTATAACAAAAACTAGACTATTTTTGGTATGAATTATCTAATTACTTGCATCAAGAACAATAGTGGTTGAATTATCTAATAAAGAAATCTGACATGGCTGAACAACAAAACCTGCTTCAACTTCACTGAAAAACATGCAATAAACACACTAAATTTTATCACATTTTTTGTAAGTTTTTCTTTGGGAAAACTTTCACTATTTTTTGGGAAAATTCAGACATATTTTCAATTGGGATTGGGCCCGAAAATCGGCCCTAAAAAATCACTGAATATGCTCAGCAACTTGCATACTTACTAGCAACTGCTCTCAAATATTTCAAGTATGCTGAATACACAGAATTTTCAAGTTGTCTGCTATTTGATCCCTCTTCAGAAAATACTGGTTTTAAAATCTGTATAACAGCCTTCAGGGTCAATGTAGTCTGAGAAGGTCTAAATAAGTGCACAAAAATAGGGAACACACTTCCAATCTGTAAAGAAAATATGGAAAAATGAAGGCATACTGATAATATCTAGTATAAATTCATACTGTCTGATACAAAGAACATCAACAACACTGTCAAATGCTTTTATATCACAGCTCATGACAGCTAATAGCAAGCCCAACGAGCAAAGCGACACTCGTCACTGCGAGCTCATAAAGCAATACCTGTGCACAGAGAAAATTGCGGACTACTGCACATTCATTTGATAGAATTTTTTGATGCAGTAATTTAGAATTACAATGCATCACTTGTTTAAGCTAGTTCTCGCGAGAATAGCAGCAAAAGTTCAACTTAAAGTAAACATGCCCTGATTTAATGGATAAATATTGAAGATAAATTAGTAAACAAAGCGTTCTTCATTTACTTTCAGCACTGTTCAGGCTTCTTTTTGAAAATGTAACTTACATACAACATCATGTAACATCACGGTCTAAACGCACCAAATGTCACGTGCAGTTTGACGAGCCTGATCTAAATTATGATATCTAATATTTTTCTTAGAATGGCCATTAAAACAGGTTTGAGTATAATTTCTGTCATATACTTAGTATGGTCATCATACCTTGACTAATCCTAAACAGTTCAGACCCTTTCTCAAATTCTTGATGCAGTCACTGCTTCCATCTTCATCTCTGAAAACATCCTCCAAGATTGCTGGGTCCATAAATTTGGGAAGTTTTCCATTCTGGAGTACACTTAAACCTATTCAGTGTTTAAATGAAGAAAATAAACATTTTAATAATATGTGTAACAAACAATAGACATGATAGATGTATTCAATACAGTAATTTTAATTCTTTAACAAAATGGGATTGAGTGAATGCAATGTCTAGATGCTAGCAATCTACACATTGTAGAACTCTGATAATAAATACATGTACATGTACCTGATATCAAAGGTGATCAACAATGAAAAGGCATTTAAGGCAATGGAACCTCTTAATAAAGATCCATATTGGGAATAAAAGCACAGTCAGTATATTCAAAATATTATTCTTAGACTGTTTTGTGAGAATTATAAAAGATTTGATCAAAACATGACACTTACTCATAATTTTCCCTACTGTCAAATAATCCTTAGCAAGGTGTTCACGAAGCCCACTGTCAAAGTACTTCCTTTTTATCTCTGATAATACAAGTTGAAAAAATTCCTTCCTTGGACCACCAAGATCTTCAGCAGTCTGTCAATTATACAATGAAATGGTGTTTGTTTCTCTTCAAGAACAATTTATAAATTTAAACGAAGACAATTATTCAAAACCAAAAACTCTGGTATAACATTACAGGATTCACAAAAATAAATTCATAGAAAATTACAAAATTAGGATACTCAGAAGTGTGAAATAATTTTCAACAAGAACAAAGCAAAATCTGTTTTATTCTGGGATGATGTTCATGAATACAAACTAGTGTAATAATAATATAAATTGCTATTATTATGCCCTTATAAACAAAGTTTCCAGGGTATATATTTTTTGTTGTGTC
This sequence comes from Magallana hongkongensis, assembly GCA_015776775.1. Taxonomy (NCBI): domain Eukaryota; kingdom Metazoa; phylum Mollusca; class Bivalvia; order Ostreida; family Ostreidae; genus Magallana; species Magallana hongkongensis. The sequence goes on from VIAA01000022.1 coordinate 875,461, forward strand.
GGGGCCGTCCATCTGTCCGTCTGTCTGCTAAAACTTTAACCTTGTCAATAACTTTTGCATGGGTGGGGATATGGGTTTCATATTTCACAGGTGTATTCCTTGTGACAAGATCTTCTCTTAAGGTACCACCAAATTTGACCTCTTCACCTTGACCTTGGAGTTTGACCCACTTTTCAAAAATTTTAACCTTGGCCTAAACTTTTGAACAGTTAAAAATTACGGATTTCATATTTCACAGGTGTATTCCTTGTGACAAGACCTTCCTTCCAGTACGAAAATTTTTGACCTTGATCTTTGGAGTTTGTGTGCAATTCAGAAAAATTAGCCTTGGCCATATGATAAGCTGCCATACGAGGGCATTAGTGTTTCACAAATACATCTTGTTATTGATATACATTGTATTTGAATGATAAACGTATTTCATTAAACATGTTAAATGAAAATTAAATTACCTCATCATAAAACTGCACTTCAAGCGTCGTTCTAAGGTCTGCAATGGAATCAATTTCCTCAAAAGCAGTCTCAAGAATGTTGTTTCGATCAACAATTATGAAGTTTGTTGCACCTTCAAGACATTGTGATGTATCTACTATTTCAAGTTTTCGTCCCCTAACAATCACACTTTGTAAATATCGAAGCATTTCAACAGGATCTTGAATGTTATGACTTAAGCAATATTCTATTGCTGTTGCAATAACTGCCTCAATAGTCTGATCTTCTTGCCTCTTTTCCTCTGAAGCAGACTCGGGACTTGGAAACACCGGTTCATGTGCATTTGCACATACAGTCGCTTCAACAGATGTGATGCAACTTGCGGCAGAGGTAACATCCAAGGAATTTGTTGTACTTTGCTGTAATGCCAAAAAGGCTTGTAAGGGTCTGCTACTAACATTTTGAGACTGGTCATCAAGTGTGCCTGTGCCATTTGTCCAACTTGCAGCAGGAAGATTAGACTCATCCTCTTTCATAATTGGAGTAGACGAATTTCTATCAATGCTTGGTACAATACATTCTGTAGACATTTGAGGCTGAGTCTCATTCTCAGGAATGAAAACAAAAGGGGGATTAAAATACAAAACTGTATTATTCAAATTCACATCCTGGTCTGTGGTTTGAAGTGGTATGAAACTTTGAGTTGGATTTATAACAGGCAACTGCCCTTGCCTGCCAATTTCTGGGTCAGGTAGATCATCACTATCTAGATCTTGTGCCAGTAATTCATTTTCACATATGCTTTTTCCACCCATGCAAGTCTGAATGTGTGCCCTTAACTCACGAACTGAAAACAGGCAATGACAGGCTTTGCAGCTTACTTTTGCATCAGTTAATATTTCTCCCTGATCTTTTGGTGTTGTATCTAGGCTAGTTTGAATAGGACGAATGTAAATTTTAGCTTGATTGCCAATGTATGATTTTAATGATCTGACGTTCCAATGACAATTAATCAATGTCAGCTCCCGACAATTTTGTTTACAGTTCAGCAGTTCGAACCCTCCAGAATTCTGTAACTGTGGGAATCCAATGCTCTCACCATTTCTCATATTTATATTATCCGATTGTAGTCTTAAAAGAACATCATCTTCTTCATCATCCAAGTTGAACTGAATTTTTTTAGCCCCCAACCCAGCCTTCATAAGAACAGTTTTTTCTTCTACGGATGGAATTTTTTTAACATTTGTATCTGCCAAACACACCACAGTCACGGTCCATGTTCTGGTTCCACGTGTGCGTGGGATTTTAGACGAGTCCGAAGCATCTACAGAATTAGATACACTGCCCGTGCGTCTCTTCTGACCTCGGCGATTTCTGTTCCGATTAAACAAAGTATTTCGCTGTTGAATTATCTGACTTGCCAAAGTTTCGTTGCGGTCAACTGGTTTACATGCATTTCTCTTTTTTATCTCCGATCTTACCCTTTCTGTCAACCGCAACCTGTCTCCTATTGTCTTTACTCCTAATCGGATTAATTGCTGTTCTGTAAGACTTAAAAAATTATCCAAGTCAATTCTTTCCGATTTGAAATTTTCAATGGTGTCATTTAAGTCAAGATCAGCCAAAACACCCTCCAACTCCAAGTCCAACGTTACACTTGTAGTTGCCGCCATTTTTGTGCTTGTAAATGTAAACTCCAAAACGAGAAATCCGGATTCAAATAAACCGACAGAATATATAATAATACACCTACAGCATATAATAATGAAACCACATCATATAATTATGAACCCACAGCATATAATTATGAACCCACAGCATATAATAATGAAACCACAGCATATAATTATGAAACCACAGCATATAATAATGAACCCACAGCATATAATAATGAAACCACAGCATATAATTATGAAACCACAGCATATAATAATGAACCCACAGCATATAATAATGAAACCACAGCATATGATAATGAAACCACAGCACATAATTATGAACCCACAGCATATAATTATGAACCCACAGCATATAATAATAGATCCAGATCATATAATAATAGAACCACATCATATAATTATAGACCCACAGCATATAATAATAGACCCACAGCATATAATTATAGATCCACAGCATATAATAATAGATCCACAGCATATAATTATAGAACCACAGCATATAATAATAGACCCACAGCATATAATTATAGAACCACAGCATATAATAATAGATCCACAGCATATAATTATAGAACCACAGCATATAATTATAGAACCACAGCATATAATTATAAAACCACAGCATATAATTATAAACCCACAGCATATCATTATAGAACCACAGCATATAATAATAGACCCACAGCATATAATAATAGACCCACAGCATATAATTATAGAACATCAGCATATAATTATAAACACACAGCATATAATTATAAACACACAGCATATAATTATAAAACCACAGCATATAATTATAAACCCACAGCATATAATTATAAACCCACAGCATATAATTATAAAACCACAGCATATAATTATAAAACCACAGCATATAATTATAAACCCACAGCATATAATTATAAACCCACAGCATATAATTATAAACCCACAGCATATAATTATAAACCCACAGCATATAATAAAATCACCTAACATAAGGCAGCCATGGCGTTCCATATAAAACAATAGTTTGTAAAATATATGATAATCATGACTAAAAAGCATTAGATGTCCAAAAAACACCCAGGCCTTTATAGGTTGAGGGTTTGAAGAAAAGGAAAATTTCTGATTTGTTTCCTCCGCATTTGTTGAATTGTATCCAAATCGATTTGAATGTTGGACATTTGCTTTTGTTTTATTTTTGTTTTTATTTCATTCTCGGTATTAAATTAAAATCATGATTTACAATTAATTCAGCATGCATTTGCACCATACGGATCATAAACACATATGTTCTTGGAATACATTAATCTGTAGATGCGATCACCTAGTTATGATTAACAATTTAATATAATTTGAAGTGACAATTGTATCCCGTGATATGGATAGCTGTCGATATACTAGTACTGATATCAATGATAAGGTATATTCTAAAGTTTTAAAGTTTCTGTGATCATATGTGTACACCTGTATACACACAGATGTTAATCTTCCAAACAAAAACTAGAAAACTGGATGTACCAGCAGTTGGAGAGAAAAATCAGATAGGAATTCCCTAAGTGATTTAAGTTTCTTTGGATTGGCTTCCAATATACGGGGGCTATTCATTAAATAGTGAGACTTTTGCTGTAATCGACATAACTGTGTACTTTGAACTCCAATTTTATTAATATTCTCTCAAGAGGATAGCATTTTCAAACCTCTTTTTTTTAAGTTTTTATAATCCATTTTGGAATGCCCTTCTGTATTCCGAAAGAGGTATAACCCTCGGACACTGAAATATCTCTAAACCTAGTATGGAACGGAAGTGAAAAGAGCGTCAAGATAACAATAAGTTCATTTTAGGAAATAAAAAAGTCACATTGTGAATTATTAGATGCATCCGAGGGATAATCCAATTGATGTATTATATTTTCAAGTACACAGTCATTTATTTACATTCAGTGTATATTTCCTCAAATGTTTGCAGTTGAAATCTTCGACGTTCGATTTTCTATGAATACACTTTGCTAATTCATGCGTCATGAGCACAGATCCAAACGTATTTACGTGTTTTGAGTATATAAATTTTTGTAAGATTACATGAAACTTTTAATCTTACATAACCGATTTTATATTTACTTTTGAAAAACAATCATTAAGATTAAATATTCATCTACTTGATAAAAATAATTTTCTCCACAAAGTTTCTGGCACTATATTTTTTGTCGCGGAAGCTAACTAAATAGCATGTCAATATCGCTGTTCCGTGTATTTTTCATATCCCTGACTAAGAGCGCAAATAATGGCTTTATAGCAGTGATACACAATATTTCACACAAATAGACATCAGTATGAAAATATAAATATAAACACTGTATGCTTATTTTTGGATGTCGTCGGTCCTATGACACACCAAGCGGTGCAGACAAATTATCACACTGCACTAACACGCGGTATTCAGTTTGTCTGCACCGCTTGGTGTGTCTGAGGACCGACGACATCCTACCCATAGGGACCAATATGTAAACAAACTTGAATCTACACTTCCTGAGGATGATTCTACACAAATATGAGCTTTTCCGCCAAACAGTTTTTGAGAGGATTTCTCTATATATTCCTTTTTAAAACTTAACCCGTGATTGTGACCCAACCCTATCCCAGGGGTCCATGATTTGAACAAACGTGAATCACATACCTAAGGATGCTTCTACACAAATTTGAAGGTGTTGCACAAATGCGGAGAGTTCACCTAAACCGAGAAGGACATTTAAATCCTCGTAACGCTTGAAGAGTTATCTCTTAATATAGACTTATTACGTGGACGCCTATATTTACATAGCGGTATGTTCTCTCTTAGGCCAAACACATAAAATTTTACGTTTATGTAATACACGGTTTAATTTTTATCGAGCATATCGAATGACTGCATGGCGACTGTTGTATTCGACTTATTATCGTTGAATTGTAGTCATTGTTTCAGTATTGTATAAAAAAGGAGCATGCCAAAGGAAATTAAAATGAAACGTACAATGTACATGTATGCACATCGAACATATTTTTATAAACAAATTGACTGTCAAATACATGTAACTACGTTGTGTATATATGCTGTTACAGTATATAAACATGCACACAATAACCCGAAACATTTTATTTCATCTGCATGGTTCTTTCGGTCAGTTGTTCATTTACTTTTTTAGTGTTTATCTCTCTCATACACCATTAATAAGAAATAACCATGCATAACATCTTCGCAAGCCAAGGATTTCCAATCCGCTCTTTAAAGTAGGAGCGAAGCGGATCGCAAATACATTTATAAAATAAAAAATATCTATTTTTCAATGTACTTTCAGTTTATAATCATATTCGTATGTTTAACGTCCTTCCGCAGCGTCCATCAACAAAGGCGATATTCTGTCCTTTTTTGGTTTATAGTTGTTATGCCTCGCATATGCTAAAAACCAAATCACTGAGGCTACGTGTGAGCATGTGCCAACAGTTCTTGAACCTATAGGACACTGGCAATACCATCCAGTGACGGTCTTTCTATCATGTTCAACCCAGATGTCGTACTGTTTGGCTGATGTATGCCGAGATTGTATTCGGGCATGAATAAGATCCGACATAGATTTTCGGAAATATATTTGTGATGTGGTACCATGCATGTACTCATCAATATAGGATGCTGCTTGGCGGACCTGATATATACCGAACGTTAGTGCTCGTATATCATCCTCCGTCATCTTAGGGAAATCATATAAACAGTTATTCAAGTCATGAAGTGGGAGCCATGATTTGGACCTATGAAGTAGTGCATTATCACTTAGAACTCGTTTCTGTACAAGGTTTTCTTGACTTGCCATCTTTAACATTTTCTGGGCAATTTCACAGTCTGCATTAGAATTTTTATGAAGAGAGGGACGATAGCAATTACACAAAGCAGCAACAATTTGCAAATAATCTTTAACATTATGAATATCGGAGTTAGGGACAACTTTATCAAAATACTTCCATGATTTTATTCTACCATTAATGCACTCTACGGCCCAACGTATTTTTGTGACTAGTCGTGAGTGATTAGCATCGTTGGTGGAAAATTGTTTAGAGGATTTTGGAAGGAATGCGGGGGATTCAGTGTGAAATCCTCCGTCTTCTAAAAGTTCAAGAACATCTCGAAATCCTCGATCCAGGATGAATATGTCACCCTCTTTTAACCAATCATTAATTCCATCAGCGTTTGTGTTTATCATGTTTCTCATAATTGCTGCATCATTGTTTTTTCCATCAGCAAAGAACGGCCCAACAACTGATAAGATGTACCCTGTCGTGGTAACCACAACCATTGGTTTGATAAGCGGACGGTGCTTATGCATGCTATAGCATTTTCTCTGGACTTTATTTTTTGTGCTTTTTTGGATATAAATGTAAGTTCCATCAAGAATTAGAATGGCAGAATCGGACAAAAAATTGCTGAAAATGGAAACGGCGACATCTGATGTGTGTTTGTTTATTACATCGTCCCTACTTATTGCATTAAATCCGACGAAATTTTGGACAAAGTGCGAAGAAAGCGCTTTCTTTCCTCTTTGGATCATCCTCGAGACTTGGTATCGTTTTAATGAACCACACAAAGTCCCTATCAGTCTGAAATATAGCAATATACATGTATGCAATTTGGAAATATGGTAAAAAAAACTTTTGTTACACTACTGCAACTCTGTTCTCAGTTTGAATTATGATGATGTACACAAGATACATTTTAAGGTATCCGATCCATAATAGTACCAGATTCAATGAATCTGGATCCTTTTCTTGAAGATTTATCCCCCTTTGCTTTTAAACTAAAAAACATAATTCTAAAAAAATGTATTCGGTATAAAGTGTGTTTTCAATAGTTGTATTTCTAATGATTAAATACATCTTTCCACCAAAGCATTTGTTGATATTCTTTATGCTTACTTTTTTATTCTAAAAATTGTGCTTGTCCCTATAGACCTTAATGCAATATTCATTAATTAATTACTGCTTAGTTAACAATGGTTTTGAAAATTTCTCTCGGTAAATCTTTTTCTAAACTAAAATGCTTTGAATTAATGTCAGAGTATTTAATCCATGATGGATATTCAAGGTTAAAAAAAATTACGTCCTTATATGGGTCGGATACCTTAATTAAAAAACATCGCATAGGATCCCGCATTAAGCAAAATAAGCTAAATTTAGGAAACTAAATCATACGGAGAGAGTGATGGATAGATAGATGTGCTGATAAATGGATATATGGGCGAATGGATGGATAAATGATTGGGCGGATGGATTGATGGATAGATAGATAGATAGATAGATAGATAGATAGATAGATAGATAGATAGATAGATAGATAGATAGATAGATAGATAGATAGATGGACGAATTAATAAATGTATGGATACTACTTTAAGCAGATGGATTGATGAGAATGGATAGATGAATGGGTAGAAGAACTGACATCGATTTGGAGGGGGAAATACGGGATCCTAATACGACAGGCTTTGTATTTTTATAGAAACACAATTCTAAATACTTCGAAACTGATACCGAGTACCTTAAAATATATGTTACGCTTACAATAAATCGGTCTTTGGGATGTTCATTTGTCAATGATTAACATATTTTTTAAAATGTTTAAATCAGTATATTTGGAGTAGTGTTAAATGTTTTTATTTACAAGCGTGACATGTAGAATAATGTACCTCAAAGAAAGACCAGTTCGGAGTTTTAAAAGAAGCATGCCTATCATTTGCTTAGGTCGTCCAATGCTTCGTTTTGTTGGTTTAATATCTGCTCTGAGGACAAGGTCTGCAAATTGAGATTTATTAAGTCCTGTTAAATTGAAAAGATCTTCGTCGGTAAAGGATGATTCCTCATCAAAATTGAGTCGCTTATTGTCTGTACCAGACATAACATGGTGTACATCCTTTAAAATGCCCAAGAGGTCAGCAGCCAGTATCCGTTTACTTGGTATTGTTTGTGCATTAATCTTTACATCAGGTTTCAGTTTTTTATTTTGCAAATGTGATTTGCAACAATGCACACCTAGCGGTATTAGAACGCCCCACCGCAAGAAAATTTCTACCCTGGCGTCCGCTGGTACCATACAAAGACCAGTGTGTTTATGTTTACATATAAAACAATTTGATTTTGACTTTCCAGCGCGTGGAAATGGGAGAGCAATAAAATTTTCACATTTGACCATTTTTGGTTCAAAGGTTGATATTTCTTTTGACTGTAATGATTTTATGTCTCTGTAGTATTTGGATAAACACTTGGAACACATGTGTCCATCACGATTTACATTTGCTGATTGCTTCTTTGCCCACTCGTACTGGTTAACAGTTATTTTTCTTGTTTGGCCTTTTGCTTTAAATGACCTGCATAGGTCGCATTGTGTCTTTGTAAACGGCATGATTTTTCAAAGAAGATACACTCACTTTCTTGATAATTATAGATGCAAGGCACTTGTACGTTGTGTTGAAGTCCTCTTTAGTATGTGATATATATATATATATGTGGACAGTTCGTTCATGTACGTATACGTCGGGTACATTACACAGGAAGTACATGTACGAGATCAGATGCAGGAACGAACAAATTAATTTAACCGTACTCTAAAATTTTTATTTAAAAATCGACATTATTCATTTTAGTTTTTAAAATTTTGTTACCTTTGTCAAAACGTATTAAAAAATCATTCATAAAATTAATACCAAACACATCAGGATTCGAACCTAAACAAAAAAGTTCTCACGTTTAAAGTCCGTCTGCTTAACCACTAGACCACAGTCGACATAGATATCTCAGGTGTAAATTAGCAAACTGCTTTTGCATTTTAAGGGTATAAATATTTTTTTCTTAAAATTCAATTTTTTAAAAATATGCCTCTTTGAAACAAAATTCGAAAATGGTAATTTTTAAGAAAATACCTGGTTCTTAATGCTAATATTAAAATAATTTTGTTTCAAGGAGGCAGTTTTTCAGAACAATGAGGATTCCCCTCTTAAAATGCATGAAATCGGTTTCATTTGTCTGTGTGACCATTTTCAAATTTATTTCATGGTCTCATAAAAGTTACTACAAACTTTCCAAATAAAATTCTACACTGCTTTATGTACAACGTTGTGTGCAATAAAAGATTCACATCGAATTCTGTAAGTTTGATTTTTCAATTTTATCTGCAACTCCTTTAGGGGGAAATAGCATAGGAACTGCAACACCTTCAAATTTAAGCTTTTCTGGCCTAATTGGCGATTTTAAAATATTTTCTCTACTTATTCCTATGTAAAACTTGACCTCCCCATCGTGGCCCCACCCTTCCCCCGGCCCCATGATTTGAACATACTTGAATCTACACTATGTGAGGATGCTTCCCCACAAATTTTAGCTTTTCTAGCCGAATTGTTTTTAAGAAGAAGATCTTGAAAAATATCAAAAAAAGTTTCAATAATTCAAAATCATATCCCCTTAACAAATGGTGTAGCCCTCTATTTGAGAAAACTTAATTCCCTTTACCTAGTGATGCCTTGTGCTCTTCATTTCCGTATTTTCATTCCATTTTTTTTTACATACTCCCCGAAAGTGGGGGGGGGGGGGCAACTCCATGATAATTCTATTTTTAGACACCCCCCCCCTCCTGATGCTACATGCCTGTATGAAAAATGAGAAGCTACTTACAATCGTTAGATATGCAAATGTATAGTTGTTTTTAATAACAAGGTATAAATACATAATTATTATATACCAGTAAGACATATTTCCTTACCATTATGCTATATAAAAGTATTGATTATTTTGATATTTGGCTAACGCATATTAAGTATAATCTGTCATCTATGTAAGAAATGAACTCAATGTCTACCCAAGTTATATGTCATACAAATTTAACTTAATTTTTCTAACCAATCAAATGCCGCGTTCCAACCAGAATTAAATTATAACAAATTACTAACTCTATGGTTCTTTTTCCACAAAAATGGCTGGACTTACCAAGACAGCTGCTCAATGTTAGTAATGGCAAATTACGAGTCCCCATTCTTGTAGATTCAGTTAGATTTTTAATTTCTGGTCAAAATATTGTCTTTATATATGCCACTAATGCACTTCGTTCTTTTCAGATAAGCATTTGGCAGCATTTGAATATTTCCCGACGAAGCTATTCCGTGAAAGTGCAATATATCTCAAAGGATCAAGGACTTAAGGCATGCGTTCTAATTTAATTTTTTCCCAGGTCTAAACTCGTTTTTACGAGCATAAATTCTTTAGCAATAAGATTTATTCCTATAAATAAATTCTCTTTTATAAAGGAGAAATATGAAGACGAATTTACTTCATAAATTACGTTGATTATTAAGTCATACGTTTTCATAGCGAGCGATTTTGCTTCTCAGAAGATTTGATCACGTATCAAACCAAGTTTCTATCCCTATGGGCTTTTTAAAATTGATGTTTATTACTTATATTAACGTTTGAGAAAGACAAACCGTTCATTATTATTTAAATAGAAAAATATAAATTAAATACTATTTTAACAGTCTGTTCAACTTGACGTGCGATATTTCGCATATGGTACATTGTGAACGATAACGTAGGATATACTTTATTTTTTTTAATAAACAGTTTCTGACGAATTTTCATGTATTAAATTGCAAAATGTTATTCGATGAGCGAATAACAATCTGTTTGACTACAATGTATTATGCGCCCGTCCCTTCTTATAAAAAACCTTTTCTTTGTGTCTTTTTTTTCATAATCATCAATTTGACATGTACTTTCACATCGCCCTGTTTGTTCTCCTTGACTATTCTGTAATTCTTAACTTGTAAGTAAAACTTTATTAAAAGTGTTCTTTCTCTGACGTTTGTTTCCACGTGTTCGGCATCATGCTGTCAACATGCATTTGCTATATGGGCCAATTAGCATGAACAGAATCGTTGTTGCCAATAGCTGTTGTAATACACACATATTAAAAAAGTGTCGTCACTTAACAATGTCATATCGGCCCTAGTCTAATATACTTTCAAGCGAGATTTGTGATAATATACATTACTACGTTAGTGAAGAGAAATAGCCAAATCGTCTTTTATGGAAATTTGAGCCCGACATTATCCTGATTACTAGTAGTCCGTGATATTTCTTATGTAGCAAGGGACATTTTCGCAAAAACGTTAACCGTCAATATTTTATTAAAAATGAGTGTAACTGTTTTTGAGGGTCTGTATCACTATGTACTATGAAAATTAGTTATTTGATTATATGTGATAATTTTATGGTAGCATGTAGTCATTTCTGTGTATTTTGCCGTAAAGCAAGTACAATGAAGCGCATTGAATTTGGTTAAAAGTTTGCGTTTGAATGGAATGTTCTAAACTTTGTATCGAACGTCAATTGTTACACAAGACACGCCCATTTCTTTTGAAACGAGGAATGTACAATTCAATGTTTCAAAGTGTACACCGTTTAATACTATAAAGATGATTTCGTAAACAACATAAAAGACATAATAACCGGGATGCAGCTTTTGTCAACATTTCCAGGGTCCAATGATAAAACAAGAAATATCTCCATTTGTACACGCACCGGATCAGATTTATGTCGATTTTAATATCCATTTATTTCTTTCAAAATGAAAATGTTCTTAGATTTATTTGCATTTCAAATATCAAACATAACCCAGTTATACATGCCAAAATGTTCTAAGATTCTTGTCAATTCGGTAACCAATAGAGAATGGCAAAAAACAGAGTGACTTGGAGTATTTTCCCACAAGGAAATTCGAAGTGCGTGCATGTTAAAACCGTCTAAAAATAAAAATATGGAAACGGTACGTCCAAGAAGGTACATATACATTGTAATTTTCCTCGTTTCAAAAGAAATTGGTGTGACTTATGTAACAATTGGCATTCAATACAAAGTTTAGAACATTCCATTCAAACGTAAAATGTTACCACTTCAATGCGCTTCATTGTAGGTCCCATAGTCTTATAAGGGAGTGTTTGGGAGACAGATACGAAACGGCGACTGTTGACAGGTGTGCTTTCTTTTCATGCGAAATGAAAGTAAACCAGACAATAAGTAAAATACTGTCAAAATGAGATTGATGGGAGATGATGCGGTACAGACTGGAAGGGAGGGTGCAGGGAAAGAGGTTGGGAAGAGGTCTGAATGGTGCAAAATGAGTATTAATTTGGGTGAATTTTTCTTAATGTCCTTTCTTAGTTCAAAATGGTAGTTACAAGTCATATTGGTGCAAATTATGAATTTGCCACATCACATACAGTAAAATAGGGTTACCTCCAACCCACGATTTCATGCATAAAAAGCTGTCCCCTGCTACATTGTAACTTAGGTTGCTGAAGGTTTAAAAAGGTTCGATAAACTGGTTAGAACTGGATCGTGTATATTTCAGTCCTGTCAGTTTTTATAGAGATGTGAATTACAATCATTTTTTCAGAAATAGAGGGAAACAATCTCAGTGGATGTACATAATATAATTATATTCAATACTGAAAATGAAAGACGACTGTAAACAAGTACTCGTAACATTGTGGGAGAAAACAAGTTTATATTAAAACGTAACTCAGCGTTTGAAATGAATCGATCACATGATAAGTTCCATTTACTTATATACTAGTAACTGGGAAAATATTATTCCGTTTGTAACATATACAAAGCCAAACAAAAAATAATAATAAAAAGTTAAACATATTGACCATAAAACTAAACGATTCTTGAGAATACAATTATTTCAGTAACGTTTTAATTTATTAAATCAATAATTGATGAGGTAAATATATATATATATATATATATATATATATATATATATATATATATATATATATATATATATATGAACGAACAACCAAAATTTGTTTTAATGGTTTGTGATAAATATCAACTGAAAAAAAGCGTCACTGTTGATTTGGTGACGGAAAAAGAGTTGGATATAAGCCGCACAGAGCCTTGTTATTACAGTCATAACACTGGTTATGCTGGACTTCCCCGCACTGACATCCGCCATTTTGACAACATGCGCAGTGATACGGATGGGTGTTGTACGGACAGCGACATCCGGTGAAGGTCGCCGTGTAATGGTCTATTTCTGTGGAAAGGAAATGTTAATTATTTCAGATACTTACGGGTAGATGATTTCAAAACTTTTTGAGAGAGAGAGAGAGAGAGAGAGAGAGAGAGAGAGAGAGAGAGAGAACCTTGAACAGATTTGATGAAACTCCAGTCATTTGTAGACACCGAAGGGTCACAGATTTGGTTGTCCCTGTTCTGGTCTCCACTACGATAGCATACACCATCAATGAAACAACTATCGGGCTGTTTAAGAGAGAATAATACTTTATTGTTCACATATTTTATATGTGCTTAAATTTTGTAGTATTTACATATACTTTAAACTGGCAAGTTTAGAATGACAATCACATACTCATTTAAAGAGTTAAAATACAAAAATGTTGATTACTTTCTAACAGTATTTAATTTACTAATTTACCTCAGTCATCGTATACAATACCTAACACAGGAGAGTCGACAAAGAGTATGGGGGAGTCGATTTTTCCGCTTCGGAGACAGAAGAATTTAGTTAACTCCTTTTGTAGGTATTCAAATCAAGTATTTTCAAAAAAATATACAGTGGCGTCGGAAGCAAATTGAAAGTGTGTGTGTGTGTGTGGAGGGGGGGGGGGGCTAGACTTATAAAAAATCTTGACAAGCAAAAAAATGTCTTTGCTATGTATGAATTTGCAAAAATGTGGGGGAGGGGCTAAGGAAGACAGCGATAGTCAAACCAATAACGAATAACAAGGGGGCTTGTTATAGGTCACTGGTCAAACTTTGTGTTGATCATTGGTCCTAGTGGTCTTCTGTGTCTTTTGGTAGAACTACTATGCTTTTTCTTTCACAACAAAACACGCATTTCCTGTCGATACAATTGGAAGTGAAATGCATGCCTTGTTAATCGTTGAATTTTCTTTAGGCGCATACTGTACATTTGACTTAGCTTGTATTCTGCATTGTGTGCACAATTACATGCTTTTGTCAAGCGTATGTCCTTGTTGTGTTAACAAGACTCTCAAGGATTAAAAGATGGAACGTTTTATCTTGCCATTTAATTGTTTCTTGCATGCACAACAACCATTTGTTTACAATATAATATCGTGCAGTCTCAAAGAGAATAACATACATTTCATATTTTATAAAAGTAGTAGAAAACGCATATCAAATAATTTCAAGTTATTATAAACAAATTTTTATTATTAAGAAAAAAAAGGAAAATTACATTTTAACAATGTAAAAAAGTAAAAAAAGAAAATTACATTCTAAAAATGTAAACAAAAAAGCCATAACGCGTACGATTCGAACACCCGCTTTTACAGTTACATTTGTTTACAGAACTCCTCGCTTACCACTACACCACCGATTCGCTTCTTTAGATGCTATAATATAGCTGATTCTATTGTTATAAGTTTTACGCAAACGACTGGACTTAGTCATTTAAAGACCAAGCTTAAAAATTTAAAGAAGAAAACTTACTTTATACCATAGAGTGGGTTTTCGTACCATTTTTTTTGGAAAATTGAAAAAGAAAGACGTTAAAGTAGTCCGAGTATCGCACTACGTCATAATACGGATTTTACAATGTTGGTTCGACTTTTACAAAGCGTTTTAGATACCCGATATTGATTTTGCTCTTCATCGCTGTTGCAAACAGTGCCAATAATAAGCAATTAGAACGGTAATATATGTATTCTATGAGAGATATAAATGATTAATGTTGAGAAACTCGATTCTGTTAAAGTTAAATGAAAAACGAAGTTTCTAATTAACCAGGAACTCAGGTATGCTTATATCTTCTTTGTTTTGACCCCCCCCCCCCCCCGAATTTTTCTTTTTCCATTACTAAAACCGGTTTAAATTTAGAGACAGAAGCTATTTCGAATTCAATCAATCGTCAATTAATCAATGTTTAAATGATATCTAACATCTAGACAGAAAACTGTAGCAAAATGTGATGTTTACGGATTTTTTCGTCAGGGACTACCTGGTTTAGAGCTTTATCGTGAAAAGTAATCCGTCAACATATAATTTATTTTACCAAATCTTTTTTCTAAGATGTCAATCTATAGAATAAACACCATGAATTTAAGTTTGAGTCCATAAAATAGTAAAAAAAAATTACCAAACACTATACTAGCATTGCATTTTTTGTATTCTATTTTGATACACCAGGTCCATAAAGCGTACTTACTTATAAAAATTTGCGCAAAATTATTGATGAGATATGGCTTAAATAAATATTTATACTCTATTTTGTATGTTCAGTTCTAATTTTCCCAAAATTGTTAATTATTTTTAGGAACAACGGACGTCTGGCAAATTTCATAATTGTCAATAATTTTCGCATGGGGGTACACCCGTCTGAGAGGTGATAACAAACAAACTAGCATGTAAACATACATATTTTCTTTAGTATATGTATTGCTAGAATGTATATTTATCATTTAAAGCTAAGCTTTTAATGTCTGAGCCCATTTAGTGCCGAGTATAGGACTACCTTAATATGTGTTAACAGTATTCGTTCTTTAAAAAATGGTACGATGACCCACTCTATGAAAAAATATAATTTGAACATCCGATTTTTATATCATTTTGTTGCCAAATTAGCATATAACTGTTTTGTTGTCTTAATATCAATTAAATGTGAAGTTACTTTTTGTGGGTTATGGCAGCACTGAATGTATATGATCACATATGTTTAATAAATATAACGAAAGAGAAATTTGCTAGAAATTAAATATTATTTTTTTTAATGAACCTATGTGGATTTTTGCCTCGGCTTATTCCCCCAGATTCTTTTAAAGTCATTTACAAGTATTACATTGTATTATTTTCCAACATACGAGTTGATGAGAGAGAGAGAGAGAGAGAGAGAGAGAGAGAGAGAGAGAGAGAGAGAGAGAGAGAGAGAGAGAGAGAGAGAGAGAGAGGTTCCAGTGTCTTTGTCTACGATAACACCATGAATCGATTTTGTAATGCATAGTGCAATACATTTCATAAATGAATATTTTTAACAAGGCCCAAATGGCCACATTGAGTAACATTGGCCATAGCTTTAAATTAGCTTTTGGCAGCGTTAGGAATTAAGGGCAGGCTATTCAGTCTTAGACACAAGACTGATCTTAGAGAATTATAGATTTATTCTAATCTATTTTCACCAATAATACCCTTTAAATTCTTTAAAAATGGCTCTACACTTGAACACATTTGAAAGCCCTTCCCCAAAAGATGTTCCGTGCCAAGTTTGGTTAAAATTAGACAGGTATTTCTGGAGAAGAAGAATTTAAAAACACACAACCCTATTGTCTTCTCTAATTATCTTATCCAGGACAAAGATCTAGCCTTTTACTTGAACACTCTTCTACCAAGAATGCTTTGTACCAAGTTTAAATTAAATCAGCTCAATGGCTCTGGAGCAGAAACCTTTTTAAACACACAACATCTATTCTCATAAAATTATCTCCTCTTTGAAGAAGAAATGACCCTTTTAAAAAATAAATTTGGAAGCCTTTCCCCAAGGATGCTATGTGCCAAGGTTGGCTGAATTTGGTCCAGCTGTTCTAGAGAAAAGGGTGTTTAAAACATTCAATCCTTTATTAACTCTTTAAAAGGTTTACTTAATATTATCTTCCCACTGAAGAGGATCTGGCCCTTAACTTAAACAAATTTGAATGCTCTTCCTCCAAGGATGCTTTGCACCAAATTTGATTGAAATTGACCCAGTGGTTCTGTAGGAGATGATTTTGAAAACACCCAACACTATTTTCCCTTTTAAAAAAATCTCTCCCCTTTGAAGGAGAAATGACCAATCATTTGAAAAAAAATTGAGTTCCCTTTCTACAAGGATGCTTTGTGTCAAGTTTAAAATGGTTCTGGAAAAGATGAAAATGTGAAAGGTTTACAACAACGACAACGCCAACAACGACAGTAAACGGACAAAATTTGATCAGAAAAAGGTCACTTTCAAGAACCTTTGTTTCAGGTGAGCTTACAATTGCTGAAAATTATAATTCAGAATCAAGATAAATAGATAAAATAATACGATAAAAAAAGAATCATTCTTTGAATAAATACGATGGACAATATTCGAATATATCATAACAGTCCTTCAAGCATTATTGTATATGATTACTTTCGACCGTATTTGATTACCTTATAGTACTAAGATGGTATGTCTATTAAAAATATGTTTATTCCATACCTTTTGTGTACACACCCCAGAAGCTGTACACGTGGTACAGTAACCATCAGACACAATAAACAGTGCCTCCTGGCTGTAATGTTGACTGTCTGAAGTTATGGAGATTTTAAATCCCATTTTGCTTAGACCTACGAATATAATTAAATAAGACATGATTTACGTGTATATAACCATCAATAGTACATGTTTGTCAAAATGTGCTCTTAAAGATTATATTAAATTTGTTTTAATCATATAAAGATTTTAAATTATTTCATCTAAAAAACAAAACTTATTTGGCGTCTTCCTTTTTCTCTTAACGCCTATACATGCCACAGAACTAAGTACATGCATCACTTATCTTTAAAACAGTTTTTTTTACTTGTTCTCGAGTAATACAGATATTATAAAGTTATTTGATTTTTAAAGACGTAATACAGATTACGGTAAACCTGTTTTAACATAAACACACATAGTTTTAAAACAAATTTAAAAAGATTCGATTATTGCTCCAATCAAGTCCGGAATATTCAACTGAGCATTCGAGATTAAAATGGTCAAATTTACTTTAACAGTCGCATTTTGAAAGACTAATAAACCACCGCGAATACATTATGTCTTATTAAGACATTGAGTAAAATGAAAACAATTAGTAAAAAAATGAAAACCACCTTTCATAACATTGTGTTCCGGAATTGGACATTGCACTTCTAAGAAACTCAGAAATTCTGCTTTATACGTCACAGAAATACCAGAAGCAACTGGGACGCCATCTGAGAGCTAAACACAAAACCGAAATTACAGTTATTACACACATTATTTATTTATTCGTCATATTTCATTCACGTGTTGTTTTCTTTTGATTCATTTTGCAAGTTATATTACGTCAACATTATTGGGGAAACAATTACATCGAGGGGTGTAATTCTACAAGCTAAAAGGGAGGAATCCATGATGTTGTCAACAATAACATTGGCCTGGCGACAAGGACGCTTTCTGATATCGCAATGTCCATCCCTGCAATAAATCCGGGTCACAATGAACGTTCATGGTAAACAATTAGGTACAACCATACCACCTTATTTTTGCAGAAATGTTCAACAAAATGTCTAATCTAGCATCACAACTTCAAATGAACGATAATAATTCACATATACTGACTTAACTATGAATAATGGATAAGATTATGATTAAAAAACAGTTTCATCAGCCTTTTTAAAAAGAAAACCTTACACCCCACTTCCTTTTAAAAATTATTATAATGTTTTTAAGATTGATGTAACAAGAACATCTGCTTGTCGATTTGAATGACATTTAAGAGTCCTAAAGTCACCTTAAGTTTACAATTAACACCACCAAGAACGATAACAAAAACACACTACAACCTTACCCCCTTATTCTATGAATGGTTGGCGCAACACCTATTTTGATCGAGCAATCAGCTGAAGTGAAGCCATGGTCACAGTGGCACGTGGTACCGATACACCTCCCATGTTTGGAGCATTGGTTGGGACAGGTCATGATTGACGAACTCACGACTGGGTTTCCATTAACATACTCAATATTTCTAGGATCCTTTGCCAGCTCGTTGTAACAGATACTATCAAAAGCATTCATGTGGGCTAGCTCGAAGGTTTCTACACTATCAGAGTACTGTTAAAAGAAATATTATTATATTTTCTCAGTTTGATTTTCTTGACATTTTTCAATTTCTTGGCCGCGAACTTGTGTCAACAAAGACATTGAAGACCTTCAGATTAAACGAATGGTTGGCACTTTAATGACTTTTAAGAATACAGTGGGCTTATTATTCGTAATATTATGCATGTATTTGAGACAGCTAGATATTAGAAAGATACGCTATTTATTTTGCATTTCTTCATGCGAATGTCTAATTTAAAGCAGGAAGCACCAACTACAAAACCAGAAACCTGTTATAACGGCTAAACAGTACACTTATACACAGCATTGCTACATGTTACTGACATTCCATTGTTTTAACTTTTAAATTACTTTTATGTCTTCAACACAACCATCCACTATATTTGAAAGGATTGTTGTGTGTTGGCAATGAGAATGGAGCGAGGATTTGGCAATACTTCTGGAACAAGCAGTTCTTGCTTGATGTTCTGTTATTCCAGAGGGAGTCGGAAACATCGCTGCTGCATTTCTCTTCAGTCTCTCTGTTTATGGAAAACCGTTTTAAATTAAGTATTTAAATACATGTATTTGTCCATATCTTATTTTAACATTTGCGTAAACAGAGAGGAAATATGAATTGAGACTGCTTCGGTGGTTAAGAATTTTCATACACATGTAGATTCACAGACTTCCCTTTAGGACATACATCCTGTACTAGTAAGAACCAAAATCCAACATACTATGGTTTCATTAATATTCAAGGGTATCAATTTTCGTGGATGAAGTGGAAATCACATTTCAAGGATAGGTAAATTCGTGGCCAATGACACTATCAATACAAAATGTTAATAGAAATTGCACTTCGATGAACATTTAATTTCGTGGATCAACTAAACAACGAAATCCACGAAAATTGGTATTCAACGAATATTGATGAAACCACTATACCTTGATAATAAAAAAAGAAAAAGAATTGCAATGATATAAGAGAGTGAAAAAATATCTCGTATATACTTGCTGCCACCCTTGGATCTACAGGAATATCCCTGTCAGGATAGTGGTCTGTGTAGGCATGGGCTGATCGACGAGGATGTTTGTTTTTATCACTTATAATTGATCCGTCCCTTGGCTAAAATCGTGTGAAGAAAGCAAGAACAAATTATCGAAATCAAAATCTATGGAAAATGCAATCATATTTCTCACGAATATATTTTTTTTCTTCTAAAATTTGGTTATATTTTAGACTTTGTGACCTTTCTAACTAACCTTGCTAGGGTTGATGGCACCTTTGCCTATTTTTGTACAATCGACACGTCCTTGCTTGCAGGAACAATATTCAAATTTGGGAGCTAGATGTTGTTCATACTTAGGGACTTGGTGAAACATACTTGTATTAGCTGGTAGCCTATAAATGTTACAAACTAGAGTAAAAATGGAGAAAAAAAAAACATTAGCATAATGTTAACATGGGTTCAGGGCTTTTCAAGGTTTCAGGCTTGTTTTCTAATTTGATTTTGGGCTAGAAGATTGTAACAAGATATGGGGAATAAAGGCAAATCTACATGTAGTTACAGCTCTCTCTTAATTTCCACAGAAAAAACAACACAAAAAGAAACAAACGAACATCCAACTTTTGGAGAAGTTTGCAACGGACGATGATTGGTATTGAATATTGTCTCCTCCGATGAAATCATCCGAACTATCCCCATTCCAATTCCCACAAAGACCCTCACTCGAACCAAAATCGTCTGGGGGAGCCTGGACATCTATATTCATATAGGGCGAGTATTCTGTTGTATGATGGCGTGCACCGTTATATGCATGAGAGGCATCCACCTTTATTCTAGCTCCGGATGGGAAATTGATCTATTCAATGACACCAAAAAATATATTTAATAAAACCAAATATTAAAAAAAAACCCCAAAACAACAAAAAAATCCAATATCATGTATGTTGACTTATTTTGTTTTTTACAATGTAAGCATTGTATACAATAAAAATAAAATTTGGACAAAATCGTTAATATGTCCCTTTAAAAAAACCTTACGTAAAATATTTTCCCAGTTTCATTTCTGCTGACGGTGGTTCCCTCCAGAGGATGTCCGGATGGGTAGGAAACAGTTGGAGCCTCGACAACATCTTTTCTTTTTTCGCACATGTCAATTTCAATGACATCGTTTCCTTCTCTTGCAATAACTGCGCAGGCGCAGGGGTGATAGCTTCCACAAGGCCATGTCCTGATTTGAACCTTAAAACAATTGTTGTGATAATTATTCATTTTGATGTTAGGTAATGTTGCATGATGAGCTACATATAAACAACTTTTAACCTACCACGTATTCTTTACCTCAAAAGGTCTCTTTTGGTTTTTAGATTTGTACATTACCATGTCACCAACTTAATAGACGTTGTAATTTCTGATATAGACAAACAATTGTTAGCCACTGATAAAAATACTGTGCCAATCAATATAGCCAATCAATAAAAAAAATTGATATTTCTTGGTTTGAATACTTTTTTTGAGAAACATAATGATATATAATGATGTGGAACTTTACTCACTTTTTGTAATCAAAACCGGTAAAATGTGGATCTCCCCACAGAAGACAATGACCGTGATCCTTGTCCGTTGTGCCAATCTGAAAAAGAAATAACCCTTCAAAGCACATGGGGAATTTAAATATAGAAAAAACATTTATTTTGATTAAGAAAAATGTTCATCGTAAAGTAGCACCTCATGATTTTGACGACAGCTCTACATCATAATATTTAATAGAAAACTACTAAAGAAAGATTCTGCATAGTTCTGCATTGAATATAGGCAGAAACATAAAATCCTGAAAAATAATAGTTTGTAATGTGTGTTTTAACTCCTGACGAATATTAAAGTCATATAAAGGTTGCAGAAAAATTAGGGGATGTTTATCTAAAGATAGAATTTTTAAAACAAAAGAATAATTCATACCATTATAGGGTTTGGTGTATAGTTGTTCCACATCTCATTATTAAATAGCATTCTGATTGGTTGGAATGCAATTTCCTGAACAAAGTTATTATCTTTGATAAAATCCCGTGTGGCTTTAACCTTGAAGGATGTCTTATATGTACCTGTAGCATTATCCAACCTGAGGTAATAGTGACAGTCGGACAGAGAAATATCTGTAAAACAAACAAATTAAAGTTATTTTTTACAAAATGACTAAAAAGTCTCCGAAACAGATTGTTGAAAATAGAAAAATCCTAATTTCCATGTACGACAGGCATCTGTTAAATGCCAACATCTAAATTACTACCATTAATTAGCTGTTAATGGTGTCCTGCAAACTGCACACTGCTTTCTTAGTGCAGGTTAAAACGAAATAGAGTAAAAGTAGCTCACTTAAAACCAGCCTCTTCTTAGAGAAAAATCTCGTATCTTTAATTTCGTATGCCAAGTAAAGGCGGTTTACGTTTACTTAGCCAACATACAAGGAAGCTGTTTGCAGCGGTAGTAAGCTACAGAATTAGAAGCTGACATCCGACAGAGCTGGTTGTCGCATATAAAAATTCCATAAATAATTGCTGGTAAATAGCCTGTTGTAAAAAAGAAATCGAAGAAAGTACCCGTAGAACTATTCAGAGCAGCAAGTTTGACTGGCAGATTGCATTCAGAAGGAGCATACATGTCTTTACAAAGTAGTGGTATGGTGGATTCTAACGTGACTGTTCTCTCTGGCCCACCTTCATCTAGATTGATTTTGCCAAAAGGGGTAACCTATTGAAAAGTCACTCACGAATTGACAGATGCAGTAATGACAAATTTACTCTTACTTTCTCCATTTCTTCTATGAAATGAGTATTGAATGATTTAGAATGGCAAAATTCGTAAACCAACACTGATTTTGACGCACTGATAAATATATTCAGAGTCATTTACCCTAATGCCTGCCCAATATCCTCTACTGGTAAGAGCAATACTCATCAAACCCTTCCCTTTCGATGGGTGGAAGGACCGGACACTGCACTTCAACTATACAAATAACAGGAGAAAACACCTATGAATTTATCCGTCCGAATCTTCGAGTAAGTTTTACATAAATTACAGTACAGCGTGTATCAATGATTGTTTTATTGTAATTGATCTGTATTAGACAATTTAGACATGTCCTCCATATCATCTCGAGCAAATTTTTTCCCAAAGTATAGAACAATAAATAATAAATTCGTATTTATAAAGATTAATTTGGACTCGAATACATTTTATTAAAAACAAAGGGCTTCATTAAAATTGCAAAGGGTGTGGGTTGTCGCCATCGGTCAATCTGTTCTAAAGTTATATGTGGCGTATTGTTCGTGAATAACAATAATAACATCTGATTATTTGCTTCATTACTTAACTAACAACTTAATTAACAATTTTTATCGTTCTACATTAATGAGTATCGGAATTAGAATGATTCGAGTATCATCTGGGTATATCCCTCTAACTATTTTTAGAATCGGTAGGACAACAAAGTAGTGCCTTTAAGCAAAATAGTCCCTCTACTTTCACTTTTTTAGTGGACTATACCCATATGATATAGGAATTATCCAATTGAAGACATGAAAAACGTGATTCTAATTTGTAAACAAACTGTTCTTTCATCGTGTTGCGCTAGTAGCGTTATAAATGGCGGATCACATTAATATTCATCAGACGTGCATTAAAGTTTAGAGATAAATAACTAAAGACAGAATATGCTTTATGGGCCTAGATTTTGTAAAGCGTCTCATAATAAAAATCATGATGTATATTTTTACTCAAATTCATGTCAAAAATTTTACTCCAAATACGCCACGTAAACCTTTAAATGAAATAGCATTTGAGCATTACCATGAAACATTGTTCCGTATACTTCAAGAAAGTCTCGTTGAAATGAAAATAAACAATATGTCGGCGAAAATCTAAAGACTCCTCAATTGATCAAAATGGTTAATATTAAAGTAAGAACTTTTTCACAAAAAATGGCGATTTGAAGAAATGATACCAACTTCTTTTCCTAAATTTCCTTTCAGTTTTGCGGCGTTTAAATAAGCGATTCTGGAATCCCCTAATAATGTTGTCTGTAGAGGTTGACCAGTACTGTTCAACTCCTGACCGTCCACAGTCCAAGTTACTACAAATCCAACGTCTGGTTGTCCGAGAGGGTAGTCAATTTTGCACGAAAATCGAACCTCTGTTAACGTTACTTCCGGTTTGGAAAGAACGGGCGTTGACGTTAATTTTGGATAGTGATCTAGATAAATGAAACAGAGTGTAAAAACACAGAGGCTCGTGGGCTATAGTGGGCACAACATTAAGTATAGCAGAGTTCTGTGAGTTTTGGGTTATAATAACCAAGGAAGCATCGTTTAATAATAATGGATAAGGCAACAGAACAGGGTGGTAATCAATTGATAATTTTACTTTTAAAAAAGCATAATATAATTTATATAATGAACAATAGACTGTCCTTTTTTAATCATCTAACCATCCGATGACTTCCGTCCCCAATGAAACACGTTGTGATTTAAAGTAAATCATTTATTAAAAGATGGTAAATAAAATATCAAAATACTCGTAATGACCATTGAATTCTGTCTGTCTGTCTGTCTGTCTGTCTCTCTCTCTCTCTTACCTGGGCAATTTCCCCCAGTTGCTACCTGTCCTCCAAGATCGCAAACCCTCTTATTTCCTTAAAAGTTAAATTATGAAACACAGTATTTATTTTTGTATGCATAGAAGCAAATTTACGAAATTACTTCCCAACTAAAATTTGCGAATAGGTCAATCCATGTAATTGACCCCAATATATATTTTTTACAATGGTTTAATGGAATACTAAATACCTGCGCAGTAAGCCATGGAACATGCTGGGACAGTTTGGAGATTATACACATAAAATGTACCACAGTTCTTCACCTGAATGTCTAGTGAAAAGTCGCAACAAGTTTGGCTTGTGCTGCCATGGATATTGGAGCAAGCTTTTCTCGGAACAATTCCATCGGCCAGGGAAGGGTGTGTGCCTTGCATCCACAGTGGGTAGTGGGTCCCACAGTGATACTGGGTCACGCATGACGTCGGCATCTCGTCATTATTGTTGAACACGTACCATCCTGCTCGTAATCCGTCATCACATAGAAGGCGATCCGTCGGTTCCGGCTGGAACTGGGTGCTCCGATGGAGCTCACCGATCAATTGATGATTACCTTGAGCGCAAGGATCTTTAGCATGTACTGCAATCACTACAAAGTCAGGTGGGATAAATAGGACATGTGTGCATATTAAAAGATAATAACAATGATATTTTGTGCAATAAAATAATCAATATTAAAATGATGACTCATTGTTTTGAGCACCAGCCAAAAGATGTCTATAAACACCTAGGCTTTTTAAGTCACCTGAGTAAACTCAGGTGACCTATAGCTATTGCTAATAGTTTTCGTCCGTCGTCGTGCGTTAACAATTTTACATTTTTTAACTTCTTAAAAACTACAAGGCTGGTTGTTACTATTTTTGGTGTAATGCACGATTATGATTTCCTTGAGGCCTCCTACTTAAATTGTGAAATGCATGACCCCTATATCAGGGGTTCAGGCTCTAGGGTGGGGCCAATATGGCCATGTAGTAAAAATATATTAAATTTTAGAAAATCTTCTCTACTACCATATAAATTTGTTTAAAACTAAATGCATGATTATGATGTCCATGAGGCCTTTTACTTAAATTGTGAAATTCATGACCCCTGTGTCAGGGGTTCAGGCTCTAGGGTGGGGCCAATATGGCCATATAGTAAAAATGAAATAAATCTTTGAAAATCTTCTTTTCTACTCCAATATATATTTGTTAAAAACAAAATGCCTGGTGATGATGTTCATGAAGCCCTCTACCAAAATTGTGAAATTCATGACCCCTTTGTTAGGGGTTCAGGCTCTACGGTGGGGCCAATATGGCCACATAGTAAAAATGTTTTAAATCTTAAAAAATTTTCTTCTCTACTCCCACACATGTGGGCAAAAAAGCTGAATACATGGTTATGATGTCTACTAACTCCTCTACCTAAATTGTGAAAATCATCGCCCCTGGGTCAGGGGTTCAGGACATGAGAAGGGGGGGGGGGGCAATATGGCAATATAGTGTTAATACATATAATGTTTAAATATGTTCTCTATTCTCACACACCTGTATAAAAAACTGACTTATAATTATGTTTACCAGGAAGTCCTCTACTGAAATTTTAATTTTCATGTCCCCTGGAGTATGGGTTTTGACTCTAGGGCAGGGCCAAAATGAATGTATAAGTGTTAATGCATATAATGTTAAAAATTATCTTCTTTACTCCCACACACCTGAAAGGAAAACTGAATTCATTATTTTGTATAGCAGATCTTTAAGTTTTTCGCCAAAAATATAGGTTTCACAGTTCTTTTTAAAGATTTCAGGCAGGGAGGTGGTTGTCATTACAAATTTATAATTTTTCTACTCCAGA
The DNA here is from genome assembly GCA_015776775.1 of Magallana hongkongensis. Taxonomy (NCBI): domain Eukaryota; kingdom Metazoa; phylum Mollusca; class Bivalvia; order Ostreida; family Ostreidae; genus Magallana; species Magallana hongkongensis. Next base: position 901,948 of record VIAA01000022.1, read on the forward strand.
ATGAAACCTAATTAATTAATTAAAATGCAAATGCATATATGAGACTCCTCGACAAGGTTGTGTATGGGTCATATGCTTCTCAGGTGACTGTTAAGGCCAACTGGCCTCTTGTTTAAGTTGAGGTTTGATATAAAAAAAACAGCAACTTTGATTTGTTTCCTCCGTATGTGTTAAATTGTATTCAAATCAACTTTAATGTTGGAAATTTGATTTTGTATTATTTCATATTCGGTATTTAATTGAAATTATGATCAACGATTAAAACCAATAGGCCTTTGCACCATATGCATTTTAAACACATACTAAGTTATAGAGCTACATTAGTCTATGAAATGTGATTTGCAACCATATATAATTTGAATTGAAAGTTGTATTCTGTGCAATGGATTACTGTACTCTTGTTAAAAATGATCACACGTTCTATCGTCCAAAATTCGAATTGGTCAGAGTACTAGTGCATTATTCGCAACATTTTCTTCCTTAGATTTGAGCACGCATATTCCAGGTAACAAACGTTACACATATCCAAGGACGCTAGCGAAAAAGGATTAAGTAAAACAACAATTGACACCCGTTATGAAAATACAACACAATCTAATTTCAAGAAAGCAGTTCGAATTCATTAGCATATATGATATGCAATTAAAACATATGTACATGTCTGTGAATTTATTCTTGACCTGTCGTGAAATTTTGGCCTATCTGTGAATCCATACATTACTACGGTAGCATCCTAATGGTAAACTATAAATAACGTGTCTTCCGGAGAAGGATGTTTTTTGGTCTCAATTTGTCTTGTAACTACATATATTTACATTTTCCAGTGTCTTTACCTGTGATAACACTACGTATCGATTTTGTACTATATAACCCATAATACAAATGACGCCAAATTGAGGCACCAACGGGGTTTGCTTATTTATATTTAAATATTTAATCATGCGATGGCTTAAAATTATATAAATATAAGTAATAAGGAATCATTCTTTGAATATTATGAGGTGATAATTTCGACTTCGGGCTTTATTGGATTTGATCACGCCCCGACCGAAATTATCACCTCATAATACTCAAAGAATGATTTCTTATAAATCGAGTATGAGGTTGTTAATATAGATGTAGATTGAGACGCTACTAACAATAGTTAGATATGCAAATGTATTGTTCTTGAATAACAAAGTATGAAGAAGTATGTCATCTATAACAAATAACCTACCTCTATGGTTCCTTTACCATAAACAAATAGTTGGACTTACCGAGACAGCTGCTCAATGCTAGTAATGGCAAATGACGAGTGCCCATTCTTGTAGTTTCAAGTTTTTAATTTATGGTCGAAGTTTTGTCTTTATATATACCACTAAGCCATTTCTTCCTTTTTAGATAAGCATTTGGCAGCATTTGAAACTTTCCCGTCGAAGCTATATACAGCTCCGAGACAGTGCAATATATCTCAAAGGATCAAGGACCTAGAGCATGCGTTCTAGTTTTAAGATTTATTTTCGTGTTCTAAACCAGTTTATACGAGCATATATACTTAAGCCATAAAATATGTCTCCAAAGATCAAGGATTTAGACCAGGAGTTTTAATTTTTGGATTCTTTTTCGCTCCTGTGACCTTTTCGAGTAAAAAATGATAGTTTGTGAATGAAATTATCTTGGATATTTTCCCTTTCGTCAATTTCAATTGCATTTCTTTCACAGGTACAGAATCGATCAGACACAACCTAACAGAAAGTTAAGCCAGAGTAAACCCTGGGTTTACTTTGGGTTTACTCTAGGTTTACTAGAGCAGACCCAGAGTAAACCAAAAGTTAAATTAAATCCAGAGAGTAAATCCCAATCAGAAATACATGTAGATCCCTCAGGCAGACGCTACATATGTATTTGGAATACACAAGGGGTGGAAATTACAGGCAATAATTAGATGATAGACGGGTCTGCTTCACATTTCAATGTTAAAAGAGGACCCCAATAGCAAAAAGTAATCTCAGAGTTAACCGCAAGTAAACCCCGAAAGTACATGTACATGTAAACCCGTGGTTTAGGTTAGGGTTTACCCTGGTGTTTGGCTTGGTCTGATCAGTACTGTACATGTAGGTTTATTTTCATTAAATATCTTCCAATTGTGCTGCTTAAATATCTTGTGACAGAATATAGCACACTGTGTTTTCCAGTTTCTGGTAATTTTTAAGTACATAAATATCCGACCGGGTTCAAAAACATGTTAATGTATTTTGTTGGGATCGGTGCGTCTTAGTCTTGATAGTCTTGTATTTGAAGATAATTTACATATATACATATACATGTACTAAATTGGACGGTATACTTATTTTTATTTTACATTCTGGATCCACACACATCTTGTTATAAATAGCTCAATTTAGTATCAAGATGTATATATTCTTCATTCCTCCCTTATTCTTGAAAGAATCAATATGAAAAAAGAAACAAATAATAATTGACTAATTTATTCAAATATTCATAAGAAAATAAAATGGGACGGGTAAATTTTCATTTTTTATTCTTCTAATGAGCAGTTATCTGGAACTTTTTCCTAATTATTGTACTGTTTTAGTGATCGCGCGACTACTGAGTTGGCGGTGGGAAGAGACCCGGATTAGAGCCACACAGCGCCTTGTTGTTACAATTTGTACATTGATTGGCCTGAATCTCCCCGCACTGACATCCGCCATTTTGACAACATGCGCAGTCGAAGAGATTAGTGTTGTACGGACATCGACATCCCGTGAAAGTTGCGGTGTAATGGTCTATCTCTGCAAAATCAAACAAATGAGAGTATTTTTTTTATTGGTGAAGGCCTTTAACTCTAAAAGAATGATGTTGATCATGAGGAATTGTTTTGTATAATGATACTTAGCCTTTTTCGACACAATTTTGTAAACTTGCACATGTCCAATCATTTCTAATTTTATACAGGAAGGTGGTAAATTATCACAGATACCTTGTTACACATTAACATATATGAAAATAAATAGATGAATAAATAAAACGTATTACGTAAATAAAATTCTCTGACATTTTTTCGCCCAAACTGATGCTTCAGCCACGTCTAATTTGTCAAAAACCAGAGCAAGTAAACAAATTTTAATAGATGGGATAAAGATGTTTATTGCAAATCTTACCTTGCACGGTCTTGCTGTACGTCCAATCAACAGTGGAGACAGAAGGATCGCACACCTGACCTTTGCTGTCCTGGTCGCCATTCCGGTAACACATGCCGTCAATGAAACAGCTATCGGGCTTTTAAAAGATAATCACATAAAACTCTCAATTCTAAGAAATCTGACTTCTGAATTAAAATCAACAAAATTTAAAGAGAAAATAAACTTTTCTTCAAAAGTTTCAATAAAATTTAGTTTTTAACCTTTTTAATTAATCAAAAGCAATTTCTTTTATTGACTGTTAAATTTTAAAGTGGTATTACACATGCTAATTATATTTCTAACAATTTAGATAAGTTGACTAACATTGTGAGTACAGACTCCGGCAGCCGTACACTTGGTACAGTATCCATCAGCCACAATGAACAACGCCTCCTGGCTGTAAAGTTGACCATCTGATGTTATAGAGATTTTAAAACCCTTGGCACTTAGACCTAAGAAAAAAAAGTGTTTTCAAAATCTAACACTTTTTAAAAGAAAAACTCAGTATTGGTTATCTTGGAAAATATATAATATGTGTCTTTTCTACTTATTTACCTTTCATTACATTGCTTTCGGGAATTGGGCATTGCACCTCTAAAAAGCTAAGAAATTCCCCTTTAGTTTTTACCGCTGGCCCTGTCTCTACTGGTTGGCCATTTGACAGCTAATTTTAATAATAGAAAAATTAAATTATATAAAATACTGGTTTAATGAACCGATTCTTTTGTGTACTTTAATTCGAGATGACAAAGATGAAAGAAACTGTAGAAATGTTCATTCATACATCAACTGGCGTGATTCTACAAGATAGAGTGTCCGATTCTACGATGTTGTCAACGATGACGTTAGCTTGTCTGCACGGCCTAGTTCTGATGTCACAGAGACCGTCTCTAAAAGGAAGATTCGATGCAGTTTAAAATAATGAAAGAATAAAAAAAAAACATTATATAGAAAATATTAGCTTGAAATTGCCAAAAATGGATATGAAATACCGTATGCTACATGTATATGGTTCGAGAAATTACACTAACATCAAAACGTTTATCATCAACTGGTAAGAGCAGTGATCAAGAAGTGAACTGTTTCACGGTTTAAGGACTAGCTACTCAGACATTTGCTTACCCTCTTAAACGATATATCTTAGGTGCAACTCCAATTTGAACAGAACAATCTCCAGAGGTGTATCCATGGTGACAATGACATACGCCGCTGACGCAATTTCCGGTTAGAGAGCACTGGTTTGGACAACCGGATATCGAGGGGCTCACCATAGGTACACCGTTGACATAATGAATGTTCTTAGGATCCTGAGCCAACTCATTATAACATATACTGTCGTATGCATTCATAGCAGACAGTTTGAACGCGTCGACTGAATCTGAGTACTAAAATAAAAGAAACACAGAAAGACTATGTTAACCTGTCAGTGTTGTTCAAAATAATACATTTACTTTGAAACGCTAAAAAGATGATTTAACCTGTAGCCAATCGCAAAATGAAAGATGCAACAATATTCATCCTGTTTTTTACCTTGATATCTTCGACACACCCATCAATGATCTCAGTCAGTATGTTGGAATGTTGACATTTGCTGTAAAGAGATGCCGACATGAACGTATGTCTGCAGTAGTCCCTTGCCCGACTTTCTGTAATTCCACTTGGAGTTGGGAAGGTAGCACCCACGTTTCTTTTCAGCCTTCCTGTTTATATACATATATTATTATTATACATGCATACTCATTTTATTAACCAATCCAAAGAAAAATCAAAAACAAGAAGAAAGGACAAAAGGAGAAGCTCGCAAAGAAGTCAATTTCTAATCTATATATCTTTCTTATTCTGGTGATGGATATATCCGTAGCATACTTGCGATCATCTTTGGGTCGAAGGAGAGATGTCGATCAGGGTAATGGTCGGTGTAGGATCGAGCAGACCTTTTGTGTGGCTTATTCTTGTCACTTATAGGAGTGCCGTCTGATGGCTGGTAATACAAATAATCAATAAGCTAACAATTTCTTTCTTTGAATTTTTGGTTTAACAGAGTCATTAAAAAAAATAAACTAATCACGTCTCTTTGTTAAAACATTTCAGGTTATGAGGTAAAACCACTTGTTAGTCTACACATGCAAGAACAGAAAAACAGCACATTTACTTACTTTGCTCGGATTAAGGGCGCCGTTTCCAGCTTTTGTGCACTCAACTGGACCCTGATTACACGAACAATATTCGAATTTTGGCGCCAAATGTTGTTCATACTTCGGCAGTTGGTAAAACATACTAGTGCCCGATGGAAGTCTGTGTCAAAAATAGTTTAACAACCCAGTGATTAGATTATCTGATAAACCAAAGCTGTAAAAACAAAGTAAAAATGACAAATTGCAAGAAACCTTTATTTCTTTGAATTGATTGTGAGAAAAAAACATACTGCCAACTCTTGGTGAATTCGGTCACGGTGGTCGGAGTGTAAAGGTGGCCATCCCCGCCCCTGAGAGCATCCACCTCTGCCCCATTCCAGTTTCCACACAGTCCCTTCCGCTGCGTTATGGTCATCGGGTGGGGCTTGAACATCCACATTCATGTATGGGAGGTGCTCTTTTCCATGGCGTCCCTTTGATATTCCGGTCTTTACTTGAATTCGAGTTCCAGATGGAAAGTTAATCTGAAGATATTTCCCATCAAGACTAAGTACTAAGTTTAGATACTGTGGAATCATTTAAATTTGTGGGGGTCAATTTTCGTGAATTGTGGGATTTTTGCTTATTCGTGGGGATGTCATTTCGTGGATTTGTATGTTTTTAGTATTAGTAAGATAACCAACTCTTTCAAAATTTGTTTTCGTTGAGGATGTAAATTCGTGGGGAAGGACTACCCACGAATACCACGAAAATTGAGCTATCACGAATTTTAATGATTCCACAGATATAAAAAAAAAGTACAATATATATATATATATATATATATATATATATATATATATATATATATATATATATATATCTTGTCTTTTGTTTAACTTTTCTGTTTTGAAGGGAAGATTGGGATTCGTGTATTTTTCGAGCGATTTTGATTCCTGGCATTGAGAAAAGAGATTTTCTGCAGAGAATAGCCCTACCTGAAATTTTCATGACTGTAATCAAATATTCGAATAGGACAATTAAGAACATAAATTTCTTGTATCATTTCTGCAAATTATCAAAATTGTTACACACACTAAATATTTTCCCAGTTTTGTTATCCCGGCTAACAGTTGTTCCTTCCAGAGGATGCCCGGTTGGAAACGAAACAGATGGAGCCTCTACAACGCCAGCTCTTTTCTCGCACTGGTCAACCTCCACTACGTCATTTCCTTCCCGTGCAATGACTGCACAGATACACGGGTGAAGGCTTCCACATGGCCACGTACGTACTTGAACCTTTTAAAATATATTCACATAAACATCAAGTATTTGCTTTTAAAATAAGCAAAAGGACATGAGAAATTTCAAATTTAATATAATACTAGTATACTGAAGATACCTCAAATGGTCTCTTTTGGTTTTGAGACTTGTAAAGAGTAAAGTCTCCTATTTCGTAGACGTTGTAATTTCTGTAAAAAATGTAATAATATCAAGTTAATATCATCTTGACAAATATACATCATATGATAATGAGATATCATTGAAGGCTGCACGAAATTGAACGTTATTATAGTTATTTCAAACAAACCATTTTGTCTCTAAAATATATACTGATGGGATAATACATATCCCATAATACATGTAAAACGTCTTTTGTCGTGGCAAAGTATGGATCACACTTACCCAACCTGTTAAATATATTATCTGGAGACTTTAGGGTTTCGAAAAGGTGAAATAATATACTTTGCAATTTTTGGGATTCCTTGTTGCAAGGAGGTCTAAGTTACGTTTGAAGAACCTCTTAAATTCTGAATTTACACCAGACTCCTTGCTGTTTATGAACTCCAAATTATCATTGAAACATGTCGTCTGCTAAAATGATTTCTTCCCTGATGTAATTACTTCGAATAAATATTCCCAAATCATTAGTTAGTTTCTCAAGCTATTGATGCAGAACATAGTTTCACATGTAAATAACGTTACAATGTCATATATATAGGGACGTTCTCATATATGGTACAAACAAAACCGACCCATACAATGGTATACATGTATTGTTAAGATATGTTACATGTGCATACATATTTATAAATTATTTTACTAAAGGATTAAATGATTAAAATGCTAAATACTGTGGTTTCATTAATATTCAAGGGTATTAATTTTCGTGTATAAAGTGAAAATCGCAGTTTCAAGGATACGTAAATTCATGGCCAATGACCCTTTTAATACAAAATATTAATAGAAATTGCGTTTCAATGAACATTTAATTTCATGGATCAACTTAACAACGAAATCCACGAAAATTGGACCATTGGAAATTTAACCATACTAACCAATCCAGCAATCTTGGATCACCAAGTTTCTTTGTTTTTTTTTTTTTTTTGGGCAAGTTGTAAAGTTTAATTTACCTCTCTCTCTTAATATGGCATTTTTCTTGTATCACATTTATTCTCTGCAGTACATCACAATATTCCCTCAAATAGATCAGAACTAATTGATGACAAATTTTACAACTTTGCTTGTTTTGAAAAATCCTGTTATGCAAATACCCTAATTCAGTATTTTATCGCATTTCAATTACTTTTTTAAAAAAGCGTTATAACGCCTTTTCTCCCGTGTTATTACGCGTTTTAAGCGTTATTACGCCTTTTTTATTGTTCAGTAACATAACTGGTATTGCTATGCTTTTGTTGATATGTATGATCTTTTGTGTATTCAATTTTGGTTTCAAACTTCAAAAAGAATCTTCTTATTTTATTCTATATCCTCACGTTATAAAGTGCAATTATAGTTGGGGCCATATGAACCGTAAATATTAGCCTGAGTAGCTCAGAGGGAGAGCTCGTAGTATATTGCAAATGCTAATTGATTCTTTCCTACTACAGTAGTATGGTGGTACTTCAGAGTACAATACGTACTTTTTTAAATCGAAGCCTCTGAAGTGAGGGTCTCCCCATGGATTACAACTGCCATGTTCTTTATCCGTTGTTCCAATCTAAGATATGAAAATATAAAATTTCGTTGAAGCTTTCCGTTACATACTAGTAGTGTATTGTTCTCCTTGGTCCATTTAACTAACTTTAGCCATTATAAACAATGCGGCAAATCATTTAAATAAGAATTACAAGTACCAAAAAATGAGAACTACAAATGGAGGTGAAGCCTGCTATTAAACCTACGGGCTCTAAAGGTTATCAATAACAAATCTCGATAGACTAAGCCATAATAAAAATTCAATGTATTTTTCAAGGAAAATATGCTTCTTCTAACTTTAGAGAAACAAGAAAGGGATGGAAAACACAGAAACGAACCACTGGAAAATTCCATACGATTCTCTCCTCTCTCATTCTCTCTCTCTCTCTTTCTCTCTCTCTCTCACACACACACAGTTGATATTTATCATATTAATGTGCATATAATAGTATCTACGCACTGTTATTGGTGTCATTGTGTAATTCTCCCACATGGCGTGTGGAAAACCGGGCAAAGGTTGAAATCCTAGTTGATGTACTTGGTTGTTGTCTTTGACGAAATCCCTTGTTGCTTTGATCTTCAGATAGGTTGAATACATACCGGTAACGTTGTCCAATTTCAGGTCAAGGTGACATCCCGACATAACGGCATCTTTATAAAAAAAAAAGACGCGTCAACGAAGATCACTAAAATAGTTACGCTTACTGTATGGGGTAACTTTAATGTATTTGTTCATTTGTAATTAAAAAAACCCCCAAATTTCGCTGAAACCATTCTACTGAGTGAGTAACTGTTGCTGTTTTCATACGAGTGAATTTGAAGATATAATTTCCATAAAAAAAATCACTTTATCATTTTATTTAGAAATTGTTTGAAGACAACATGATTTTTCATACCCCTCTTCATTTTCTTCTGAATTTACTTTGCAGTCCATGAAGAAAATTTAGCGGCGTGAAATTTTGACTTCAGTATAATTTTAAAGAATTGTATGTTCTAGATCTTTTGCATTAAAGAATTATGCACTATCTATTTTTCTACTTTTTTTAGAATCTGGGAGTTTGCCAAAAAAGAATAGTGATTTTATTACTAGTATTCCATTATCAACTGTTACAGTATCTTGATCAACATAGGTATAACTTTAAAAAGACAAATATACAATTTAAGTAAGAGAGAAAAAAAGATATTTATAATCTTTTATGAAAAAATTGACATTATATGGTCTTACCCGTCGGATGTTGAAGCCCTTTTAGGACCACAGTCAGTTTACAGCTGTCTTGAAAAATACTAGTACAAGGAATGGGTATGGTGGACTCGACTTTCACCGTCTTCTCCGGGCCTCCTTCATCAACATTTATTCTGTCTTGTGATACCTGGAATCAGACGCTCGTGCCAATAATTTTCGTAGTAACGCAACGATATATACAACATTGATACAACAGTAATACAACAGTTTCATATCACGGCAACGATACAACAAAAACTACAACAGCGATACCTGGAACCAGACGCTTGTGCCAATAATTTTTGTAGTAATGCAACACTGATAAAATAGTAATACAACAGTTTCATATTAAGGAAACGATACAACAAAAACAACAAAGACAACAACAGTTGTACAAAATCATTATACCTTAATTCCACACCAGTAACCATTACTGCTTAGAGTGTCACTGCTAATGCCTGGACCTTTTGATGGATGGTATGAGGATACATTGCACTTAAGCTGGTGTAGAAAAAAGTAATTACACGTGTAATTAACTGAAGATTTTACAGAGATTATAATATATTTATATAGATATAGGAATAAAGAGTATTAAATTTTATCGTCAAAATTAAATTTTACCTCTTTCCCAAGGTTATATTTAAGCTTCATGGCGTCTAAATACGCAATTCTGGAGTCCCCTACCAAGACCGTTTTTACAGGGGTCTTTGTTGTTGGATCGAGAAGTTCATGGCCATCCACTGTCCACGTGACAGTGAATGCAACATCGGGTTGGCCAATAGGGTAGTCGATTCTACACGGAAATCGAACTTCCTTGGTTGGAGTAACCTCTGGCTTTTGCAAAACCGGCATACTTGTCAACTTTGGGTAGAGGTCTAATAATGAAGAATTCCATTTTAAAAAGTCCTTACTGTTTGATCGATTTATGAATTAGTTATAAAGTATTGGTAACAAAAGTAAAAAAAATCATACCAGGACAATTTCCACCTACAGCTATTTGACCTCCTACGTTGCAAACTTTTTTGTTTACCTGTAAAACAAAGAAACCATTAAAGAATAAGGAATCATTCTTTGAGTGTTATGAGGTGATCAAATTCGGTCGATGGTGATAAAATCAAGCCCGATGGTGTTATGATGGATTTGATCGTGCCTGACCGTATTTGATCATTAAATGATATTCAAAGGATGACTTCCTTTCAGTTATATCATATGATTTTTACCAGAATGTTCAATTAAAAATGTAATTATTGACATTTTAACGTTATTTTCATTTAGTTTGACGATGCAAACCTCAATTACGACACACACACACAGTATATACTGTGGTTTTATTAATTTTCAAGGGTATCAGTTTTCATGGATAAAGTGAAAATCACAGCTTTAAGGATATTACGGTAAATTCGTGACCAATGACCCTATCAATACAAAATGTCAAAAGATATTGCACTTCAATGAACATTAAATTTGGTTGATCAGCTTAACAACGAAATCCACAAAAGTTAGTATTCAATGAATATTGATGAAACCACAGTACATGTACGTCGTTTTCGTCATTAATGAAAAATATTCGACAATACGTTATAAATATTTGATTCGTAGTGAGATCACAAAGACACTGGAAAATGTAAATATGATACATTAAACAGAGTCAAGTTCGAGAGAATACTGATTTATAAAAGATACTTATTTACAGAAATATACCTACCTGCGCAGTAGGCCATGGCACACCCCGGAACAGTTTGAAGGTAATAGACGTAAAAAGTGCCACAGTTCTTCACCTGAATGTCTAGTGAAAAGTCGCAGCAAGTTTGGCTTGCGCTGCCATGGATATTGGAACAGGCCTTTCTCCGAACAATACCATCGGCCTTGGAGGGGTTTGCGCCTTGCATCCACAGTGGGTAGTGGGTCCCACAGTGAAACTGGGTCACGCATGACGTCGGCATCTCGTCATTATTGTCGAACACGTACCATCCGGATGGTAATCCGTTGTCACATTGGAGTTTATCCGTTGGTTCCGGTTGGAACTGGATGCTCCTGTGGGGCTCACTGATCAATTTGTGGTAGGCGGGTAGACAAGGGTCCTGGGCTATCACTGAAAGATTTTTTTTTATAACGTTAGTTTGAAATTGAAGAAGATTGAGTATCCGATGAATTGCAACACATTTTTTTCGATTTTTTAATGATACAAACATATTGATGTGCCAATAATTATTGCTCTTCATACATTGCAAATTTTCAAAGATACAAAATATGCTTAACAGTGCAATGAAACAATTGTATCATCATTGCATACATAATGAACGCTTACTAAGAGAAAAACAAATTATATATTAGAACACATTTTTGAGAGAGAGAGAGAGAGAGAGAGAGAGAGAGAGAGAGAGCACTCTAGTACGAGTTTTGTTTTGAACATATTTTATTGATTACTCAAAAGGATTACAAACAATTTCTAACAACTTACTAGTTCTTTTTCTTGAATATAACAATAAATGTCATGCATGTAAATTTAGAACAAAAGAAAATATATCATAATGTTGATATAAACATTGACAAATCATTTGGATCTCAAAGATTCGTCATTAAACATTTGCACAGAAGCAAAAATGCTTTAAAATTTGTTAATATGTAAAGGTAGGTTGTCATTGCAATATAAAAGTAACTTACAATCAATATTGACTAAATCTAGCATAAATAGTGCGAGTAATTCACAGGGGTCCAAGTTATCCAATCTGTATTCAATCTATCCCTCTCACTTCTTTCCTTTGTACAGAATTGCGATACTTTATACAAACACAACACACATATGTTAAATGTAATTGATTTACGTTATCTTTTAATATCCATAATATTCGTTCGCTTAAAAGTTAAATTTCTGTATGCCAAGAAATTTCTGAATTTCTTCTCTTTTGCAAAATTACAGATCAAGGTATTGATACTGTAAATTCCTTATATTACGCGAGTACTTAATTCCGCGACCCCACTGGTTTGTATCAAATCGCGAACGTGGAACTTTGCTATTTATTTCTTATAGTTCTCAAATCTCAGAAAATAATGGCGAGATTTTAAAATCCGCGAAGGGTGCTTCTCGCGATTTTACGCGAAAATAAACTCCTCGCGTTTAATTAGGAATATACAGTATCAGTATTGGTATTGGTTATATAAAGAATAGAATCGCATGATCAACTTAGTCGGATTTTTGCAATGGATATATAATATTTATTCAATCTGGGTATAATTTGTAACAAGATACTGTAGTCAGACGTTTGGCATGAAATGTGTTATTTTCACAAAATTAAATCTAAAATTGAAGGAAGTAAATTGGGTACAGCATTTTCAAAACTTTGATCGTGAAAAAATACGCAAGATTCATGTATCTTGTATGCTAGCATTTCAAGGTTATTTTCGCCCTGTGCATTTTTCGCCCTTTTACATTTGCAAATGATTTCACTCAGTCTTGGATTTACCCAGACCTAGTCAGAAATATTTATTATGTCTTATTAACGTCGTATTTTAAAGATATTTTTTCAATTTTTTAACTTGCCCGATGGCGAAAAAGGCGAAAATAAATGGATGGGGCGATAATTGTTTACTACAATTTTAAAAAGTTCCGTCAATTAACGTTGATCCACAGTCCTATTGGTTACAAGTATCATACATACCCAGGGTTACCCCTACGGCTAAAAGTAGGATTTCCATCAATGATAAAATCCCACTACCTTCAAGGAACACAAAATCAAAACTAACACAGGTTCTTTTCAAACTAAACTATTTAAATAGACGCACCGATTAGAGCTTGTTACGCTGAACTTTGTTCGCTGTACAAGACATTAAAGTTTTAATAAAACGGACCAGCAACGAAATTTTGGAGAGGAATTTGGTAAATTAGATATAGGCAAGGGCTTACGACGTCGACTCACAAATCGGAGTTCGTGATTGCTTCAATGCCCTAATGGTAGGCACTAGCCTTTACAGTAGCTATTGCCTCGTAAGCTTGGTCAAGGGATGCATGCGATGACCAACTGCAGGATCATAAAAATGCAAAATAATTTAGTCGATTTAAACAGTTTGAAACTTTCCGATGATGTACAAAAATGCGATGTTGTTTTTTTCATTATTAGCGATCGGTCATTTGAATAATTAAAGTACTCGAATGTATCAAGTGAAACCTACCAATTCTATTGGTAAAGCAGATAGATTTTTCATTTTGCATTTGCATAATAATTAGCAAAGAAATAAAGAACAAAAACTCTAAAGACGCACCAATATAGAATTTATTTGTACATTTATGGCAACGAATCATTTTAAATCATAAAAAAAAAATTATTTGCTTCATCGATTAATTTTACAGCAGATTTCCATTTAAACTTGGACGTTTATGTAATTGGTAAGCATGTTTCTTTGCGACCACTCAAAATATTTGCTATATATCACAAGTTAAGATGATGTACTAATGGATAATAGACCGATGTAAATTACAAGGTTGGTGTATTGTTAGTTGCTCAGCTCAAACCAAACTGTGTTGCTGCGCAAATCTATTGCAATATTGTTGATCTTATGTTTTTTTTTTCTTTTCGTTTACGCGTTTGTTCTCAATACAAACAAAATATCTTTGCATTTAATATTATTTCTTGAGCGTTTATTTGAAAATATTCACAATGTGGGATTTCGACATGTATATAAGAGTTCAAGGACACAACAACCTTGCCAATATAAAAAAATTAAACGATCAAAAATTATTATTTTGGTTTTTTATTCTATATAAAAGATGACTTGTACTGAAGCAACGTTAAAATGAATGCGTTGTAAATTTGGTAAGTGTAGAATTTCGAACGGTTAATTTTACTCTCCGTGCAAGGGCACTATAGATTTTTATTATACTTTCATGTTATTTAGTCAATTCTGATTGGTTAAGGCGCAGTTGATAATCCGTTCTATTACCCTCGGCGTTAGCAACACATTTGGCAACGGGTAACGCAACGAATTGTTACATGCGCGTAAATCATGCGCGTATGGTTCGCCATAGAATTCACGTCATTCCTATATAAAAGCAGTCTTAAAGTTTTCTTTAAAATTAAGACATTCAGTATAATAAAATAAATAGTGCCTGTTTGGGAGGATAACAGTTGAAATTGACACCCCTCGAAAACCATTGTCAACCTCCGCTTCGCGTCGGTTGACAATGGTTTCCTCGGGGTGTCAATTTCAACTGTTACCCTCCCAAACAGGCACTATTTACATAGTGTACACCTTTTTGAACTTGATTTTGACGTCGTTAGAACTACAAATTTAAACTGATCTATTTGCAGGAATAAAACCTCACGTTTCTTTAACGGTCACAGATGCACCCTTTTCAGGATATTTATTTTAGAGAAATGAGTTCATATGGGAATTAAGATTGTTGTCACTTTTAATTAATTTGTGAATATCAAATTATCTCCACCGATTTAGCCTACCTAAAATGCGTTATTTAAAGCCCTTGTATGTATATCTAACTGTCTTTACTGGGGTGATCATCCGAGGTTTATTGGGGTCAAGTATACATGTGGATGACCATGCAAATTTCTGATGAAAAACACACGTTATATAGTGACATCACTAAACCTATGACCCGCTTTATAAGTATTCACAGTACAATTAAAAATTGTAACAATCCAACAAACTATTGAATGTTTTTTTCCGAAGAAAATAGGAAGAACTTGTTGAATTTGAGATGCTAATATTTATAGGAAATTTTCTAGAAAAGACAAACCTCATGACTTAAACTAATCCAAATTAGTAATCAGTTGGGAAAAAGAAAAAAAAACAACTGGATAAAAAAAAATATTTTCAAAAATTCATCTTGTATAAATACTTTTTTTGCAATGAAAGGGTTGTAGGCTTTAGAGTTACAAACAATTACATTGATTGCAGTATCCTGTATCAATTGTATATATATTTTTTTGTTTCCATTAACTATCATATAATTGTTATATGCATAACGCATGTAAGTAAATAAAATAGAATGATACATATACATTAAGAAAATTGTATCATTCGATATCAGGTGAAGGTCAAATATAATGTTGAGGTCGCTCAAATGCAAGAAAATCCCCCCAAAATCCTTTAAAACTGATAACATTGCGCCCGAGCGAACAACCCGACTCAACATTCTAACGTTACTGGACAGTCTATGTATACGGTAAGATTTTGTGCGTGTTAAATTCATTGATAACATCGTTTATTACAAAATGAATTAGTTTTCGTGTTCGTGTATCGGAATTTAGGTCTGTCCGCAAAAACCCCCTATTGATATACAGTACCGTCAACGCGGATCCCGTATTTGACCGCGCTCCCCCCGCGGTTATTTAATCCTTTCCGCGTTACACCACCGCGGTTAATTCATCGCGGTCCTCGCTGCAGCCATGTTTAAACCGCGGCGGTGTGACCTACCGTTGAACAAGGTGATCGGAGATTATTTGACAAGAAGACGGCCACCTAACACTGAGAGTCATTCTATACTGGCCATGTCTGATGTATTGTTTTCATTTCACATATTAAAATGATTACGCATTTTTAATGCACGTTTTCAAAACTCCTTATCAAGTATTTTAGAGATATTTTAATTAAAGAATTATCTGCACCCGTAATAATTTTCATGTAACTGTTGATATACCTATTATTTCAAAAATATTTAATCTTTTTTATAATGTAATCTACATGACGGAGAGGGTTAGAATTATAAAATATTATTTTTCGATTGTTTAATGATTTTAAACATTTCCGACAACAAAAATGTTTTAATCCATATCAGTTTGTAGCTCGTATTACGGCACTCTCTCGATGCTCAAGACATTTAATTCAATTAATCTAGTCCGTGACATGCATATGCTACACAGAGAACGTTTACCTACGGTCAACGGCATGATATGAAAATTTTACTCAACCCTTAAATACTAAATTATATTGACATACTTTTATGCGAGTTCAATATAAAGCTACAACACAAATGTACATGTAGTATCAGCTGCGAATACCGTTTTTCGAAACCGCCTCTCCACCTCTTCAACGTTTTAATGACTGTGAAAGTACATGTAAATTGTACTTGACTTTAGCCCCAATTGTTTAACACAAAGGTGTGAAACCATCGCATTGACGGGAAATCCCTCTACGCTTGAATGCACAGAATACACTGGTATATGTATATCAGACAGGTGGATAATCCGTGTAACGAGTGACCATTAGGAATTTCATTTGTTTTTCAAACATTTTTACTAACAGTAATATCTATAAATAGTTATTAATTTTACTGTTATCTGTTTAACTGTTAAACGTGTTTAAGATGCACCCTCTCCGCAAAAAACCTAAAACCTTCAATATAGACTGAGAGAGAGAGAGAGAGAGAGAGAGAGAGAGAGAGAGAGAGAGAGAGAGAGAGAGAGAGAGAGAGAGAGAGAGAGAGAGAGCGAGCGAGCGAGCGAGAGAGAGAGAGACTGTCGATACTCAAGACAATTAACCTAGTCCATGACAAGCACACGCTACGCGGTGTATACGTATACCATACGATCAACGGCAAAATATGAAAATTTTACTTTACCCTTAAAATATAAAAAGATATTGATATCATTTTATGTGTGTTTAATATGAAGCTACTACACATATGTCGTATCAGTAGCAAATTATAACGTTTTTTGTACCCCCAACCCCCTTTCCAACGTTTTAATTAATGACTGTCAAAGTTAACTGTATTTGTCCCAATTGTTTTACGCAAAGGTGTGAAACCATCGCACTGACAGGAAATCACTCTTCGCTTGAACGCACAGAATTCACGGGTATAAGACAGGTGGATATTCCTTGCAACAAGTGACAACCAGGAATTCTACCCGTATATCAAACAATTTATCTAACAGTAACAATATATAATTGTTTCATTTTACTGCCTTCTTAAACTGTAAAAGTGCTTAACATGTCTCTTCCCCTAAAAAGAGAGAGAGAGAGAGAGAGAGAGAGAGAGAGAGAGAGAGAGAGAGAGAGAGAGAGAGAGAGAGGGAGAGAGAGAGAGAGAATTAGTTTTCTTTTTAAATAACGTTGTATACGAACTAAACTTCACAAACACAGTGTCAAGCATTAAATTAAACATCATAAACAGTGTTAAATACTTTATTGTTAGACAAACTTCTTTTTTTCCTATACCTGAAAACTAATAGAACGAAACTGTTTATCAAGGAAGGAGCACGTGGTGCAGCTCGCGGGCCGATTTGATTGACAGGGGAAGGTGGACTCAGACTGAAACTGCATATTGGATTCAATCACAATGTATACGGTCCCGATTCTTTTATGAATACTAAACTTAGGAAATTTTTATATTAGTATATTTCAATTGAATGCATTTGGGGGGGGGGGGGGGCTAAAGAGCATAACTCTCTCTCACACACACACACACACATAAAGATCGTAGATAAAATCAAGATCGGCGACACTCAATCAAGAAGCCTCGTCTGTAAGATAGTTGCACGGTTAGACGAAGCCGTACGCAATTTGGAGATTTTCTTTTGTCTTGAATAGGTGTGAAAACCCCTAGAGCATGTCGTTTTCTACCCTAGATTTGTTAATCACTATACACAGGAAATGATCGCGACTTATAATTAATATACACAATGAAGGAAATGTGTACAAAAATAGTTGGCATTGGAATTTTTTAAAAGTAACTCGAGATGTATGCGTTTAATAAGATGTACAACTTCCCATGTTGTTTTGTGATGTAACAACCTCATTGGATTGTACAGATAATAGCTTTAAATGATTAGAAATTAAATATTACCCCAGTATTACCAAATAAACAGCAAGTATTAAAAAAAATATTTACCTTCAAAATATGTGATTTTCTTTAAAAGGATCATGATTAACTTTATGGATTTGTTAACTTACATTTATGTTTAATGCATGTTATATTTTTTTTTAATCGAGGGAGATAACTCGTGTTCCTTTTCGATACTTTTTTAACACCTGTAATCGATCGTTCAAACCGCGGGGGTGTTGTCATTATGGGTGATTGAACCGCGGGGGCACGCGGTTTTTACCTGAGGCAGATGTTTAAACCGCGTTGCAATTTGGACCGCGGGGGTGCGCGGAAAATACGGGATCCGCGTTGACGGTACTGTATTAAATAGTACAGGGCTGTATAAACATTAAGTGCAAGTGTCAGGTTTAGATGATTAGATGTTGACATTTGTTCATATATAAACAGGTAAGATCTGCATGATCTCAATGCGAAAAAGTTATATAAAAAAAATAAAACACAAGACGAAAAAAAAAAAAAAAAAAAAAAAAAAAATATATATATATATATATATATATATATATATATATATATATATATATATATATATATATATATATATATATATATATATATACACACACACACACACACACACACACACACACACCCTAACCGTTTAAATAAAAACCAACAAACTATCATATATTTAATGCATGCAGGCATTGTTTATTTCATAAAATCTGTTTTTAGTTTTGTTTTAGAGCCATTTTAAGAAGAGATTGGACTTTGGGTAGTTGTGTCATGTTGTAAATTTTGAATTTACCGGGTGGCAGTAAATACAAAATTTACAACATGACAACTGATGTTGTTAATTCTGTATTTACTGCCACCCGGTAAATTCAAAACTTACAACATGACAGTTGAGTCAAACGGCAATGTGACGAAGGCTTGTATATTTCATTGTAGACCACTCAGCCATGGCTCTTTGAAATCAACAGGATTTGTCTGGTTTTTGAGCGAAGACTATGCAATCGCTGTATTAACATGTTTTGACGCAAGAACTAGATCGTAACATCCTACTGAAAGTCCAAGGTCTTGTTAAAATGTTTCTTATACAATGTATAACAATATATATATAAGATGATATATAAATCTAATAGTTTGCAGTCATTTAATGGTAATCTCATTTAATGCAACAAAAACCCGCAAGAGGATAACAAAATAAAAAAATATAGCGGATGGGGGGTTGGGTTTGGGTATCAATGTTATTGGAAAGGCTAATTATTTACATGTAGTAGGTATATATGTGCATGTAACAAAAGGGGTGAGGGTGAGATGGGGTGGGGGGGGGGGGGGCTACGTAGTTCGCATGTATACAGAATTTCTACAAAAAAAGTTAAGACCAGAACAGTCTAAACTTTTTCTGAGGAAGTTTTGATATGTATTGAAATAAAGGTCACCGCTCCTCACTCCAACCCCTATTTCACTCATGTGGTCTAGAAAATTCAAGTTTTTAATGAGGGATTTTGTTTTTGTCAAGCAAGTTTTAATGGTAACCCCCCCCCCCCCTACACACACACTTTAAAAAAAATAAATCCGATATTTGGGACGTGCCTGTGAATTAAAAAAAATCTTATTGTGGAAATGTTAGTATAAAGTAAGTATAATTTTGCAGATATGTCCTGTAACGTATTATTATTAGCAAATTTATACATAATTCACAGGAAGTAAAGGGTATTGACTATGGAGTGAGAGAGAGAGAGAGAGAGAGAGAGAGAGAGAGAGAGAGAGAGAGAGAGAGAGAGTACTACATGTATATGTAAGTACTGTACGCTTGTTAAGATTGATTATGTTATCAGAAAAAATAATGATTAAATTAATTTTAAAAAATAAACGATTTCAATATCAAACTTATAATCAATGCATTTGCACGGAATTTTAGCTTCGGGAATCCGGAGTACAACTTTCATGGCTATTTTAAGAAAAGCACGTGTTAGATAGCCGCTCTGCATCTGCGCAGTAATGATAAACAAACATGGCCGCCTACAAGGCCAGGTTTGTTGACATTTTTACGCCCCATTTTTATTTTATTATTTCGTGTTTTCTTGATTGTGTGATGCTAACTTAGTTATTAATTCAATGTTACAGATTAAAAGCCTTTGAAGATACGCTGAATAATGAAAGAATAGACCTAAAAACTTTGAGGAAGTTATGTTTCAACGGTAAGACTAAGATGTGTCATGCATAGACTATTTTTTAATTGGTTTTAAATCTTTTCATTACGTCGTTAAGAAATGTTGACAACAAATTTTACATTGACAGAAAATTGCATGTATAATTAGTATGAATATACGTCGTATGTTCAAACAAGGGAACACGTTTCACAGTTTCTGGAGCATGAAACATCAACGTACATGTACACTGATCAATGCATGTAGAGGTCCATTAAACTGTTAAATTCATGCAAGCAAGATGTAGCTTGGGCTTAAAATGATGATTTAACAAAGGCACATAGCTGCATACATACATCACAGGGAAGAATACATGGATGTTGAAAAACTAAGCATGAATACCAGATGAAATGAACTGAAGAATAAATGAAGCAATGCAGTAGGTTTGACTGATGAGGGATCAAGCCCGGGCCCTTTTCTTTGCATGAGCAAATACTTTCTCCTCTATGTCCCCTATCATAGTGTAGATGAAGAACCTTTAAGGTTTGAACTGTTTTGAAATGAACCAATGGTGCCAATTAAAGCATAGTTTTGTTAAAATCGCATGAACATCAGACTAAATACATTTTATACCTTTTGTTTAAAAGCTAGGTTACCTTTATTTGGTCAATGCAACCATGGGACCATTAGTATATACGTCCCTGATGCAACTGATAGTTGCAAGATAATGTGACATTATAGAGCAAATTATATAGTTCATCAAAATATTTAAGTTCGCAGTTATACTAAAAACTGAAATATTATGGAAGTGCATGTAACTTACCAGTTTGATTTCAAGAGAACATTCAATCCATGCACATATCTAAAACTTGTACTTCATGTTTTTTTTTTCTAGGTTGTCCATTTGAACATGGATACAGATCTACATGTTGGAAAGTAAGTAAAATTATCAGCATTAGCTGTGCAAGCACATACCGTACAATTTATATTAATCACACCCTATGTTCTCATATTCACACAGTAACATTTTACAAAAGTGCTCTATGCACTAATCACAGGCCAGGGATGTTGTAACCATTGGAATTTGTATTCTACCCATCAATATAAACAAGAGGCACAATTTTCAGTATGATAAACCAGTAAAACCCTGAATGTGAAGTTTAGGCATTGCTCTCCTATTCATTTAGTTTCTGTATACTGTTGCTGAGTTTAGCAGTCATGCAGTCTGATTTTTAGAATCAAAGGTTACCTCCTCTCCATCATTTAAGAATCAAGTACTTATAGCTACATGTAGTATGTGCTGTATCGACTTACTCCAATGAGTCCCATGGAGGATGCAGGGCAGCTAAAGTGACTTTTCCTCTCCCTCTGTCTCTCTGTCTTTCACAACAGTCTAAGTGTCTCTCAAGGTTTTGCCAATTTCCTTCAGGTTGAATATTAGTACTCTACGCCAGGTATTCTTTGGCCTTCCACGCTTTTTGTTGTCTTTGTGGGTTCCACTCCAAGGCTTGCTTTGTGATGTTTGTGTTCTATAGTAAATGCATTCTGACTTGACTAACATGATTATTTTGTTGAACACATCTTTTATCATTTTTTTCTTTTAAAGCAATTAAGTTATTCTCTCTTATCTTTTCAGATTTTGTTGAACTACCTGCCATTAGATGTGTCACAATGGAAAGAAATTTTAGAAAAGCAAAGGTATTTACTTTTAAATTAAAAGAATATGTCATATGAAGAACAAATGCATGCATTTTACTTTTCTATAGGTTATATTTTTGCAGCTTGTCCATATGCATATTTCTTTGCAATTTAGAATTTCAGCACTGCAGGAATATAATGTAATTAATAATTCTTTAAATTTGGGGGATACACGGTACTGTAAAAGTGGTTATTTTCACTGGTGGTGTATACCATTTTCCAGCGTCAAACAATACGCATGAGTATTAAATACATGGATGCATAATTTACCACCCTAAAGTTTTAATATTTTTTACATTACCCGTGGGTGTGTTTTATGCAATGTTAAGTAGGCTGGGTGTCAACAAATGAACCATCAGATCTGTCTTAAACTTTAACATATGTTTTTTTTTTAGCCATAAACTAACATTGAGTAAAGAAACAATCTAAATACAGTGTATATTTGATCAATTGCCTATATCTCTATACAAAGCTCTTCCTCTCAAGGAGATTAAAACTACTCTAAAAATGGCCACAACTATCAAGCCCTCTGAAACTTTCTGCATATCTATATATATAATGTAAATTTGTACCCCCCCCCTGCATTTTGTTTATGTGTATATTATTAATTGGTAACACTGCCATTGTATCTTTTTGTGACATGGATATGTTTAGAAATAAAATGAATCTATTCTAAAGACTTAGTTGTTTATGAAGATTATAGTTTTTTCTCTAGATCTATCTGCATCATGTGATAGAAAATAAATTAATATTATGTAAGTGCAGGCAGGTAGCATCATTGGGTTCAAAGGGGGGGGGGGCTGCCCCCCCCCCCCCTCCAAGTTTTTTTGGCAAGAAACATTTTTCTTAAATTTACATATGAAATATTAAATTTATGGAATTTGCCCCCCCCCCTTTTTTTTTGGACCATGTAATAAATGGAAGTGAAAATAATGCTACATGCCTGAAATGTTGTTTTTCTTTTACGGTACTTTTTTATGTTTAAAAAAATCCTTTTTTCATGTACATGTATTATACAACTATTAGAGAATGAACCTATGTGAAGAATGACAACTCTTTACAATTAATTCTTTTTCTTTGAATGAATTTTGACCTCATCTTGGTAAATGGTAATTGCCAAAATGGTGTACATTTCTGTTACAGACAAATTATATCTAGAAAAATTATTATATATATCTGAAAAAGCAAAATTTTATATCTATGAGCAATTAAACATAGAAGTATTGTTTGAATTGTAGATTCTTATTAATAAATTTTTTTCTAACTTGACATTTACACTACACATACAATGCATTAATTTTTAAATTTAATCAATTATTTGGTCTTTATCAGTATGTATGTAGGGCATGCTGTAATTGTAAAATTATATTCTTATTTATTTTTTACAATCATATGAGTGATCTTGTGATTTTTTTTTTCATTTGAGTAATTCTTATTTCATTTTCTGTAGGAACTTATATACCCACTTTGTACACGAGATGATCGTGGAGCCTGGGACGAAGGCCTCTGCTGGGTCTCAGGCAGACGATCACGTGAGTCATCTCCTCCATCAAAATACAATGTACTGAGGAATCATATGATTTTATTTCAGGGGAAGGGGTCAGCATAGTAAATGTAATTTTTGGATCAAAGACCAATCACACCTGTATCAACAGATTTATCTGCTTAAAATAATGAATGCACACAGTGCATGTTTAATACACTAAAGTCTTACAACTTTCAGATTTTGAATTTAATTTTTTTCACATTTGATTTGTGAAATATGTCCTCATGAACCTGCTAGGTCTGATCAAATTATCTAAATAAATCCCAATATCAATATATAAAGAATATCAAACAGTGCAGTATAGGAACATATAAGGAAGGTGAAATATGTTCTCCATTTACCGTAATCTTCCTTGTAGGTGTAACAGTAAAACAAGGAAGTTAAGGTAATCATGTAATGTAATATATTAAACTAAATTAAAGATTAAGTAATGGTAATCGTGTAATGTAATATATTAAACTAAATTAAAGATTAAGTAACGATAATCATGTAATGTAATTTATTTAACTAAATTAAAGATTAAGTAACTGTAATCATGCTATGTAATATATTAAACTAAATTAAAGATGAAGTAACGATAATCATGTAATGTAATATATTTAACTAAATTAAAGATTAAGTAATGGTAATCATGTTATGCAATATATTTAACTAAATTAAAGATTTAGGTTATTTATTGTCAAAGTAAACACTTGGCTTATGTACCGAGACTGGCAGTACTATGTTAGCTATTGCCATGTAGCAATTAATATATACATTTTGTAATAATCAGATATTCTTAAATTTCATATATGCTGAAATATAATGTGGTAACAGTAAATACTTGTTGCAGATGAAGGCACTCTCATTAAATATTACCATTTTAAGATGATCCCTGATAATAGATAGATAGATTTATATTTTCCATTTAAATTAATCATTTGCAAGGAAATTAATAAAGAAATGCATTGAGATTGTAAATATTCAATAGTCAAGATCAAGCAATGGATTTTATGCCAGAGTACAGTTAAACATGCTTATAGAAAATACGCCTATAATGAACTGACGCTCATAGTAAAGTGATTTTCATTCCCCTTGGGTTTAAACATATTGTGAAGCTAACAAATAAAACAAATTATAGGTTTATAATGACAAAATCGCCCGTTCCTGACACTTTGTATTAAGTGTGTTTTACTGTCCTCATTTTTGAAATTCAATTAAGGTTGTAAAAAATATTGATTTTTGTAGGCCATATTTTCAGGGTTGTCCAAATATCAGCTATGATTCACCTATTAATAGGAAATACATGACTAAATCGTTAAACTGTTTAAAATGCCATCCATGGCCATATTCTTTGGGGATTTCAATTCCAGACAACAAATTGACACACATCATAAAGATGGAATTTCATCCTTATGAAATATTTATGATTTTGCAGTATGCTCTGTTGTGCTCGGGCAGTGTGATTATTGTATTCTCTTTTCCTTTTCTTCATTCAGCCATTGAACCCCAACCCAGACAGCAACTGGGGGGCCTTCTTCAAAGACAATGACATGCTGCTACAGATTGATAAGGACTGTCGGTGAGTGGACCAAGGGTTATTAACTACTCATGGCTGTAACTACACCTATATTGAATCTTGACAAGCAAACTAAAATTCAAATTGATGCTTACAAATTGTTGATTTGATATATTTTGTAAATATGCCAGGTATTTTACAATTATAATACACATGTATATATAAACATGTATAATATAGGACAGTACAAATATTGTATTAAAGTATTTAAGAGAGAGAGAGAGAGAGAGAGAGAGAGAGTCACGATTTTTTGCTGAACAAGAATATAAAAATAATTCCATTAGTAAGGTAGATCATGAAATAAAAAGTTAGAAACAGACGATCCACAACATGTGCTAAGTGCACCCATTCATGAATAACGGTTTCCAGATTATTTGGTGTTGCCCTCCGTTTGTCTTTAAGCACATTATCATCAGCAAAAACACTGGAGTAGGAGTCCCTCTTTGGTAATTGTCCAGTGGCAATGGGATTGCTGTCACTGTTGTTCCTACTAGTCAGAGGAAGTGACGCATTACTGCCCTCCTCTGGTATGTCTTCATGCTTGATCTTCTGAGATTTGCGAGCGATGAACGAGTCTCTATTCCTCATGGCATCCTTCAGAAGCACACTGGACATTCGTCTTTCCTTGAGTTCACCGTACACGGCAGCAACGCTGATGTCTTTGGAGATGCACTCTTCATATCTGATGCAAAAGACCTTGGACAGATGACGCAGAAAGATGGTTTGACAGATGTGCGGGACTTCCCTACCCGACTGTCTCAGGTAGTAGACGAAGAGAACGATTCCCGCCATGATGCAGGCCAAACATACCAGGAGCATAGAAGAGGTGAAGAAGTAAGCGATGACAGGGAACGTCTCGGAAGATGGAGGAAGCTGGTCCTGGATTAGTAGAAGGAACACTGAATTAGACAGCAGTACAGTGATCTGTAGCGAAATCTTCTCGCTGCAAGATGGCGGCAGGAAGAACCCGATGAAGGTCAGACTAGTAACCAGAATGCAGGGGAAGATAATGGTGATTATGTAAAACTTGGGTTCTCTTTGGATGGAGAGGTTGAAGGCTATTTCGGAGAAGGGGTACTGGCAGCAATTGTAGAAATGAACGATTTTCTCTGACGTCATAGAAATGAGATGCCACTCATTGTTCTTGATGTAGGTAGATACGTCTGCTGAGGAGGAAGATGCAAAGACTTCCAAGTGTTTACCCGAGTAGATCCAGGAACCGAAAGCCAGTTTACAGTTTTGCAGATCAAAAGGAAAGTACGTGACGTCAATGGCACAAGCTGTTGTAACAGTGGACGGGAAATTGTATTGCACTGTTCCGTCGGAGAAGATTGATGCCCTGTAGTCCTTCATCCCTGGCAAACTTCCGAACTCGCTGATCCCCTCATACAAATGTGATGTCTGGTGTCCAAATATTATGATACGGAACGTAAATTTGGTCCTGGTTATTGAAATCCGACGGGTTCCATACCAGCCTGCAGTCTGTCCAATTTAGACGGACCCAAAGTTTCAGCTTGAGGGTCTGGAACTTTTCCTGGACGTCTATCACCTCGCGTAAGGCCGCGTCAACCGTTATATTCATGGTGTCGTCGATTCCGCAGACCGGCAGGACATCAACACTATAGCTCCCGTTAAACAGCTTGTCGTAGAGGTCTTTGGTTTTGACGTAATGTTCCATGCCATGCACACACTTTGCATTTATAATGAGAAAAATGAATGTATTGAACGTTAGTCTTACCGACCTTGGAGAAAAGCCTATGTGTACCATCTCTTCCGCTGGAAAAAGAATTGCATCCTCGCAAATTCGGATTTGTGATTATTTCATGGGAGCGATCAATTATTAATGAGACATGTAGAGAGATTGGTCCTGAATTAATCCATCATCGTTTAGATTGTATAGAGATATAAACATGATATCAAATATCCCTGCCTTAATTGGGTGAAAATGTAGTGAATTTGAATGCCTTTGGGATTATATAATTGATGTTAATACCTCAGGGATTATCTCATCCCCAATTTTGGTTAATTTTATGTAAACTGCGAAAGTTAATTCATTATATTTGATTTCCCAATTCCGCTTTATGGTATGATAATATTTAGATCATTGGGAACTTATTCTCTCATCACAAGTAATCACTTGTTAAAACCGCCATGTTAGGTCACATGGGATTAGCAAACGTCAACCTTTGACTGCGTTGAAATCAATCAATCAGCTAGATAGGAATTTCAATTAATATTTTTGTTTTAAAAGTATTACTTAGGTATGGACCGTAGATAAAACACGTTTTTTGTTTTGATTTTTTTACCTTTTTAATTTAGTCTGATTTAGTCATTTGCATTTTCAGTTTTCCTTTAATAATTATTATTAATGTTGTAAAATGTGTTCTTTTGAACGAGAGCGTGCTACAGTGTACTCACTTGGTTTTTTGACAAATATAATGCCGAGGCTTTGATATTTCAAGACAACATTTCTCGACATCGGAGGTTATTCTGCAACATTCACGAAAACTCGTACTTTATTTCTTAAATATTGTTTGTTTTTTTGCTCAGAATTTTCACAGAGAGAGAGAGAGAGAGAGAGAGAGAGAGAGAGAGAGAGAGAGAGAGAGAGAGAGAGAAAAGTGTGTGTGTGTTTGAGTACATCTTTTTTATTGAAATAGTTATTTTGAATCGATAAAGCATTTTGAATCAAGATTTTGTTTGCATTGAAGAAGTAAACGCAAAGAAAGTGAGCGCACAAAATTGTAAGTTTGCAGGAATCCTCGACACGAATCAATTGGGATTTTAATGTCTATAACCTCGAAAGGCTATGTACAGGTTTCAACAAAAATATATTATATTGAGAGTCGAAGTACATGGGTATTCCTGTTATTAAAAACCCCACAAACTTTCAAAAAATGGCAATGAGAGGTAAACCGATAACTAGTTGGAAATGTTAATGCAAACATATTTTATTGAAGTTAATATATTGTGTATAATATCCTAAAAAACTAGAAATAAGAAAAGAAAATAGTGTTCATACAGCAGATCTAGAAATCAATAACAACAAATTACAATATACCGGCATATTATAATTCAGCATCATGTTATAATAACAAACATTTAAAACAAAATTTTTTTTTTTAAAAAGACCACAAGTTTGATTTGAACCCAAAACACTGAATGTTTGTATTCACTAATCCAGGACGAAACCACTGAGCCATGCGAGACTGTCAATATGCTCTATAAAGTACTGTTTGAAACAACATTGTCAACAGTTGTAAATAAGTAGGATTTTGCACGAATTGCATCGTGTTGCTATATTTAGACCCATATTATGATAAAACCTTTTGCATTTCAAATATTTTTCCACTCATTCCACATCCAACAGAAACCAAATAACGGTTATAATTCGAAAAATATTCAAAATTATTGATGAAATTTTCACTCTCCTTGTGCGCCCAGATTCCTGCCGAATGTACATCTTAAGCGCCCACTTTCTTTAACTAAATACACATCACTACCCCCTTCCCGCTCCTCACCGGTAAATTTTCTCACAACTGACTTATTAAGTATCACCATTTCAGGCGACTGTGTCCAGACCTATTCTTCTTCCAGAAGGCCACGGAGTACCCGTGTAAGGAGATCATTCACGCCGACTCGCGGGTGGAGACCCTCAGGAAGAGGGTGGAGCACTGCGTCCTTCACTCAGAGACACTTAAGGTGGATAGGTTCGGCAAGTCCAATGTACGTATATACAAACTGTCAGGGTACATGTATCATACTGTGGATACAGCTATATTTGTTAATTGAACACCATTTTTCAATTTGTAGTTTATGATGAAAGAGAGGATTTGCATTTTTTAATTTTGCATTTCTTTTGCGCCCCTATTTTGTTCTTATTTTTATGCATTTTTAACACTTCTAAGCATACAATTCTGGATCTCTGTTTTTTTTTTAACCAGATGATAGCGTCCAGGAGGAAGACTAGTGAAGAGTACTCCTTGTTACCGGACGGTCAGGAGGCGCACTGGGAGGTAGTGGAGCGGATCCTGTTTATCTACGCCAAACTCAACCCAGGCCAGGGATACGTCCAGGTGAGTATCGAAAGGAATATTGTGTATGTTCATGTATGTATTGAAAGGAATATTGTGTACATCCAAATATGAAAATTAGAAGCTAGATCCGCTCCATTTAGGTTTGCGTAAATAGAATGCAAATATTTCTGCAAAATTAGACTTTGAACAGAAATACGTCAGCTCATATATGTACGAGGATAATTTAGTAGATCTATAACGCTAAAGAATACACATGTCTTATATCTTATATTTAATCTAGACATTAGGTACATGCATTACATGTCCCAGAGCTTACAATCTTTATCTCTTGATTATAACGTCCGCTCACGTATTCCATACTAAAAATATGCTTATGTAGCGAAGACGAGATGCAAGCTGATTTAAGGAATTGCCTTACCACGTTCTTGTAATAAATGTGAACTCAAATCCCTCACATATACTTTATTTTTTAGGGAATGAATGAAATATTAGGGCCTATTTATTATACTTTCGCATCCGATCCGAGAAACGAATGGAAAGGTGAGTAAACCGGCTAGGAACTTTTCATTATTTCATCTATTTGGTAACAATAATGAGTATATATTGGAAATAAATTGAAAATGAATATTCAGTGTTTAAATTTTAATTTTTGAAATCATGTAAAGGTTGTGACGATCAGAAATAAACTTTATTTGAACATACGCAGTCTTCAGAAATTTCTTAGTGATAATAAAGCAGGAATCCGGAATTCTTAAACTTAAAAAAATATATATTCTTATGAATGAAGTTTAAAGAAATGTTTTACAAAGAAAAAAAACTAAAACATTTGATTTTATTAACAACAAAATTACACCAAAAATGAATTCTATATATTTGACACGGAATTAATTTTGATCACAGAGTTTGCTGAGGCGGATTCTTTTTTCTGCTTCACCAACTTAATGGCAGAAATACGAGACATTTTTATCAAGACGCTGGATCTTGACGCAGTGTGTGGTATAGGTGAGTGAAAAGTTGGCATATTATACAACATATATATAGCTTTATGGACTGAATGGTTATTTTACTGACTGAATGCGTATTAACGAATAAATGATTATAGAGATACATCTAATTAAAGAACTCAGTGCTTTATAAGGGATAATTAAGTAATTATTGAGATGATTAAGAAAAAACAGTATATGTACCTTCGTTTAGTCTTACTTATAACTAAAGATGGTTATAGAGAATTATAGAGAATTGGTTATGACAGTTTTTACCTCCCTTTTGGATATAAATATACTAGTACCTCATTTGGAAAACGGAATCATCTTGTTTCGCCCATAATTTATTGAAGAAGGAGGGTGGTGGGTAGAGACGTAGATTTATGAAAGAACAGATGACATTTGATAAAGAATTGTCATGATTTGAAAATCAGAACGGTATTGTATAATGTCTTGTGCTAGGGAGTATGATGGCCAGCTTTACCTCTAAGCTGAAGGAGAAGGACGAGTTCCTGTACAACAGGATCAAAGAGCTGGACCTAAAGCCCCAGTACTATGCATTCCGATGGCTCACCCTACTTCTGTCTCAGGAATTCCCTCTACCAGGTACTATATTGAAACCAAGCGCTTTATACATGTATCGCGTACTCAGTGTCGTAAGGCTCAGCTTCCCACTTTCCAGTCATATAGATGTTAGCCTTTGTGGTTTTCATTGAAATTGTTATTTCAGCAATCATGCTTTATATTGTATTTTGACAGAAACCCCCTTTTGTATAATTTCGGAACGTTTGAACAATAATTTCTTCCCGCGAATTTCATTATATATCTCTTTTTGTGGCGTGACACCGTAGTTTACTATTTTATCCAAAGAAAAATAAGCATAGCGAGTGTTCACTTAATGTAAAGAATACAGTGACTTTTAGCGTTCGGTAATATTGCATAAAGGCATGACAATAATCTTGGCCATATACTTTGGATCATGTCAAAACTCTGTTGCGTTGTTTTGCAGTGGATGTATAAAGAAAACCCGTCATTTATAATGCGTCCCGATTTTCATATTACGTATTCCTTATCAGACCAAAATTATGCAAGCGCGCACATATAGCGATTGACTACATGTATATGTCATATAAATATTAAACCGCTAAAAGTTGGCACTTAGTTAAATAACTTGCAATATATTTGCCGTTTCGTTACAGATGTTTTGCGCATTTGGGATTCGTTGTTTGCAGACGATAAAAGATTTGATTTTCTGATTTGTATATGCTGTGCCATGCTGATGTAAGTTAAGCATTTCACGTAAATAGTTCAAACTATTGTATTTGTTTGTAACCTATTGTCGTTTCAGAAGTACATTTTAACATACAGTTTTAACAGTTTAACATATAGTTTAACGTATAGATAGTTGGATAAATACAAGTAAATGTACTCTAAATGTACATGTAAAACAAAAACCAAAACTATTTCTGTTGTGATATGTGTGTTAAGTAAACGCGTTGTTAATATCTTGATTTATTTCAGGATTCTCAGAGACGAAATTATTAACGAAGATTTTCCGACTGTGATGAAGTTAGTGCAGGTAATGTAATTTATGATTTATAATTTAACACTGAAATTTAAGTCGTCTAGATAGTTAAGATTTTTCAATATTTTACATTTTCATCCTCAGAACTTCCAAACCTCCAAAGTAGACCTCCAGCGGGTTCTCTCCAAAGCGGTTGATATCAGATAGCATTCCCCCAAACTCCGAAATTAGGTACATACATGTATATCAATATCGACATATCAATTTGTACCAAAATTTTGTTTAAATCTTTTCGTCCTCTTTGTTTGCTATACATGAATTTGTAAATTATAACATAAAACTTAACAGATATTACAATTTACCAGCTCCTAATATTATTTTTAACTTACAATAAGTTAACTTTTTGAATTTTTTTTTTTAATTTTAGAAGATGATGCTTATAGTAGGCGGCTATATAGAAAGTTTTTTCTCTTTTTCAGACTTTCATGTGCAATACAATCCCTTTGATATTTGGACTAAAGATTAAAATGATACAAAGCAAAGACATCAAGTGCATGTGTGTGTTTTGTCCATGGGCCTTGGTTGTAACAATGTCACTGACTTAATGTTAAATTGCCGATTCTGAACAACACATCAGTATGCTATAATTGTGTATTTTTGATACCTTTCTGATGGTGCCAGATTGTGTCTTTTATGATTTGTTGTTTATTAACAATTAAACAATATATATTTCTATAACGTTGTTTTTATTCTTACTCAATTATTTTGTTCCCTATTCTT
The DNA here is from genome assembly GCA_015776775.1 of Magallana hongkongensis. Lineage (NCBI taxonomy): Eukaryota > Metazoa > Mollusca > Bivalvia > Ostreida > Ostreidae > Magallana > Magallana hongkongensis. Next base: position 934,483 of record VIAA01000022.1, read on the forward strand.
CTTAAATTGTGTAAAGATTCTAAAATTAAGGACATTTCCACGCACGCATGTGCACACACACACCCGTACTAATTAGAAAGAAGAGCTATACAATGTATGATTGATCGAATAAAAGTATGCGTTTGACTTTGCGTTGAGGTGATTTTACTTCACTTGCAAAAGAAACATATATTTTATATTGAAACTACAAACAAATTAAACATACATTATCTTGTTTATAGTAGCTAAACCAATTTTTTCCTGACAAAAATACCAAAAAACTCATAAAAAAAAAATGATGAGTGATTTTGTGAAATCATACTTTAAAATTGATGATATTTAGATTCATCAAATAATAAATTGATTTGTCGAGCCACCTTTTAAATGACCAATACCTCACACTAGATATACTTCTTTTCAAACATGTCTTGTCGTAAGTTAATGTAGTTGATATTGAAAAGGCGAAATGATAATAAATGAAACGGAATGTCCGCCTTTATTCCAACAAAATGGCCACATTGTGTCTGTCCCACCAAATGAGGTGTATTAGTTTTTTAATGCTCGTACATCAAACCATCGTTACCCTGTAGAGACAGGCAGATGGTATAACATTCCTTTGAATGAGAGGCTATGTCTTTTGTGTAATAAAGATCTGATTGGTGATGAATTACAATACTTAAGCACAAAATATTGGAAAGGACCAAATTTTTCCAAGTTTCTGAACTCATGTTTGCAATTATAAATCGGTAAGAAAATTGTGTGTATTTATTTCAAATATTTTTGATGCTGTCTGCTCCTCTTAGTTGTTTTCCTATTTTGATCCTTTATACCAAATCTTACATAAATAGTGATTCTATATAGTCTGCCCTTTTTAAGGTCTTCCGTTTTCCAACGGAAGACCTTATTGTTTTCGTTCGGTTTCTTTTTCCCTATTATTAGGGTCTTCCGTTTTCAACGGAAGACCCTCTTGTTATTCTATTGGTTTTTTTTTTATTATTTTTATTCTTCTTGTTTTTCCTTCTGACTTCTTTTCTGCTTTATATCTCAAAAACTATTCAACCGATTTGCAAGAAATTTTCAGGGATTATGTTAAATTTTTGTCCCTTGAAGCTTTCAAAGTTTCAGTCATTAAATTACTTCCGTTTTTTAGTTACGTCATTTTAAAAATTTTCAAAAAGTGATTTTGTCCAGGACTTTTCTCGTAAACGATTGTTTATATAGACTTGAAATTTTCTGTGATTGTAAATCTGCAGATTAAATTTTACTATACTCTGTCCCGAGTTTTTGCTTCCACCACTTTTTACTTAATATTTCAATAATAGTGAATACATTTGTGCTCAAACTATGTTCATCCACTATTATGAAAAATGTCCAGATTATCTGTTTTGAAACGCCCCCTCTACCGCTTCAGGTTTCAATACAAATCCCGAAATTGAAAGTCTACGGAGATTTTGCATTGCAACAGCCATTAATAAGCCCGGATGATAACGTTAAAAAATTGCGCGATGTATTCCGAGTGTATTCCGAATAGAGAAAAGCTGTAAACATTCCCCATTATAAATCTCCGTAAGGAATCTGTTTTCGTTCCTGTGAATTTTTCTGAGTGAAAAGGGATAATTGTTCAATGAAAATATCTTGGATATATTCCGTTTTAACGATTTCAACTGTATTTCTTTCACAGGTATGTGTAATTTTATTAAAAATCATCAAAAAGCGATGGAAGCAATAACTTGGGACAGACTATAATGGCATTTGAACAAAAAAATTTATTTCGTCACTTCCGGTCGAAACCGGAAGTGATTCTAATTTTAAGAATTTTCATTTTTTTGAGCGAATAATAAAAATATATGCATGTTGTAGAATTTGCAATGCTAAATGCAAAACTGAAATTCGTTTTCAAATCGGATGATGCATTTCGGAGATATCGGGGTTTAAAAATTGATTTTTCCGGAAATTTTGATTCCGTGTTTTTGGTTTTAAAAATAGTGCGAATTTCACACTGAAAGTAATTTCTACTGAAAACAATTCGTACTGATCATAAAACTATATAAAAAACACAAATTCATATGCATATTGTAGAGTTTGAAAAGCTTAACACAAAACTGAAAGTCGTTTTAAAATCGGATGATGTATTGCAGAGATATCGGGGTTTAAAAATTGATTTTTCCAGAAATTTTGATTCCGTGTACGTGTTTTTGGTTTAAAAAATAGTGCAAATTTCACACTAAAAGTAATTTCTACTGAAAACAATTCGTGCATGTCATAAAACCGAACTCTGTTTTTTAAATAGTTAATTAGAGTGTTTATCGAAACAATTTCGTTATTTCGATCGATAATTACGTTGTTAGTTTTTATTAGTCTTATTAGTTTTTATCGAAATAATGATCGTACGATTCCCCATGTCAAATCGCCATGTTTTGACTGCGTGTGTCTACATTTTTAAAAGAAGCATGGCCTGCAAGACGTCGATAGTGGAAATTGCAGCTCAACTAACGTATGACAGATTATAAAGGTATGTTTTAATACAGGATATGTCGCATTGACTTTTTCTTTTCAAAGTATTTGCACTTTTCAATCTAATCCGAGATTCCTCTGACTCTAACCTCCGCTTTTGAAATACGTCACAATATAAAAGCGAGCGTTAGAGTCAGAGGAATCTCGGATTATTATCTGTCCAGTGAATTTTCACGGGTATGTTTTGCACACCATCTTTTGAATTTCTATTTATTATTATGTATATGTATGTCTTACTTTGTATTGAACAACACACCACATACTGTAAAGCAGTGCAATAAAAAGCGGTGGGAGACCTAAGGTACACAAGGATAGAATGTTGTAATTATTTATTGATTTAAATGTTTTGTTGAACTCTTCATATCATTTGATTGGGTTGTATATCGTCATAGCTCAATGGTTGAAGTATTGGGTTTCTAAACAGTTAGAGTTCGAGTCCGCCTGGGGCCTAGCTTGTTACTGTTTATTGAATTAAATTTTTGAAAATTGCACATTTTTTGCCTATTTGACTTAAACACTTCTTATGATATCTATTGTAAGAGTATGAAAATTGTTGATTTAAATAAATAAAGTAATTGTAATTAATACATCTAAACATTACACATATAAAAAGTTAGATCCACCCTTTCTTTTAATTCATACACATATACATATACCCTTAGGGCAGTGCTTGATCATGAGTTGGTCAGTGGATATTTGTGATCTTGGTTTTTATTGGTTGTTTGTGTCAGGTTGAATTTGGTTGGTTTGTATATTTTGCTTTATGTGTTTTACTGCCAAGTTTGACAATCTTTGTCTGGACATTGACCAGAACAGACTATATTTATATTGAGAAGTAATTTTATTTTGGACCAGACCTTGCTCTTTTTCTGGTAAGTTATACTAAGTATACTAATATCCTATAACACTTACTATTAATAAATTGATTATCCTATAAATTGCAGAAAACATTAATTAAGTCCATGATCACAAACTAATGAGTATGAATGAATTGGAATGAAAAGATATTTTTTATATGGAATACAGTGTTGATTATAAAGATCAATATTTGGTTTATTTATTATAGTATTAATTGATTCTCAAATCAATTGTATATAAGAATTTTATGATGATCAGATATTTGATTAAATTGGTCATTTATAAGATCAATTAGATTATATTTCAGTAATAAATATTTTTAGAATTATTCTGTTCATATTACAGAATCAGTCAATATCAATATAATTTCACCACGCATTCGGTGCACGTATTATGAGCCTGTTCCCATAGAATGGTGAGAAAGTGTTTTCGAATATTTTTTATCTGATTAATATATTTTATGACTTATTTTGGAGAAATGTAATTCATGTACATTATAAGAGTTACCTCCCGCTAATTGTTCAAAGTACAATTATAGTAAGATAATGTAAAAATATTATCTTGATGGAAATACATATATATTGTACTAATGTTATATTTTGATATAAATTATATTATTATTTTATGATATTTCAGGGCTTGAATATACATTGCAATTTTAAAGTCACTGTGTCCGGATACGAATAAACGAACCATACAGATATCTTTGTTGTCAGTTATTTTAAACAAAGACTGTAACACTATCATAATCAAGTAATTTTCTGCTGATTTGAGAAAATATTTCAAAGTGCTTTGAGCCACCTTAAGAGATGCTGTACTTGAAGGCTTATGAGTGTTGCTAAGATTCATTAGAGGGATCTCCCTTGTTGGAATTGGTATGCAATATGAAGGCCCCTAATGTTTAATAAGTACATGAGAATTGAATGGTGAAACTTGCGGCTAAGACTGTTGTGTTGACTTTACACTGTGAAATTGCAGGTTACAAATGGGAGGTTATATAACTCGAAATTTATGTGGATGGGACATTATATACCTATTAACTGGGTATGAGGATGATAGCAAGTGTATTGTCCTCCAAGACAGCCACTATTTCATGGAGCGAAGCCAAGTGAAATAGTTGCTGTTGAGGGGGACAATAAACTTTCTGTCATCCTCACACAACACAACAGTCTTAGTCTGTCTTTCTGTCAGTAAATAGCTATATAGGTATCTTAATTATTATCCTGAAGAAAACTTTATTTGTTGGTGATGCAGAATTTCTTGATGATAAACAAATTAGAATTATCGGACTTTGAATTTAATGCTGTGATCTGATTATATCAGAGGTGTTCCGAGTTTAAAAAGGAGGGAAATCGTATGCTGCCGGTGAATACTTTCGTTGACTATTCACCATGGACAGATAGCATAGAAACTATTTCACAGTTAGATGGAATAGCATGTTTATTTATTGTAATTTTTCATAGGAAATATTCACAGAAATATAATAAACTTTACATTGGTAAGTTTCTGACATTTGATGGTGCAACAAGGACACAGTTTGGAAGGTCAAAGATGACATCTTTTGTTTCTGACTCCTTTTCGGCTTTATAACTCAAAAAGTTTATATAACCAATTGAGATGAAACTTTCAGAAATTATGTGCAACTATTATAGCCTCAAAGATCCTAAAGTTTCTTTGAAAACGTCTTTTCCGTTTTAACGTTACGTCATTTATATAATTTTTTAAAAAGTCATTTTGTCCGCGGCGTTTCTAAAAACGCTTTAAGATAGAGGATTGAAATTTTCAATGGTTATGATTTTGTCGATTAACCTCTGTAATAAGGCTGGAAATGAAAATCTGTCACTTCCGGTCGAAACCGGAAGTGAATCAAGTTTTTCGGAAAATTGAATTTTTTGATCAAATCAAAAATGAATATCTGTTTTGTAGAGCTTATTAAGCTGAATCTAACACTGAAAGCCGTTTAAAAATCTGACGATGCATAACAGAGATATTGGACTTTAAAAAATGATTTTTCCGGAAATTTTGATTCCACGTTCTTGGTTAAGAAAGTAGTGTAAAGTTCTTGGTTAAATTAGCTCGTACCTAAATTAATTGCTAAGTCGTAGTTGGACACATTCGGATTTTTTTAGTGCGTGATCGGAATTGTGGGATGGGTACCAGACTAGTTAAGATGTTACTGAAATCGTTAAGGTTTTTGTTAATTCATTCATAAAACCATTCGGATTTGTTAGTTCGTACCAAGAATTATTCGATTTTTTAAAATCTTTTTTTTAGTGTCTCCTATTATTGGTTTAAGAAATCTTTTTCTTACAGGAACTTTAAGCTTTTTTTTTTTTACATTAACGGAAGACCCACTCGTTGCTTTGCAACGAGCTTTGCTCTAGTTATTATTATTTTTTTTCTTACAAAATTTGTGCAGGCGATTTCTCGGAAATTGCTGAACCGATTTTCGTGAAACTTTCAGATCTAATAGATATTTTGATGACGTCATTTCCGTTCTTGAGAAAAATGACGTTTTTGCGATTTTCAGAGGGTCGGCTTGTCCAGGGATCTCCTCCTAAACGGTAAAAGATATTGAGTTAAAACTTTCAGGTATTGTAGACAAGAGATTGTAGATGTGCAATTTGGCATTCATATTTGTCATGCTCAAAAGGCGTTTAAGCTCGCCTGGTCCCGAAAATTGAGACTAAAAAAATGTCGTAATTTTTTATGGTTTTCTTAGTTTATCTCTTTTCTGAAAAATATTTTGTTTACACATGTAATACTAAAAAAGTTTATATTTACAAGACCTTTCATTTGGTATCAAGAAAAAGGGGCTGACCCCTTAAATTAGGAGACCAAAGGGCTCTAAAGTCTTTCATCTGTAGATCTTTACTGAGGGATATTTGTGAACGGTTATAGAAGCAAATATGTTTATCTTACAGTTATGTATCCAAGCAATGTGATGATTTTATCACGTGTTACGTAATTAGGGGTTTTAGGGGCCAAAATTCCAGAATTTTGATCACTAATATCTCAGAAAGGAAAAATATTTTGAAATGCAATATAGAAGAAAAGATGCTCAGAATGATGTATTAGATCATATGCAATTTTCAAAATTTCGATAAACAGCCCCTATAAGGAGTTAAGGGATCGGCCCCTAAAATGTTCTTTTCCGTATATCTCAAGAACGATAACGAATTTCTAAACAGTTGTTGAACAAAATAGGTTGTGATTTAAATGACCTTTTATTTGATATCAAGAAAAAGGGACTGGCCCCTTAAATTAGGGGACCAAAGGGCTCTAAATTCTTTCATCTGTTGCTCTTTACTGAGGGATATTTTGTTAACGGCTTTAAAGGCAAATATGTTTATCTTACAGTTATGTATCCAAGCAATGTAATGATTTTATCATGTGTTACTTAATAAGGGGTTTTTAGGGGCCAAAATTCCAGAATTTTGATCATCAATATCTCAGAAAGGAAAAATATTTTGAAATGTAGTATAGAAGAATAGATGCTCAGAATGATATATTAAATCATGTGCAATTTTCAAAATTTCGTTAAATAGCCCCTATAAGGTGTTCGGGGATCGGCCCCTGAACTGTTTTTTCCCATATATTTCAAGAACAGTAAAATTTCTAAACAGTTGTTGAACAAAATGTGTTGAGATTTAAATGACCTTTTATTTGATATCAAGAAAAAAGGGGCTGTTCTCTAAAATTAGGGGACCAAAGGGCTCTAAAGTCTTTTATCTGTAGCCCATTACTGAGGGATATTTTGTGAACGGTTATAGAAGCAAATATGTTTATCTTACAGTTATGTATCCAAGCAATGTGATGATTTTATCACGTGTTACGTAATTAGGGGTTTTAGGGGCCAAAGTTCCAGAATTTTGATCACCAATATCTCAGAAAGGAAAAATATTTTGAAATGCAGTATAGAAGAAAAGATACTCAAAATGATGTACTAAATCATATGCAATTTTCAAAATTTCGTTAAACGGCCCCTATAAGGAGTTAAGGGATCAGCCCTTAAAACATTCTTTCCCATATATCTCAAGAACGGTAACGAATTTCTAAACAGTTGTTGAACAAAATGTGTTGCGATTTAAATGACCTTTTATTTGATATCATGAAAAAGGGGCCAGCCCCTCAAATTAAGGAACTAAAGGGCTCTTAAATCTTTCATCTGTAGCTCTTTACTGAGGGATATTTAATGAAAGGCTATAGAAGCAGATATGTTTATCTTACAGTTATGTATCCAAGTAATGCAATGATTATTTATGTGTTATGTAATAAGGAATTTTAGGGGTCAAGAGTCACCTTTATCTCAAAAAGGAAAATATTTTGAAATGCAGTATAGAATAAAAGATGCTCAAACTGATGTACTTAACAAAATGCAACCTTCACAATTTAGTTCAGCGGCTCCAATAAGGAGATAATTTTAAGGGACTGATCCCTAATAAAAACTTTTTTTTCTCAGATATCTCAAGAACGATGACGAATTTCTCAACACTTGTTGAACAAAGCTCTTATCCCTGAAACAAAATAGTATCTGGCCCTTAGAATGTAGACCCTGTTTTTCTATTCTAAATCATGTTTAGGTGTTAAATAGCAAAATCAAGATCGAAGATATATCTCAAATTCTAAAATCAGACGGAAGACCTCCTCGTTGCTCACAACGAGATCGTGTCTAGTTTTATTTATATTTTCTCCCTGTATGAAAATGTACCTGTTTGTATGTACCTCTGACGATTTGTATTTGTTTGTATTATATACATGTTCCTCTTGTACCAAATTATTTGGTTTGAGCGAATAAACTGAACTATTGCTGTATTTCGATACATAAATTCATTCAAATTCATACCATAACTGTATTTCTTGGTAATATATTGCTAAAAATAATATTGTCGTATTAACTTTGCTTGCGCCGGCATGGAAAGATCACATCGAGCTCACTTTGAACCTAGCTCTTAGCGTCACATGTAGACCGATATTGAAAGTTTGATAGAGAGAAAGAACAAAGAACGGTTACTTCTTAAATTGCAATTCATATTATATGCACATGGTATCATAGTTAGCTCAAGTACATTGATAGGAGTTTTGAGACCGACGATGGAACATTTAAACTACACGAGTCCCTTGAATTGCAAGTAAAACGTTACCCCCCCCCCCCCCTTTAAGAAAAATTATTATCATCATATACATGTAGACTGAAGATTCAAAATGTTCTAAAAAGAATTATGCATGACCTTATTGTATGAGCGTAGCATTTTCCAGTAACAATATTGATGCGACTTTTCACCATTCGAATTAAGAGGTACCATTTGTTAAAATGGTTTCCCATCGATGGGGCCTGTTTGATCAGTCTGTCGTTAAATTCATAAGTCGAAGCAAACATTTATATATTTTTTGAAGTATATTTGTGCCAGCTAGAGTGTACAATCTAATTCGGGGAGGAGGGGTCGAGTATGGGTCAAATACAACCCATACTCTCTATCATTAAAAATCACCAAATCACGTGCATGTATCTCTATATATACATTGGACGATTCAGAAGCACTTTTGGTATCCCATCTTTGAATTTAGTGAGAATGTAGGTAAGTTTTAAAAATTACAAAGAATGGAGGATACATAAAAATATATATTAAGTAACACTTTCTATTTCTTATTCATCATTTAATTCACTTACCCGGTATGTTATATGCCACAAACATTGGAAGAGGGAACGTTTTATAATCCTTATTTTCATTTGGATGGTTTAATAAAAACAAATTCAGATAATCTCAAGATTTGAATGAGATTTTCCGATAGATTAAAGATCGATATACTGACGACAATAAAACCGTCAAAGTTTTTTCCACACATTTTGGTAAGATATCTCTTCCCATTTGAGATTAATGGTTACAAGATATAAAGCAAAATATGATAAGAATCAAAAGATCTCAACATATTGTATCAAGAAAAAGAGCTGACTCAGAGGCATCTAAAGTTTTCTCTATACATGTAGCTCTAGCGCTTTATAAGAAAAGTCAAAAGAATATTTCTTCATGCATTTATTTTTTTCAGCGTTCTGGATGCAAAGTAGTAGAAGCCGTGTAATAAGGATTTCCAGCACACCGTGAGACGCAAAACGTTTTATCATTGGCACAGATGCTTTCACATGTATCGTACTGATATACATAAGGCCGCAGGTCACGGCAGTGAATCACACAGTTCATGTAATCTGAATGACAACCGAAATAACAGTAGTTGGACGTCGCCATGCAAACTGCACACAATGCCATAATACATACAAGTACACTGGTGATCTTCATTTTCATATCCTAAAAATAGAACCAATTTTACGTTTCGAGATAAAAATGAACAAAATGCAATACAATGATTTAAAGACTAGTGTGAATAAACGGGCGGAGGTGACACCAACCTATATATAAACGAAAGCCCATTGATGATCAAGCAAAATATATTTTTGAAGCATATACCATTAATTCTCATATGTTAAGAAAAAGATTGACATGTTAACGAATTGACTTTGTTTAAAACACATATGAACAACGAACTGAATTTGTCATGGTAACGTATAATAATTAAACAGAGATTGAGAAATTACTGGCACATCCAATGAATCCTTTTTTCGTGAGAGTTAGACCTTTTATTTTACTAATCTTTTGATTTTTTTCCGATTCCGAGTAAGCTTCAATGCATAAAGGAAAATAATATGAGATCACGCTCTCCAGAAGTGAAAAAAAAATTAAACAGTATGATAGTTTAAATTCCTTAAATCGTCATTTTGAATTTAGTTTGATAAAAGTAGGTTTATGATTATGTAATATGAGCTATAATCATTCATTAAATTCTTAAAATAAATTTGGATAAAGATTGTCATTGCAAATCAAATTTGCATGAATAAAATGAATTGGAATTCCAAAAAAATATTGATAGGTCTTAAATAATCCTGTGAACCAATTAAAAACATGATGTATACATTACATGATAAATGATCTAATTATTAGAAGCATTCTTAGCATAAACATGAAAGTAATAACCAGTAGCTAAAAAAAAAAAGAAAAAGAAAAAAGAAGACAAAATCAAATCTTACTATCCCATCACTAACAGAAGCCGATGTATATAGTATGTCTCATTATATCAAATTATACAAGGAAAGAAGGTATGTGCAACAAAATAATATATGTACATACGTCTGGATGTCGACAGAATACTCTGAATTTTGAGTGACAAAGAAACCCTTTTATGCAGCAAGATAAACAATACTGGTCCCTAAGAGGACAGTCTTTGCATGTCAAACAGGTTCAGATAAACATGCAGGTATATACGCAAATGATAAGATTTATTTTTAATGTAGCAACTTTCTAGATACTACGCAGCTAGTATTAACCAATTTCAAACACTAATAATTGGAGAAAGGACACACGCACCCTTCCCCACACTTGTAAATTACGAGTTTCTAAGTAAAATACGAGTGTTGGTAATATTTGGTTCTAAAAATGAAAGGTTGATGTGGCGAATATTTTCATGATAAAACTTTTAAAAAAATCTTTTTACTACATATGTACATAAATATTTCCAGATGAAAATTAACACGATATCTTGTCCTCATTCATTTATATATCAACGATTTTACTAACAAATATATCATAATACATTAACATGTAAAATGTAAAAATTGAATCCCCAATCTGGCCCCATCCTACTCCTTAAGGTTTAAGTTTAACGAAATTCAATTTGAATCTACATTATTTGAGGTTTCTTTAACTAAAGTTCCAGACAAATGGTCTTTGAAAGATTTTTTTCTCATATATTCCCATGTAGTAAAATATCGCCCCCCCCCCTCGTTGTGACACCATCCTACCCCTGGGGATCATGGATTGAATAAACTTGATTCCATACATGATGATTCTTCAACACAAGTTTCAGCTTTCCTGGCTGATTGGTTTATGAGAAGAGAACTTTTAAAGATTTAGTCAATATACTCCAATGTAAAAGTTCGCCCCCCATTGTGGCCCCATCCTACCCCTTGGGGGGGGGTCATGATTTTTACAGCTTTGAATCTACAACACCTGCGGATGCTTCAGCACAAGATTAAGCTTTCCTTGCTGATTAAATTCTGACAAAAAGACATTTTTAAAAATATTTACTCTAAACATTCCTATGTAAAAGTTTAACACTTCTCCCCCATTCTGGCCCCAATCTACCCTCGGAAGGCATAATTTTCACAGCTTTGAATCTACACTACCAGATAGTGCTTTGAAATAAGTGTTAGTTTTCCTGGATAATTAGTTTCTGAAAAAAGAATTTTAAATATATTCCGATGAAAAAATTTTGCCCCCATTCAAAAATGCTTAATAATTGCAATTTCTCTCCGATTGAAAAGGGGCGTGTCCTTAATTTCCAAAGATTTGAATCCCCTTTGCCTAAAGGTGATTTGTGCCAAGTTTGGTTGAAATTTGCACAGTATTTCTGGAGCAGATGTTGAAAATGTTAATAGTTTACGGACATACGGATGACGGACAAAATGTGATCATAAAAGCCCAATTGAGCTTTGAGCTCAGGTGAGCTAACAAGGGAAATCGAATGCCACCGGTGAATAGTTTCGGTTACTATTCACTATGGGCAATTAGCACAGAAAGATAAGGTGGCATGTTTATTCATTGTAATTTTACATACATATTATTCGCCTTGCTGTCCATGAAATTGATCAACCCGATATATTTCCGTAGTCAGTCACTAGCAAACCTTATAAGTGTTTTGTTTCCCGAGCAAAAATTTTCAAAATATTTGGTACAAAGATAAGAAAAAAATTGAGTGCCTGTTTATACTAGGCCTGTGGAGGTAACCACTTGAATCTTCGTGTGTACATACTTCAATGTACATACATATACGGAGGCATATTAGTTGGTCCATTGGTAATTGATTTTTAAAAAGATTTTGAATAATTTGAATAAAATTTCTTAGTACTTGTAATTTATTTTGTACATCTTACATATAATAATGTTCATGTGTATTTGTAAATTACCTCATCCTACCAGTATTCCAATGCGAAACTAGTTTATGTTATTCAAAGGTTAAGATTTGTTTAGTAAATTCAAAATATAAAAACGTAGAGATGGCATGCCGTTGAATTGTTTTTAACGTATTTGGTTTTGTTTTAGATTTAATCATTCATGTTTCAGTTGCTGATTTGGAATATTTTTTTCTCCCTTTCGTTTCGATAGTCAGTCAATTAATTAAAACAAAGATAAAACCCCAACAACTTTGATATTACCCGTATCCCATTTGGCGAACGCAAATTTCACCGCAAATTAAGACTGAAATTTGGAAACTAAAATTGCAAATGAATATCGCAAAAATATATTTTTTTTTCAAGAATTTATTCCTGATGCGATTGAGGTACAAAATAAGACACTAACATTATAAACTATTTCCCTGAGCCGCCGTGGCATTTTGAGTCGCAAAATGCGCGCTCATCAGTGCAGCTAGTGGCACACGTGTCATATTGGTGAGAGTGGGCCCACATGTCTCGGCAACTTTGCTCACACGCCGTGTATTTTGCTAAACAATTGTCACTGCAGCTATTGGCGCTCACCATGGCAGAGGCGCATAATGCCAATATAAGAACAACAGCGGTCTTCATGTTGAAATGCTAAAAAAAATTAAAACACTTTAAGACTTAGCCAATTATTTATATAAAAATAACATTACGTTTCGAAATGTTCAGATAGACCGACCGGTTAAGACAGGCCCGATTAGAATATCTCTGACAGAATTATTCATGAAAAAGATAGATTAACACTCTTTTTATATGTATGATTAATATGAGTATCTACCCATAGAACAATCAATAGATATCTACCCCTTAACTTGCAAAATCGTATGTACCTTAACCCTTACAGATTAGTACTTTAAATGAGCAATAATTGAAAGTACAAAATAAAATACGATATCTAGCAAGTTCTATATTCACTTACTTACTTCTGAATGTCAGCAGAATATACTGATCTTTGGTTGACGTAGAAACCCTTTTATGCAGCGAGATAAGCAACTCCAGTCATGTATAGGATAGCCATTGAATGTCAAACACTGACGAATATATACGTAATTGATAAGGTTTACTTTTTGATTGTTCACCTTAGTCACCCTATTTGAACCTACAATATACAGGTTATACTTGATATTTCAAACGTAAATTGACCGAATTACAAATATATTTTCTTTGGATGAACACTTGTAACTTACTGACTTTAATATGATTTTTAAAGTGCTTAACCCTAGTTTCATTTTTCGTATAAATAAAGAAACACATATTTATCTCCTCAAGTTGGAATTTTTTAATTCAAAAATTGCGAAATCTAAAACTTCTGAATATGATTGATGTTATAGGACAAGATGTATAAGGCATAGAGGAGGTTGGATAGTAGAAGCTGTTTCATACAAATTTTCAATATCTTAATAAAAACAGTTCTAGAAATACATAATTTTGATTGTGCCATCATGAAACTGTGCTTAACTATAACTAAATTATTTCAATAGAAGTTGGGAAGGAACTTCATTATAATACCATTTTGAAACCACTATATTAAAATAAATATTGTGTCATACATTCACTGAATATTTGGTATATTGATTTGGGTAATTATATCTGTCCGTCTATCTCTCTGTCTGTGAGTACACACTTTCGTGTCTGGATGGTATTTTAAAGTGGTATGGGATACATGGCGATATTCATGTGAAAAAAGTATAAATTATAATTAAAGTACTTTTGTCGTCTTTGATTTTAAAATTTTACAATATGTTACCAAAAATTACATTTTTATTATTTTTTGGGAGGTAAACTGACAATACTATTTTTATTTTTCTCAAGAATCAATAAAAGTCAATTGAAACATAAAAAACATAAAAATAATCCATGTCCATTATTATCAGTAAACTTTATAGAATTTCATCTATAATTTTCCTTCACATTTTTTATGGATTTAGGAGAGCATGCATGCAAAATAATTCATTCGAAGCATATGTTTTAATAACAACAACACAAACTTAAAATTTTAAAATGGGTAGAAATTAGATTAAAAATCCTCAGTAGATAGAACTATGCAACACAGACAGGAAGGTAGACAGACGAACAGTAAGACGGACAGAAAAAACCAATTAAATATCACCAACTTTGCTATGAAAGCGGGGAACGATATTTATTTCAAAAGTGGTTGTGTTTCAACAGTGCTTACAAAGTGATATTGACAATGAAATTTATTCCCAACTTCTTTTAATATAATTCATTTCAATGGGGACTTTGTTTCAATAGTAGCTACAAAGTGATATTTATAATTCATTCCGTACTACTAAAAGTCATTCCATACTACTATTGAACCAGTTATTTCATTAGCGGTTGTATTTTAATATTGGTTGCAACAATGGTATAATTTTAACCATTGAGCGTCATTATTTCTTTTTAAAGCGACTACGAATTAGAATGAAAAGTAGTTGAACCACAGAAGACAGTGCATTTTATAATCAGTGGTCTGCCCTTTTATGTGAAATAAAATGATACATGTAGTACACTGTAGTCTAAACAGTACGGCACAAATTGTAACCCATTGCCTGACTCTTACTTATAACATTAAATTAGAAAAATGGAATATATATATATATATATATATATATATATATATATATATATATATATAATTTCTTTGCAGGTCATTGTTTTTCCCCACTCAGTCAACAAAAATAGTTGTTTTAGAGTCCAAATCGTTCTCTCTTGATATAAAAGTGAGTCTAATCTTATCAGTTTGTCCACAGTAAGAGTATTGTAGAACTATATGATCCTTGTAATTACTTGTTAATGTTTTATTGGGTTTCCTTTGCATTGATCTTATTTTAGCAGACCTTTTTGAATGTTGATTTGAATTAACTCTCTTATGCAGTTACTCAGGCGAACTGGAAGAAAAACATGTGTTGGACCTAAGCACAAATCATCACTGCTGACAAGACTTAGTACTTGGAAATAATAGATAAAATCGATGTAATGTATTCAGAAGCATTGTATTTTTCAGGGAAACGTACTCATAAATACATGTACCTTGAAAATAGTCAAACAATTAAGATATTTGTTATGGTCGCATACGTTTAAGCTCAATGTTGCTTGATACAATTTTCCAGAAATATGTCAATTATTGATACATATTGCACGTAGAGTTTGATTCATGTGGATTATTTGTCTATAGTTCATAATTCTTGTCCGAAAAGTCCAATTATTCATATTTAAAAAAACATGCGTTTATTATTCAAATACTGCTAAGAAACTACTTGCCATACAAAATTAGATATCGTTAATTTAAAAAAGGAATGATTAATAAAATCAACTCCCATCAGTACTTCAGTACTTTGATTCAAACTTGTAGGGAGACAGGAATCAGTTTTGAGTGCTTTATAATGATGCCATTTGAGTTACCCATTATGTGATAAACAGATTTGGGCTAAAAAGAGAATATGTTTGACGTTTCACTTTTTTCAGTCTTTCCCTTTGCTATGCTGTTATTTCTCTATCTTAAACTTACAGCTTTTCAAGCAAAATTTTTAGACTTATTGCTTTCTGGAGACAATGATATTTCTTATGCTGAAAACATCGCCTTATTTATTTTGTTTAATTATATTGCAAATACTAGAAGATTCAAATATAGTTAATTAGGTAAACCAAATACTGTATCTGTATATTGGTTTTTCTGTTTATTAAGGTCTTCCGTTTCCAACGGAAGACCTTATTGTTTTCGTACTGTTTCTTATTATTATTATTATTATTTTTTTCCAAATTTTGTGCACGCGATTTCTCGCAAACCATTAAACCGATTTCAATCATTTTTTCACAGATGATGGAACGTGACTTGAATTTTATATGTTTTTAAAGTTTTTGACGTCGTCACTTCCGGTACCGATTTACGGCCGATTTTGTAATTTTTACGACCTATTTTGTGCAGAGATGATCTCAAAAACTTTTAGAGATATGAGTTTGAAACTTTCAGGATATGTAGAGTAAAGCTTGAAGTTAGGCCCTATTAAATTTTATGTCAGTGGCTATATTCCTTAGAGCTCACTGAGGCACGATATTTGGGTACGAATTTTCATTCAAAATTTTCATACGTTTTGTTCTGTATCTTTTTATCAGTTGATATTTTGTTAAGACATATATAACAAAAGTAGTAGATAATAAAAAGTTCTTACCAACAAAAACAAGAAAAAGGGGCTGGCTCCTTAATTTAGGGGCCAAGACGTTCGTAAACTCTTTTACGAATAACTTAAAAATGATAAAGATTTTGTGATGCATTATAGAAGCAAAGTTGTTGATCGTACCAATATCTATTAGAAAAAAACTATTGCCACGCCCATTTTTTACGTAATTAGGGATTTTGAGGGGCCAAAGTACTTAAACTTTGACGCAATATAGCTAGAGAAGTAGACATATTTTGTTAGACATCATAGAAGAGAAAATGTTTGAATTAATGATTTAAATCGATTCCACATATCAAAACACGAATTTCTGTCCCCATTAAGGATCTAGAGGGCTGGCCCCTAAAATATTCAATCATTTGTATCTCAAAAATGATCAACAATTTTAGATTGGTGTAAGAACAAAAAAATGTTTGTATTCTTTAGACCTTTTGAAAGAAATCAAGAAAAAGGGGCTAGCCCTTTAAATTAGGGGCCAAGACAGTCGTAAACTCGTATAGATTTTGTAATGCATTATAGAAGCAAAGTTGTTGATCGTACCAATATCTATTAGAAAAAAATATGGCCACGCCCATTTATTACGTAATTAGGGATCTTTATGAGCCAAAGTACTTAAACTTTGACGCAATATAACTAGAAAAGAAGAAATATTTTGTTAGACATCATAAAAGAGAAAATGTTTGAATTTATGATTTAAATCGATTCCACATATCAAAACACGAATTTCTTTTCCCATTAAGGATCTAGAGGACTGGCCCCTAAAATATTCAATTATAAATATCTCAAAAATGATCAACAATTTTAAATGATTGTAAGAACAAAAAATGTTTGTATTTCTAATACCTTTTCAAAGAAGTCAAGAAAAAGGGGCTGGCCCTTTAAAAAAATGGGCCAAGGCACTCTTAAAATCTATAACAAATAATTTTAAAACAATAAAGATTTTGTAATGCATTATAGAAGCAAAGTTGTTGTTACTTTGTTACTTTATTAAGCATTTGAAAGGATATTGACAATCGTATACATTATCTGAATGGGAGAGGATGAGTGGAAATTCTGAAACTTCATTGATATTTTAATGGTATCGTTTAAAGAATTGAACGGAAGACCTCCTCGTTACTCGTAACGAGATCGTATCTAGTTTTTATAATTTTTCATCTACTCACCTAATATTTACAATTGTTTTGTTTGCTTTTTTCTTTTCATACCATAATTCATATTTTTTCATCAAGTATAAACAATCATGATATGCAGAATCAATATGCCATTTTTTCATAAATTTATTAAACATGCACTTAATCAAAAGCTGTATTAGATTACATAGGGAGTAAAATTTATACACAAATATTGTTTCTTTGTCCTAAAGTTGATTTTAAAAAATGAAATCGTTTTTACTGTAGGCCACTACACGAACCGGTTCTTCGTTCACATAAATTAAAAATGCAAGAATATCAAGTTTTGTATATTGTTTATAACTTGACTTCGGATATGTACTCAACCATTAAAATGCAGGTCCTAATCATTTTACTCATTCAAAAGAATTTTAGATTAGAAAATTTGAGTTCAATGTCTTAAATCTTTTAAAGTAAGACGTCATATCCTTTACAACAGCATGAAAAGAATTAATTGGTAGATATTTCATTGTTAAACTTGGATCTCCGTCTAAAGAAGAAAGCTAAAAGGGTGCAAAACTACAATTACAAAATGAAAGACAACTTCTTCGAATATGTTTTTTATAAGTCCCAAATAATAGTTGATTTAACATTTTATGCATGATCCTGGTATAGTATAGAAACTGTTGCCGCCGCACCATTAATGTCGCTTAATTATTTTTAAATAGAATACTCTTAATGCATGGTACATATTGAAACCATTTTTTCAAAACATCTTGAATATGAAAATATTCAATCAACTTAAAAGTTGTTGAGGAATCTAAAGCCAATATATATTTTAATGAATTTTTCAATTTATTTTGTGTGATCTGGGAACAATCTTAAATTAATTAATTTAATTTTGTTAACTATAGAATTCCTCTACACTAAATATTCAGAGGAATATATGAGCAAAACTCAATAAAAAGGATGATTTATAATGATTGCACATTTATCATATGCTTCTTACTAGTTTTAAGTCTAGTAATTGAACAGCATACAAATTGTTACAAAGTAGATTAATTTTTACTGTTCATGCAAGAACGAAAAAGTTGAACATATCAAGAATAATAATTGAGTTTGATTGGTTGCATGTTTAAAAAGAAAACAAATCGTTTGAAATTCCGATCATTTATTTGCCACTGCCGCCATGGCATTTGGCGTCACACTCGGCACGCTGTGTGGTACATGTGGCGGCACACTGGTCATACTGATGGGAGTGGGAGAAAGCGTCACGACATTTCTGTTCACATGTCGTGTAAGAGGCCAAACACATGTCACTGCAGCTGTTGGCAAACACCATGGAAACGGCACAGAGGGCCAGTAAACAAACCAGTGTTGTCTTCATATCTACAGATGAAAGAAATAAGGATCTCATGGTTTTGAAAAATAATAATAGCTGCTTCGGCTATAGGCTATACTATTAGTCATTCCGGTATTGTGAACAGTTAGTTCCTTCAAATTATTAATTAAAAAAATTGTTATGTCTTGGTCTTATTTTTGACAATATTATTATTATTTTTATTATCATCACCATTATCATCAAATAATATTTATTATTATGAATAATATAATCATTAGAATAAAGCTCTGTGAAATAGGATAATTTCAAATTCATTTTGCATCTCCTTGTACAAAATTGTAACTAAAAGAATGTAACTTAAGGGGAATAAGGTAACTATTATTTATAAAAGTATAAACAGAAAAAAGTAATGGTATTGACTAAATACCGTTAATAGATACCAAAGACACAACACATATAACCTGTATGAACCATGAAAATTCTTGGCAAAGTTTTAACGTTTGCTACTTGAATCAAAGTCATACAAAGTTCGATACTTACTAGTAATTTTTCTCTGTGATGTGCTGGCTATTGTAAGAGTGGTCATCTTTTTATAGGATCAAATAAACGTAAGACCACGGTCCGGTCTTGACAGAGATAACCCCTCAAGGTCTGAGAACATGACCCATCTCATTCAAGACCTCGTGTTAATTGCATCATTAATGCCCAAGTGCTCAGACCTAAAGCACTGAAGGTTATTTTCTTTCATAATTATTTTTTTTAAGGAGGATATTCTTTCTTGAATTTGCAGATTAGTTTTATATTGTAAAATTTTCATATATGCGAAGCGACGAATAGTAATATAAAATCAGGTGATTAATCGAAAGATGTCATATACATTTGTAGTTGTGCATATTGTTCCAACTGTATTTAACAATCATGTAATGAATATGTTTGAACAAAGTCAAATTACTATTGTTATGGTATTTGTTTATTGAAAAGTTCATTTAGAGTAGAGTAATAGTTATGTTATAATTTAGACATAGGCTGCCTAATCTAATGCAGTTTTTGAAAACCTTATTTTTAAATTACTCATGTGATATCGATAGATATGATAGATGAACTGGAGCCAGTAAATGCTGTCGGATTTAACATCGTTGAAAAGTAGGTTTGTAAGTTTAAATTATATTTGTATATTTAAGGAAATGGGGTTTTAACTGACAGGTACTACACATGTCAAAGTCGTTTTTCATTCGATGATGTGATGGGTATTTTTTGCATCAAAACTGTAAAACACAATGTTGACGATAAAACTGAAGCCATGAAAACTGATCCGGTAAGGAAAAAAAAATAATAAATTCACAACTATAGTCTGTCCCAAGATATTTTTGCCGCATATTTTCTTAGATTATTCGATATTCATAAATACCTCATGAATCAGACGATGTTCATTCAATAGTATGAAAAATGAATAATAAAAGTATGAATATCCCTTTTGAAACGCCCCCTTTAGCTTGTCAGGTTTTATTACACGGCTAAAAATAGAAAGTCTATGGGGAGTTTGCAAGCCCGAATAATAACGTTGAAAAATTGTGCGAGATACTCCGAGTGACATCCGAATGGAGAAAAGATGTCAACATTCTCCATTAAAAATCTCCGTAGGAAATCTGTTTTCGTTTCTTTGAGTTTTTACGAGGGAAAAATGATAATGTATGACTGAAGTTATCTTGGAAAATTTCCCTTTCATCGATTTCAGCTGCACTTCTTTCACAGATATGTGTATTTTTATTAAAAATCGTCCAAATGCGCAGCATTATATCTTGGGACAGACTATAAGATTACTAATTGTATTAGTTTTTTTAAATTGATATAAGTTAGTTCATTATCATAACACTTGCATCAGATAATCAACAAGAAGTGCATCGTAGTCAGGGCACGTAGCATCGTTTTTGAAAGAGGGGGGGGGGGAGGCTGATCAAAAAAATCTTGACAAGCATAAAAAAATTTACTTTACTTAATCTTCCAAATCATAAATGGGGAGAGGGGAGGGGAGCTGGCGTAGTATATCTATTACTTCAATACAACTTCAATTTCACTCCTAATTTTCTTATTAATTTTTCATATCAATTAAATTATTTACATACTCCCAAAAAAAGTCAGGGGGGGGGGGCAACCCCATGATAATTCAATTTTTTATACATGTATGTTAATTTAAAAAAATA
Organism: Magallana hongkongensis; assembly: GCA_015776775.1. Classification (NCBI taxonomy): domain Eukaryota; kingdom Metazoa; phylum Mollusca; class Bivalvia; order Ostreida; family Ostreidae; genus Magallana; species Magallana hongkongensis. The sequence goes on from VIAA01000022.1 coordinate 955,710, forward strand.
AGTTGCTGCGAGAAAAAGTGGGGGGGGGGGGGGGGGGGGCTGCCCCCCCCCCATGCTTCGTGCATTGTAGTAACTAAGGAAAAATCAAATTTAAAAGTATTACAAGATTAATCTGTTCATTAGTAATGTGGGTACATTGCTTATTATGCAACATTGTTTTCTTTTGTGCATGATGAAGTTTATTATTTAAAAAGATGTTACTTATAAATTTGTTTGCACAAATATTGATTAATGTATGGATAAATTTTAAAATACATGCTCAGTTGAACCTTATGTAATGAAGTTAATATAATATAATATAAAATTACTAACCCAATTATTATTGAAAGAATAAAATTCATATCAGTTATACATGTATTTACAAAATTCACTTAGATTATAATTTGATGTAGCTGAAATGATGGAAATCAACGTTTGCTAAAAAAGACTTTTTAAGGTCATGAAAGAATTTATTTGTCAGTTATCTCTTCAAGACACTCGAATTATTGGTAGCTTTTTCTACGCTATAAATGTTTAAAGTAATATAGTATGTTAGGTAACTCGAACCATAGTTACAGACGTTACTTCGTTAAAAGGACATGGTCACGATTTTGGTCAAATTTTATTTTTCTGTTTTTATTATTTACAATGCTTTGGAAATGCATTCCTAATAATCAAATGAAATTCGGGTGCCAGTCTATGAGTTTTAAGCAAGATACAGGGCTCGCAATTCTTCGTCATGTAAACAAGGCTCGTGCCCCGTTTTTGTTTTCATAGGTTCAATATACCAGTAAAATTCTTTTTCAAGCTGATTTGAATATTTTATTATTCATTTTAAGGATAAATAAACAGTTCCCAACGATTAACACATTCACTGTAGGTCTAAAACGGGAATTTTCACTTCAACTTTCAAAATGTAAACAAAAGCTTTGTTTACATAGCAAAGAATTGTAAGCTCTGTAACTCGCTTATAACTCAACAAATGACACTCAAATTTTGGTTGCATATTGAAAATGCCTTACTGAAGCATTTGAAAAATTTTTTTTACCAAAATCGTGACCATGCCCCTTTAAGAACGCAGTTCAAGGGTTTATTTTATATCCAAACGTGTAATGTGTACTTATGGTATACCATTTCCTCTGAAGTAACTGTCTGACATTTACACAACCTGTTTGTTATCTTCTGTGCAATTATTTAGTTTAAGTTTAAGGAAAGTACGAACATTTGCTGTCCAAGAGACCAGAGGTAGAGGTAAGTATCATGAATCGTGTATTCATCTAAAGTGCACAGCATAGATTTATCATGTGAACAGTCTTTATCGGTTTTTTTAGCTTGGAAAAAAGTTGTATAATCCTTACACAACTCGAATAGATGAGTAAAACATTTAAGAATTGTGTAAATGCGATTTAAGCCAATCTCAGCACAAAATGTTGAGTTCGGAAAACGAAACAAGCATTTTATACTAAATGCTTTTTTAATATAGAGTTCTTAGATTTTATCAATTTCATTGTTTTTGTCAGTAGTTCAACCTCTTTAAGCAAGAAGATAAAACAACTAATTTAAACAACTCGGCGCAATTATGCAAAAACATATCGGTTAAAATTTATTTTCCATGCCCATGACAAGTTGCATGACAAGTGTCTTTGGCAAGTTGACAAGCACTCTCGCATGCGTCAAAATGGTGTCCATGTGCATGTGCATCACGACATCCTTGCACGCATCCAGTGAATGTTGCATCACATGCGTCCGTGCAACTGTTTGCGTGTACGGTTGCGGTAAGAGCAACAACCAAACAGAAAACCAAAATACACTTCATGTTATCTGAAACAAGAATTATGCTTGTAATCAATAAAAAAAATGAATGAATACTTCAGTGATGTTAAATTAACTAATGAAATAAAAATCGAATTTAGATAGTTCCATATGTTTAACATACAAGAGTACATATATTCATTTGTAGAACAGGGATTTAAAAATAGCTCACCCTTAAATGTAGCACAAGTAAACCTTACGCAATTTGCTCGTTGTCGCTTATATATGAATCATAGTGAAGGTCGCCGCACGGCTTATGCCATCAGGTCAAGTTCGATGGAACCTATGTTTGGACAAAGATAATCTACAAAGATATATAAAGTCATGCACAGTAAAGAAATCTAACATCTGCCAGTAATTACAAGGAAACGAAGTATACGTATATCTTTAGATAAATATCATTTAGAATTGTTAGCAAACAGTGTTACTTTTCAAAGACAATCCTTTAATGTTGCAATGAAGCTAATGGTGAAATATGTTGTGGCGTTAGTTTGCAACAAGATGAATCATAAATAATTGTAAAAAATTGAAGTTTGCATGTTTGATTATGAACAGGAATTTTCTATGGTGAAGTTTTGTTCAATATATTTGTCCTTGGGTAAGAGAGGGTTCACACCTGAACAAAATTAGACTTATGTAATGTGTCATGCCGTATAATCATAATAAACATTATGAGAATTTCCATATTCATAAAGACTAGCAATTGAATAAGGTCATATAGACCAGCAATAGAACAAGGTTGTAAACAAACTGCAAGCTCACGTCGCTTTTGTAAATTTTGTTCTTAATAGGAGTAAAGAAGAATTTCACTTTATCTTAGAAAGTTCAAATTGCAGTCAATTACGGTGCATTAACTTTAAAAAGTATAACTGGTCAAAACTCTCTTGTTTCAAGCTTGTTCAGTTGCTTAGTTTGAGAAATAAATAAACTAATTAAGAAATACATGTTAATTTGATATTTCATTGTATAACTGTGGTATTATATTATACCAGCAGATGTGTCTGTTTACTGGCAAATTTATGCATTGACATGTATTTACACAATGCATATAAACCATGTGGTTTTGAGCTTGAGATGCTGCAAAAATGATATTTATTACACTCCATTAAAATACTTTTTCACAAATACCGTATCCCTTTTGTTAAGATGACTTCAGTGTTGTTCTTACTTAATTTCTAAATACATAAGAAAGTATGGCGATATATCGAATACTCTCTAATTGTTCTAATGAAGTGATCCATGATGTTGTAAAATATTTCGTCCCAAAAAGGCAGGTTATTTGTGTGACTTGACTTCTGTTTTTGATAAACAGAGGAGAAAATTACTGCAGTTTATTAAGCATATCATTTAATCATTAGTCTTTAGAAATCGTTTTACACATACTATAAAAAATACGATAGGTACTTTAGCAGAGTTATTTTATATGCAATTTATATCATATTGAATATGATAATATTAAAGGGACTTAGACACGATTTGAGCTCAAAATTATGAATTTTATTTTTTTCATTTTTGATAATTAGAATGATTATTATGGGTATTTGTAATGCTTTTTTCAAAATTTAAAAGTCAAATATTGAGTTATAAGCAAGATACAGGGTTTGAAATCCTTTCTTATGTAAACAAAGCTCCAGCCTTGCTAATGTTTACAAATGTGTTTTATTGGTATAAAACACATTTGTCAAAGAAATGGTAAGTCCATACTTTACATTTTTTGTAAACAAATATGAGACTCGAGCTTTGTTTATAAAACAATGAATTCTTATCTCTGTATCTCTCTTATTACTTAAACTCTAACATTCAAATTTTGGTCAATCATTCAAATGTGCAAGTAAACCATTATATATATAAAAAGAAAAAAAGAATTTTTTTTTATCTGAAATCGTGTCCAAGTCCCTTTGAAATATACCTACTACAAGGCCTGAATCAGTGCAGTTAGATGACGGGAAAATATAAGATATAAATCTACTTATATACCGGTATCTAAAAGAATTTAGAATGTAATTCAAGTAAGGTTTCATATTTAAGACGTAGCAGACCCAAAATCAGAGAAAAGCATACCAAAATTTGACACCAGATTTGTAATAAGTAAATGTACCCATCTTTTTACAGCAATTCAAATGAGGAGCAATTATCGCACCCACTTAAAAAAAGAAGAAGAAAAAGATTATTTGAGCAAAATAAAAATGGGTCAATCGCATGATTGGAAAAAAACCCATACTAATTTCTTGAATAGTTTACTCAACTTGAGGAAGAAAATCAAACTGGAAAAACTATACTAAGAGAATTTGTAACGGTACAAGTGTAGATTGGAAAAAAACCCCATACTAATTTCTTGAATAGTTTACTCAACTTGAGGAAGAAAATCAAACTGGAAAAACTATACTAAGAGAAATTGTTACGGTACAAGTGTAGATTATTCATTTGCAACTCTTTGGATGAAGTCAAGACCGTTTATTAAAGAAATATTCATGCACTGTTTGTGACAAGGTGTTTGCTTCACCTAATCACCATTACCGCAAAATTACTTTAGCTTATTTTGATTTCGGCTATAGGTGCGCCTGTTGTTAGACTATTCTTGCTCAAACAGATCAGAAACAGAACTGTAAAGGTAGTTTAATAATTATTAAAAATGTTAACAAAAGACTTAACAAGTGCGGAGACAGTTCATGATCAATTCCTGACCTTTCAGAAAAAATTATCTACATGTAAGTTTCGTTTACAAAACTCAGCAAAATCAAATTTAAAAACAAAATAAAAATTTACCTCACATCTTGTTCTAAAGAAAAAGTGACAGTAAAATGTATTCCCCTGCTTCTAAGTACATAGAAAAAAATTGAAAGATTCCTTTAAGTTTTCCAAGGCTAACGAAGCTTTTACGACGAACCTGCCGAATCTGATGGCTAATTAAGCCTGTTTGATAGCTCTTTTCTGTACTGTGGATTATGTCACTACTTCAGACGTCATCTGATTTTCATACGGTTAGTCATGTAGGTGTCTCAACACTTATATATTTCACGGTTAAAGTTATCCTTACTAAGCAAGTATACAGAGAGATATTTCGCTTTCATCGGGTTCTGTCTCTACCCCATCAACAAACTCAAAGCGAAAGTTAGTCTCTGAACGGATCATTTTTACCTTTAAAATCACAGACCAAGAATCAAAATTAACCGATAACATCATTGATCAAAGTAAAGAATATCAGATTATAATCAATCACAATAGATTAAGGAGGACATAAAAACATTTATCTAGGACATATATCATCTGAGCAAACTAAATATATTAAAATACTCTTTTCACCCCTTCTAAACTACCACGCCATAAAGAGGTCTTTATTGGTATTAACATATCTTCTTGAGTTCCGATTCTGATTCTATACCGTATTTCCAGGATCCCCTAACACATCCTGAACGTTTTGAGAATTGGTTGCAAGTTAGTTATTGTTATCCAATTGTATATTGTCTTTGTATTGATAACTAAACGAGTAGCATTGATGTTCCTGTTTATATTTAATAATGGCAACTCAAGTGCTTATAAAGGAACAGGAGAAAATTTATTCATTGTACTTCAAAGTTATAACAGTTACTATTTTTATCCATTTGTGAATTATTATGAGTTTTAGCGCTAAAGCAGATTTGCAATATTAGCACGCCTTACATAACAGAGCAGGGAAACTAAATATTGACCCCCCCCCCCCCCCCCCCACACACACACACACACAAAAGAAAAAAAAAAAGAAACGCAAAAAAACTCCAAAAAACAAAAACAACACCCCCCCCCCCCCCCCCAAAAAAAAAAAATCCCCAGAACAAAACAAAACAGATCTTTGTCATAAGGTTTAATTGACGTTTTCTTTTTGCAGGCATAAAATATGATTTTAATCACAAATTGCAATTACATAATGTTTAACACATTTGCTTCGTTCTTCTCCACATTCTTTTTGAACTAGCAGCTTTAACATTAAAAACTTTAAGGTTTTATTCATATACTTGATCATTTAATAACATCAATGAAAGATCCCCACTCTATATTTAGACCAAGGCTGTGCTAACGCAGCAGTAAGTCACCTTCTGTGCTCAGTCCTAAAGGGTTTGGAAATTTTCTCCAGTAATTTTTGAACCACATAAGTATGTTGATGTGTTTTACAAAATCAGTTCATCATAACACTACTATTCACGGTTTAAAGAGTACGAGTCTCAAAATGCAGTAGCTCGATTTTGTAGCCTTGTGAAGACGAGACACTACGAGGTACGAAGATGAGGTATCGCTTCTATTTTAAGTAGATTTATTCCATACCTTACAAATGTTAAAAAATTTCAGCCACAGGGGCTTAGAATGATACCTATAAAACAGTTTAACTCATCGAGTTAAAATCGTATGAAGGTGTATTATGGTATCACCCTGTGTTAAAGTTTTATAAAGAGAAAAAAAAGTTTAAACACATTTGCGTCTTCCAAAAGATTAGACCCCCCTTTTCAGAAAAAAAAATGAGATGGAAACAGCATTTATATCTTTCGAATTTCATTAAAAACAATGTAAACCTTTTATTACGTTTAGTTATGCCCTGCTGTTTCTTATCACGTCTTCGTACCTAAACATGTTTGACCTAAGATGAGTGCGTGCATATAAAACCTATGCAAACCGACAAACTCGTACCTTAGAACCATATTAAGGTAAGTGGCATCAAACTTTTATTCAGATGCTTATTATAACTTTACATCCAGAATGAATTTGTTTCATGCACATTTTGCATTCTTTTCCAATTTTGAATATTGCAGAAAACGTCATGCAGCTTGTTATCTTTTCTTGTTTGGTTGTATTCGCCATTGGGTAATGTTTATATTTTAAATGTTGACTTAGATTAATATAATTGACAGCTTATAATTGATTTAGATTGAAATATATGTATGCAACAAAAAGGTTTTTAATTTTTACTTTTCACACGTAAGCTTGACACTTCAATTTATTTGTATTATATCCACATTTCTTTTTCTTATTACACTGATGCAAATGCAACATGCATATGCAATAAATTTTTTAAAAAGTTCCAAACTGTCAAGAACGATAACCTTTATAATAATTTTCTATAGGCAGCACCACCATCTTAACAATCACGAGCTGCAGCAGTTAGTTGATCCGGGCTTCCAGAGTCTGGACATCAATCCTAAAGATGGTCTATTGGAACACGATGAACTTTCTAAACTCTTTGACATGAGAGATACAGACGGTAAAATTTATTACCCATACAGATCCCAGGCAAACTAGTTTGCGGGAGAGAATGTTTTTTCTAAATCAAATACAAGTTAGCTCGAAGATACTGTAGCTCGCTAAAGGTGCACCGATATGTACACGACAACCCAAGCATAAATGCAACAGAGCATTTTCATCAGCTTGTAGATGTATTTTATAAAGAGTTTTCGCAGTTTTGTAAATATTTAAAATCATACATAATGATGCCATTTATAAACAACCAGGGAACGGAAACTTGTCAAGAGAAGAGTTTGGCGCACACACCGGACTGGACTTCCTTTTCAAGGACCCTCTTTTCGATCATTTTGACACAGATCACGATGGGGTCCTCTCTAAAGATGAATTTGTTGAAAAACCTTTCGCTGAAATGAACCAGAACGGTATGTTGCAGGAAACCACCAGTACTATTTGTAATATAGAAACATGCATATGTACATTTTTATCTCAACCGGTGCCCTTTATTATCTCTATGTTACACATGTTTACTAACACATGTTTATGGTTTAAGCAACGGTTCTCAATTATTTCTTCGTAATTATTCTTTAGGCGACAGCGAAGTTAGCAGACATGAATTCGACCATTTTTACACACAGGTATTAATACTAGTTTATATTCGGTGGCTTTATTTACATCTACAAAACAAAGGCCAATACTATTTTAACTTCTTCTATCATTATATTGTATTTTTACAGCTTCTACACCACATCAATCAACATCATGGTTGATACATTTGCAAATCGTAATAAATATCATGTAAAAAGTCTTTGTCTTATTCTTTCAAGAGAAAAATAGTTCCAAAATTAAAACGTGTCTTGCAATTTATCTTAAATGTCTTGTTATTGTCAACTTAAATTATTTTGCAAGTGAACATTTACGGAAGAATTCTGTGCGAAACGTTCAAAAATTGTTCTGTTAATAGCTCAAGGTACACGCTTAAAAGAGCTTCTCTTTTTGTTGTGACAAATGTACCGAGGTAAAATATGTAAATACAATACTTAAACGTTTTCAAGCCTTTTTACATTAAAATGAAACTGGAATTCCTTTACAGCGCATAATCTTATACATGTATGTGGTTTTTATAAAGAATCAAAAGGACTATAATTTGGTCTGTAAAACTCGACAGTAATAAGTACTTGTATATTGATAAGTAACCGGGGAGGAGGGGTTACATGTATGATTCAACTGATCTGTCCCTCGTAAATTATATATCAGTTATCAATTATAAAGAAATTGTTTAACATATTGAGTTTTGACAAGAAAATATAATCGAAATGTACTTAAGTTTCTCCTAAAATCAGAAAAGAAAATAGAAAAAAATCAAAGGCCATTAACTTAAAAGGTTAGGCAATAACCTAATTTTAGAGCAAAGAATAATCCCCCATTTAAAGTTCTGTACAATAACATACAATAAATGGTTTTACATTATCATCGGTGGTTTTCCCAATTCTGAGTAAACGTTATCATTAAGAAAAAAAAGTTTTCGAAATTATGTTTTACACATGTAAAGAAGTCTATAAAACTGTTTTTTAATTTAATTTCAATAATATACCGGTAACACATTTATGACCATCGATAGTTTATGTATGTTGATCAGATAATTAGTTTTATACTAACCAAACTCTTTTTCCACTTAGTCTATTTTTAATTTAGGCATGGACACTTTCAAATTTCGCATATTTGTTATTCCGAGCATGCGTAATTATTTGAATATTTTGTATATATCTACCATTTTACACTGTTGGTAAAAAGAGTGCTTTAGACATTTGCAATGTCAACCGTCCAGTCAACGATTTTCATCGGTAAGGACACTCAGCAAAGGTTGAGTTTTCGCTTGAATTGTAAGAACGTAAGCATGCAGGCAGAAATAATTAAGAGTACTCTAACCGATTTAAAAAATTACGGACTTATTCTTTACATATTAAGAATTCCACATGTAAATTACATGCATAGTAGGCTATAGAGGTAAATTTTGAAAATTGAGATGAATTAATTAATAAGACGATAAAAGCTGTCTGAACATGTATTAATGAATAAATACAATGAAAAATAAGGATCAAAGATTTTTTGAGACGCAATATGCGGCAAATTCGACTGAAAGGAAATTCATTCTTCTTTTAAAAATGATACACAATAGCATTTTATGAAGAAGTTTTTTCGTCGAGTAAATATTTGAAATAAAGTCGATGTCCTTATTTAAATATATTTGAATAGAAAATGAAAAACGTTTTGATAGGGATCGCTTCCTTAAACTAAAAAGATGTTAATAACTTAAAACGACATTTTGGAAATGCTGAGAATGTTGAACGATTTTCAATGCAAATTACAGCAGCTATGTAACTTTTTAATTGAAATCAATGAAATGTTATTAATAATACTATGCATTTTTAAACGCCCCTTTACACATCTCCAAGTTGTGTTGATCCTTCATTTCTGACAGTTTCTTATCAGACCAGGAAATCACGTTGTCGTGCCAATATTTTCCCTTTACATATCTAGTTTTCTTTCACAATATTTTTCTTATCGACAAAAAGTCATCAAATACCGATTACAAGAACAAACATGTAATGGTGAAACTCAAATGAGTAAAATTCTAAATATCAATTTTCTGTTTAAGGATTTTGATACGATGAATTAAAACGAAGATTTAAGAAAATAATGAATGCTGTGCTGTAACGTCTTGATGTGTTTGTGCCTAGTCAAATTGCACATTCAAATATCGATCTCATCAAATGTCAGCATAAATAATACTGAAAAAAATGTAATGATTTGTTTTGAAATAAGATATTGATTTTGTGACTGATTTTTTTTTTTAAAATGCGTCAGGCAAGATTTTGACCATCGCAAGGAACACTTATATAACGTTACTATATTACTATACCAACCAACATTTTTGAATTAATACAATATATAAGAGGTAAAGCTCAAGTTTCGTGAAAAATGCAGGATAATCCGTATGGTCGAAAAGGTTTCAATGGAAAAAAAAGTCGAGGCGTTAGCCGAGGCTTTTAAGTTTAAAGAACATTTCTCATCGAAAATTATCTATATTCGTACAACATTCACAATGCAATTTACTTTCTTTTGATAAAATTACGAGGGTTTCCTGTAATGAATAATTTACATGTGCGCATCGGTCGTAAACTATCAAGCAGATAATTTTGAGATAAAAAATTTACACTCAAGTATCATACAAATTATTTTTACATTTTAAAAAAAATTCTATCGTTTTAATACATGGTTCTTGATACTGAATTTCATTTTGTTTTTTGTCGAAAGACGCAGTGCATAAGGTGAAGAAGGTCGTTTTAGGCTACAAGAAATAAACGTATGAGATATTAAACATCGTGAATTGTGACTTGAATATAGACGTGGGATTAATATGGTTAAGAACTTTAAGTTCTAAACGAACAAACTAGGTTGATATATGTAAGACATCAAAGTCCGATGGAACTGTCTTCGTCTAAGTTCGAACGTATTGTAGTGCATGTATTGTAATTTGTGTCGGGCTCGAACATCGGGTTCGGTGTACTGTTTATCTGTCGGTTCTGAATAAAGATTTGAAAGTCTCGGACGTGCTTTTTGTCCCCGCGGCTTTGTGGTGCAATTGGACCCACACCACACCCTGTACACAGCACCACACTGGTGTCAGAAGTGCGTTTTAATCATACTGTAAGTTTTGTCGGAATTTGTGCGAGATTAGGTCACTTCAATTGTAGGAATTGATCTGCGTTGGTTCTGACCACGTGCATGCATCCAGGGGTAGTGTGAATCCGCTCCTCTGTTCTTTGCGTGCTTTCTTGTATATTAAACTTGTTATCAGATTGTGAGAATCCGCATCTGTATTTTTTAATTTTTTTTGGTGCTTTTCTTTTTATTTCTTGGGATCATTATTTTTGATCTTGCACCCCCCCCCCTCCAACAGCAACTTTACATTATTGTTAGGGGTCATTTCTCGATTTTGTGATTTTAGGATAAGATAGATCAAGTGGGAATATTTTCATTAATGAGCTTGTCAAGTATCACAAAATATCTGGACAAAAACCCACTCCAAGTTCCTCCCAGTCCCATTACCAAGTTGCCTGTACTGGTGTCTGATAGCTTAGGAAATTGTTTAAGAGTACATCACAACAGTAGAATTCCTCTTCAATTCTTCACATATTCAGGGGCTACATCTGCAGTGGCTATCGATAGAGCAATACCTGAACTTGAAAAGCTGTCAAGGGGTAGCAAGCCTTTAGTAGTGTATGTTTGGTTAGGTGTTTGTGATATTACAAAGAAAATACACAGGGGCCCTGGTCACAGACAGAGGCAAATTGAATTGAGGTATAATTCTTTAGGTGCAGCAACGACCAACATTTTAGAACAGTTTGATAGGATAAAACATTTTGTCATTTCAAAACAAGGTTTTCTAAAATTCATTACTATTCCAGTGTACTCTGCAAAACTGTACAATACCTATTTAGGGCACCCTAATCCTGAAAACTTTGAGACTACAGACAAGTTTTTGATTGAGGAAATAAATGGTCTTAACCAGCGAATTTATGATCTTAATCAGTCATTAGGTCGTAATACTCTTCAGTTTCACCTTGATATTGTAAAAGTCAGAGGTCGTGGAAGACAGTCTTTTAATTATAACCTCTTGAAAGACGGAATTCATCCTGATAGCCAATTATCTGAAAAGTGGTTAAGGCGAATAGAATTAGACATAGTGAATGAGTGCTGGTCTGATGCAACACCAGATGTGCTAACATTGAATGTTGACCCACAGGAACTACTGACTTTATAAAATTAATATCAACAATTATGTCAGAAAGCGACAACATACTTGACAACACTATTACTGCTACAACAGATACTGATGACTTCAATAATCCTTGTTTAGTCATTCCTTCAGTTGAACAAAGTACTGTCATGGTTTTAGAAAAAGTTGACAGGAGCTTAGGTAGCCTCACCCTCAACTTAGAGGAAGCAACAAAATTGATGTTAAGTAAGCAGGATTCAGCTTTAGATAGACAAATGCAATTGGTGATGAACAATGAGAGGCTGTTATCTGCTACGATAGACAAACAATTAAACATTATAAAGAATCAAGAGCGACTTCTGTCTGAATCGATAGAGAGTCAAAAAGAGATGGTTAGGAGACAAGAAAAACTTTTCTCGGACATGACTGAAGGGCTCACACAGGTCCTGGAGCGTTCACTTAGTCGAGGGGACAGTCCCAGACAGGTACACGCATACCAGGACCACAAAACAGAAATGTTGAACAGTCAAGGGGACAGCCCCAGACTGTACCAACATGACGAGGAAGGAAAGCGACAACACAATGCTGCAGAATGGCTTGGGTTTTCAACACCCCATAGAAATACAAACACCAATTGTCATAGCTCATCATATTCAGGTCAAGCTTTGCAGAGAAACCACCAGACAAGTAATGGCTTCAGACAACCTACCTCGACTCCCATACCTGGACCAAGCAACAAACCATTCCAGCCATTGCTAGATACAATAAACCAGTTCGAGTCTGGCCGAAGCCTAGGATCTATGAGCACAAGAAATGATTATATGCCAAGGCAAAAGTTACCAGTATTTGATGGGAGTGGAGACTGGGAAGGATTCCTTCTTCCTTTCAATAGAGCAGCACAGAGATATGAATGGGGAGATGAAGAACGCCTTGACCGATTCATAGAATGCTTGAGAGGCCAAGCATCAAAATACCTATGCAGCCTACCAAAATCTGTTCAGAATGACTACCCAAAGTTATTAAAACTTATGTCAGATAGATTCAACCGAAAGGATCCACCTGCTACTGCAAGAAAACGACTAGAGGAAGTAAGACAGAAGGGAGAATCTGATGATGAGTTTGCCGAGACTGTGCGGCGTTTGGTTTCGCAAGCTTTTCCCTCTGTAAGCATTGAACTCCAAGAGGAAATAGCTGCAGAATCCTTCTTAAAGGGTTATAAAAATGCTAAGATTGGATATGAAGCGTTAAACAAAATGCCGAAAACTATATCTGAAGCCTTAGATGTTGTTATACAGTTACAACACAACTTCAGAGCTACAATAGGTCGTGAAAATGTTCAATTCCAGCGCCATTCTAGAAGAGTATCCTGGCAAGAGGACCTCTGTAACATTGACAGTGAGGAAGGTAGTTCTTGTGAGAATGTGCGATCAGTGGCATCCCCTGAAGCAAAGGAGAAAACACTAAAGGAGGCAATTCAGGAATTAAAGGCCTTGATAGAGCACAGAACAGCAGAAATGAGATCATCTCAAAGGTCTTCATCCCCCAGAAGAGGTTGTTTTAAGTGTGGAGAATATAACCATTTTCAAAGAGATTGTCCAACATCTCCATTACAATCTCCTAGAAAAAGCGAATTCAATGAGAAGGACACCTCAAAGAAACTTTTTAAGATTGGAAGTGAAAATGGGAAAACAATTAGAGTACCAGTGCAAATAAATGGGGAGCAGACTCTAGCAGTGATTGATACTGGAGCTGAAGTAACTGCCTTATCAGAAGACTTTGTGAGAAACAGAAGCTTAGAGTATTCTGGTGGTAACAAAACAACAACACTGTTAAATGCAGAAGGTGGCAATAAGATGTCTGCAGTTACTGATGTCGGAGTAAGAGTTGATCTGGGAAGGTCATCCATTGATTGGAAGGTCTGCATTGCACCCATACGTGATGAGGTGTTGATCGGGATAGATTTGTTGATGGCCCTTGATGCTGTTGTTTTGACAAGACAAGGTGATTTGTTGGTTAGGGGTGAACTCGTAATTGGAAATGTGGATTCACCAAACAAAATGCATGTAGCAAGAGTTAGCATTGAAAAAGATACCACTCTGCCCCCAATGAGTGAGACAATACTAAGTGGATGTGTTGATAAACCCGATCAACAACTAGTGGGAGTACTTGATCCAGCATCTTTGAAAAATGGTGCTCACACTGGATCCGTACTAGTAAAAATGAATGATCGAATACCTGTTCGAATCCTTAACCCAACCCCCCAAGAACTAAAGTTGCCTGCAGGTACACATTTAGGTAAATTAGTGGAGGCTGAGACAGAGCAAAACAACTCTTACGAGCCACCTAGTGATGTGGAAGGTAGTCAACAGGGTCAAGGAAGTGTCGAACATGTACCATTACATTTGGAGAAATTAATGGAAAATACAACAAAGGGATGTTCAGAGGCAGAGACCAAGGAACTAAAAACATTGTTACTGAACTATCAGGATGTTTTCGCTAAAAATGCCAATGATGTCGGGTGCTTCTCCAAGATTTCCCATCAGATTGTTACAGGAGATGCGTCACCAGTGCGCCAACCAGTGCGGCGAACACCCTTAGGATTTCAAGAAGAGGAAGAACAACACTTGCAGAGTCTTCTTGACAGTGGAGTTGTAGTACCTTCAACTTCAGACTGGGCATCACCTGTGGTTCTGGTCAGAAAGAAAGATGGCGGAGTCAGATGGTGTATCGATTATAGAAAATTGAATGATGTCACCAGGAGAGACTCATATCCACTCCTTTATATTGAAGAATGTTTAGACACCCTTGCTGGCTCTACCATTTTTTCAATTATAGACCTCCAGCAAGGATATCATCAAATTGAAGTGGATCAAGCAGATAGGAGAAAAACAGCTTTTATAACCCGCTACGGGCTCTTCGAGTACACTCGCATGCCTTTTGGGCTGTGTGGAGCCCCGGGGACATTTCAGAGAGCAATGGAGTGTGTTCTTAAAGGTCTGCAATGGAATATGGTATTGATTTATTTAGATGATGTTATAGTTGCCAGCCGCAACATGCAGGAGCACATCATGCACCTCAAGGAAGTGCTTCAAAGATTTAGAGAGAGCAACTTAAAGCTAAAGCCATCTAAATGCCATTTTTTTCAGCGAAGTGTATTGTTTTTGGGGCACCGGATCAGCGCAGATGGAATAGAGGCCAACCCTGAACTGACTCGGGTAGTACAAAATTGGCCTCAGCCTCAGAGTGTTAAGGATGTACAATCCTTTCTAGGACTCACCAACTATTATCGCAGGTTTATTGATAAGTACTCTGAGATTGCCGAACCACTGTACCAATTGACAAAGAAGGGTGTGGCATTTAAATGGAGAGCTGAGCAACAGAAAACATTTGATGTTCTAAAAGAGAAGCTTGTTTCTCCACCTGTTTTGGCTTACCCACTGTCTAAGAATACATTCATTCTAGATACAGACGCCTCCAACTACTCAATTGGAGCAGTACTTTCACAGTTGCAGGGTGACTCAGAGAGGGTAATTAGCTATGCTAGTAAGCGTCTTGGCCCAGCACAATCAAAGTACTGTGTTACACGCAAGGAACTTCTTGCTATTGTCACATTCACTCAGAAGTTCAAACACTATCTCTTGGGCAGACAGTTCATCGTTCGTACTGACCATGGCTCCCTTACATGGCTGTATCGTTTTAAGACTCCTCAAGGGCAGCTTGCGCGATGGTTAGAACACCTGAGCCAATTCAACATTGTTTTTCAACACAGAAAAGGCATAAACCATGGCAACGCAGATGCCTTGTCTAGATACCCTTCAGAGCAATCAAAGTGTGACTGTTACACTGTTGGATCAAGCGTATCTGACTTGCCTTGTGGTGGTTGTAAACACTGCATGAAAATTCACCAGGAGTGGTCTCGCTTTCATTCTGATGTAGATGATGTCATACCCCTCGCTGTCAAGAGTGATAGCAGTTTAGTACTTTTGGAAAACCAAACAAATCATGGGAACCCATCTTGTGATGTCTCTGACCCAGATACTTGCTCTGGAGGACACAGTGTCCCCAAGCAGGATGAAGAGACAGAAACTGTTTGCCAAATAACAAGGATGGATGAGTCTGATGATGGTGATGATGATGAGGAGGTCAGTCCCCAGATATCCCTCAACGCTTACACCAATGAAGAATTGGGACAGAAACAAAGAGATGATCCAGAGCTATGTAAGATTTTTAAGTGGATAGAGCAAGACTTTCCAAAACATCGAGAGGAAATGTTTGCAGAGTCACCAGGTCTGAGGCACTTTTGGCTGATGAGAGAAAACTTGTTGTTGAGCAATAATTGCCTATTCTACAGATGGGAATTTCCTGAAGAAACCCGAAAACTCTTTATAGTGCCAGATGCAATGAAGGGCGAAGTAATGGAAATTGCTCACTGCTCACCATTATCAGGGCACCCTGGAATAAAAAGAACCATACAGCGCCTTCGACAATCCTTCTACTGGTATAACATGACAGATTATGTGACAACTTTTGTAGGTGCATGTGAAAAGTGTGCACTAAGCAAAAAGGCTAACAAAGTAAACAAGTCTTTGATGCAACAGTATTGTGCAGGATCACCAATGGACAGAATACAGCTGGATATATTAGGACCATTCCCCATATCCAAACAAGGAAATAAATACATTCTTGTACTAGTTGATCAGTTCTCTAAATGGACAGAGTGTTATCCACTACCTGACCAAACTGCAGAGTCCATAGCCAGTGTTCTAGTGAAGGACTTTATCGCTCATTTTGGAGTACCCCTAGAACTCCACACAGACCAAGGGCGGAATTTTGATGGTGAATTGATGAAACGACTAGCAGAGTTAATGGGCTGGGCAAAGACAAGAACAACTCCATACCATCCCTCCTCAAATGGGTTGGTAGAGAGATTTAATAGGACTCTTCTCCAAATGATGCGATGCTTTGTCAGCCAGAATCAAGATGATTGGGACGAACATATCCCTCTGCTTGCTGGAGCATACAGAAGTACTCCTCACACCAGCACTGGCCTTACACCTAACAGACTAATGTTGGGTCGTGAGGTTCATCTTCCACAAGAGGTAATGTTTGGTTTAAACCCAGTAGAGGAAGATGAAATTCCCTTCATAGATAAACTGCGATCGTCTATGAAAAAGTGTGAGAATATAGCTCGGGAAAACTTGAAAAGTGCATCAAGAGGTCAAAAACGCTTACATGACTTGCGTACACATGAGAAGTCGTACAATCCTAGTGATCTAGTATACATTAAAGATGATGCTAAGAAGGTTGGAAAGAGCCCAAAGTTACAGCCATTGTGGAAGGGTCCAGCAGTTGTTGCCAGAAAACTTGGCCAAGTATTATATGAAGTCATTACAAAGAAGGGCTCTACAATACTACATCATGATCGTCTCAAGCCCTGCCTTCTAGAAACGGTGCCTAGGTGGATTTCGAAAGCTCGAAGACAGCTTCAGTACTGTATGGAGTTTGATGAGAGGAGGGAGCAGGTAATCCAACTAAAGGACCTTGAAAATCACGGTGAGGAAAACACCCAAAGTAAAAACACTGAGGTCAAGGTCATACCAAAACTACCTGATGTTGGCGAGGACATGAATTTAAAAGACGATTCTGCAGAGGAGTGTCGAGACACTAACTTGGAGGATGACTGTACGACCACGAATACGACAACTAGGCGTGGAAGGAAGATTAAACCTTCATCCAGATATGCGTCTTAAAATGACATTATTATTTGAACATTTAAATTGTGTTTATTTTAGCTGATGAATGATTATCCTCGAACAAATGATTAATTTTCATTTCAGAACACTGTTGTTGTGTGACATTTTCCTTAGAAAAAGGGGAGTAGTGTAGTGCATGTATTGTAATTTGTGTCGGGCTCGAACATCGGGTTCGGTGTACTGTTTATCTGTCGGTTCTGAATAAAGATTTGAAAGTCTCGGACGTGCTTTTTGTCCCCGCGGCTTTGTGGTGCAATTGGACCCACACCACACCCTGTACACAGCACCACAGTATGCTGCAAATACGGTCGATGGTGGATAAAAAAGTTTGTGACATCCCGTCATGTAGACGTCATAGGTAACGTTGTACTACTGTAGCATTTTTAAAATCAACAAGATAGAAGCGACAAGCTGTCAGGACGATTGACTTTTTGACAAAATGGGAAAAAGAGAGAATGACTAAGGATTTAAATCTGAAGCTGATGGCGGATGTCTGCGAAATAAACATGTCAAAATTTTTGTTGGCTTCTTAAAGAGGCATGATCACAATTTCGGTTGAAATTTATTTTTTTCGTTTTTAATATTTGCAAGGCTTCGGTAAGGTTCATTTGTTATGTAAGCACAGCTTAGATTATGTTTATTTACATTTGAATATTAAAAACTTCTAGGTTTGGACCTAAGATGAATGCGACAAACGGTAGAAACTATTCATTTATGTTAAAAAAGAATAAACAGATAAAAAAATCAGCTTGTAAAATAACACTATAAAGAACTACTGTAAACAAATAAAAAAATGACAGGAGCCTTGATTGTTTAAATAACAAGGAATTGTAAGCTCTGTACCTTGCTTATAACTCTACGACTGACTCTACCATTTTGGTTGATTATTAGAGATGCATACCTAAAGCATCGTAAACAATAAAAATAAACAATAAAATTTGACCGACATCGTCACCATGTCTTTTTAAAAGGTGCTTCAAATTAATCATGACATTCAATCAAAGATACATGAAGGAAACTTTGAGAAGGGACCGTTTTATGAAAATAAACAGTTACCACAGCAAACCAATACCTTCCCTTCTTATATTCATTTCAATTCACTTTTGTAGACATCAAATTGTATGAGCCATATTAATAACGGACCATATGGAAACAAAAAACAATATTTTTGCTTTTATTAAAGAAATCAGCATCATCAGAATTTTGCGTTTCACACCATCGGGCTTTTTTACTTTATGCAAATCTTCCGACTTTATTTTGCTAAATTACGGGCTTTAGCACAGACCAACGGACTTTGGCTTGACTTGGTTTGATTTTATAACCCAATTAAGCTTTGGAATCCTACATATACAATGCTGATCAGATAATTTAATTTAATTGACGACTTGGTACATTGGAAAATAATATCATTATGGTCGAGACATGTCTTTGATTAATGCAATAATTAAAGGAGAATAAGCAATACTTTTATGCCAAAAACAGATAAAGATTACATAATACATAACCAAACTTCCTTAAAAAGGTGCGCTTTGTCTCCTAAAACTCCCATTGATTTCTTCAAATGGTCTCCATGGTCTGCGTTCCAAAAAACACCCAGTTTCTGTTCTCATGCACCTCAAATTTAAAAAGTAGGACATCAGCCGTCCAAAACAGTCTCTAACCACCACCCCTTACCCTTATAACATAACAAAAACACATCAACACTAACTAAGTCAGATCACAATAAGGCAAATATTCAGATCGAATAACATTTCTAAGTTGAAATAGATTCTTTTCTTATAAACGAAAACATATGATATTTCAGGTTCAATTATATCATAGTGACAGTTCTGTTTAAGTGATTGATGTTGGATCATACTATATTTCTTATCATTTCTCTACAGTTTAGAACATTTGACCTAATACAATCGTGTGTATATATAAAACCTATGCAAATCGACGATCTCATAACTCAAGATCATATTCAGGTTGGTAACGTCGGTCTATTTTTTATATGCAAATCATAATTTTATATCAAAATACATGTAGATGCATTACATATACAGTTATTCATGGATGCTTGTTTTAATTTTGAAAATTGCAGAAAGAAGTCATGCAGCTTGTTATCATTACTTGTTTGGTTGCACTGGCCCTTGGGTATGGTTATTAGATCATAAAGCTGCTTAGGTTTATGAAATTTAGTTTTTTAAAAACCTTTTGAACTAAGAATACCTGCATAATGCATAAAACTTGCATTATTATAATTCTTGGGACACTTCTCTTTTATCTTCATCTTCTTTATACAAACAAAATGGATATTATAAATTTTGAAAAGTACCAAAAAAAAAAAACCTGATAAGAAAGATAACTTTTACCCTACCTTCTACAGGCAGCATCTTAACAATCACGAACTGCAGCAATTGGTGGACTCTGGATTCCAGACTCTGGACGTAAATCCTAAAGATGGTCTTTTGGAACACGATGAACTCTCTAAACTGTTTGACATGAGAGATACAGACGGTAAGATACGACAACCAATTTTCTTACTACACTCTTTTATTGAATTGAAAGGGAAACAACCAGAACGATTTTTTAAAGACCATATGCTAACAGTACAACAATGCAACAAGACGTTACAGAAAGTCTCAAATTTACTCAGCGGACAAGTGTTACATCTTCAACTGTTACATAGCATTCATGAAGTGAATTCTTTAATTCAGTCAACTTAAAAGTGGCTTAGAAGTAACTGAAATGCAACTGAACGGCATATACCTGCAATGCAGTCACTTTTTCAGACCTTATAGGTAGCATTCAGTTAGTTGACTGACACAGATTCATTGCATGACTCGGTTAACTACGAAAACAAGGAAGTAGATAGTGAGTCATATTTGGTCGCTAAAAACAAATTTCCTAAAAAACAAAAGTAAAAAAAACTACATTAGAGACCAGACTGATATGTCAATAAGAAACCCCAAAAAATTAAGTTGCAGATAGACCGCTACATGTACAGACACAATAAACACAACCAAAAACCTTTACGGAGCTTTCAGATCCGTGTACATTACAGTATTCTCCGCAACCTGAGGATGGTTTTTTCATGTGTGTTGAAAATCTCGATCGAGTAAAGATTTCAAATGCATTGCTAAAAATATCATTTTACAAAAAAAGAAAAACATTCATAGGTAATGGAGTCTTATCAAAGGAGGAGTTTGCCGCCCACACCGGACTTGATTTCATCTTTAAGGATCCTGTTTTCAATAATTTTGACTCAAATCATGATGGCGTCCTGTCAAAGGATGAATTTGTTGAAAAACCTTTTGTCGCTATGAACCAGAATGGTAAGTTATAGTGAAAATGTTTTACATTTTCTAAAATTATTATACGTATTTAAGTACAATTGAACTTTACTGATGTTGCCCTCTTAAATATTTTAACCCAACTCTTCTGGACAGCTTTTTTATGCATCTTTGTGACATTTTTTCTCATTTAAAATGGATCAATTTAAAGTTATACCGTCACTGATAAAAGTATTGTTTTATCCACGATGACAGAATTATGCAACATTAAATAATTAAATACCAGAAAAAAAACCCATTCTTCACTTGCACAATTACGAAGATCCAATAAAGTTTTAAACCTTTCCTCTAAAATGGAGAGGCTCGTTGATACATGACAATGTGCATTTTATCGTGACCAAGTTTTTTCTTCCATTCAAACTGATTTATATAAGAGATACACGTAAAATGTAACAATCATTTCTTTCAAATTTTCAGGCGACAGCGAAGTGAGCAGACACGAATTCGACCATTACTATACTCAGGTATAAATTTTTTTAGCACACTAATACAATTGTTTTGACATGTTTTAAAGACATTGAAAGGTCTAAAGTTTTATACTTTAATGTTGCTGATCTAAAAATGTAATATTTTTTTCTGTAAGAAGCTATGAAGATTCAAATAGTTGTTTTTTTTTTTATTTACAGCTTCTACATCATATCAATCAACATCATGGTTGATTTATTGCAACTTTTAATAAATAGAAAAAAAAGCATTGGGTTTTTGTCATCTTTATTTGGTAAATGCATGTAGTTCAAAACTAGTCTCTTTGTATTTCAATAAAGGAAGTATTTTACATTAAAGTTGAATTGTTGGGATAAAGGGTTATTATGGTTAGTTAGTAACCGTAAAGATTAAAAGGATTCAAGTACTTTCAAGTATTTTCGTACGCAAGGAACAGTTACTATTTAAGACACGTTCTCATTATGACATATTTGATTATAAAATACACAAAAATTGATGATATCCTTAATCATTACTAAAATTGTTCCATGAACCATTCCCTTTCTTTGTGCTACACAAAGGATAAGAATGGTGTGTCTTGTAGTTGAAGCTTTTTCTCGCCAAATCATGCATTCAAATCGCCTGTCGTGTAGGGGGATATAAAAGCATATCAGTTTCCTCTTATACTAATAATTGCCCGGCCCTAACAGTAGAACCTTAACCGAGTGGCCAAATGCTTTATTAGTATAATTATACGAGTTTTTATAACTCATGAAATTACAATTTCTTAGTTTGACGGTTGTATGTCTTATGATAGAGAGTTATATTATTTTAATGAAGTATGTAATCAAAACAAATTGTAATTGAGAGATTCGTCCATGCATCAAGAAGCATTTCCTTAATTTAGTAGGTCATGCATGACCACAGACACACATTCCACTCAAAATTTAATTAAGATTGGCCAATCACTATTTTAAGATAAAATGATCCACCACTGACTACACACTGTTTACCCAAAGGCACTCTGTGGGTGAAGTATAAGCCAAGCCAGATTGGCCAAAGGGGACAGAAGATCGAACGGACAGACGGACGGAAAGACGAACGGACGGACGGGCAGACTGATCACTATAGGGTCCCGCAGAGGGGGCCCTAAAAATGATAATATTTTAATATTGTTTGCAAAATTGCGGAAATAAGTCCATTTTAGTGACATCATAAATGAAAAGCTTTCGGACAACAATGACTTATATTAGGATGAAGGTGTTCGACACCAATGTAAAATGTTTAATAAAGATTTAAATTTGATACAATGTCATTGAAAAAAGTATAAGGGAATGGGGAGGGAGCAGATAATTGACCATATCAAAAGCAATTCTTTGTGCACACGATCTCTCAGCTTAGCTAACTAAATCTAGTACATGTACTCAGCTTTACATAACTACTTATTTAAATGCAAAGTTTGCAAATTTAAAACTTTTTCCTTTGCAAACCATTATTTGTCTTCACACCCAAAACAGTTGAATGAACATCGTCGTCGTTTAAAAAGGTTTATAGGATGTGAAAATGCCAAAACTTACACGCATCATGTAATAAATTAAACATAATAATTTGAACAAAAAAGTCCAAAGGTATGTGTCGAGATTTCAAGTCACAGAACAGAGGAATGTTTATTGAGGAGCAATTTACGTTTAATCGTAATGAATCTAAAGTGTTGTTCAGTCATTGTACCGAAAATTCTTCTATATTTGACATGCCATGATAAAATTAATTTTGACTAGGTAAAAATGTTTTTTTTTTTAAATTATGCTGAAATCTTAGTCAGCACAATCCTTTTTTGGGGAGGGGAATATATATATATATAATTCCAAATAACATTATTAGTATTTTTTAAATTTAATTGATTATTCAATATGTTGAATGTGCTGATGTAGTACTAAGGAGTGTGGAAGCGTATTCTTCTTTTACATACAAATCTTTCAAACCAACCTCTACTGAAATTATGATGAGAGATATATGCAATATTTATTTCAGATCTGGAGACCATATTCATTGCTAAGACCGATGCCATAACTTTGAAACAAAATTTAAAAAAGTTTCAACGAATGATAGATAGGTATACAATTGCTTCTATTTAATGCATAAAAACAAGTTGCAAACGATCAGCTAGACTTAAGCCATTTGATGCAGGTTAAATAAAAATAGATCAGGAATGATCCTGTACCTTTTATCTAGAGCTAGACATGCAAAATGCAGTCAGCATTTACTTAGAGTATGTTATGAATAACCCAGTTTTAAATGTCCTTTGCTTGTATGTCATAATTCCACAATGTTGTGATAACCTTTCTCTCCTTTTTGATACTCTGTTCAACTCGGAACTGTCTAGAGCTTGGCATACTTCTTTATCAAAATTTTCTATGGAACTAAAAGCAGCCGGCGCAGTTTTACAACCGCATTTAATGCATGTAGTCACTTCTACCTTAGGGCAGTGGAAGGACAAAAACACCCGAATTTCAATTGCTATAAATACGTTAATATTGAGATTAAATGCATGACCGACAAGCAAAACAAATATGAATTGAGGCAAATTTACCAATAAAAGCACAACCTTGGCGAGGGGTCTTCTTAAAAAAAAAAACAAATTAAAAGACCAACCATATAAATGATTCTAAATGTACGAAAAACTTTGTTCATTGCAACACTGAACTGAGGTAAATCAAAACAAAGGCGTCAATGCTCACACATTCATACTGAAATCAAAACACATTGGTGCGAAATAAACAAATACAAAATCATAACGTACTGACACAAATCAGTCGTCGGATTGGCGCTCTGACGATTTTGACTCTACAATAATTCGTAATTGCAAATCATGATTTATTGCGTACGTATATTGTGAAATATCATATTTGAAAAGAATTACTAAAAATTTTCAAACTCGTTAATAGATAGAAAATGTGAACATTACATCTATCAGTTTGAACTTGATATAAGTTTCGATCTTTTGACTATCTATGCTACGATATACTTCTAAACTTATAACAAAACCAGATCAGATCGTGATCAAGTGTATATCAAAACGGAACTCTAGATTTGAACAGGTAGTATGAATATAGAAAAACAAATGATTAAAGAGAATCTCTAATTTTTGGTTTACCAGATATACAAATAAATGTATATATTGTAAATTTTTAGTCCAATCAAATTCAGAAAATGAAGTTGATGGTGTTTGCGTCCTTGGCCGTGATTGTGTTAGGGTAAATATTTTAATTAAACATTTTTTTGTACATTACATTACAGGTGAATTGATTATACACGATTGACATAACAATTTTCGGAAAATGCGTTATAAAACGAAATTCTTAAATATATATGTGAAATTGTGAAATATATAATTTACTAGAATAATTTGTATAAGTAGTTTACCAGCATACTGTTGAAACACTCGATGATATTTATATATATATATATATATATATATATATATGTAAACAGCCAGCATTTGAATACCCATGAACTCCAGCAACTTGTTGATGCTGGATTTGTTTCATTGGATGTTAACCCCAAAGACAACCTTCTGGAATACGACGAACTCGTCACTTTATTTAACCAGAAAGATGTGGACGGTAACGAATCGACTTATTTAAATATTTGAATGTAATGTTATAATTATATAACATCGTTTAAATTGAGATAAAAAAAATCACAACTTAGTATTACGCATTTTATTCAAAGAATAAGAAATATTGATTAAAAACATTTTCATATAGGTGTTTGCTTTGCTATTTAGTTGATTTGTATTTACCAATTACAAACAAAACTGCAAATAAGTAGAAAGCTATAACATTTAACAATAACACGTGTAATTATACGAGAAGATTGGAATGAATATCCTACGGTATTTGTCCTTATTTCAGGCGATGGCCTATTGTCTATGACCGAGTTTCAGGCTCATGTTGGGGCGGACTTTTTATTCGCTGAACCACTATTCAACAATTATGACGTTAATAAAGACCAGAAACTGAGCGTGCAGGAATTTGTGGACAATGCCTACCATGCAATGAACACAAATGGTATTCTCTCTAATCACTTTTATAATTGAAAACACTTAGTGCATATTATTGTTTATATAGAGTAATCTGCCATTTGATACAAATTATAATCAAATATGTAAACATGAGTTATAGTCGATAAAAAAATTAAAACCTTGTCATTTAAGTTTTGTCAGAACTCTGGTGTGTAAGTGATGACTTTTCTATGAAACAAATAGCATAACGTACTATATACTGTACACCATTTTGTTTATTAATTTTGCAATTTACAGAAAATTAACTAATTTGTGGACATGACAACTAACAGATGCAGTTTTCAATTGGGCTTAAGTTAAATGAAAATATATAATCAACAATACAAAAATAATACCTGCATGTAATGTATGTCTTTTTGGTGAATTAAATTGTAAAAATCAGTATTCTTATGAAAATACCAAACACATAAAGTTATAATAGCTATATCTAAATGGAAGTACAAATTTCAAAATGCCAATGAATATATATATATATATATATATATATATATATATATATATATATATATATATATATATATATATATATATATACACATGTATATATAAAGCATAACGTACAATTTCCTGAAGATCATAATGAAACCGGTAGTGTTTTGAATCGGCTTTCTGTTATTTTTTTATTTTATATATATATATATATATATCTATATATATATATATATATAAAATAAAAAATAACAGAAAGCCGATTCAAAACTCCTGAAGATTATAATGAAACCGGTAGAGTTTTGAATCGGCTATATATATATATATATATATATATATATATATATATATATATATATATATATATATATATATATATATATATATAATCATACTTCTGATATTTTGAATGCAATTTGTAAGACAATATAACTATATAATTTTGATCATCTTAAACAGGAGATACTCAAGTGACAAGACATGAGTTTGACCACTACTACACGCAGGTATCTATAAAGCCAATTCCTTACGTATGTTACATTAAAAGGGTTCTGGTAATAGGAAGATTTCTTTTCTACTTTGACACTATAGTGGTAGATAAACTAAATAGCATGGTAAATGATATTTACGAATTTCTCTACCAAATTGTGAAATTCATAGCCTAGCAATTGTGAAATAGCCCCTTAGGCTGTGTCAATATAGCCATATAGGGAACACGTATTCTTGAAATTTAAATAATGTTCTGTTTAACATTCAAAACAGGGGAAAATAAATGAATGCATGATTATGATGTCCATGAAGTGCCAGACATAAATTAATTATTAAGTTCATGGATACAAAATGAAAATTTATGAATTGTATATTTTTTCTGTACCTACACTCTTGGTTTATATTGTCCATTATGCCCTCTTCCTAAATTGTTATATTGTTATTAGACATTGAAAGCATCAGCTTGTAATCAACTGCTATAAATCGCTTTGTCTTTATATTCATTTACTTGTTTGCTGAAGATTATAAGAAGGTTCACTTTAATCAGAACCCTGCAGCAAGGCTGTTAATTCTCATAATATTTTTGGGTACACACTTTCATTTTACTTATTGACAAGTCACCATTAAAGGCCTTCAAGTAATCTTTTAAAGGCAAAGTTACATGTTTTGGACCGGGAGCGATTGTATGGACAATCAAAGATCCCTCTGACTTCTCATTTTATGAATTGACGTTTGCAGAAATCAACTGATAAAAGGGGGTGGTAACAGTAAGAGGAGTCTCTGATTAGGATTCAGACTCCCCCCCCCCCCAAAAAAAAAACATTAAATGCGAATCCATGATAAATTTTTTCTACGGTTACATTGTGCTCAGGCGACGGTCTAAACTTTGGACCTCTAGTTATTTTAATCGTATTTTTTATCATAAGATTTACTTTTAATATATCATTTATTGTTTATATTTGTAGCTACTTCATCATTTGAATCAGCATCATGGATAGTGCAGAGCAATGTTTGTTTTAAAAAAAACAATAAAGATATTACTGTAAATATGCAAATGGTTCAATTTTTCATTGGCATCAAATAGATGAAAAATACTTACACGTACATGTATGTTATGAAGACAAGTAACAGTGCATTATATGGAAAAGGCGAATTAAATCAAGACTGTGAACTGTAACCTTTTCATAAATTCTCATTAACAATAAACTTTTATAAAGTATTTTCATAATTATTTCTGAAAGTTAAAGAAATGTCGAAACTTTACATTTTAAACACATGATACACACAAGAAATGGGCAAACTAAGTACATAGTAATAACATGTCATCATTCTATGTTGTAAACTTTATCAACCTTATGATAGTTGATACATTATATTACATCAATCAATGATGGCATTTTGAATGATACTGTTATAGAAAATTAATTATTAAAAAAAGCTCTAAAACCTAATTCTCATATTCTTCTCTGGAAGCCAATAGATGTCACGTTGGGAAGATAACCGACAGCCGGAAGACGATTTTTTTCACAATTGGCATCAACAAGCTTCTGATTTTTACAAATATATCCACGTCTTTCAAGAGGGCTGGCTGGCTGGTTGTAATCATGTTTGGCTATACTAACCCTTTTAGATGAAGAGCTTTGTCTAATTATATAGAACAGTGTCCAATTTCAAAGCTGAAATATTGGAATTTCTTCTATAATAATAAATTGTTAAAAAAAAAAATCATATTTGAAAATTCAAGGCAAATCTTGTGGTTAATTTGTTGACCCACCAGCCTTCTTGAATAAAGATATAAGAACTTGAAGCTGACTTTAAATAATTATTCATGTTAACGTTTGGTTGTCAATTTTAGTGATGCATGTTTTGTCTATTTGCTGTTGATTAACTCTTTGAACATGTCCGACAGACATAACCAAGCAGAAACTGAAGGGCTGTTTAAATTTTATTTATATTATACATTACATACAAGAATCATTATTTTATTATTCTCCAATGTGTTGACTCGTGTTTCCAAATCATTTACAAAATAAAATTCGCTACACATAAAAAAATGTGTCTCATGTAATGTTTTTGACGTCTAAATTGCAAGTATGGAAATGGATAATTAAAACATTTATTTACAAAATGTTTCCCTTACTGATTTTGTTCTCAATCTTATGTTCAGATCGTATTAAGCTTGTGTATCCGAAAGTGCATTGCATGCTCTTTATTATTATGCAGGGATGAATGATGGGAAAAACTCAAAAAAAAAATTTTCTTGTAAATGTAGTATTTCTTTCTTGTTTTAAGATATAATGTGATCTATGGTACTGTTTTAACCTTGACTTTACCAACTCACATTCTTGACTCCGACGACGACGGTCTGTTTAAATCCAATGTAAATGTTTAAAGCTGACATGAATTCTTAAGAACATTTGATCGTCATATTAGTTTTGATCGCTCCTCTACTGCCACTGGGGTAAATATACTTGTTGAGAAAGTACATGTTACGGTTGTTTGTTTTGCGATCGAGGCATTCAGGTTGCACTGACTTCTAAATGCATGAAATACACATTGTTGTAAAATGTTTGTTATAAAGAATAGAGGAAACTACTATCAATAAAATATAAAATATATCTACTCTTTGAACAATTTTTCAATGTATCAGTATCATTTTGCACAGATAGTGCTGCCTTACTTTCGCATGCACACCGAACACGCATGTTGTTAGCTGCAATAATGTAGCCCTCTCCCGATTTTTTTTTTTTTTTTTTTTTTTGGGGGGGGGGGGGGGGGAGAGGGCTACAACTCCATAGGATCTCCGTAATGGTGCAAGTGCGGGAGTGATTCACTCCCGCAACGATTTCGTCTCAAATCGTATATAAATGACGATAACATCTGCATTTCTTACCTGAACTCAAATATTGTAGATGTCTATGACATAAATTAATCCAAAAATATCAGGTATAGTCCGCATATCGGTTATTTTTCGTGTATGTCAACAACGCAAGTTGAATTTGTCCGCCATGTTTACTGACCTTGACCGGTTTTATTTTGAGACAGCCAATGAGAATTTAGGAGCGGATCTTGAACTGAATATAGGAATTCCCCTATTTTAAACATAATTAACGCGGTAAATATGAATTTTCCATTACATACCATTTCCTTAAATGATGTTTTAGTGATAGAACGAGGTAAGATAAATTATTTACTCTGACATTCACGTTATCATGCCCATCAAAACTCGAAGCGTAAATCCCACAAAATTACGCGAGAACAGTCATGGCTGCTAAAAAAGACGACTGGTAAACATGCTGATGTGTTTTATCTGGTTTTGATTTATATACGGTTAGTTTGTTCAACCTGAATTAAAAAATCATTTTATCTAAAGGAAGTCAAATATAAAATCGATCTTTTCAGACCGAAGTCCGTCGCATTAAAAAATTAATTTTGCACCATTACGGAGATCCTATGGAATTGTAGCCCTCTCCAGTAAACATCAGATATAAAAAATCGGAGAGGGCTACATTATTGCAGCTAGCATGTTGTTCATACAGAGTGCAAATTTTTGAAAACCCCGGCGGCACTACATCTAACACAGCAGATAAATGGGAAAGTAACAACGTAACATCGTTTTCATCGGTTTCTACAAAAACGCTCCGTTTTTTAAATCCATGCGATAATTGAGATTTCTCGATCCGCTGCAGTGTGTGGTTTGCGCATGTGCATTGTTATAGCATACACAGGAAAGCGGTCTACATTTATCGAAGATTTTTTAAGTATGTGTGCCAGGATTTCAGCCTGTCTTGTTTCATCGTTCATTGGTTAGGATATTCCTTGTCATATCATTTTTATTCCAACCGTGTTTCTACACGTTTCTACACGCAGTGTAACGTATTCGGGTGTATAAACTACCTGAATGCAGTGAAGCATAAATAGTGCTCTCCGCCTTTTATAGGTGAGCAGAACAATAGTAATCCACAACTAATGCGGCAGTAGTCAAAGATAAAAGAGGAATAATTATAATTATTTATGAATTTCTTGGTCGACGCGTAGTACCTGTATTCCGTTCTTGGTCTTTGGATTTTATGCATGTATTTCTTATTTTATGTCTATATTCTGTTTGTAAATAATTCGTTGACCTGTTTATTTGATGTTTGTGTTTTCCTGGTTTAAAAAAGTACCTAAATTTAATAATTTTATGACGACCGAGTAACATGGCGAGGCAAGATGTACGTCCAAACAGGCAAAATACTTCAAACTGTTAAGAGGTCTGCGACTTATATAGAGGTTAAAGGGATAGCGGCGATGAAAGAGAAATATGGCGACAGTGTCTATTTACGATTATACATCGTCATCTTGTTTTATTTTAATTTTGCTTTCTTAACATGTCTACTTTACTTAAACCAAAAATTAAATTGAATAGGTACGCTTTCCAATATTAAAAGACTGGCTTTCGATTATTCCTGAACTTTGCAATACTGGGATAACGGATATCTCATCTCAAACAGTGTCTGACGCCTGCTTCTTTCCAGAAGTAAAATCCTTTTTCTAGAATTTGAAATAGAAATATAGGAAAAAGAAATTGTTGTAAAAATTGAGATACGAGGATTTTTTCGTTGTGTATATACACCCACCCTCCCCAAAAAAACAAAAACCACAACAACAACCAAAAACACGACGTAGTCTTATCAGTGACAAAGTGGTATATGCGTAGAATACGCAGCACAATTGCGCACTGCCTGACGTACTGTAGATTCCAGATAACTCAGTTTTACATAAAAGAGCAGACCACGTGTACTCTTACCAGTACTAAAAAAAGTGTATCTTTGTTTTGTACATAACATGCATGTGAAATTGTACATAACTTGCATGTAACAGCTTCCATATTATGAAACTTTCGTACTCCAGATTATACTGTTATTATTTCAGAAGGAGCTTCCTCTCGTATTTCAATGGACATATCTTATATTTATAATTATATATACATTTTATGAATACAAAACAAAATTTTTAAAACGTAAAAAATTAAAAAAGTACCAAACTATAAATTATCAGTTTGAACTTTCACAGATGTCTGATCTTTGAACGATTTTTGTTAAGATATAACTCTAGATTTATACTTAAACTAGATCTTATCGTGATCAAGTGTAATTGGAAGCGGAACCCTCGACTTGAACAGGTAGAATGAATATATGTATTATAAAGAAAGCTTGTAAATCATTTAATGTAAAAATAAAATCCGGTTTTATTCATTCATTTAAAATAAAAAAAAATGTATTGTGATCTAAAAGGATTTTTTCAATGAGTTATGAATTTTTTTTTAAAGAAATGAAACTCTTGGTCTTTGTGTCTTTGGCTGTCATTGTGTCAGGGTAAGATACACTTTTCATATTTGTATTTTGAGATTGTTCTACACAATATAATCATACATGTATTTAATTGGTTTTACATTTTGAGGGTGTTTTATTGCACTTTTGGTGAAAAAATTAATGCACATATTTTTTGGAAAGAAAACTTTACGGGGAAAGAAATTCGGCAAATACTAATACATGTATTTATCGATACAAGAGATAAATTACAAAACACTTAATTCATTCTCGTGACATTCACTGCAGCCAGTACCTGAATACCCATGAGATCCAGCAGATCGTGGACTCCGGATTTTTAGCACTGGATGTTAACCCCAAAGACAATCTTCTGGAATACGAGGAACTCGTCACTCTATTCAACCAGAAAGATGTGGATGGTAATAAATCAATCTAATTAAAATTAGATCTTTGATCCACTCCTATTAGATCGCTACACAAAGTAATCTAATAGGAGCGGATCAAAGATCTAATTTTAATTTGATTGGTAATAAATCGACTTTTTTTTAGATATTTAAATTTGGATTTATACCACACGTGGAGCTCGTCACTCTATTCAAGCAAAAAGATGTTCATGGTAAATCTGTTACAAAAAGAAGACAAAGTTTAAGAAAAAAAAACCTCCCCAAACCCTTATGTCAATAGGACTACACATACAAGCAAACGTTATTTTTTTAATGCATGTAGATTGGAATATTTATAATTGTTTGATCATACGATTTCCAGGTGATGGACATTTGTCTTTGACCGAGTTCGAGGCTCATGTTGGGGCTGACTTCTTATTCACGGTGCCTCTTTTCAACTATTTTGATGGCGATAAGAACCAGATGCTGAGCGTGAGGGAATTTGTGGACATTCCATTCAACGAAATGAATACTAACGGTATGCATGCATTTTAACAAAAAGATTTATCTGATTCCATTTATTGACATGCATCCCGTACTGTTGATAAAGAAGATTACAGGGATACAAGTAATTATTTCATTATAAATGGTGGAATTGCTCTAAAGAATTTCCAATAGGTTATCTGATTGGAAGATATATGATAATCAAGATGGCCGATTTAGTTTTCATTTCGAATGTTTTTGCACAATCCAATAAAACACAGTGAATTTATACCCTTTAAAAAATTAATTTTGTTTCGATATCATTTATGTATAAAATTGAACACAATAATTTAAATAATGCGGAATTTTTTAAATATGAGATTTTTATAGGTAATTATAATCTTTTTAAAACAATTTTTTCGTTGTCTGGTAGTTGAGCGTTGCTATTGTGCTGTTATGATGTTATGACAAAATAAAGTTATGTATGATTACGCTATAAGAAATAACTTAAAAGGGAAAATATAAAGTATATGCCTTCGAATTTTTACACACCCAAAATTATGCTATCTTCGGGGTTATTTTTCTTAAAATTTTGAAGGAATTCGTTGTACGAATCTATATTGTATTGCTTTAAATAAATGTCAAAATTAGGTGCATTGTGATATTTTGAGGTGATCGTTTTCGAAAAACGAGACTATTCTTATATAGAAAGTAGAAAAGGATATAATCACGTATTACAATCGCTCTTGCATTATTCTGTTATATGCTTTGAAACGCATAATGTACATGTATGACAATTTCCTTTATATTCCTATAGTACATTGTATATGTACCTGCATTTCGAGATGGCCCCTGAAACGAACCTGGTAGATTTTCTTGAAACTTCGCAAATATATGTATACTAGAGTTGATGTATATTACATATGGTAAAAAAAAACCGCGTTACGCTGTTGTAGTTTTTACGCTAAAAAAATTCCCAAAATTGGCTTCTATATATTCAATAAAAGATAACCCATGAAAATTGAATTCCTTCAAGATTTAAAAGACCTTATGAATTAATTATTATAAACAACATTTTACGAGAAGGTATGATTGTCCTTGAGTATTAATTTTCCCACTGTATATCGTTTTTTTTAGTTGAATTTTAACGCCTTATATACCATATATATTCAATGACCCACCATACAAATGGCAGGTGTGTTAATATTTAAGGAATAAGGAATCATTCTTTAAGAATTATGAGGAAATATTTTTGGTCGTGGCGTGATAAAATCCAACAAATCCCGAAGGGCTTTATGATAGATTTGATCACACCCGACCAAAATTATAACCTCATAATCTTGAAAGAATGATTCCTTATAACTTATATTTATATAATTTTAAGCCATCGTGCGATTAAATATTCAAATATAAAGAAGCAAACCCCGATGGCTCCTCAATTTGGAGGCATTTGAAGTAATGGGTTATTTAGTGCAAAATCGATACGTAGTGTTATCAGAGGCAAGGACACTGGAAAATGTAAATAAATTATTTTTTATTTATCATTGGAACGTCATTTTATGTTACATTGGTGAGCAAGCATAAATTGCTCGGATGTAACACAAGATGATCATCATTTTTGAGTAGGAATAGAAGAATTCTTATAATATTGGACCAATAATGTCGGTTATTGGCTGTCTATTTAAGAATAGGATTAAATAAAAATCAAAAAATGATATTTTAAACAATAACCCCCCCCTCCGAAAAAATATATAGGGTAAGGGTAATGATTACTAGAACCCGTGATTGGATAACGGTTGTAGTATTCCTTCTGCAAAAATAGCTACCTTCAAACCCGCATGGAGCACCAAAGAAAGCATTTTATTGTTTAAATCAAATCAAGGATGATCTCGATGATGTCTTACTGATTGTAACGCAGTGCATGGTACAGTTAAAATGTAAGAGTCGATATTGATTCGTAACATGTACATGTAACTTTCTGATACAGGAGACTCTCAAGTGACAAGACACGAGTTCGACCACTACTACACGCAGGTATGAATAATGGCTTTCTCATAGATTTTCTGCTTTATTGACGATTGTTTAATGCTAAACACTGAATTTCTTTACTTGTTAAACAAATTATTTAAAATAAAACTTTTACTGTTTGTAGCTTATTCACCATTTGGACCAGCATCATGGATAATGTAATTGTGGCATTACCTTAAAAATGATTAAACTTAAAATAGTTTTTCTTCTGCGTTTATCGAATGTTGCTCCCTTTATCAGGTTGGGCACACTTACCGCATTGAGGAATGATTACGCTAAACGGGAACTATTCCCCGTTTCAGTAATAAAAACATTCCCGCAAATGCGGGATTTTGACATGTTTTTGCATTCACGCCTTGTTTTCTTTAAACTGAACAATAAGTGCAAGAATATTTTTACATTTTATTATCAACAAGGACCCACTTACTATGTTTATGCTTCAAATTTTAACATTCACACCTGCGTTTCAGTGAATTCCAGTAACAAACAAAATCTATTCAGCAAATTTCTTCGGTAGCCTCTATTGATACATTTGTAAATGGAACATCTATAATTGTGTGATTTTATATTATTTTGCTATATCCAACGAGTAAAGATTGTGTATATATTCGCAAGGCTTGCCGTTTCAACGAGATAACTTTATATTTATATAGTGAGAATATACTACTGAATTTAACAATTTTGTATATTGCATAAATGCGCAGTTATTAATAATTTACATATAAAAACTTTATTTTAACAGCCCTGAAATTTATTGTGCCAATTATTCAATGTCAGCCTTCTACCTTAGTTATCTCCTGGAGATGCGACTGATGTTCAGTAACCACGAAGTCCAGTACTTCTTTCACAAATAGTTTATCAATAAGCATGATCGTACAGTCAAAATTACATTATCAACCCAAATCAAGAATCTGCTAATAAAACATCATTTTACATGGTTATATAACATTTTTGTTATGATGGACAGTCATGACTAGTTCGGCCCATCTACGATGATCATGAGTGAACATTTAGTGGTCAAATTTTAGAGTTATATTTTATAAATAATTTACTTCTGGTTGTAACGTGCTTTCTGACTGGTTAAAAAAATTATTTTTTTGTTGTATAAAGAATGTTGCCTACTTAATAGTAAGACTAACGTCAAAAAATATCAATCCGCCTGACGTTACGTCTGAATTTTGTATAATTTGATGTCATTTTATAGATCAAATAACAGTTTTTATCAACAATTGATTAAAAAAATTAAAATTATTAGGAATGAATTCAATATTTTAAATTATTAGTTTTATACGATATAAAATGGTTTGGGACATTTTACGCTTTTTTATAATCCGCTTCGCGGTGTATAAAGCATGAACTGCCCCAAACAATTTTAATATCGTATAAAACAAATAAATATTGAATTCTTTTTTTAAATAAACTAACAAAACTGTCAAAACTGCCTATCAAAGAGTATATATGCAGGATATGAGTCTCCGAGTTCTGAGTCTCGGAGTCCCTCTCCTAGGTATGATGCATCACTTACTCAAAATACATTCATTCAAACATGGCATAAAAGGTTACAAAAGTTATATAAAATATGCAATACATGACTCAATATAGAGTACCAGAGCGATCGTTGCAGACACAGAATCGCCAAATATGACACTTATTTATAAACTCTCAATTTGGATATCATTATGCCCGTATTACATGTATGCACCTGGTTTCATAATATCACTTAGGAATACTACGCAGGGCTACAAGAGTCACATAGTTCATTCTGTTAGTTATCATTACCCCAATTCAGTGCGCATTATCTAGGTATACATAAGTATCATAATAATCAATATTAAATAATAGCATTTCAAGGTCAGAGCATGACTATCAGTTATTACGCACCTCTTATCGGTTTCCAATAAATAACGGTTGTTCATATAATCTTACTATACCTTTCTACACTCTCTTCCACGTAAAAGAGGTAACACTTTTTGACATTTTCAATAAGCTAATGCATGGAAAACAACCTATTAAACATATCCTCTTATTCTGTCTTACTCAATTTTCAGCAAGATGCTGTTATATTCTGTAGCGTTTGCCGGATTTATTTCCGTAGTACTTTCGTAAGTAGGTTTACCCCAGTACTGTAGAGCAGCATACATTGATCCTCTTTGAACCGAAAATTACAGAATAAGCATACATTAGTAACAATTCAAGATTTTGATTATATGTATGACATAAGAGTCCAAAATGTAGTATTTGAAATTGCTTGAATTTATATCATTAGATTTTTCTTTTTCAAAAAAGTGTATGCACTGAAATGATAATTCAAGGCACAGTGTTTTTATCTGTATGAAAGTTTTGGTAATAACTTTTAAACTGCAATATATGCACAACGCATAACATAATACCGGTATGTACATATGTATGCGAATATTAAACCACGGTATTTACACAATGTGCAATATCACTTTTAAATCAATGCCGTTCCGTTGAGGCTATCCGACCTTCGCCTTAGGGTGAAGATGCGAGAGTGCAAAATTGTGAAAGGGAAAGTGCGATGTATCTCCGAGTACCCAAACTCCGTCACCATAAGCAGAAAACCTCCCGCGTTTCTCTGTAAATTATTTTTTGTGGTTTTTATCATTTGCAATCACTTAATATAATCTGAAACAATATAATTTATAAAATAATTAAGAGAAATATTTTTATTTTTATTCAAATAAGCCCTCTGAATACGACGTTTATCACGCGTGCTTATTGTATCTTATGAACCTAGCTCCGTCACCCACATGCTCTATGATATGGAAGGGAGTGAAGACACATTAACAATTTAGCTAAAACTCCATTTGTATCTAGGTCAAGTTATAATAAATAAAAATGGTACTAAGTCTTACAATATAAATTGTATTTAATTTCATGGAAATGAAATGATCGCCAGAATAAAAAATGGGTCCATGTAACAACAATTACAATGGTCTTTTCAGAATGTATGGATGCCGTTTGATTTATGTCCTTACATATTTCAAATATTTTATATCATTAATTAATGTATAACTTATCACATTATTTATTTATTACATTTTTAGAAATGTAACATATTCTAAATAGCGATATACCGGATATATCTGTAACCCTGTATAAGGCAAAAGTATCGGCATGAGCGATTTGACGTTATCATCAAGAGTAGTGCATAGAGGCTATTGCGGACTGAAAAAAATGTATTGATTACCTTAATCCAAGATGTATACAAGTGAAATGTTTCATCTTGACCTCTCTTGAAATGACTGTCCACCGTAAGTGATCGAATGGGCCTGCATGTCAGAAATATCGATATTTTAGTGCACCCGTGAAAAAAGTTTTAGCTGATTTCACGCTATTAATGGTGCATAAAATGAACAAGGTTTATTTCTGTTATTTTTGACACATTCTTAAATTTAACCAGTTGCATATTGTTGACATTTGATTAAAGATTTTTGACATGCAAAAAATGACGTCTTCGCTTATATTTCTTTCTCTTGGTTAATAACATATAATTTGATGCAGGTATGCCGAATGCTCTCGAATGTTTTTGCGCTAGACAGTGTGGCGGCCATCATGCTTACTACTGAAAGTTCATAAGTACTTTACTAAGTTATCTGACATATCTTTTAACAAATGCTGGTTAAGCCTAATTATTATGTACTCCATATAAAATACAATGCCCTCCATAATGTTTGGCTCTTTCAAACTTCTGTCAATTACAAAATATGAACCAGTTTGCATACCTTAGTTCAATACCGTGGTTTTAGTAAAGAAACATTTATACTTTATCATAGGACAAAATGTTTGGTTTCATAGTTGTTAAGTATATTTCATCAAATATCGTCTTTTTTTTTGCAGACGCCATTTTTTATATATCGCTTTTGCACCTTTGCACCTTCGCGCTACGCTTTTGCATCTGCGCACTTTCGCTCCTTAGACTGCGCACCATCGCACTTTTGCCTTCGCAGCTTTGCACTCTCTCATCTTTGCCCTATAGGCAAAAGTGCAGAGGTCGAATTGGCCCAACGGAACATCAAAAAACTATGCCAGAGTATATTTTTACAACTCATAACAATTTACGAAATCAGATAACTTTTGAACCAAGGCATATGCGCAACGCTAGAATAACCACTGATTTTTGATCAGAATTTACACCCATTTTTATAATAACATTAACTAACTGGAAGAAAAAAAACTTTCATTGTTTAGATAACACATTTTGTTTCTTTTTTAATTTCTAATAAAGTTTTGTAGAGTTGAGTTTTTTGCACAACTTGACCTTTTTGGTACAGTAATGGACACTCCAAACCGAAGAGTCTAAGTCAAGATCAATATAATTACATCGCTCAAGATGTGGACAGGAGCTTTGATTTGGTTGATGTCAACCCCTAAGGTACGGCAGTCTACAATACCAGGAGCTTAGCATGGCATTCGCTTATATAGACACTAATAGTAATACAGTTTTATGATTTCAAATCGAAGAACCGTGCAAGTATAAGAAAACATGAGAAACTTAAAACATTATCATCCAACATGTTTCCTTACTAATCGATTTTAATTGGTTTTTTTTTAATTTTATAAATCTTTTTTTTTTAAACAAAATTTGTCTACTGCAGACGATGGCGTGCTATCATTTGAGGAATACCTCAAGGTTACAAGCTCTGAACCAATTCAGCGAGACATCTTCAACCACTACGATACAAACAGAGATGGAGTCCTTCAGAAAACAGAATATGTTGACACTCCATTCAGGGCAATGGACCCCAATGGTTAGCCAATAGATGATTTGTAAATTTCATCCCGTTTTGCTAACGTTAATTAACGTTTTGAGATTCAATGAGTTAATTGATTATGCGAAACTGCAAGGCTTTTAACTTTACAATTTGTCATCTATGATATC
This sequence comes from Magallana hongkongensis, assembly GCA_015776775.1. Taxonomy (NCBI): domain Eukaryota; kingdom Metazoa; phylum Mollusca; class Bivalvia; order Ostreida; family Ostreidae; genus Magallana; species Magallana hongkongensis. The sequence goes on from VIAA01000022.1 coordinate 995,114, forward strand.
TTTTATGAAAGAAAAAATTGTTCCTTTAAACAGATATGCATTTAATCTTTGAAACTACATGTACCTTTGGACGAATTTCTTTGCATTTGCTTCACTTCTAGTAAATCATGTTACATAATTGTCTTTTGTTTATAAAATATTAAATTTTTAATAATGGAGTGCTTAAAAAATGAAACGAACTTTTTCAGAAAAAATGTTTTATTTCTTTCAATACGTATTTTCCAAAAAGACAATGATTAGGTATCAGTAATTATTGATCTACATTATTCAATATGATACTTATAGACATTATTGCCCGAAACTAAAATAGTTCTCTGAATGAATTTGATGCATTACGAAATAAAGTAATTTTTTTGAATATAGAACACTTGAAATTAACATCCATCTAAATGTATATAATTCGATATAATTGACATATGTTAACGTGGGATAAATACATGTAGGTGGAATTAAAAAACAATAAGATTGATAGAAATGATGGTAATATTGGTTCCTGGTACCTAGCGAGTTAATCAGAAATTAAACATAAATTTAGCACTAGGTAATGAGAGCTTAATATCTGTCATTTAACGTGACACTTGTATCATGTAATATGATTTGTTCGAATTTGAAAAGATTTTGTCTGATATTTTACAGGGGACAACGTAGTGACAAGACATGATTATGTTAACTTCTACACCAATGTAAGTAATCTAGTAACTAACTTATTATTCATTGGAAAAATTGAAAGGTTGCTTGATATAACTTAAACATATTGTATAAGGTAAACAATGGAGTTTGTTCAAATCATAATCCCAAGGGTAGGTTGGGACCACAGTTAGGGTTTGATGTTAAACATAGGAATAAAGAAAGACTACAAATGTCACACTTCTGTTCGAGTTGAAATACGGATATGGTACAGATATATTTACGAAGCAGTAGAAATCTGACAACGACGGTATACTGAATTTTGACGTCAAGGCGGCGCAGCGATTATACATCAAATTGGTGGAAATTTTGGAAAAAACCTTTTCAGGGCACCCAATTGCTTTAACAAAAAATATACGATGGCAAGGGATATAGGGCTTCGGTTTATTGTCTTCTTTTACTGATTGTTTAGCTAGAATTCAGACAAAGTGACTAAATATCAAGTACCCTTTGCACACTAAATGATGTCAACACTTCTAAAATATGTACAAAGAATGACTGCAGGAGACATTTCACAGTTATTTTACTTTCGGTTAGAAATAACCCGATTTTTTTCACAAAAATCAAGAATGGAGAGAATATGTGAATGTTGACATCTTGTAATGTAAACAAAAAGATGAAAAATAAGGAATTAATTCTTATATCCTTTTGTTTGTTTGGTGTTTAAAACAAAGAATCAATGAGAAGCGTTAAAACGACGTTGCGGTAAGTTTGCGGTTGCGCCAGGTCACTGGACGAAGGCAAGATGGCCCGTTTACCAGGAATAATCAAATCATTCCATGGACACGAAACTTTTCACATTGATAAACTTTATCTGTACTTAACTGTACTGTATTGTATGTATTGTATGTAATGCATGTATGTATGTATTTTACATTACAAATAATAGAGTACAATGTGTTTAAAACATGTCCGATTTTAGTCAACTAACAACCTTCAGAATTTTCTTCTTTTCATGTTAATTTTCCACATCAATCGCATAAACGAAGCACTCTTGTTGGTGTTAAATATTTCATTAATTTGTTTTATTTTTTCATTATTGATAGGAACAATTAGTGTTCATTAACGTCTAGAATTAAGTGCGTAAGAAATTTGAACGAAGTACTGGTTTGGTTTGAAAAACGTGTAACTATCTTTTCTTTATATTTCTTATAGGTTATATATAATATTCTACAGCAGCAGCAGCAGCTCGGACAGATTGGACGTTAGGGATCCTTTACACCTGGACTGTGTTTTACTAAAGAACTAACGACTTACAACCAACATTATGAATGCTTATTAATCACAAACTATTCAATTTTTTGTTCTTATATCTGTGAAGTATAATTATGGATATCAAAAATGTTGTAAAAAAATGGTTTTAATAAAAATGTGTTCCTTAAAGATTATTCCATTAAACTGAATATGTTTACGACTTTGTCGTAAGCTTCTTTAGTAAAACGCAGTCCATACACTTGAAATAAAATTATGAATTCAAGTGACTTTAATTCTTGATTTATGTATGTCGTAAAATTTTCAAGCCAAGAGCAATTTGAAGTAAGGGCAACCCTTGACTTTTTTTTGTATATTCTTGACTTATAAGAATATGTAGTTAAGTATGACGTAGTTTTCTCCAAGTTAATAACTCAATGGTCGCTTATAAAGGTAAAACTGGTGAAACACCCGATTTTGATTTCAAGTCCGTTTCACCCAGATGCTCTTTTTGCGCAACGCTATGAAGCTTTGTGGAGAGAGAGAGAGAGAGAGAGAGAGAGAGAGAGAGAGAGAGAGAGAGAGAGAGAGAGAGAGATTTTTCCTGTAATCTCAACAAGAGAAAATAAAAAATAAAACAATACTGATTGATTGAAGTCATTATCTTAAGACGTCATCTGAAAACAAGAAGTTAATATTTTTTCAGCAAGCGCTTTATATAAATGACAAGTTTTTGCGATTTATTTTACTTTTGTAGTCTGATTAAAATTAAATCTTGCCGAGCGACCATTGAGGAAAAACTACAGTCGTTGGAATTTTGATGTCTTAATTGTTCTTTCGACAGGCTGTACTCACTCTAAACTATTTATTTAACATAATCTTTTAATAAAATAAGTGTGCCGTCATTTCTTTTGACAACCAACAACGATCCTAAAGTCAACCAAACCCGAAGTGTCCATGATATACATGTGGCATAGACCCAGGTCTCGGGTCGAAACCAGAAGTTTATATTGCTACATCATTTTTTACCACTCGGAAGTTAGATGAAAGTCAGCCACCCCAACAGCAAGACAAACGAATGTGTTTATTTTATATGATCAAAATACTGCTTGAACATTTAAAGATTTGGGTCCGAGTATACTATTCCTGTTTATTCTAAAAAAAAAACAACCCAAGTCTAATTGTGTTTTCTTATCTAATTTGCAATATTATAAAAGTGCCAGATGAGTAGAAACCGCTCCGAAACATGAACTACTAGTATTCAGAACTACTAGTAAGTGTGCGGAATATTCACTTTATGGATGCTGTTCTTGGTTTTGATATTAACCTATATAAATATTTTTATATTGTATTTTTGAGCATTTATATTATACATTTAGAAACTTGGTTTTAACAGCCTTGAAATTCATTGTGCCAATTATTAACCTAGATATTACACAACTCTTATCGCTTTCCAATAAATAACGGTTGTTCATACAATCTTACTATACCTTTCTACAATCTCTTCCAAAAAAGAGGTAACACTTTTTGATGAATTCAATATGCCAATGCATTGAAAGCAACCTATTAAACATAGTATCTTATTCTTTGTTACTCAATTTTCAGCAGGATGCAGTTACACGTTGTGGCGTTTGCAGGGTTTTATCTCCATAGTGCTCTCGTAAGTAGGTTTACCTATTAATATTGTAAAACAACATAGATTGATCCTTTCTAAACGGAAAATTACAGGATAAGCATACATTAGTAACCATACAAGATTTTGATTACATGTATGATATAAGAGTCCAAAGTGTAGATTTTGAAATTGAATAAATTTATATCATTAGATATTTCTGTTACTAAAAGGCAAGGGAGCGATATAGCAGTATCGCTACTTTGCCTTCGCAACCCAGCACTTTCGCCATAGCACCTTTGCCTTTCGAATTTGCCGTCGCATCTTCGCACTTTCGCTCCTTCGACTTCGCACCTTTGCACTATTGCCATCCACAACTTTGCACTCTCTCTTCTTCGCCCTATAGGCAAAAATGCAAATGTCGAAGTTGCCCCAACGGAACACCATAAAACCATGCCAGAGTATATTTACATCTCATAACAATTTACTTAATGAGATTTTGCGATAACTTTTAAACCACGGCATGTGTGCAATGCTAGAATTACCAAATATTTCGATCAGAATTTACACACAATTTCATAATTACATTGACTAAATAACTTTCATTGTTTATCAATCACATTTTTATTCTTTTTCTATGTCTGATAAAGTTTCGTAGAGTTGAGTTTTTTCACAACTTGACCTTCGTGGTACAGTAATGGACACTCCAAACCGAAGATTTAATTTTCTTTCAGTCAAAGTCAATATGATGTCATTGCTCAAGCTGTGGACAAGACCTTTGATTTGGTTGATTTCAACCCCAAGGACGGCCATGTGCAATACCAGGAGCTTAGCATGGGATTCGATTATATAGACACCAATGGTAATAGAATTTTATCTTTCAAATCGAAGAAACCGCGCAATGTATGAAAACATGAGAAAATTAAAACATTATCATCCAATATGTTTTTTTATTAATCGATTTTAATTGGTTTTTTTTAAAATTTATATATCATTTTTCAAAAAATAAAATTCGTCTACTGCAGACGATGGCGTGTTATCATTTGAGGAATACCTCAAGGTTACAAACTCTGAACCAATTCAGCGAGACATCTTCAACCACTACGATACAAACAAAGATGGAGTCCTTCAGAAAACAGAATATGTTGACACTCCATTCAGGGCAATGGACCCCAATGGTTAGCCAATAGATGACTAGTACATTTCATCCCATTTTGCTAACGTAAATTAACGTTTTGAGATTCAATGAGTAAATTGATTATGCAAAACTGCAAGGTTTTAAACTAAACTGGTCATCTATGATATCTGTTAGAAAAGATAAAATTGTTCCTTTCAAACAAATATGCATTTAATTTTTGAAACTACCTTTGCATGAATTTCTTTGCATTTGCTTCACTTCTTGTAAATCTTGTTACAAAAATGTCTTTGTTTATAAAATATTAAATTTTAATAATGAAGTTATTTAAAGATGAAAATTTTTCAGAAAAAATGTTGTATTTCTGTCAATCCATATTTTCCTAAAAGATAATGATTAGTTATCAATAATTATTGGTCTACATTATTCAATATGATACTTATAGACAATATTGCACAAAACTAAAATAGTTCTTTGAATGAATTTGATGCATTAAGAAATCAAGTGATTTCTTTGAATATAGAACACCTGAAATTAACATCCATCTAAATGTAATTCGAGACAATTGACTATTTACTATACATGTGTTAGCGTAGGGTAAATACATGTAGGTGGAGTAAGAAAACAATAAGATTGATAGAAATGATGGTAATTTAGGTCCTGGTACCTAGCGAGTTAATCAGAAATTAAACATAAATCTAGCACCAAGTAATGAGAGCATGATATCTATGATTTTCCGTGACAGTTTACAGCAGTTGTATCATCTATATGATTTGTTCGAATTTTAAAGGTTTTGTCTGACATTTTACAGGGGACAACGTAGTGACAAGACATGATTATGATCACTTCTACACCAATGTAAGTAATCTAGTAACTAACTTATTAATTCATTTGAAAAAATCAAAGGTTGCTTTATTTAACTTGAACATATTGTTTAAGGTAAACAATTGAGTTTGTTCAAATCATAATCCCAAAGGTAGGTTGGGACCACAAATTACGGTTTGATATTTAACATAGGAATAAAGAAAGAAAATCTTTTTTTCTACAAAATCAATCAGCCAGTCAAGCTGAAACTTGTGTGGAAGCAGCCTGAGGTTAGTGTAGATTTACGAATTATCATGATCGCCAGGGGTAGGATCGGGCCTCACTGAAGAGGATGAATTTTTAATTTAACATTGGAACAATACACAAAAATCTTTAAAAATCTTCTTAAGAATCATATCACCAGAAAAGCTGACAATTGTGTAAAAGCATCTCTAGGTAGTGTAGAATCAAATTGATTTAAATCAATTTCCCCGTTAAAGTGGGACCAGAATGTGGGGGGGGGGGGGTTAGATTTTTACATAGGAATTAATCGATATCAATCTTGATCAATAAAGTTTAAACTTGCATGGAAGCGTCCACAGGTTGTGTAGATTGAAATTTCTTGAAAAATATTTTTAAACAAGATTTACTCTACTTGATCGGCATATATTTTGTGTTTGATCAGTTATGGCTATCGTTACTTAGGTGAGCAATGTGGCCAATGGGCCTCTTGTTTTTGTAGTTGTAATCATAGTGCATTTTTTGAGGATTTTTTTGGTTTAAACTTCCCGACACTTTCTTCGTATGATGTGTTAATGATACATTCATTAACAAATCTAAAGAAATCGTAAATTACATGGCCTAAAATTAAAATATTTTTAAAAAGTGTGTGTGTGTGTGCGTCTGTGTGTGTGTGTGTGTGTGTGTGTGTGTGTGTGTGTGTGTGTGTGTGTGTGTGTGTGTGTGTGTGTGTGTTTAGCATTACAAATGATAGAGTACAATGATTTGAGTCAACTAACAACCTTAAGAATTTTCTTCTTATCTGTTAATTTTTCTCCATAAATGCATAAATGAAGCACTCTTGTTGGTGTTTAATATTTTATTAATTTTATTATTTTTTCATAAAAGATAAGAACAGTGAGTGTTCATTTATGTCTAGAATTAAGTGCTTAAGATATTTGAACAATGTACTGATTTGGTTTGAAAACGTGTAACTATCTTTTCTTTATATTTCTTATAGATGGTATATCATATTGTACAGCAGCAGCAGCTGCAGCACGGACAGTTTGGACGTTAGGGATCCTGTACACCTGGACTGCGTTTTACTTTAACTTTTACTTACGACTTGCAACAAAAATAATGACTGCTTATTAATCACAAACTAATCAATTTTTTGTTCTAATATCTGTAGAGTATAATTATGGATATCAAAAAAGTTGTAAAAATTGGTTTTATAAAAAATGTGTTCTTTAAAGATTATTCTATGAAACTGAAAATGTTTAGGACTTTGTCGTAAGTTCTTTTGTAAAACGCAGTCCATACACTTAAAATAAAATTATGAATTCAAATGACTTTAATTTTTGTTTTATGTATGTCGTAAAATTTTCAAGCCAAGAGCAATTTGAAATAAGGGCAACCCTTGACTTTTTTTTTAGTATATTCTTCACTTATAAGAATATGTAGTTTAGTATGACGTAGTTTTCTCCAAGTTAATACCTCTGGTAGCTTAATAAAGGTGAAACTGGTGAAACACGCAATTTTAATTTCAAGTCCGTTTCACCCAGATGCTCTTTTTGCGCAACGCTATGAAGCTTTGTGGAGAGAGAGAGAGAGAGAGAGAGAGAGAGAGAGAGAGAGAGAGAGAGAGAGAGAGAGAGAGAGAGAAGTAAATCAGTGTTTTTCTGGTTCCGATATCACAAACATAACTTAAGTAAAATCTCTGACTTTAGTCTGAGTTTTCTCTCCAACTATTTGTGTGTTTTTTCCCCCTCAAATCTGAGAAAACATAGCAGACTTAAGTCAAATCTCAAATACACATGTATGTATATGTCATAAACATCATAAATACCGTATTATTTTGTTTGAATGTTCATTTCGTAGATCTATTCCAATCAATAATCAGTGTATATGCAATATTTCATGCAGGTGTGATAATTTTTTTTTTAATTAAAAGATAATAATTTTGGCGGAGTTATCTCCCTTGACAAAAATGTAAACAAAGGGAACTAATTCATTCGTTTGTGTTAAATGGAATAACTGTGCAGTGAATCTTTCTAATGATATAAAGGTAACCATAATGTAAATAATGTATTTTTTTGTTTTCTATATATTATGATAGATCATGTTGTTATGTAATCTATATTTAGCATAACAAAGTTTCAATTTCATGACTGATTAACATTTTATGACTCTTGTTAATTTAATCCGATTTTCCCCTTTAAATACATAAGCAGATGATTGTTTTTATTGAGAATCAATAGAAAAAAATATATAGAAGTTTTAAGAGGCCGCTTGAGACTATGAATATTCTTGACTCAGCTTAGTAAAAAATTCAGATCAGTTGAAAATTGACTAAGTTTGTTTCCTGAAACGTAATTTGAGAAAAATCTCAGCTGAAAAATTCTCAGGATTTGAGAATAAACTTAGGTAAAAACTTAAGTTTTTTTGTGAATTCAGAGCAAGGACACCGAACACGTGACTATCATTGCAATGACGCTTTGATGTGCTAACTGTATCATGACGTCTATATTGATTTGATCGTATGATGCTATGACGTCGTTTATCCATTATGACGTCACACATGATTTGATAGATCTTTTTTCCGTACTTAATGGCTCTAAAGTAGTCATTTTCACAACATGAGTTGGGGTAAATTAACATTTTTAATTTTAGAAATGTAAATATACAAAACCATTTTATTTATTTTACTTTTTTAGTCTGATAAAAACTTTAAATCTTGCCGACCGACCATTGAGGAAAAACTACAATCGTTGGAATTTTGGTGTCTTCATTGTTCTTTCGACAGGTTGTACTGACTCTAAACTATTGTTTTAACATGAATTTTAAATGCAATAAGTGTGCCGTCATTTCTTTTGACAACCAACAACGATCCTAAAGTCAAACAAACCCGAAGTGTCCACGATATGGCATAGACCCAGGTCTTGGGTCGAAACCAGAAGTTTATATTGATACATCATTTTTTTACCACTTGGAAGTTAGATGGAAGTCAGCCCCCTCAACAGAAAGACAAACGATGGTTTTATTTATATGATTAATATACTGCTTTAACATTTAAAGCTTTTGGTCAGTGTATTCTATTCCTGTTTATTCTAAAAAAAAAACTAGTCTAATTGTGTTTTCTTATCTAATTTGTAATAATATAAAAGTGCCAGATGAGTATTATCAGTTCTGAAACATGATGTACTAGTATTCAGAACTACTAGTAAGTGTGCGGAATATTCACTTTATTGATGCTGTTCTTGGTTTTGATATTAACCTATATTTTTTTATATTGTATTTTTGCGCAATTATATTATATATTAAGAAACTTTGTTTTAACGGCCTTGAAATTTATTGTGCCAATTATTCACCTAGATATTACACAACTCTTATCACTTTCCAATAAATAACGGTTGTTCTTACAATCTAACTATACCTTTCTACAATCTCTTCCACGTAAAAGAGGTAACACTTTTTGACGAATTCAATATGTCAATGCATTGAAAGCAACCTATTAAACATCTTATTCTGTGTTACTCAGTTTTCAGGAGGATGCAGTTACATGCTGTAGCGTTTGCCGGTTTTATCTCCGTGGTACTTTCGTAAGTAGGTTTACCTCAGTATTGTAGAACAACATAGATTAATCCTTTCTAAACGGAAAATTACAGGATAAGCAAATCCTGGTAACAATACAAGATTTTGATTACTTGTATGATATTAGAGTCCAAAAAGTAGTATTTAAAATTGCTTAAATTTATATCATTAAATTTCTGTTCAAAAAAATTTATTCACAGGAATGATAATTCAAGGCACAGTGTTTTTGTCGGTATGAAAGTTTTGGTAATAACTTTTAAACCACAGTATATGCACAACACATAACATAATACCGGTATGTACATATATATGCGAATATTAAACAACAGCATATACACAGCACATATTGCAATATGCGATATCCCTTTAAAATCAATGCTGTTCCTTTAGAGCAACTCCGAAATTTGCACTTTCGCATATAGGGTGAAGATGCAAGAGTGCGAAATTGTGAAAAGGAAAGTGTGAAGTAACGAAGGTGAACTAGCGAAAAGTCCAAGTTGCGAAGGCGAAAGTGCAAAAATGCGAGGACAAAGGAACGATCTACTATCGCTCTTTTGCCATGGCACTCCTTTGCCTTCGCCTATTTTTCTTTCTCTTGGTTGAGGTTTGCAATTGCTGGTTAAGCCTTATTAATATGTAGTCCATATAAAATGCAATGTCCGCTATGATATGTGTGCTCTTCCAAACTTCTGTCAATTTCAAAATATGAACCAGTTTTCAGACCTTAGTTCAATAACATGGTTTAAATAAAGAAACATTTGAATTTTATCATAGGACAAAATGTTTACTTTGTTAGTTGTTAAACATGTTTGATCAAAATGTCGTCTTTTTTATGCAAGCGCCATTTTCAATATTTGTATTTCACCTTCGCACCTTCGCGCTTTGCAGCGCATCTGCGAACTTTCGCTCCTTTGACTGCGCACTTTCGCACTTTGCACTTTTGCATCTTCGCCCTATAGGCGATAGTGCAAAGGTTAAGTTAGCCCCAACGGAACATCAAAACGCAATGCCAAAGAATTTTTACAAGTCAACAATTTACAAAATGAGAATCGGCGATAACCTTTAAACAACGGCATATGCGCAATCGCTAGAATAACCATTGATTTTCTAACTGAAGAAAAAAAACTTTCATTGTTTAAATTATACATTTTATCTCTCTCTCTCTCTCTCTCTCTCTCTCTCTCTCTCTCTCTCTTTTATTTCTTATCAAGTTTTGTAGAGTTGAGTTTGTTCATATCTTTTCCTACCTGGTACAGTAATGGATATTTCAAATCGACCATTGATGGTATTTTTTTAGTCAAAGTCACCATCATGACATTGCTTTAGCTGTGGATAGGACCTTTGATTTGATTGATTTCAACCCCAAGGACGGTAACCTACAATACCAGGAGCTAAGCATGGGATTCGATTATATAGACACTAATGGTAATACAATTTTATCATTTCAAAGAACCGTGCAATATAAGAAAACATGAGAAACTTAAAAACATGATTTATTACCCAACATTATTTCTTTATTAATTGATTTTAATCGTTATTTTTTCTTGTTTTATAAATTATTTTTTAGATATAAAATTTGTATACTGCAGATGATGGCGTGCTTTCATTTGAGGAATACATCAATGTTACAAACTCTGAACCAATTCAGCGAGACATCTTCAACCACTACGATACAAACAAAGATGGAGTCCTTCAGAAAACAGAATATGTTGACACTCCATTCAGGGCAATGGACCACAATGGTTAGCTAATACATGTAGATGACTTGTACATCTCATCCCGTTTTGCTAACGTTAATTAACGTTTTGAGATTCAATGAGTAAATTGATTGTGCAAGACTGCAAGGATTATAACTATACAAGTGGTCATCTAAGATATCTATTATACTATTAATAGTAATTATAGTTAAAATCGTTCCTTTCAAGCAAATTTGCATTTATTCTTTGAAACTATTTTTTGCATTTGCTTCACTTCTTGTAAATCATTTAAATCTTGTAAGTTAAGAGATAAATACATTAGATTTTCAATAACGGAGTTATTTAAAAATGAAATGAACTTTTCAGACAAAATTGTTGTATTTCGATCAATACATATTTTCCAAAAAAGATAACAGATTCGCAGTTTAACATAACTACTATTTAATGTTTAGTTATAAGTATAAGTAAATAATGGACTACGATATTCAAGGTGATACTTATCGACATAAATACAAAAAAACTACACGAGTTCTTTGAATGAATTTAATGCATTACGAAGTAAACTAATTTCTTTGGATATAGAACACCTGAAGTTGAAATCCACCTATTAAATGTGATTCGAGACAATTGACTATTTACTATACATGTAATAGCGTAGAGAAAATAAGTGGAATTAGAAAACAATTAGATTGATGGTTATATTGATACATGGTACCTACAGAGTTAATAAGAAATTAAACATAAATCTAGTACCAAGTAATGAGAGCATGATACCTGTCATTTACAATAAGATCCTTTTGTCAAACTGTGCACGGCGTATTATTATAGAGTAAAACACAGTTGTATCATCTAATATGATTTGTTTGAATTTGAAAAGATTTTATCTGATATTTGACAGGGGACAACGTAGTGACAAGACATGATTACGATCACTTCTACACCAATGTAAGTAAACTACTAACTAATCTATTATATTCATTTGAAAAAAAATCAAACGTTGCTTGTTTTGATTTAAACACATTGAATTAGGTGTAAAATTGAGTTTGCTCAAATCATAATCCCAAGGGTAGGTTGAGACCACATTTGGGGTTTGAAATTTTACTTAGGAATAAAGAGAGAAACTCTTTTTTGTCTACAAAATCAATTGACTAGTAAAGCTGAAACATATTTGGAAGCATCTAAATGGTAGTGTAGATTTAAGTTACCTCCAGGGGTAGGGTGGGGCCTCAATGAAGGGAAGGGGGTAATTTTTACATTTACATAGGAATAACAGACAACTTTTTTTTAATTTTCTTAAAAATCATTTCATTAGTGAAGCTGACACTTGTGTCAAAGCATTTTCAGGTAGTGTAGATTCACGTTTGTTCAAATCATGATCCCCGTGTATAGGATGCAACTACAATGTGTGGGGAGGGGGGTTAATTTTTTACATAGGAAATAATCAATAAATCGTTGAACATCTTCTCAAAACCATTTGGCCAGAAAAGTTGAAACTTGTATGGAAGCATCATCAGGTTGTGTAAATTTAAATTTGTTTAAATTTACTCTACTTAATCGCCATGTATTGTTTGTTTGATCAGTTACGGCTATTGTTGCTCAGTTGACAAATGTGACAAAAGGGTCTCTTGTTTTTGTATGTGCAATCATTGTGCATTTTTTAAAGATCTGTATGCGTAAACTAACAGACACATTCTTCATATGATGTATTCATAAAACAGTCTACAAATCTAACGACAACAAAGACAACAAATCTAAAGAAACCGTAAGATTGATATTTTTAAATGTGTTCGCCCTTACCTAGCATCAAATTACATGGCCTAAAATAAATATATTTTTGGGAGTTGATTTTAATCAACTCTCCTATGCAGTTACTCTGGCAAACCGAAAGTGAAACAGTGTTTGTACCTAAGCACAAATCATCACCGCTGACAAGACTTAGTTCTTGAAAATAATAAAAATTCGATGTAATGTATGCTGAAGCATTGTTTTTCAAGGAAACTTATCTATAAACACTTTGAAAATAGTCAGATTTTATATGATACGAACAATTTAGATATTTTTGTAGTCTCATGTGTTCCTACTCCAGAGTGTAATAAAGTCTCGTTCAGCCAGACGCTCGGCTGTTTGCGTAAATCTCCGACAAACAGAGAGGTTCTCTTGCTTGTCGGAGACAGCCGAGCGTCTGGTTGAACGAGACTAGAGTTCGATATCAATAGTGCTTGGATCCATACGATTTTTAGAATTGTTTCGATTACTAATACATAGCTTGAAATCTATCTTTAATTATTAAACAACATGATTCATACGTGGTTTCTCGAAATTCTTGTCGGGAAAGTCTAAAAATTCATATAATAAAAAGTGCGTAATTCAAATACACTCTAGAAACTAATACCATGCAAGATAAGTTGATTTTAAAATAAATGATAATCGATAAATTCAACTCCCCTCAGTACTTCAGTACTATGATTAAAAAATGTATGTATATATGAATTTTGCATTGCAAAATTAAAATGAAAGAACCGGAATGATATAATACAATGTGTTTAAAAAACTTCTGATTGTCTACACAAGTATAATAGCCTCCTTCGGAATTTGCTTATTTTCTGTTAATATTTCTTGATTAATGCATAGATGAAGCTCTCTCTCTCTCTCTCTCTCTCTCTCTCTCTCTCTCTCTCTCTCTGGTATACTTTTCTTCATTATTTTAAAACGTTGAAGAAAGTATTGATTTGGTTTAAAAGAAAGAGTAACTATCTTTTCTTTATATTTTTTATAGATGATTCATCATATTCTACAGCAGCAGCACGGACATAATGGACGTTAGGGATTACATGTACACCTGAAAATAAATGATGAATACTTCAAATGAACTTGAGTCTTGTTTCGTACATTTTGTCTTAAATAAACGTAAAATTGAAAAGTCAAAAGAAATTTCCAATAAAGACAACCCTTATCCTTTTTAGTCTCTTTGAGAGAGAGAGAGAGAGAGAGAGAGAGAGAGAGAGAGAGAGAGAGAGAGAGAGAGAGAGAGAGAGAGAGAGAGAGAGTAGCTTATCAAAGTTCTTTTTTCATTTTTTCTGAACATATTATTCTAAAGATAATAACTAAATGATTAAATTAAATTCGATAATAAATGATGTTAATGGTGCTTTCTAATTTTAAAAGCATTTAAAACAAACACCAAATAGATTTACGTATTAAGATATGAATAATCATGCTGATATTTGGAATCACCTGAAACAAAGTATTTCTTTGACTTAATTAATTAAGTGTCCAATTCTTGATGTTGCTATACTTGACATTATTCTTATTTTTCAATTAGCGTTGATAAGTTTCATGTTCCCCCCACCAAAAAAATAATGTTTGATTCGACTCGACAAGAAAAAGAGTATAATGCTTGATGTAATTTGTGGCATTCATTTTCCCGTATTATTTAATGCAGAACGAAAATCTATACGCTGGGTGTTTTTTTTTATTATTAGAGTTGCTAAGTTTTCCCTAAAGCTTAATAGGGTTCAGTGTACTGCAGTTGAAGAGTTAACTTTATTGTGATAAAATTATTCATATACGTTCATTTGATACCTTTTTTCAGTTTTCAAGAAGAATCTCTCGATAAATTACGAGGCATATTTCTGTGTCAAAGACCTTTGTGTTTATTTTCCTTATTGTCGGGGTGACTGATTTCTACGTGCACTTTCAAATAATTTAGAACTATGCACTGACCTTGTCCTCAGGTTGCGACCCGAACCCTTGCCTGTTGCTGAATATCACAAACACTTCCGGTTTGGTTGAATTTCGCTTAGAGCTTTTGGATTGTTTTAAGTTGTTGATGGAAATAATGTTACACTTATGAAAGTGAAACAATTATATCAAAATAACGTTTCCTTTGGACTGCTTTATTTTTTTTTAAACAATTTTGAGGACAAAATAAACAGCAAATTTAAAGTCACCGAAAACTCATATCAATCACAAAAAAGTGTCAATTATGTTAAGCAAGCGCAGAAAAATATGGAGGGTAATCATGTTCAAAAATTCAGACATGTAAACTTGTAAATCCGAATATGCAATCGTGTTGATGTGTGAGCCTGAGCATGAATATGTGTAATTCTGGTCGTGTAACCTATAAAACTTGGGCATAAACACGTGTAAGATTTGACTCAGTTCCTTCGCATGATGCACATTTTGCAACTTTATTGTTTACATTAGTTAATTAAACCTTCAACTTTGCACACTTTCAATCCGTAGTTTCTGCGTTTGTAACTTCAGGCTCGGCAATAGCACATCTGACATGATACAAATTGACAAATGTAAAGTCTACAAGTTTGTCGAATTTTGACATGACCTTATATGGCAACTGCCTTTGCTGCGGGAAAAGGCATGCCGTAACCGCCGGACCGGAATGAACGAAAAATAAACAGTTGCAATAAGCTTTTAATGAACGACACCTTTTCTATCGAAAACACCGGTATTATTTTTAGAAAAAAAAATTGAGGTGTGATTGAAACTGGTCCAAACAGGAAGAGGTTCATGTAGAAAAAAATCGTTGCCGATGTGACGAATGTGCTAATTTCCGTAATATAATTCTCATGGAATTATAAAAGGAAATGCCTAATATCTTATATCTATAAAAAAAATTGACATGTAATTTAAACTGGAATATAAGTAAATGCGTACTCTTTTCTAGAAATGAGACGGATCAAGAAATTTCCTCAGGGGGTAAATATATTTTGAGCGGCATGGGGTTCGAAGACCGCCGTGAGGTCCCATGTAACTCCATTGCTTCTGAATTCTAAGAATTTTGAGAGTGAATTTTTAACCGGGTTTCCGATTATTGAAATAGTAAAAATTGCAGACGGGTGAGTGGCTGTCAAAAAGGTACCCTTATTGTACCGATAACTCCTCGAACAGTTTTCAAGATAGGAAGTTGTTCTTTTGCAGATCATTTATACGTATATATCAGAAGTATGCAAATTGCTAGGATTTTGATTTCTGATAATTTATAAAAATATCAGCTGTTGAACTTAGTCATTTTTGGGCAAAAAATTGCATATAGAGCACCCCATTTTTACTCTTGTTATTTTTCTGAATTAGTTAGAATGAACAACCTGCAAGGATTTGGTAATTTTTCGCGGAAAAATTTATGTTACTTTACATGTATTTATACTACTTGTTGTTGTGTAAGTGAAAGATAAATAATAACACAATCTTCAATAATAATAATAAAAAAAAAAACTAGCGTATATTTTTTGTGCGCCGTAAATTGAAGTTTTACTATGGGAGGCACTGTAGCTCAAAGATCGTCCATCTGTATTTTTAGACAGGGAGCTACAGACCTGCAGCTAGTTCACAAGTGGCTGTAAAATTGTATTATACTAGCTCTCCAGAAAATTTTTGTCAGTCAACTTCACAAAGTGAGTCTGTATTGAACCGACATTCAGGACGTCATACTCAATCCCGTAATAATTGCTTAAAATAATTTTTTTTAAAATGTCAAATTTTACCTGCATGATAGGCTTTTTTTTTCTATATATTGCCGACAATGCAAAGAAACATTTCTTAAAATAATTTATACACATTTTAATTTCACGACAGTTAACCTTATCTTTTTATTTTTATTCATTTTTTTAAAGAGGGTGTCGCTTCTTATGTCTCATATTACCGGGTAATCACAATCTCAAAACCAATGTCTTTAAATAGTTTGTTTTTCTAATCGATAACTTTGCATCTCAGCTGACGGACCCCGTGTAATTTTTTGCGTGGAGGGGGGGGGGTCTTGTCACAACTTTGTGGTAGCGATAAGGATGCATTTGGAGATATTTTCTTAATTCAGCCGAGGCCTATACTTTAACAATTTGTTGCATGTACTCTAATAACAGTGGCGTCGGAAGCAAATTGAAAGGGGAGGGGCTAAACTAATCATGAAAAATATTGACAAGAATTCCCATAATCATGAAAATTCTAATCCGTGGGGGAGGGTATACCAATAACTCTTACCTGCCCAATCCCCTACCCCCAAATCATGAAATTCCTAATCCGTGGTGGTGGTGGTGGTGGTGGTGGGGGGGGGGGGGGGTGCTAGTATACCTACTATGACTCTTATTTTCAATATCACTATTAATATTTCATTCTCTTTAAGGTCTTTTAAGGAACACTTTTGTTTGTTGCGAGGAAAAAGTAGGGGGGGGGGGGGGTGGTGAATCCTCCCTGTTGCTATGTTCCTAATGGTTAGGTCTAACTTGGCAAAAAAGTGGGGGGGGGGGGGGGCTAAGTCCCCCCCCCCCCTAGCCCCCCCCCCCCCCCCGGTTCAGACGCCTATGAATAAAAATGCGTATATATCTTTATACAAAGTATTCAAACAAAGTCATTAATTGTATTTTTTTCAGTTCTAAGAGGATATCTGAAGCCGATCGAATTCTTTACTCGCATCTTTTATACATTCTCTTGATAAAATGTACACCAATCTCATGATTTAATTTTCCGAAAAATAATACTCTATGAAATGTTGTTATCCAGAGATAATATGATTAGAGGCTTACCTAATATTTTTTTTTAATTTATTCCGTCCCTATTCGGTCTTCCCATAAACTAGAGTTATCGTTACTGAAAGAGTTATCTTCCCCTCATAGCAGGTTTGCAGTACTTCCGGTTATTCGAAGATGAGCAGTGCGGGAGTTTACATCTACGACGTCAATTAATAACGACTTTTCTTACAGCAAAAACATTTGATGATATTAAAATTACCAAACAGGAAACATCTGAAAAAATTAAAATGAATGCAAAGAATACGTTTGATTACAATGTATAACGTGGTGTACATAGTTTTGCTTATTCGGCAAACATTGCGGGTGAAAGACATTGCAATTCTTTTTTGGGGGTGACAATTACTCCTTTTGTGTGCTAACGGATGGATGGTGGTATTGTGGTTTCTCTGATAAAATGAACCCACCTGTTACACAGAAATAAAAGATGTTATAAATATTAGAGAGGCAGGAGTTGAAAATCAACTTTTTTCTTGAGAAATCAAATAAAGAAATATAAATTCTTAACGAACTGTCCCTATTTTTTTTCTTCTGAGGACAACGCAAAACAATATAAACCTAAGGGAAAGTATGCATTTATATAATTCTGCTTATATATATACGAGATACCACCCCCACCCCCCCCCCCCCCCCCCCCCGCCCCGCTATCTTCACAGACTGGGATTTTGAAAATGTGTTAAGTGATTATTTTAGTTTATTAATTGTTTTTCGTCTTGATTTTTGGTTGTCGTTCTGCTCTTCTAACCCCCCGCACACTCTTTCAAAATACGATGTTTGCGCTAGCCTGTTGAGATGCATTCGTTCGAAATGCCATGCTTTCATGAAAAAAATATGTATGTACACGCAGTGGGTATTGGTATCTTACCAGGCACCGACGGTCATCAATTCAGGCAGCTGTACCTGTCATGCAGGATGTTTAGTCGATGACAATCATTTGAATTTCTCAACAAAACAGATTTGTTGTATAAAATAGATACCGGTATTATAGGGTTAAGAGGAATGACAGCATTGAAAATAGAGCTCAGTGCTTTGAAATGTAGATTTCATCGAAATTTGAATTTGTCTTTGGTTTAAAATAAGAGATCCCTTTTCTTTTAAGTCTTTGAGGAGACAGCTTAAACAATTTTTTGTAGTTTGTTTGTTTTACTATTAGTACCTTTATTGCTTTTATCATTTATCTCAATGCCCTTTCTTTAATTGAACCGTACCTTATTCACGTACCATCTATAGCAAACACCATTTTAGGAATAAACTTTTCATGAAAAATTAAGAATGGAATGAACTATATATAAAAATATAACCGTGAATGTTGTCAATCAAAATCGGAACGCAACTTTAAATGAAAACATGATTGCAAGCGGTTTTTGCGAAAAATTGCGCAAAAGCTAGGTTGCAGATGTTTTTATCCATTATCTCTTAAATTCCCATGATGATGAAATAGAAATAGTCATTCATTTATCTAAATGAAATCCATCAAGAGTAAGTATAGTAAGGTCCACCAATGTTTAGTGCAGATACATACATACGTAGGTATAATGCCTATCTTTGTACTTCGACCTCCTGATAAATTGAAATATTTTCTTTTGAGAGGTGGACAGACAAAAGCATCCATGTCTTTAGGATTGCTTTGCATGTCTACTTCTCTGTATAATACAATGCACATGTATCAGCAGCGCTCTCCTAAAACCACGAACTTCACCGCCAGCAACTGCTTAATTTAACGGAGGGGGGGGGGGGGCTATCCTCCCCTCTTCTTGCAACAGATATTTTTCATAAATTTACATATAAAAGAAGGGAATAAAAAAGTTACCCCCCCCCTACCTTTTTCGGAGCAAATAAATAAATAGTGAATCTGTAAAAACGATGAAATGATTCATGATTTAAGGTCTGCAGTACAGTAAAGTACATGAACACCCCCCCCCCCCCCCCCACAGATTAGGATTTTCACAATTTGAGAGGTTGTAATTTTCTTTTTCTTTTTTTTTAAAAAATTTTTATGAGCCCCCCCCCCTCCTAATCCATGTTCAAAAACCATGGTATGTGCCTTGATATGGTACGATTAGGCGAGGTCGTCAAATCTCTCTACTTTTTTTTTTAGTATTTTAGTATAACAGCATCTTTTAATTGCACATTCGTCTTTCTATATTGACAATTTACACCAATAACCAATTAAACAAGACAAACTAGATGCTGTCATTAGACAGTAATACCCGCACCAAGTGTTTGCCCCTAAATAACACTGTTTTGTACCAGTTTAATTAAAAATGAAGGCCACATGCAAACTCCGGTAATACATTTAAAAATTATAATTTTCATAACTGAAGGATGAGATCCCTTCCGATATGATAATACACATGAGCAGCACTTTATGTGCAATTTGGGGTTGAACTGTTTGCAGTGAATTTTCAGTTAATCAATAATCTTAACATTCATGTCATAGAAAGTATAACGGTCTATATAATTATTACAAACAAAATTAAAAATTAAATTATGCCCCCTCCCCGTGGCGGTTGCCGGTTTTAGATTTGCTTCTGTGTGCATATATATGTACATCATCGTGTGCACAGATTTCGAGAAGGGGTGGGAGTGAGGAGTCCAGACCCCCCCCCCCCCCCAACCCCATGAAAATTCATTTATATCAATTGTAAAATTACCAAAAATACACCTTGGACCCCAATGCTCTTACAGACATGTAAACGCTCTAACCCACTGCGCTTCAATGTTAGGTAACAATATTTGGGGGGGGGGGGTAAATATTTAATTAATATTTAATATACTTTATTGTTTATCTCAATAGGAAGTATACATCACAATATGCAGGTGTCCTGCACCACCTTAAAGCTGTTATTTACCTAATAAAATGGTGCAAGTGGATTTGAAGAATATGTCATAAATATACATGCATGTTACAAATAACTGATCTTTGTCTGAAGATACGTACACAACACAGGTCTGCAGGTATCATTAGCGGGTATTAGTTTTACCCAGCTCTTCGTTTAGATGGGTTCGCGTGCATATATATACATACATGTCTGTGTTTTCCATATGCAGAAAAGGATTAGTTAAGATCAGCTAAAGGAATTCATTATTGTGTTTTAATTGGATTATCATTATGTTGCTGACCAATATAGGTAAGCATAATACATGTAGTAGCAGTAGCACAATATAATGAGATGCCAGCATACATAAGTTCTACTTTCACTTTCTTAATGTGATCTCCCTTTGACAGCATACTGTATCATCATCTTTTAATATTCAAATAAGCTTATTATCGTTACCTATCCTATTGCCTTTGTAAAGTTTCTGTCATTTTAGTTGCAAAAGTTATTTTTTTCATTTGTCAGACTAGCACTATTGAGTTGACCCCATCTTGACCCTGAATAAACAATTTCTTATTAAATGTGTGTATTACATGTAAGTAAGTGTACTAGACACTTAATTATCATTTTTATATGAGTTAGAATAGGAAAGAAGGAGTATTTCTTTCTTAATGTATTATAATGCATCAAATACAATGTAGGTCATGACCTTATGGGACTAGCTGTTCTGACCCCACAAAACAGGAAAATACAAAATATCTTCTAATGTCATTATGATGCATCAAATGGTGTAAAGTACATTAATGACCCCCAGGTGTTGTCTTTAACTCGCTTTGCCCGAGAAAGTGCATAGGAGAGTTGATTAAAATCAACTCCCAATAAAGTATTTTATCTTATTCATATGTCACAGTAAGTGTTAATTGATACATGTGGGTAATTCCTAGCCTAATGATGTCACTGCTGTAATTTGTTTAGGAGACTTTACAATTGCCCCAAATAGGTGAATACACATGCATATAACATTTTGTTTATATAAAATCTTAAAAATTGAATTAAGCGATTTCAAAATGTTAATGTGCATCAGGAGAGAAAAAGCAATCAAGAAATGATTTAAATTTGCTACTGCACACATGTAAGAATGTATTAAGAAGACTGAATCTTAAGAACCAGGTTAGATTGGGTGGGGGGGGGGGGGTGAATGTCGAGTATAAACATTTATAATTTGAATCATTTATTGTTATTAATTTTAACTTGTCAATGAATACTAGTAATTGATCCCAAGGTAGAAATATGACCTCTGATCATATCTCAATAGATCATTTGTCAATTATGCAAGGTGTAATGTAATTTTTTTTTAAAATAATTTTTTTACCATTTTATAAAAGTTTTTAGACACTTAAATTATATTTTGATTTAATAGATCATTCGACAATTAAGGGGGCGGTTTATATTTCAGTTTGTTTGGGGGTGGGGATTCCAAGTCATATATTTGACAATTTTTTAATGTAATTTAAAATAAGACTAAGCCATACTACAGTCATGAACATGAATAGTATAGAACAAAACAAACTAATACATGTATATATACATAGGAAGTATTACAAAACATAGATGATTGATCTATATCTGGGTTCTTAAATTGAATCATATATCATGTACATATTATATTATTGTTTCTTTGTTCAAGGCATTTCAGATAGTATGTAGGTCATGATCCCAAGTGCTCTTCCTGAAATTATCAAATATCATAAAAACCATTGAGATCCCCACCTTAATCCAAAGATATTATTCTTCCTTAGGTCATGGCGCATCAGATCATTATGGCATGTAAGTCATGACCCTAACGGGTGTCAAAAGGGTGTGGGGTCTAACATTGAACCTTGTAGGACGAACCGTAGACTCTATTTTAAATGGTAACTTGAAAACCGACAAAGATAATAATATGGGGTTTTCATAATCATATATTGACTGTTACTGGCAATATATAGGGTTTATTAGATCTGACCCCTGGGGTCATCCCCACCCCCCAGGAATTTGAAATTACCATATATCTCAGAAACTGTTATAATCATGACCCCTAAACCATATATATTCATGTTTCTGATGTCAAAGGGCATCAAATGTTATGTAGGTCATGGGCCCTGTGGGTGGTCCTGACCCCCTCAAACAGCAAGTCCCTTAATATCTTCAAAACAGTTGAGATCCCCACCCTTAAACCATATATATTCTTGTTCCTTGTGTCAAGGGGCATCAAACGGTATGCAGGTCATGGGCCCCTGGGGGTGGTCATGACCCCCCTCGAACAGGAAGTACACGAATATCTCGAAAACGGTTGAGATCCCCACCCCTTAACCATATATATTCTTGATCCTTAAAGGGCATCAAAAGATATGTAGGTAATGGGCATCAGGGTTAAATTTAATTTTTCAAAACCATAATGCACATCTACATTGATCTATGGAACAGTTCCTATCATATCCCAAGATATGATGTGTCTATCCATTAAATCATAAAGGAGTTCTAGGATCTATGTTTTTTTGAAGCATGTGAAGTGATAAACGTCAATTTTCTGCTACTTTATGACTCCCTGGATGAAATTTAATTTTTTAAAACCTTACTGCACATCTATAGAACAGTCCCTATCATATCCAAAGATATGATGTGTCTATCCATTAAATCATAAGAGGAGTTCTAGGATCTATGGTTTTTTTTTAGTGATAAACGTCAATTTTCTGCTATTTTTTGACTCCCTGGATGAAATTTAGATTTTTAAAATCTTATTGCACATCTATAGGACAGCCCAATTATATCCCAAGAGATGACATAGCTACCCCAAACGTTGTAAGAGGAGTTCTGGGAACCATACTTTTTTTGCAAAAAAACGTCATTTTTTGTTGCCCACTGATCCCCTTAATAAAAAAAAAAATTCTGGAACCTGACCACACTTCAATATGACACCCCCAATCATATTCTAGAAGATCATTTGGCTACTGCAAAAAGAAAATGACGTTTTTGAAACCAGTTTTTTTGTAAAAAAAAACGTCATTTTTTAGCAATTAATTGACCCCCAGGACAAAATTGAAAATTCCGAAACCTTATTGCGCATCTATAGGATACGCTAAAACATATTCCAAGAGATGATTTGTCTACTGTTAAAAATGTAGGAGGAGTTCGAGGAAGAAGGTTTTTTGTGAAAAAACGTCATTTTTTACCAATTATTTGACCCCCAGGACTACCAGAGAATTTTTGAAACCTTTTTACAAAACAACATGACACCCCAAATCAAACTCTAAGAGTTCAGATTGCTGGTTTATAAGATGTAAGAGCTGTTTGAGAAAGTAAAACGTGACAGACGGACGGACGGACGGACAGACGGACGGACGGACGGAACAGAGTAACAACAATATACCCGAACTTTCTTTAGAAAGTGCGGGTATAAAAATGTTTGTTTCAACCATTTGTTTATACTGGTTACATAGCGCTATACCTGCTCTAATGGTGAGATAACTCGTGTTACGAACGATAACTCCAGGTTATGAAAATCCCGAATTCCGGCGATTACGGCATGCCTTTGCCTGCAGCTAGCCTTTTTCTATCAGTGACGTCACTGTTTCCATATAAGGTCATGTCAAAATTCGACAAACTTGTAGACTTTACATTTGTCAACTTGTATCATGTCAGATGTGCTATTGCCGAGCCTGAAGTTACAAATGCAGAAACTACGGATTGAAAGTGTGCAAAGTTGAAGGTTTAATTAACTAATGTAAACAATAAAGTTGCAAAATGTGCATCATGCGAAGGAACTGAGTCAAATCTTACACGTGTTTATGCCCGAGTTTTATAGGTTACACGACCAGAATTACACATATGCATGCTCAGGCTCACACATCAACACGATTGCATATTCGGATTTACAAGTTTACATGTCTGGATTTTTGAACACGATTACCCTCCATAGAAAAATACCAATTTAATGTTTTGAAGTTTCGTCACGGGTAATTAATTTCAATCGCCGTTGTCCTATTTTTTCTGTGGTATAGATAAAAAGACAAATCAATTACCAATTACTAAAAAATGCACTTTATTTTATCTCGTAGTTTTCAAAATATTCTATACGTCAGGGTGTACACTTGAGATTTTTGCTGAGTGTATATACATGTACATTTGTATACAGATATAAATTTACGCTGAAGTTACATTGTACATTTATTCCGTTACAATTACAATCTTTGCATCTGAAATTCACGTAATTAAGACATGCTAACCTTTTGTTAAAAAAAAACGAATGGCTTGAAACTGTTTTTTTTACGCTTGTGTCACTTAATGTCGTGAAGCTTTTCTTAAATTAGGTATTTTACAATTCGACAAGTTTACTAGGCATTTAAAAGCAATGTTAAAGGTGTGCATTTGAATTCATACGCCAACAAGACATTTAAAACTAAAAAGTATATACTCTTTATATCAATGTTGCCAGCTTCTGATTTTATAGATTAACAATATGCACAATTATCAATTAATTTTTAAATCTTTAAAAGTTGCAGTCATCTCCCGCCTGATATACGGGCTATATTATAAAAATATGTAAGGCAAAGTCTTACATGTGAAGTTCATTATATGTGTGTTAATCGTTTGTGCCTTATCTTCAAGAAAGTATACCACCATATAAAGACAATCAAATTTACGAGTTGTCATAGAAACGTGCCTTACGTGTCCGAAAGGTAGAATGAGTGTTGTGTTGAATGGATATTGATAGTTTTATTTACAATAATAAATAAGTTTTCCTTAAATTTCAATTTTGTTATATTTCTTTTAGGAAACCACAGAATGAAGTATACAATAATTGCGGTTTTGATTGCCTCAGTGCTTTCGTAAGTACAATATGGTTTCATAATTTTTTTTATCCTCAAAAAATGCTCTTTATGCTTTCACTGTCATACTGAAAAAATTATAATAAGTAAACCTGCTTCTGGTAAGATGAATTACAATTTTCAGATTTTAAAATATAGGAATATAAATGGTTTGGTATCAACAAATTTTAAAAAGGTATGCTGAAGTTTACTAAAAATATTTCAAATAAATTATGTTTAAAACCTTGTTGCAATGTGTAAATGATAAACTTCTTATTACAGGCAGTATCATCATCATGATATGGCATTGATTATAGACGGTACATTCAAATATGTTGACACCAACCCATTAGATGGTCTGCTAGAAAAAGAGGAACTCTCTAGAGCTTTTGAGAATCTAGACGCTAACGGTAAACCTTTTAAGTCATTGATCAAATCTGATTTAATCTGATAAGTACAGAAGGACAACTTCCAAAATGTCAAAGGAAATTTTGGATACAAAAAGTATATATAATATTTTATTAAGAAATTTCATTGAAAAGTTTTCTATTGGCTTTTCTGCGTATGTTCTAATGTTCGAAACATGAAACAACAATTCTAATAATGAAATTATAAAATAATTTTGAAACCACATCCATTGATAGCTTACCTGAGCTGAAAGCTCAAGTGAGCTATTCTGATCACATTTTGTCCGTCGTCCGTCCGTCCGTCTGCAAGTTTTTTACATTTTGAATTTCTTCTCTAAGGCCTATTTCAACCAAATTTGGCACAAAGCATTCTTATGGGAAGGCAAATATAAATTGCAGAAATGAAAGACCGATCTTTATTCAAAACGGAGGAAACCTCGAAACTGTAGAAAAAGTGTGGTGTATTTTTAAAAATCTTATCAAGAACTACTGAGTCAAATTCAACGTAATTTAGCATAAATAATCCTTATGGAAAGGAAAATAAAAATTGCAAAAATTATGGGCTAATTCTGTTTCAAATCTGAGTTATTACGACAATAATAATAACAACGGAAAAGCGTGTTTCAATCAGTTTATAGCTTCGGGTTCGGTATTCTATACAAGTCTTGGTAAAATAGGTAGGTAAACCGGGACAAAATAAAAGCCGGGGCAGAACGAGATTTTTCAATTCATGTCGATAATAGCTAACCAATGTCATTGAAATTTTAAGGATATGTTACAGACTGGTATATTTGTATTCGCTGTAAATATTGATAGACAACAATGCGTATTTTGGAATTTATTGACGATTGATGATTTCCAAGTTGGTAAAATGGGTAGGCAAACCCAGGTCGACATTTTATGGGTTTGTGGACTTATTTAAAAAGAAACTTAATAATTCATGTTTAATTCCATACTTCTAAAACGAGGCTCTTTGTTTAAAGCAACCTTGACGTATAATAAACGGGTCGATCTGACAAAGATGAATTTGTTTGTTGTGCAATAGTGCGAAGGGAAACTGAAAAATGCGAAATACATTGATGCCGATTTCGTGTAGTAAATTAAGGTTAAATATTTCAATGCATTGACAGTTTTCACATTTGACGGTGGTGTTAGCTTGTTTTGATTTTGTTTCGTTTTCATTATTTATGCTTTGTAACCTGGGAACTATCGCCTGTATTTTGTAATTTTTACGTATCAAATCAAACAGAGACTTCGGTAAATCAGAGAGTTGACTGTTTACCTGCGCAAATTAACAAACTACTAGAATACGATTCATTTTATCGGCAATTCGATATGATCTTTCGCATAATGGTTGATTAATGCAATGTGTTTTGTTGATAAACTCAGCATTTGCTCTAATTTATTCATTTTAAATAGAGTTTAATATCGCTGACGGAAATATGTAGGTATAAATATGATTCATTTTGAAAAATAAATTGTGCTCTTTATTTTTTATAGCGTATGTTTCTTATGTTTAATCGTTTACAATTCCTATTTACTAACAATATTTGAGTGTTAAGCTTCGACTTATAGCAAGATACAGAGTTTTGCTTACAATTCTATGTTTGTATACAGATCTGAGGCCATTCTTTTGTTTTTTGTTTTAATTCCATTTTACCATTTTAAATGCTGAATTGGAAATACCAAGTTAAAAATCTGAATGTAATAAACTCATGTGAACAAAATATGACTCAAACCCAGCAGAATTTGAGCTCTGTATCTTGCTTATAATTCTACGATCGACGCTGAAATTTTGGTTGATCATTAGAAATGTCTCGCTAAACGTTAAATACTTGTACAAAAAAAATTAAGAATGATATGCTGTAATTACTCTCTGGGGGCCCCTCTTTATACAATGAATATAATATGAAATCTTCTTAAAACGACAACGTTAAAACAGTTCCCATAGTCTGACAGGTCTGTTAAGGGGATAAAGGCATTATCACTATTCCTAAGAAAATATTAAACGGAAAATTATCCTTGTTTGTAGCCATTTGTTATTTTTGAATAAAGATGAAAAAAATTGGTGGGCCTTAGTAAAATAGAGTGATATGCCTGGCAACACATTGATTTTTATAGCTCTTTAACATGTCACGTGACAACATTTTTCATTCCAGTGTATGCATCAATCAAGTGTGGGTAAGGTTATTAAAGTCACATGAGTTTACGCCAAGTAAACAACAGTCGTTTAATTATAATGGGGAATAAAAATTAAATTTTTGAATTGAGCCCATTTAGGTACAATTTCTTCTTCACATCTATTGGAATATTTTTAATAAAATACAATAACTATAAGAATATTTTCTAAAAACAAAAATACAATAACTAGTAAGTAGTTGAGGAAGTGAAATGTACCTATATGCTCATATATTTTGATCGCTTTGTAAAGTGGGGGGGGGGAGGGGGGGGGGGAGAACGAAAATATAGGGAATAGGAAGTTAACAGTGTAGTTACTTAGTGTACCCCTACCAAATGTTTAGTTTAATATCTTGCGTAGGATTTTCTCGGTTAAAATAGTATTCCATAAAGGTACAATGGCAAAGATTACGTGTATGCAAAAAAAGTGCAAAATTTGAATACTTTACAATATTTAATTTTTTGTTATTCTACAATATCTTTTGAACGTCCATTTAAAGTCATTGTTGCTCAGGTAAGCGATGTGGCCCCATGCCATTTCTTTTAAAGTCTTCGTAGCAGTTAACGTTACACGTATGTACGTTTTGAATTTATAGCTGATGGACAGCTCACCTTTGTTGAATATACAAAATACACCAATTCTGAGAGCCAACTTCAACACGATCTATTTAACCACTTTGATACAAACAAAGACGGTGCCCTACAGAGATCAGAATATGTCGATACAATCTTCAGCCAAATGGACCACAATGGTACGTGATAAGTACATGCGTTCTTATTCAAGGTTAACTGAACCTCTGACAAGTAAGATAACCCAATTGAGATAAAAATAGCCAAGGTACGGTGGTTTTAATGATCTTTGTGAGAAGATTTCCAAGATTTTCGTTCTTGAAATCAAACATTCATTGAAGAAAAAATGGCCATGACATACAACTTTAAGACTGTTGATCAAACTCTCTTGCGACGTGTATTTATATCTAGTAAACTGTTTCACCAATGTGATGATTAGGAGCGTACGTCGTAACATATTTTTATGGTTAAATTTGGAAAATGATTATTATAAAACCTTGTTTATTGGAATAAGAAGAAAGATTTGACCTTTACCAAACAATTTTATCAGTTTAGCTAGAATTAAAATTTCTGTCTGCTACGCAGGTGACAGTCAAGTGACGAGGACCGATTATGATCATTTCTTTACTCATGTAAGTATTGTAGTTAGATAATAGAAAAACCATGTTAAATGTAAGAAACGTGCTCGTGATCACTAAATGCTACCGTTTTAAACGTTTGAAATAAAAATCATCTTTTCAAATAAAGATAATGTTCCTTTTAGGTAGTGATTAAAACGCTTAGAAACTTTATATAATGCAAAATATTTTTTGTAGGTCATACAACAACTGATGCACCATCATGGACACAATGGCCGTTAAACCTTTTATCTTCTTCATACAATATTACACACTTTAACAATTAAACAATATAATTGTGTCAGATTGTGTTTCCTTTATAATGAACATAATTATAAATGTACCTTTTCTTTTTCTAAAAATCTCATGCTATTAATTTTGCATGAAAATGATCACTCACAACTGGAAAGGCTTCCATGTAGAGAGTTCTATTAGTGTTTTATTTTGTTGCGATATTCGCTTAATTAGACACTATCATAAAACAAAGAGTGAGGTTAATTTTTAATTCAAAAGAATGTCAATTTATTGGTTTCTTCTTTTTCAAATACTGAGTGTGGCACCACGAAATACATATATGCAAAGGAGAACTGCTAAAATTCATTATCTTGAAGAAAAAAAACAACCTCATTAAAATGTAACATTATTAGAAACAATGACTCTAAGTAAACATCAATGAAACCATTTGCTACAAGTTGAAAACTTTAAGAAAAGTAATCAGAAGGCATAAAATCTATTAATAACATTGTTTGGTCAAACATAAATTATATCATTTTTAGAAATAAAGTGTTTCTGCTACAACCTTTATATCAATTCAGGAAACTGCTGCTTATTTGTTAAGTTAGTGAATAAACCAACTTTAATTGTGAAAAAATTGTAGTTTTGAAAATGAAAAATTCCGTAAAATTTAAAAAAATTGTTGATTTTGATATATAAAAAATGACTAGAGGACTTGCAAACAATGGACGAGAAAGCGAGAATGTAATTAGCATGGCATTCAAAACAAAGCGAATTACATTATAACGTATCAAAGAGGGGTAAAACAAATAGACAATCAATCCAAGTAATAAAAGCACAAGTCTATTTTTTGGGGGGTTGGGGGATTTGTTGTTGAAAGAATTCCCATTGGTATAAAACTATGAAGTTTAAGCATTTACAATAAAAACACGTGTGAAAAGAGAGGCAAGAAACATATTTATCAATTTCTTACGAAGCATAAAATGAATAAACCTTCATTTTTATTTGAAATTGTCGCCATCATTTATTTTTGTTGAAAACAAAATGTCACTATTGCTCAATTACTGGCTAAATTTTCACATCAATGCACTCTTAAGTCAAATAATGTTTATTGGTGAAACTGGGCCGAATCTTATCTTTACGATTATACGTTTTAATGAAAGCATCTCTACATTCTTTATTCATATGAGTCATGTTCACGAATGGGATTGTGCCGATTATTAAGCAACTAAGATAACTTCACTGTATTAGTTGCGAAATAAAACGAATCGGAAATTTCAGATATCAGAAAGACATCAATGTTAATACATCTTTTTATAACAGAATCAATGAAATTATATATTGACCCCATCTACCTTGTATCTTATCTATTAAGACATTTACCAACTTATAAAGGCAATCACGTCTCCCCGTTACAATACTAACTGGAACCGTGTCCCACGTGAACTAACGGTAAAGTTGAAAAGGCTCCTATCTTTTTTCATTCCATATATCTATTTTCGCCCTCATTCATCGATTCTTTGAAAAAGTATTCTGTACATTATTTTTTTTTAGAAAACAGCAACATGAAGTGCATAATCTTTACCCTTATTGTGGGAACTGTGCTTTCGTAAGTTTATATTTTCAATGTTGTTGACAAAAATGATATTCTATATCATGTTTTCATCATTTTATTCATACTTTACTCTACCATTTTACTCTAGTATCAGTTTTTTGTGCTGTACACCTATTGCGAATAGAAGACAAAAGATTTAACATTATATTTTTGTCGACGCAATTCAGTGATATTTAATGAAATAGACGCGTAGAACATTTGAGGGAAAAGTCTTAACCCTTTTTTAAGTTTGATGGGAAATGTATAAGCCATGACATACACACAGTAAAGTTTGTGGGTAACAATATGCCACTGATATAATAATAGAAACCAAAAAATTCACTGAAAAAACCAATCATTTTAAAGTCTTTGAAATTGCATAAGAAATGATATTGTTTTAAAAAGTAACGGCTTGTGGATAGAAATGGAGATGTTGAAAAGAAATTTTTTTTCCCTTTGTAGACAAACGTACCATCACCATGACATAGAAATGTTTATAGACAGAACTTTTAAATACGTTGATACCGATCACGACGGTGTAATGGTTAAGGCTGAACTCGCTGGAGCATTTGACTTCTTGGATGTTGATCGTAAGAATTTTAAAATCATTACCTAACAAGAAATCATATTGACGCAAGCGTCAAATGGGCCGCAAAATATATAATTGTTGTATGAATCATTGGTTGTTTACAGAAAAACACACCACATAGAGAAAAATAAGAATTGGTTGTACTAATTTTTATGGTAAATTTTAATATACTTTCAGCAACTTGTTTTGAAGTTTAACATTTTACTATTATCACAAAGAATCGGTTTCGTTACTGTAAGCATTTCTAACGGAAATTGTATGATCATTGCCATAGTATGAAGTAGTGGAGAACACAATGATTTGTACATTACTCTAATACAAAGTTCAACTCATCATTTAAAATTTCTCTTGGAGATTATGTATTTCAAACCATTTTGGGTTTTTTGTTGTTGCATTGTATTGCATGAAAACTTAATGCATTAGCTTAATATATGATTTCAAGGGACCTCATTATAAAATAAAAATGGATTAGTTCAAATTTTCCAGTAAATTCAAATTTTCATTTCTGTCTTATTCTTGCGTAAATAATTAATATAATGTCATTTCATGATATTTTCTACCACATTTTACATGGAAATATAATAAATACAAAAGTCATTTTATTTGACACGACTCATAGAAATTAAAATATATCATTTATGTAAAATTTAATGACATTCAGGTCTTTAGTATTTCAGGTCTTTAGTATGTCCCGCATACCGTTTTGAAAAGAATGAAGAACTCCGAAATTTTCCGAATAGATTATAGTCTCGATAAAAACGCGCCAAATACGACAATCTACTAAGTATGACCTACTTTTCATTTACGAGTAAGACAAAAAATATGTGATATTTTCTAAAAGGCATAAAACATATTTCTACATACAAATTTACTTTTAATTCATAAAAATAAGCATAGTATTAATTCTACTAAAAATGAACTATCCCGCAGAAACGCAGTAACAATATTTAAATGTGAATCAAATAACGGACCGCCTTCCGGCGGCCCGTAATAACGAAGAGTGTTTATCAGGAGTCCTTTTACGAACAGTATTGTAGGATGCTTGTGAAATTTGTGAGCAAGAACAATAAAAACATTTGTAAATAAGTAACAATAAGTAACATTCGCTTGTGTATGGATTTTTTTAAGATGACGACAAACTTTCCTATGCTGAATATACAAAATATTCACAATCTGCTGAAAGCCAACTTTCTCACGATGTTTACAACCACTATGATACCAACAAGGACGGTTTTCTGCAAAGATCCGAATACGTTGATTCGTTGTTCAGCCAAATGGACCACAATGGTACATGCCAATTATTTACATCTTAAAATTATCTACATTTTAAATGATATCTGATGTCTTATTGGAAGGAAGCTCAATTTAATTTCTAAGTATATTACAGGTGACGGTCAGGTGACCAGACACGATTATGATCATTTCTTTACAAATGTAAGTGTCTTTTTGTATTGAGATAAATGGATGGTCGGGGACATCTATAGAATATAGCTATATAAATTCCCTTGAGATGAAATGCTTTGTATAAAGAGAGAGCAAAAATATACAATTTGAAAAAGTTAAATATTTAACAAATAGAGGTTTATGACCAAAAGCAGTAAACTAAAAACGTTTAGATGGATCGTCAGGATAGTTTATCGACCATCCATTCTCTTTTAGTTATCGTTATTGTAATACGCTTTACTTCATTAAAGCTGTTTTTGTTTTTAAATATAGTATGAAAAATTGATAAAAAGATAGATGTTCACACTTTTATTAAAAATTCCTTTTAATGGAGTTAAAATTTACTTTTTTTTTTTTTTTTTTTACAAAAAGAGTAAATGGGGATTACTTTCAAAAAAATATATATATAAAAAATAAACGTTTTGTACTTATTGAATAATTTGAAAAAAAAAACTTTTCTCCTATTCATTTAGGTGATTCATCATGAGATGCACCACGGACATAACGGTCGATAATTTTGTTGTTGCCACAGCTTCCTAATAAAAGAAAAAAAATGGGAAAAAAATTGTCTGATTAAGAACTCAAATAAAAGCGCGTGTGAAAAATAAAGGTATATGAGTCGGTTATAAATGAATTTTATTGAAATAAAAAAATAATTTGAAATTTAAAAAAACCCCAAATATTTATATCCCTTATATACATTCTTATTTACATTCTGATTTTAAGTGTTCAAAACCTAACCCGTTAAAAACCATAGAAATTTAAATTTCATTTGTTTAAAACCCCTGAAAACGATCTTTAAAAGCATCTCTATGTTATATCTTTTTTAGAGAATTCTTCTGATTTTTTGTTCAAACTTCCCAGTTTGAGGTGTCTGAATGTTTTCGGGGCGAATCATTAATCGAAGAGATCAATAAGAATCTGCAATTGCTGGTATTTTTGAATTATGATTAATCATGTTTCACAATTATAATATGAAGTAGTTTATGTTAAATATATATCTTCTGAATGTCTAGTCTTTATGTTTTTTCTTTTTTCCATTCTTTTTCAAATTGTGCATTGAATTTCATAATCAACGCTACTGGAGGGTTTGTGTCCAATTGTGTTTCCTTTATAATGAACATAATTATACATGTACCTTTTCTTTTTTCGAAAAATTACACGTCATTTATTTTGCAATAAAATGATCACTCACAACTGGAAGGCCTTCCATGTAAAGAGTTCTATTGGTGTTTTATTTTGTTGCTATATTCGCTTAATTAGACACTATTAGACTTTGACCCGGGCGTGCACGGGTTGACATTGCATATGATATAGGTAATTTACGAAATAGATACATCGACACACCGTATTGTTGACATTTACATAACCAAGCTTTAAGCTACAATAAGACAATTAGTTAGAATAATTTAACTGTGTCTCGGGACAGTCCTTCACCACAGTTAAAATGCATCTCATATAGCCTACCCGTAATTTAGCAAAAAATTGCAGAATCGCTCGGAATCGATTTTGGAGAAAATTAATGAAGCTGCGTTGAAAATAACAGTCAAATTTTTCATAACAAACCATTTTGTAGCTGTAAATACCTTTCATCTAAAAATTCAATTCATATTAATGAAGAATTCAACACTTTTCACCAACATTTTTTACTCGCTTTGAATTTACACACCATTGTAGACATTCGGGACTCTCAGGACTTTTCATATTAAATGCACTGAGTTAGAGTTATCTCCCGTATTTGCTTTGATGAACAGAATATATTATGACAAATTTTTTAATGAAAATTTATGCGTATTTGTAATATTGTTTCTGAGTTTATCCATGCAAATGTGATATTGTGGAAACATAAAATTAAAAGCCAATCGCAATTTCTCGGGCCTTTCCGGCAGGCTCGGAAAAACACCTCGAATGTATTAACATTAATGGATGTTAGAATTTTATACAAAATTGAGTCGCTTCCCATAAAATTAAGAATCGGCTAGACAGCCTTTTAAGTCGCTTCTGTGTTTTATATTAGGGTATATCATTTACTTTAATGAAGTCTAGTGTACATCTCAACAAATCGTTGAAAATGTGTGTTATTTATATCAGGTTTTTATAAAAAGGGGGGTTGTCATGGACGCCTAGGTAATACATTCGAGGCGTTTTTCCGAGCCTGCCGGAAAGGCCCGAGAGGTTGCGATTGCTGAAGAGCCTCCCGTGATTTAGCGAGAATGTAATGCGCATGCACAAAATTTTAAAATTAAAAAAAAAATTCAGATGATTTCCGGATTTTTTAAAGGAATTTTCGTTGATAATTAATTAGCGAAGCTTGATTGAGAAAAAATAAAAACAAAATGGTTACCGTAGTCTTTACGTATTTATTTAATGATGTTAAAAATATATAAAACAAAAGACAGTACTCTTCCGATTTATCGGTATTAAAGCCCAATAAATCGAGTCTCTTATTTTATATTGTAGTATAAATCATAAAACAAGAGTGAAGTTAATTCTTTATTCAAAAGAATGTCTTTTTTAAATATGTGATAAATACATACACGCAAAGGGAAACTGCTAAAATCCGTTATCTTGAAAAAGAACTCAAATACATGTAACATTATTAGAAGTAATGCCTCCGATTTAATATCAGTGAAAGCATTTGCTTAAATTGCAAGTTGAAAACTTTTAAAAAGTTATCAGAAGGCATATTAAACATCTATGAATAACATTGCTCGGTCAAACATAAATTAAATATATTTTTTTAAAGAACCGTTTCTGTAAGAACCTTTATATCGATTCAAGAAACTGTAGTTGCTTATTTTCTTAGTTACTGAGTAAACCAACTTTAATTGTGAAAAGATTGTATTTTTTTTTCTGGAAAAATCTCGCAAATTATTAGAAAAAATGTTAATTTGAATGCATTAAAATTGACTGGACGACTTGCAAACGATGGACAACAAAAACGAGAAAGTAGTTAGCATGGCCTTCGAAACAAAGCGAATAACAATATCAAAGGAGGGTAAAAAAATAGACAATCAATCCAAGTAATAAAAGCACAAGTTAAATTTTTTAGGTTTGTTTGTTGAAAGAATGCTCTTTGATATAAGACTATGAAGTTTAGCCATTTACAGTAAAAACACGTGTGAAAAGGGAAGGCAAGAAACATTCATCAATTTCTTACGAAGTATAACATGTATAAACCTTCTTTTTTATTTGAAATTGTCGCCATCATTTATTTTCGTTGAAAATAAAATGTCAATATTGATCTATTACTAGCTTTTTCATATTAATGCATTCTCAAGTCAAATATTGTTTATTTGTGACGCTGGGCCGAATCTTATCTTTACAATTATACGTTTTTAATAATAGCAACTCTATATTCTTTATTTATCAGAGTCTTCTTCATGAAAGGGGAATGTGCCCATTATTAAGCAACTAAGATAACTTCACTGTATTAGTTGCGAAATAAAACGAATCGGAAATTTCAGATATCAGAAAGATACCAAAGTTCATACATCTTTTTATAACAGAATCAATGATATTATATATTGACCCCATCTACCTTGTATCTTATCTATTAAGACATTTACCAACTTATAAAGGCAATTACGTCTCCCCGTTACAATACTAACTGGAACCGTGTCCCACGTGAACTAAAGGTAAAGTTAAAAAAGCTCTCATCTTTCATTTCACATTTCTATTTTCGCCCTCATTCATCGATTCTTTGAAAAAGTATTCTGTACAATATTTTTAGAAAACAACAACATGAAGTGCATAATCTTTACCCTCATTGTGGGAACTGTGCTTTCGTAAGTTTATCTTTTCAATGTTGTGGATAAAAATGATATTCTTAATCATGTTTTCATCATTTTATGAAAACTTTATGATTTTACTCTAGTACCAGTTTTTTGTGTTGTAAGCATATTGCGAATAGAAAACAAATGATTTAATATAATTATATTTTTGTCGGCGCAATTCGGTGATATTTTATGAAATAGACGCGTAGAACATTTGAGAGAAAAGTCTAAAGTTTGATAGGAAATGTATAAGCTATGACATACACACAGTTAAGTTTGTGGGTAACAATATGGCCACTGATATAATAATAGAAACAGAAAGTTTCACTGAAAATACCAGACATTTCAAATTTGTGTTTGAAATTGCATTGGAAATGATATTGTTTTAAAAAGTAACGGCATGTGGATAGAAAAAAGAAAATACAAAGAAAAGCAAAGCTAAGAAGTCAATTCATTTTCCTTTTGTAGACAGACGTACCATCACCATGACATAGAAATGTTTATAGACAGATCATTTAAATACGTTGATACCGACCACAACGGTGTAATGGTTATGGCGGAACTCGCTGGAGCATTTGACGTCTTAGATGTTGATCGTAAGAATTTTAAAATCATTAGTTAATAACGGAGAGTGTTTATCAGGAGTCCTTTAACGAACAGTATTGTATGATGCTTGTGAAATTTGTGAGTAAGAACAATAAAAACATTCGTAAATAAGTAACAATGAATAACATTTGTATGTGGACGGATTTATTTGAAGATGACGACAAACTTTCCTATGCTGAATATACAAAATATTCACAATCTGCTGAAAGCCAACTTTCTCACGATGTTTACAACCACTTTGACACCAACAAGGACGGTTTTCTGCAAAGAACAGAATATGTTGACTCGGTGTTCAGCCAAATGGACCACAATGGTACATGCCAATTATTTACATCTTAAAATAATTTACATATTAAATAATAAAAAAAAATATAAATAAATAATATCTGATATCTTATTGGAAGAAAGCTCAATTTGATTCTAATCATATTACAGGTGATGGTCAGGTGACCAGACATGATTATGATCATTTCTTTACAAATGTAAGTGTCTTTTTTTTGTATAAAGATGAATTGATGGTCGTGGATATCTTTAGATTATAACTAAAAGTTTTGTGTAAAGATATAAGAAAATATACAAATTTTAAAGCTGATATATTAATAAATAAAGGTTTATGACCAAAAACAGTCAATTCAAAACTTTAAGATGGATCGTCGGGATAATTTGTCGACAATCCAGCCTCTTTAAATCATTGTTATTGTAATACTCTTTAATTTATAAAAGCTGTCTTTTTAAAAATATAATAATGAAAAATTGATAAGAGGATAAATTTCATTAATTAATCACTTCTAAACACAGAGGTAACTACAATATACATTGACTAGGTATATATACGGCGTGAAGGCATTTTTTCACACTATAATTGATTTTTAAAAATTCTTTTTATGGAGTTAAAATTACTCTTTTCTTTACCAAAAGAATAAATAGGGATTTCTATCACAAATACATAAAAATTAACATTGTTTTGTACTTGTTAAATAATTTGAAATATTTTTTTTCTATTCTTTTTAGGTGGTTCAGCATGAGATGCACCATGGACACAACGGTCGATAAATTTGTTCTTGCCACAGGTTCCTAATAAAAGAAAAATTCCTTAAAAATATTTATGATTAAGAACTCAGAAAATGGGCCAGTGAAATAAGTACATGTTAATGAGTCGGATATAAAAGCGTTTTACTAAAATTAGAAATTAAAAAAAAACCCATAAACTTTCCATAAATACATGTATTTTTACGTTCTGCTTTTAAGCTCTTTTAAAATACTTTACCCGTTAAAAACCCTTGAAAGCTAAATTTCATTTGATTAAAACCTCTGAAAACAATTCTGAGAAACATTTCTTTTTAGAAAATACCTTTGATTTTTTGTTTCAAAGTTCCAATTTCGTGGTGTCTGAATGCTTTCAGGACAGATCTTTAATCGAAGAGATCCTTAACTAATAATAAGATGAATATATGATACACCAGGCTTACCAAGATCTCTTCAAAATACACTTAATATGAGCAAAATATGTTTGAGAAGAATATTGAACGTCTTCCAATTCATTTGTGAAATTACTGCAGTCTACACCCATTTTATAATGTAATTGTCCTTTACGTGTCCATGTAACGAACTAATACTGCTGATTTGTTTGCATTGAGGGCACCTTTAGATATTTATTTTAGATGTATTTAATTGTAGAAAAAAATATTTCATTTTTTACACAGAACAAACTACGGAAACGTTTTTAAACCAGTACAAAGTCAGTTATGGGAATTAGGAGTCACGTGAACAACCTCATGTGCCATACGTCTTATGCACAACAAGAGATGACGTATCGCTAATGACGTTTTCTGCTTGTGTATTTCACAAATAGAGAGGCCTTTTTGAATGGGAGAGAAAAATAGCACGTATGTTTAAACCTTTCTGGCGTTATTTCGAAAGAATTTAAAGTGTTAGAAGAAAAAGTTAGAAAGTTATCGCAAAGAATTACACTAGCTCGCTCGGGGGCCGATTATATGTGATTGTTTGGACAATCGTGATCTGCTATTTGGTAGTACCCCCAATCAATACCTGCACTGAACAACACAGTCCGATCCCATTTCTGCATGTGCCGCTAGGGTAGACCCTTAAAAGATACTTTGAATATAATAAAACTTCCATCTAAACTCAAGGTAGACAAATTGCGCCAAGAGATCAAGCAGTGCACAACGTTTAAACAAAATATGCTAGCTCTGCAGAAACTTTTTTACAACTTTTTTCTACAATGGAGCCAAGAGCGAAAATTTCCTCGGAAACATTCGAACAATTTTTTTGATCAAACAAGATCAGATTCAGTATCTACAGGATGAATACTCACCCGTTTTAGTCAATAGCTAGTTCAACTCAATGACATCAAAAATCGTTCAAGCACTACAAAAGTTATCGCCAGCTCTCTGGAGACGTTTTGGTCAATGACTTCCTTATCAGCGGTGGCCAAATCCACTATCAACCAGACAGTATACTGGATTTAGCAATCGGGGATATTATAGGGACGGATCCCGCGAAGGTTATAAAAGTGTAGGACTGGACTAGACACGTTAGATCATTTCTCGTGCTCTACCAAAAGAAGACCTGACGACGGTTCGTCGGACAAGGCCATATTTTCCATCCATTTACATTCTTATTATGTAAGGTGATTCAATTAAAGAAAACATATCTCACACTGAAAAAAGATTAGTACATCGGATGTTGTAAAACAATTGATATTGGAGGGTGTAAGATTGCCTTTCCACGAAGTTCCTGATAACTTTGATCTACAAAATCATACATTTTCCATTGCACAACAATTGTTTATAATAACTGAAACTCAAAGACTCATTAAGTGTGAGTTGTGTGCCAGAACGAAATGGTAAATTTATGTTAACTAATGACTTGACAATTTTTTGGCTCACCTCTTATTTATAAGAATAGGAATGTGAGAGATCTTGCATCAATTTTAAAACCTGAAGACAATTCACTTTATTAGATATAAAAGGAGAGTTTTACCATATTCATGTCCTTCCATTAGATAAAGAGTATAAAGAATCCTATTTGTCAGGTGTTTACTTGTATTTTTGTTCAATTTTGTTGTCCTAGACCTATAACAATTATTTTACCCTTCATTAATCTAATGGCATCTGCCAGGGATGGGGCCTTGACTAAGCTTCAACCTTATACAAAAAGTAATACTTTTTTTTATCATCTCCCAGGATAATGCATTCAATGTATTCATAATGATAACAATAGTACAAAAAAAATATATAATGAATGTATGACATTCTAAGTACATTTGAAATATATATTATAGAAAATCTTTAAGTACACGTATGTAACCGCCGAGACTATCTTGTTTAAACAAATATGATATGGTGGATGTTTTCGTCCTTGAATATTTGTGTACACATTATCTAATATATATCTCATTAGATGGGGAAAATGATTCTAGTACATTTTTGTATTGTAAGCACCCTCATGAAACATTTACTATATGATTGTTGTGACAGAAAGGAGGTTTCCTACCTCTAATCTTTCCTTCCAAAACATGATATTAAGTAACTTAAAGTAAAAGAAATGATATAGGCTTTTTAGCTCACCTGAGCTGAAAGCTGAAGTGAGCTATTCTGATCACATTTTGTCCGTCGTCACTCTGTCCGTCTGTCTGTTCGTCTGTAAACTTTTCACATTTTGAACTTCATCTCTAAAACCACTGGGCCAATTTCAACCAAATTTGGCACATTGCATCCCAATAGAAAGGCGATTATAAATTGCAGAAATGAAAGACCGATCTTTATTTAAAACGGAGAAAACCTCGAAACGGTAGAAAAAGGGGGTGCATTTTAAAAAATCTTCTTCTCAAGAACTACTGAGTCAAATTCAACGTAATTGTGCATAAATAATCCTTATGGAAAGGAAAATATAATTTGCAAAAATCATCGGCGAATTCTGTTTCAAATTTGAGTAATTTACGAAAATAAAAATTGAGATAATCGCGGTCAATCAGTTTATAACTTTAAGGTCGGTATTCCATATCGAAAACGAAAGTTCTTTGTTTGAAGCACCCATGTTTGAATGTTGACGTTGACGCATGACAAACGGGTCAAACTGACAAAAATGTATTTGCTTGTTGTGCAACAGTTTACGTGCGAAGGGATACTTGAAACATGCTAAACATATTTGTGCCAATTTCGTGAAGTGAATTGAGGTTAAATCTTTCAATGCGTTGACATTTTCACTCGTGACCGTGTTTTACGTTGTTTTGAATTTCGTTAATGCTTTTTAACTTGAGGGGAAATATCGCCTGTATTTTGGAATTTTTACGTATCGAATCAAATATAGACTTCGGTAAATCAGATAGTTAATTGTTTACCTGCGCAAAATTAGCAAAATCTGATGCACTAACAACATATTATATTATGAATACTATACGTACATTCTATTGGTAATTCGGTATGATCTCTATGTAATGGTTGATTATAATGCAACGTGCTTTGTTAAGATGCTGTGCATTTTCAGTCTAAACGGAGATCGTTTTTGCTGCTAGAAATATATAGGTATGTATTTATATATATATATATATATATATATATATATATATATATATATATATATATATATATATATATATATATATATATATATATATATATATATATATATATATATATATATATTATGAAAAATAAATTCTGCTATTTGTTTTAGTGCATGTTTCTTCTGTTTTAATTGTTTACAATTTTCTCTTTACAAACCATATTCAGCTGTGTCAAGTTTCGAATTTTAAGCAAGATACAGAACTTTGCTCACAAAACTGAAGCCATGCTTTTGTTCATTCTGAATAGGAAATACCAAGTTTAAAAATTTTAAGTTGAATTTAATTAACTCTTCTGAACAAAAAACTGACTCAAACCAAGCAGAATCTTGCTTATAATTCTGCGATTGACGCTGAAATTTCGATCTATCACTAGAAATGTCTCACTTGACGTTAAATACTTGTACAGAAAAATTAAGGTGGTTGGGGGGTCAAAATATAATATAATATAAAACCATCAGATTTATTTGAAAATTTTATATGCGATTTCTGAAGCTATCAACTACTATTTGATAAAGAAAAATTTCATATATTTTATTATAAAATTTTATCATTTTCCATTATCTTTATATGGTGCTCTTCTTTTTAAAGGAGATCAATATTGTCTAAAATGGCAGCCACCCT
Organism: Magallana hongkongensis; assembly: GCA_015776775.1. Classification (NCBI taxonomy): domain Eukaryota; kingdom Metazoa; phylum Mollusca; class Bivalvia; order Ostreida; family Ostreidae; genus Magallana; species Magallana hongkongensis. The sequence continues at coordinate 1,037,481 of VIAA01000022.1, forward strand.
CCCCCCCCAGCCCCCTTAAAAGGATGATATGCTGTAATAACTTTTTTGGGCCCCCTCCTTTTACGATGAATCTACACCAACTTTGTTTAAAAAACATATATATAAATAAAGGTTGGGCCTTAGTAAAATAGAGCGATATGCCTGCCAATACATTGCAGTCTGAGGCTCATTGAGGGGGTTGGGGGTGGCTAGACCTTATCAGAAATCTAAACAAGCAAAAAAGAATTTTTTTTTTAATACTGCTATGTCTGACTTTGCCAAGAAAAAGTATATCACATGATAACATATTCATCGATCAATTGAGTAAGGTTATAAAACGTCGCACGAGTTCATGCCTGGTAAACAACAATCATTCATGATATGGAAAACCAATCAAATTTTTGAATGTTCTTAATTTGAACGCCTTGAGGTACAATTTTCTTCTCATACGTGTAGAATTTTTTTAAAATAAAATACAATAACTAGCTAGTACAATGTAGCTGAAGATGAATATGTACCTATATATATGCATATTCTCAAATATAATTTGATCGTTTTACAAAGTGAGGGGGCAGAACTAAAATAAAGGGAATTTGAGTTAACAGTGTACCCCTACCAAAAATTTAGTTTTATATCTTGCAAAGGATCTCATTTTGGTAAAACTGGTATTTCATAAGGGTTCAATGTCAAAGATTAGGTGTAGGAAAATAAGTGTAAAATTTGGATACAGTTTATTTTATTGTATTCTTTTTTTGTTTTTCTACCGAGGGGCCATATGGCACAGTATCCTTTGTACACCCATATAAAGCCATTGTTGCTCAGGTGAGCGATGTGGCGCCATGGGACTCTTGTTTAAATAAATTGAGTAATTGAGTACAGTGATATTGAAAAAAACCTAGCTGGCCAAACAGTTTTTCTCCAATGATGTGTTAAAGTATCTGGCAGTGTATCGACTTAAAACCTCTTTTCAAATTCTAATCAAATAAATCACTGCAATAGAGGTTAAAACAATCATTTATTGTATAGAAAAGTATCAAATATTTCAACTAAACCCTAAACAATCTTTTGTTCAAAGTGCGTTAATATCAACGATATCAACGCACTTTGAAAAAGATAATTTTTTTCAAAGTGCATAAAACTGGTCCCAAAATTAACGCACTTTGGAAATATTTCTCAAAGTGCGTTAATTTTTCAAAAGTGCGCTGTAACAAGCCACAGTTAAAGCCATTAAATTGCAAACCCAACGATAATATAAGAGATAAGTTAAACTGTCGATGCCCAACACCACACACACACACACACACACACACACACATATATATATACAGACGTGTGTTAACTTTTAAAAGAATGTTCATTTTGAAATACATGTAATAGCAATATTTCTAAAATATACAGTGATATAGTTTAAGTGTGTAGTTTAAGTGATTATACTTTACAATAATTCTACTTACTTTTTTCCCCAAAAGAATCACATTCAACTAAAATGTATTTATCAAACGAGGACCCCTATTATTTTAAACTTACGAATATACGATGGCGACTGCTGTGATTATTATTATATATTTCATGGTGTAAACATTAAATAAGAATAAAATGTCATAAAATAGTAATAATCATTAAACTCTTGTATATTACTGTTTAAATCTTTAATCAGTGTCTCTTCATTTTTTCTTACCGCAGCACCTCTTGGTTATATGGCTTTTGCGACTTCTTTGGAAGATTGTGTAACGCTAGATAAGAGGCCTGGTAAAAAAATTAGACCTCAATATTGAGAAATCACATAAACGATTTGCTAATCATAGTCAGCCATTTGTCACTGAGACCACACTTAGATAAAAGGTCTAGAACTAGAACATGAACTCATATTACAACATAATAGACTTTGATGCCATATATTTATTAAAATAAATATTCCAACCTTAATGGTTAAGAGATTATAATAAAATTCCTTTTAAAAATAAATTAATTGGGATAGTCATAGTAAATCTTATTATTGTTCTGCAGTACTATGTCAAGTTAAACACTAAATAATACAAATTATAAATAATATCCCTAAAACGATATTCTTTATGTACTGGTAAAATTTTCTAACGCCCTTTTTTGATATTCTATGAAAGACTTTAACATCAGTTTTAAAAGCTGATTTGAATTCAGAAATACGCATTATTTCCCTTTTTTCTCCGACTACCGCCATATTAGTTGTCGATTTCTATTGTTCTTCTTATTGCTTCACATCCCCTATATAAAACCGAGAGCACTATTCATGCTTCATCGCATTCAGGTATTTCATTCACCCGATCACGTTTCACTGGATAAACGCGTCTTGAACAAAAATAATATGACAACCACTGCACAGGTAAGGAATATCCCATGAAAGACGAAACAAAACAGACTGAAATCCAAGGACATATATTTCAAAACTTCACGATCATTGTAGAACGTTCTCCTGTGTCGAACTGTTATAATGTCGCACATGCGGTAAAATGTTATGGTAAAAAGTTGCAGTTATATATCATTTGTACCATAGCTTGGAGAGTTTTCTATTGTTAAAAGTGTGGGTTATATGTACATACCCCACACTTTTTTAAAACTCCGCCTATCTCGAGTAAAAACAACATCAACAAAGTTGTTTTTAGCGCGTCCATAATACTCCACAGTAAGAGCTTCCTCCAGATCAAAATTGCCAAAACTCAACACGGATAAATGACTCGACTAACTAAGTTCGTCGAATAAATCTCATTTTTAGCTCGAGACAAAACAATATCGGCAATTGCTTTGTCAGAAAGACTCCATTTTAATATTCCTTTCCATGTGTTTGGACATGTAGAGAAACGCGTGTTAAATGAAATAGGGGTATCCTGTTTAAGGTTTTATAGAAAGTCAATCACGTGGTAGGAAAGCGTTTGAATGGAAAACTTGTTTTGGGGACAGAGTGAATAGCGGTAGCCAATCGAATTTGACATTAATCGTTCACAGTTTGGCGACATGCATTTCTCAAATAATTTTTTTTTTTTTTGCTTATTGATTGATTTTGTTCAAAATATATATGTACATGTTTTTTTCAGCCAATTTTAAAAAACATACATTGATACAGAGTATCAAATAAGATTAAAAAAAACTTACTACCTTCATCAATTTAAATTTAATTTCAATTGTTTAAACAGACTGAAACATAGTGCAATTTAGGGTTCGTACATATGAAATTGTGATAATAAGTTTAATTCTTTGAAGCAAATATCGATAATATAAGTCGGAAAATAAATAAATATGAAATAAAAATAAAACAATGAGAAGTCGATCTTTTCATTAGGGCTATGAATTATTTTAAAAAATTAAGAATAATTAATCTTTGTCGGGGATAGAAAGTCATTTTGGAAATTCACGAAGTACCATGTACATATATAGAGACCAGCGCATTGGGACCGTATTGTTTAGAGGCAAGTGCACTCCCGAATTTACTCTAATTATAAGATATAATGAATAATCGTAAACTATGGTACAAGTAACTTACCCCATATAATATTGTTGATAATGTACAGATACCCGATGGGCGTGGTCATAACGACACTCGGGAGCTACGCTCCCTCGTGTCATTATGACCACGCCCATCGGGTATCTGCACATAACCAACAATATTATATGGGGTAACTAATACTTATTTCAACATGTTCAGTGTCTATAAAGCTGAACTAATAAATATTATGGGTTTTTTTTTCATATAAAACAACGGGTATTTAACATTAAAAAAGCGTTTTTAATACAAATGAAAATGTCTTTACCACATTGAATTTTCCCCAGGATTTAGATATTTTTGTTTTGTTACGCAGTTACATGTATCATAACATTTTAAGGTTTTTATATGAAACTTCTTTTAAATTGGATTATTATTTCTTCATTATGTGTCTGTTGGTGATCTTGAGATGTGACACAATTTTGCTAGGTTCAACTAGATGAATAATAAGAAACATCGTTTAAAATTATTTCCAACAGTTATATAATCATATGCATACAGTATTCCCAAAGCCCTTTAAAAAATGACCTTAGATTGTTAAGTATTTATCAATTAAAAAAGAATTGCAAAATTACTTCGAAGCGTTGGTCGTCGTTATTTATTTTTTACAAGAAGGGGGGGGGGGGATTGAAGAATGATAATAAAAAAAGACAAGTACTTTTTTTTCAATATAAAACATTATATAATGGGGATACAAATAATGTTTTAAGATAAACTCTTTAATCAAATTGAAGGTGAACAATCTAAATTGCCAAGGTTTTTTTTAATTATGTAAAAACTGGATTGCTTTATCAAAGTAAATTTGATTTTGTAATGGATCAGACAGCAATAAAATGTTAATCAATTGCATGTTCCACTGTATTCATGCTGTAATTTTTTTTAATAATTTTTTTTTTTACTTTTGCTGGTTTAAATTGTGATTTTGTGAAACTTTTCAAATTCAGAATTTTATATACTTGAGAAGAAGAGATCCATATAAACAAATAACAAAATATCAAATTCTAAAGCTAAAAAAGTAATGCAATTTTCTTTAATCAACAGTATTTCATAGTTTTCAATTGATGGTTTATTTGGTTACAATTCAGTTTCAAAGAAAAAGAAAAACACCGCCTCTATGGTACCTTCAAGAATTTGATATTGTAGTTATGACTGATAATAAAACTGTTATATATAAGTGAGTATACCTCAATTCATAACCAATAGGGGATTTTTAAAAAAAAAAAAAATTTTTTGGGGGGGGGGGGATAATTTTGCTAGCTTTAAAACAAGACTTTAAAATGCAAAGGTAAAAGCAGACTATGCTAAAAGAATAGTGTCACAAGATACATGTTTTCGAGATCTCTGTACAACACACAATTTACTTGAATGGGTTTAAATGGGGAAAATAACGTAATAAACAACTCTTTAACACCAAATGGTTTTACAATCACCAACAGATTACTAAGTTACATATGTCGGTTTTAGTCGTTTTAAGTAAAATAGGTTAAGGTTAAACAAGAACAAGTGTACTTAAATTCTGCGTAAAGACGCTTTATCATTTTGAAATCAAAAGCGTTCCCCCTTGTGACTTTTGCCTTATCTTTACTCGTATATAAAAGTGTATAAAATCTCACCTTAAGCCAGTCTATAGTCACATTAACGAAAACAACAGTAGGTAAGCGTGCCTTCTTCGAAATATTTGAGCTTTATGAAACTATTTGTATGAAGAATTAAATGGGACAGAGTCATTTCTTTTAAAATATGTTTCAGCGATGAAGCACTTAATCTTCGCCATAGCCATCTCTTTCGTGTTTGCGTAAGTGACATAATGGATTTAGAATTTTACATCATTCATTACGTCTAAACACAATATATTTTGCTTCAATTTAGTAAAAGATTAATATATATAAGAGGTTCGAGCCTTTTTTCAATGGATGAACCTTTCTTAAGAAAGGGTTACTAGATGACATTACGTCACGTCATTTCGTGATTTCAGGCAACACCATCATGACATTGCGCAGATAGTCGACACAGCGTTTCTCCGGCTAGATCTTCACCCTAAAGATGGCCTTCTGGAAATGAACGAATTAACAACTATTTTTACACAACGGGATACAGACGGTAGTTGGTTTGACATTAATTCTACCATTCAGTTTACTATAGATGATCATTTTATAAACCCTGTTTAGTAATATTGTAATTCCGGTATTTCAGAACAACGTTATATGTATATTCAAATGCATCAAATACTAGTAGTTCTGACTGAGCATTCAAAGACTACAACTTAGTGGATCTGTTTTATATTTACATTGAATGTATATTTTTCATAATTTTTGTACTGGAAATCAGTGACATCCAATGTTCAATAACAAACGACAAAGCCTAATCAGTAATCACTGCGCATAGGCACACGTTTTGAATAAAAAATACTTTGTATTATTGTCACTTTTAATAATGCGTTCAAACCTATATGTACACAGCAAATTTAATAAGTAGTTTGATAAAAAAAAATATCGTTAAATCTTCTATTCTTCTATTCTGGGTGTTCCATATTCTGTACTTACATGTATCCCTTACAGAGAGCGTATATGATGGTTAAAAATCTTTAGAGCGACGATGCAAAACTACTTTATAAAAATCAACATAAAAACAATTTTAAGCATCAAATGCACGTGTTCGGATATTGTCGGTCCTATAAAACGCGGTAATCAATTTGTCTAAACAGTTTTGTGTGTTATAGGACCGACTATATCCAAACAATTAAGCATTTAATGATTGAATGATGCTCTCAACGATAACTTAGTCCTTGTTTCAGTTCCCGCCAATAATCAGTCTTTACCGTGTAAGCCACTCGTAATATATTTTTTACCACCAATGATCAACACTATTTGAATTCTAAAACAATTTATATATTAAACTAAATCAACTGTAACACACGTAATTAAAGATATATTTTCAAGTTATATCTTTTTATAGGAAATGGAAAACTGTCATACGTCGAATTTACAGCCCATGCTCACGATAACCCTATGCGACACGATTTATTCAACTACTTTGACAAAAACAAAGATGGATTTTTAACAAAGGAAGAAATGGTAGATAACAATTACCATGCAATGGATCATAACGGTAGGTTAAATAATGATCAATACTATACTCTGACCAAGGAATTGTATGCGGTACATTTCGTTTATTATTTAATATTCATAAACCCCCCAAATTAATGTTCAATAAATATTAATATATAATTCCGTAGATTTCTCCTTTGTAAAGTCACCCCTCTACCTCCATTTAAGTTTCGATCGCTTCTCAATTGCCATTGGGATATGCATAACTGTCAAGAAATATCAATTTGTCTGCTCACCTGACGGCAGTTATTGACACGACGACGTCAAAAATAAATCATTCAATGCTATAGTAGACGCCAGTCCCATTACATGTAAATACAGGGAAAAAATGCATACATATAAAATCAAGCTAGCTTGAAAGTATACAGGATTTTGCGTTGCAAGCGAGATGAAGTACCCGGATAATAACGTTGAAAATGTGCTAGGTGTTCATAGTGACTTCTGAATGAAGAAAAGATGTCAACATTTCCAATTATAAGTTTCCGTAGGAAATTTGTTTTCGATTTTTTGATTATTTCCGAGTAAAAAATGATCTTTGTCATCAAAGATATTTTCCCTTCATTAAAAAATCGTCCTAATGTGTTGCATAAGTTTAGCCTCAATTATCTTCATGTGAATTATATAAAATCATTTATGTGAAGAATTTCAACCATAGTCTTTTTCTAATAGGTGACAATCAAGTCTCGAGAACTGACTTTGACCATTACTACACAAATGTAAGTTAATTTCATGTTATTTATTAAATAGTTGTAAAAATAAGGAACTTGTTTTTCATAAAAGCTGTTGTCAGTCTACCTTCCTTGATTATTGAACTACATTTAGATTAAAGATGCAAAAGCATTTCCAATGGTGGATAAAGATAACATCAAGCTATTTTTTTATTTATTATTTTAGACAGGATAGTAGCACAGTGCATCAAAATTAAAAAATAATAAAATGTGTAGACGTTTCAGCATTTAAAAATAAGATTAGTCATCGAAAGACATCCGCATAAAAAACATAATTGATGAATTATTATAACGATCAATTTGAGGGTTTTAAATATTGAATCTTGTTTATACCTCCCAAAATTGTCTGAACGTAATGTTAGAAATAGTATAATATTGGTTGATTTGATTGTATTTATATGTGATGTTAAAAGCGCATAAAACTAAACAACAATGTTTCACTGTTAATCATTAATGTTGTTCTTTAATATCAATTTAATAATGTATCAACTAATAATTATAAATTTCCTTTTTAGATAATACATCACCTTCTTCAACAACAGCAACATGGGCATTGATGTTAATCTTTTTCAAATATATTTATCACAAAACAATGAAAGGGATTTGTTGTTTCGATATCATTAAAGAGCGAGAGCAACGACGCATCAACTGCCTTAAATATTTACAATATTCAGGTTTTAAACAACACAGATTGTTTTATCTTATAATGTACGTAGGACATAGTATATTGTGCTGAATGTATTTGATAAAGAGAATTACTGAATTGTAAGAAAAAACGTGTGTAAGACTTTCATTTGTCCTTTTACATATACCATCCTGTCATTTGTATAACTAGTTAAATTCAAAACGTATCGTCAAATTTCATGTCAAATCTTGACAAGACCTTCAAATTTTAATACGTATTCGTTGTTGTTGTTTGTAGAGGTAACTTTTAAAAAAACCTTTCATAACCCATTTAACCAATCAATTGACGAATTCAATAATATTGACATTTAGAAGCTTATTGGGATAATCCTTTCTCTTGAAAAAGGACATAACAGTTAAAAAACCAAAAAAATAGATATCCTTGAGAAAAAATATTTCAATTCGTAACAGTATTGCATAATTATTCTGGTCATAAATAAAAGAAATCGTATTTCGTGTTTTTCGTTCAAAACATTTTAGCTGATTTTGGAACTTTTAACCCTCTCTTTTGTGTTTGCGTAAGTGACATCTCGGATTTCAACATTTAAAATGATTTACTGCACATGTAATATCATCTTTATAAGTATTGGAATTGCAAATCTTTTCAGTGGATGAACCTTTCGTTATGTTTCTGGTAAGTTTGATAACATAAGTTGACATCAGGTCACACTATTTCATGATTTCAGACAAAACAATTCTAAACATGCGCAGATGGTCAACCAACAGTTTCTAGATCTTCACCATAAAGATGGTCTTTTGGAGATGAACGAATTAACAACTATTTTCACTAATCTGGATACTGATGGTATTTGGCTTATGACTACTGGCGTGTTACCAGATCTTGCCATGTACCATTTCTCGCCAGTGCATTGTTAAGTTATTTTTTGTACATAAAATTAAACACGAAAAATGACGTTAAAATGCACTGGCGAGAAATGCTACTCAGCGAGAACTGGTCGCAGGCCAGTAGTTGTATCAGATCTTTTTGAAGCTCTACTCTACACATATTGTAAAGTCTATTTATATTCAGAATTCAGTAAAGTGGGTCGGTTAAAGGACTATGTTCGGTATTGTGCATTTTCTCCTCCAAAATTAAAGTTTTATTTAATTTTAAATATTTTAAAATTTTAAAATAAGGTAAAAGATAGTGAAACTCACATTAAATATAACAAAAATTCACATTAACAATTCGTTTGTTTACTTATCAATATTAAATAACCAGAGCCGATCAGTTTTAAATCATAGAAACTGTAAGTCTAACTCTTTGATATATCTGTAAATAAAAGGGACGAATCAGTTCATATTTACTTGTAAACAAATCATTTCCTTTAATCTCTCATGATACTAATACTTATGAAAAATGAAACAAAATCGATAAAAAAAACTGTGTGTCCAAGTTTTTTTCTTGACATAAACCCACTTAGCATAAATGATGTGAAGGTTATGATCGTTTTCATGTTTTATGCACCACATACCTTTACATGAAATAGAATTAATGTTGGAAGACACTAAATCATGCTATGGTTTAACTTAGTACTACACGTTATTTGCCTTTTTCTTTAACTGCGTACAAAACTTAAACAAAAGCATTCAACAAGTTATTATTTTCTTTTGAATTTAAATCTCGTCGAAATTTTATTTCATCATACTAAAACGTAAATATATTGTTAAAAGTCATTCAACATACTCTTAAAATTCAATTATTTGCCGTTAATTTTTCTGTTTATGTCACACATTTATGTACATTGGCACCTGTTTTAAGAGATCACTTGAGGGACAATGATAAACTGGCCGCTTAAGGCAGGTGGCTTTTTATTCCAGGTTTCAGTGAAGGGAAAAAAAAACGCCGAATATATTCATTTTGGCTCTATTGCACAAATATATTAAAAAGCATCTGTAATGGCGGCGTACACGGAGATGATGGATGCACAGCTCGGATTGCTGAATAAACAGTTAATATATATTTTTAAATGGCCGTTTTAATTCAATTTATCTTTCAACGAATTAAGAGCTAACATTTTCTACTAAATACGTCCAAACAAAAAATTTCAATTGTTGAAATATGTTAAACAAACAACGGTAGCATTTCCGAGTAAAGGCTATATAATAAACTACGATAGCCAATTTATTACCTGTTAAAAAGAGCGTCAAATTAAAATTCCATTTGAATGTATAATACGCATCCTTTTCTGTCAATGAAACTTTCTAGCAAAAATGTGCGTATTGTATCCGACAAATTGCGGTACATGTTAATATTTTAAACGCAAAACTGGCCATTTAATAACTTTGTCATGAATTGAGTATTTGAATAGATGGATAGATATAATCAACACAAAACAGGTGGTATTATCAATTGTCTACGATACTTATCAATTATCTTAACATCTAACATTCAAATATTGGCTAGTCTTCGACGGTACACAGAGCTTCGTGTTTAATTTGTTTATTCGCCTCAACGAACAGTGCTACCCAAAACTGTTCACTATTGATCTTACGCTGTGAAAATAGATAGAAAAAACTGTCAATATTGTACATTCGTATAGCATATTGATTTTGAAATACTAATCAATAAAAAAATAAAAATTGTTATTAAGAAGGCTGGGTGTTAAACAAATTAACCATCAGATATGCCTTGAACATTAGCATATAATATTTTTGCTCCTGAAAAAACATTCACTGTTCGTTATTACCACATGTCATTTACAGAAGAAAAATCCACATAAATAACCTTTTAAATGTGAGCATTTTCCAATATTTTTATTCAGAGCTCTTCTTGACAAGCAGGTAAATAAATCCTAAAAATGATCATGGCCATCCAGCCTTCTTAACACGAGGGGTAAAGTCTTTTACAGACTTTCAACGTCACTAGTTTTTGCAATTTAACAAAAAGGTAAACAAAGGATACGTTATTTAGATGTGAGAATGGAACACAATGACTGCGGTCGATTAGTTGAAACGTTTGTAGTTTTTGGAGTAGTACTCGGTCTATTAATCTATGATATTAGAAATCAACAAATAATAATGGTATCGTATATAAACGTAGGATTGTTTTCCAGACAAATGTGTATATAAATCAACATTCTTAGATTGATCACAAAGAAATGATAATCTTTAAGATTTCAACACTTAAAGATTTTAGAATCATCACCAGATTAGTAAGAAATGCATGTTGGTTTTGGCAGTACAACGCTAAATAGATCAAAGTTTATCTGAAAACTGTGTTCGAAAATTCTGCCTAGACACGTTTTAATACAATGTTGAAATCAAAATCGTTCTATCTTGTGACTTTCTCTTATCATTTCTCATATACGACAGTATGTTTATAACCTGACCTGAACCCCACAGAAAAGTTACAGAAAATAGAACATCGGTAGGTAGGTACACTTCTTTGAACATTTTTAATAGTCATTTATAGAACTATTCAACAAGGAAAACTATTAAATTTTTTTAAAAAATCTTTCAGCAATGAGGCACTTAATATTCGTCCTAGCCATCTCTTCTGTGTTCAAGTAAGTGACATCTTGGATTTAAATATTTGATTTAATTTACCACATTTCAAAAATTGATACATTTATAATCATAATCATAATTTTAATTGGAAACCTTTTCAGTAGACAAACCTTTACTTAAATTACTGGTAAGGTTAATATTTAAAGTTAGAAGAACGTTATACTAATTCGTGGTTTCAGACAGAACCACCCATGGTCGATCAAGCGTTTCTACGCCTAGATCTTCACCCTAAAGATGGTCTTCTGGAGGAAAACGAATTAACAACTATTTTTACAGACAGGGATACCGATAGTATAGTTTTAGAACTTCTTGAAATGAATCATTTTTGACGTCCGTTTCACATGTTCTTGCATTTTTTATGCATTTGTACAATTTTCATGCATCTTCATATTCAGCATTTAGCAGATTCTTGATAAATGTTAAAAACTATCTATCATGTGCGTCTGGTTTGGTTTATTTAATGATTTGGAGTTCAATGGCAAAATTTTAACTCTAAAATAAGTCCTGGACACAAACGTTTTTTGTACATGTATCACTTATTTCATCCCATGACTTTACTATAGTATAATTTGAACGTAAATCATACCTGAAGCTGAATTTAATCATAAGGCAATGGGAAACTGACATACGCTGAGTTTCCAGCCCATGCTATTGATAATCTCATGCGACATCAGTTATTCAACTATTTTGACACCAACAAATATGGATTTCTGACGAAGGTTGAATTGGTAGATAATAATTACAAAGCAATTGATGTGAATGGTAGGTGTATTAATGATCGCAATTTATGAATCAATTTAGTTTCAATTCCATGCATGTCAGTTATTTATGCAACACATTTTTAGAAATTATCTTTCTTTTATAGGTGACAACCAAGTTACAAAAAATGAATTGCCCATTACTACTTAAATGTTAGTGTTTTTTCATATATTGAACCAAATGTTGTTTGAAAAATATAAATAAGTTTGCCTTTCTCAAAATAAAGATATTTTCAAAAATTAATCTTATTGAAACACTAGTGGTCAAAAGATAATAGATGATGCCCTTAATGTTTTAACATTCATTCCTAAATTATCATTCTACCGTTTCACTTTCACCTTTAACTTCTGGTAAATTTAATTTCTGTAGTAGCATAATTGTCTTTCTAAATGAGGATCCTTTATAATGCAGTGAAATTCATATCAAGTTTAAGCTTCCCCAAAGATGGATAATTAAAAAAGTAAAAAAAAAATGCATGCATTTCGAATTTGATTGTACAGTGTTTTATATATTACGTTCAGAGCACAGGAAACAAAACATAGTGTTGAATTGTGTCATCGTAAACATTCAAGCCTTAATTTTCTCATTTTTTGTAGTTAATTCAACACCTTCAACAGCCGCAGCTTGGCGTTAATGTTTATATTTTCTAAATAAATATGAAATTTAAAATACAATGAATTTGTTGAGTTGATTTAAACTAGCGACTCTTTGTGTGCAATTAGTATCTTTTAATTCACAGCTCATGAAATCCATAATATACCAATTATCAAGGAAATAAAATAATTCTTTGTGAGAAAGAATAATCCAGATTATATGGAATCCGTTTAAAATTTATTTGGGAAGAAACCAGATGACCTAATAAGTAATCAGTAGCTTTCATTTAAATTCGTCTGAGGTTTTTCAAGATCTTTTAATCTATTTTTCTTTTCGTAGAAAGTTGTCCTCTTACTTTCAGAAGTCATATCGTATTATTTGTATAACTTGTGGAAAGAACGTGTTCAACATTTTTGGGGATTGATCTTAACAAGGTTTTCAATATACATTTGTTCTATTCTTCTCACTTCGACCTAGAGCTAGAGAGTCAATAAGCTTTATTTGTCAAATTTTGTCTATAAATGTCCAGTGTTGACATTTTTTAATTTCACTTTTTTAGACTTATTTAAACTATTTTGACATATCACAGTTTTCTTAAAGATTCAATGAGATCAATACTGTTTAAATACAAAGGATAAATATTCATGACAACGTTGCTTCTCTTTGTAATACAGTTGTTAAATTATTACGGTCTTCCTTTTCCAACGGAAGACCTTATTGTTATTGCTTTCTTTTTCCCTTTTATTTTTTCTCTTAAATGTTTTCTCAAAAACGCTTCAGCCGATTTTCATATAACATTCAGATCTTATTCAGAACAAAATTTATAAGAAATAAATCGATCAATTTTTTGATCGTCACTTCCGGTCTCGAGATATTTAAGATTTTATGTTTTTGCTTGTTCACAAATTTTCTCAAAAAGTGTTAAAGATAGAAATTTCAAATTTTCAGAGATGGTAAAAAGTCTTTAGCCGCAGTGTCTCTCGCATATTCAAACGTCGGCCGTTACTTCCGGTCGTCACCGGAAGGAAATGAAAAACCTTTATTTTTCAGTTGTTCTTACTTTTTTGTTACTTATTCGATAGCGACGCTCTCATAACTTCCGAATATGAAATTTGTTTGAAAATTGATTTGCACATTCTCGATATTTTGCATTGGGCTCCAAAGTCCTGAAGCGAGCGTCCGCGTAGCTCATTTGTTAAAGTGGTGGACTTTTGCCCATACAACTCGGGTTCAATTCCGGGGTGCCGAATATTTTTTTTCCCTTAATTGTGTTAAGATTTATATTTTATATTTGAAATGATAGATTGTACTTATTTCCATTTTAGTTTTATCAAAAAAAAAGCATAATTTAAGTATAAATATACGTCTATTGAAATTTCAATAGAGGATTCAATGAAATTTTATGAAGTGTTAAGAAATGATAGAAAAGAACAACTATCCATATTGTTTACTTTATGGTGCACTCACACGGAAGACCTTTCGTTGCTCGCAACGAGCGTCTAGTTCTTTTTATATTCCGATTAATTTTTTCCAAACGATGATTCATTGACTGAAATGACCGCATCATTTGGAAGGGGGAAAAGAGCCTATACAAATAAAATTATAAAATCTTTAAATAGAAAAAATGTACATTTGAAACATAGTATTGCAAAAGGGCCGATAACATTTCATTAAAGATAAGTTAAAACAGTTTTCAACATACCATCAATGAGTGCAAATAAATGATGCAGCGATGTTCTTCAACTGAAAAAAATCATAATTAATTTATCTTTAAAAGTTATGGCGGACTAATTGGGCCACTTCGACTTTCACACTTTTATATTTAAGGTCAAATGTGCCTATTCCCCATTATTCTCAATTTTTCTACCTCCGCAAAGTGAAGACTTCTTAATTCAAAAATTAAATTTTTTGTTAGATATGATATTTCTGTATTGGAAATTAGTTTCAATTGAAGATAAATACTATGAATTTATATATATTAAGTTTTTGATGGCATACCGCGTGCTATTATAAGGAACATTAAAAAAGTCCAAAAATAGCCTGGTTATGTGCTCTGAATTTTTGGGTCTTAGCATGTTCAAATACGAATAAATGAAGAATAATCTATCAAGGTAATTTATTCAAAATTAAGAGACGTCTCGTGTGTCCTAAATGGAGAAGGTGCAAGAGTGCAATGGTGCGTAGGCGAAAGTTCGAAGGGAAAAGGCAAAAGAGCAAAATAGGCAAAGGAGCGAAAATGCGAAGCATGAAGATGCGAAAGCGAAAGTGCGAAGGAGGCGAAGGGTTGATTTTACTATCGCCCTTTTGCCTTTGCAACTTCGCACTCCCTCCTTCGGAAAGTCGCACTTTCGCCTTAAACTTTTTTTTATGGCATTCAACAACATTGAATTTGATGTAGGCACCGAACAGATCCAGCCAGTATCAATTTTCTTGAGGGAATAATTGGTAAAGACCTAGTGGTTAACACAGAAATTGCGCAGTTACTACAATGAAGAAAACATTTAGCTACACTAAGATTTTTAGCTACTGGAAAATACAATTATGCCCTGGAGACAACATGGGTTTGTTGCAATCTACCCTTTTTAGGGCAGTTACTGTCGCTCTTAGAGTCTTTCTTCTCTATGAAGTTGTGCTCAGTTTATTAAATTTTCTCTGAATCTTCAGGAAATTCGCAAAAGACCAATAACAGATTTTTAAAATCGCTGGGTTTCTTGGAATGATGGCACACATGTACAAATGATCGCTCTTTTCGAATGCAAAAACGAATATGTCAATAGACATTATTTGAGGAAGAAGGAGTCATTCTTTGAGGATATATTTGACCACGCCCCGACCAAAATTATGACTTGATAATATTCAAAGTGTATATATACATGTATATAAACATATATTATCATATCCAATTTCTATCCTTTTAAACAACATTTTAAAACCCACTATTTTTCATGTAGCACATGCTGTTTATTTCTACGCGGCGCAGCCAATACTTTTTTGGTTTTTCTTTAAGACACGCCTACTTTGTGTCACTCGTCTTTTATGAAGTTATAGGGCTAAAGGCTTCTTCTTTAAGACACGCCCACTTTGTGTCACTCGTCTTTTATGAAGTTATAGGGCTAAATGCTTCAAAATTGATGTGACACCATCAAGTGTTATAAAAGAACAAAATATACACAAATTAAACAAATAATTTCTTTTATTTAAAAAATAGGTACAATTTGAAGTATATAAATACAAGACAACAGGTAAAGTGAAACATTGATTTTTACTATCCACAGACCATTTTAGCGTAAATACATGGTATAGTGGATGATTGATCTTCCAAAAATACCATCATAAAATATCTAAAAAAGTAAGAATCATTTTTGAGCATTAAACGTTAAATTTTTTAGTATTAATTACAACAGGAGTCGGTATTTAAAATCAAAATACATCCCCTTTTACCCAGGATTTGCTAACAAATTGAATGAAGAATTTGTTTAGAAAAAAGAAAGATGATACATTTACATGTAAGATGTGTTTAGAGCACAATATATTTCATGTTACATGTGTTATTAAATATCACTTAAAAGATAGGATTTAAGGTAAGGTTTCGGGTCACTGGGAGATAACTCAAATACTTAAATTATTTCAGCCATGACGTTCAAATTTATATGACTTTATAATTGATTTCATGTCTTTTTTTGTTCGCTTGGTTTTAATACAGAAAGAGGATTTAGTGACAAACCTTTGTTTGTGGACAAGTGTGCTATTAATCATAGTTAGTTCTCCTTTCTATGTTAATTACGTTTTAATATTTTCCGGAAATGTTTGATTTTCCGTATCTGGATCCGAAATTACATATAGCATATGTTTAGTGCTGCCATGCGAATGGTGTAACTTCGCATTTGTGGAGTATTGTTTGCATACCCTCATTACTGTTCTTCTGTGCGACTACATTGTTAGAGGCTACTGTTGCCTTTCTTGTTCCTGAATAAATAATGAGATTACCATGATGTTCTTCTATACACTCGGTTACAAATGGAGTCGCCGGTAGGATGTTAAATGGTCTACTGACAACATAAATCTTTACAACAAGAAGAAAGGTAACAGTAGCGATGGGAGACGTTGAAGAACTAATGAGGAGCTGCAGGACCTAGTTTCAGATGGCCCATATAAAGAGGGAAGAGGAGCCAAAGTTTCTGTTTAGTCCGAAACAGCGAAAGATTGAGGAGTTTTCTGGTAAAAGTGATGATCAGACTGTATATGACTTTATCGATGATATTAGTCGAGTATTAGATACCAGGCCTACGTTGGCAGAGGAGAAGGTTGACTTCCTGATCAGCCACCGGGAGGGCCCAGCCCGGGAAGAAATCAAATACCGTCATCCAGCAGCAAAGAAGACCCCAAAACAGAGTCTGGAGTCTGGGAAACCTTTGGTGAACGGGCAACTCCTTCGGAACTAACTGCAGATTTCTATGGGACAAAGCAAGAAGACGGCCAGTCGCTTCAGGAATTTTGTCATGTCCTCATGAAGAAGCTGGATAGAATCGTAAAATTGGACAATTCATCTGTGACAGAGCCTGAGAAGATGTTTAAGAATCAATTTGCAGAAAACGTTAACGACACATGGCTACGCAGGGAGCTGAAGAAGCTGGTCAGGGCTTAGTCAGCAATACCCTTTACAGAACTTCGTGGAGAGGCAATAGTTCTCTCTATGGACCAAGATGAAAAGGATGTCAACTCGCGGAGGAAACGAGAAGTCCCTATTTATGCAGAGACCGCTTCAACTGAAATGGCAGACTTCATGAAAGAAATGAAGGAGGAACTTTCATCGCTGCAGTCAGAAATTAGAAGCATGAAGGAGAAGACGAGCGGGGAAAGAAGAGAACGTAGATGTTATGACTGTCGGTAGACAGTACACATCAGGAAGAATTGTCCTAAGACGCATTTAAAACTCCAAATGCCTTTTGCAGGGAGCAAGCCAACAGGTAGTGATTTATGTGATAACGGCTCTCTGATTGGGAAGTGTCTAACTGTCGAAATTGAAATTGCTGATACGGTGATCCCTTGTTTGTTGGACACTGGGTCAATGGTTAGTACGATCAGTGAGTCATTTTACAACAACCATTTGCGCAACATCTCCATAGTTCGAGAGAAACTTATTACACTTCGTGCAGCCAATGGACTGGAAATCCCGTATGTTGGATACATAGAGTGCGAAATATTTATGCGATCCATAAACAAAAGGCTAGATGGGATGGGAATTCTCATTGTCAAAGATACTCAGGATAAGCGGGATGTCCCTGGTATACTGGGCATGAACATTATACAGGAGTGTCGATAACTTTTTAAGGAAAAGTTTGACCCATCTTATCTTAGGAGTGCTGAAAAGAATACAGCTGTACAGAGTTGGCTCAAAGCATTTAAGAAGAGTAGCAGTCCAGAAGTGAAGGGATTCGCTAGACTGGCAGGAAGGGAACATGTTTGTGTGCCAGCCAACTCTACTTCCGTGGTTTAAGTCGCTGGACCGCTTCAAGATGTAGTAGGCGCTGACCACAAGGACGTTTGTATTGAACCGTTATCGCACAGACAAAATGTTATTCTGATTAATGGTGTTACTTACGCCTTAAAGTCTGGAGTCTATCCTGTACAAGGTGCGAACCTGGTAAACAAGGACGTCTGGTTGAACATGAACAGTCGGCTTGAAACTATAAGTGAATGTATGGTCGAACCGGATTCGAGTTCCAGAGTTGACTTCATACAGACGAGAGTCAAAGAAGAGACTTTTTATGCCGAAAAGTGGAATAGAGACCAGAGAAACGTCATCTTCGTTGGATTTTATAACGTCACAACATTACGAGGTAGCGTATTTTTTTTATAGTTTTGGTTTGAGGCTAACGTGAGTTAGAAAATGGCGGGTGTTGAACACCGTTCGGAGAAGGAAAAAACGAAGTGTGACCCTTCCAAACGTGCCTCAAGAAAGACAGAAAAGAAAACTACTACCGTGGGAAGTGAGGAAGGCGGTATAGCTAATGCTGCCGTAAATAATGTTCATAACAGCGAGGACCGAACAGTTACTGGTGTCAGTAACGTGGCAAGCACGAGTTCCTTGACTCCTGGAATTGTGGAGGTAATGACAATATTAAAGTCAATAAAAGAAAACCAAGATAGTCAAGACAGAAAAATTGATGAACAGTCGTGTGAATGAACTGTATTATGATGACATGAATGGGTTAAACGAAGAGGAGTTGTTACTGACTCCTATACTAAACCAGAATTCTGATGTTGAAGTTGAGAGGGATTCGTGTCAACCCACGAGTAAAAAACGTAGAGAGTATGGTGAAACCTCTAGTTTTAGACAACTCGGGGTTAAATATAAAGTCACAGAAGATTGTGATGAAAATGTTGATGAGGAATTGGCAGCTATGATAAATGAACTCTTCAGGGAAGGATTGAACGATGATTATTTTAATGAACTTTTGAAGAGTATAAAAAGGCCTGAAAATTGCAAATCATTGATAAAAACTAGAGTTAACCAGGCTATGTGGAGTATTCTAAATCCAGATACACGTAATTGTGATGCAAAATTTCAGGTTATTCAATCAGCTGTAATTAAAGCATCAGTGAACTTGACAAAGTTAGCAAGTAAACTCAATGAAATGGATACTGACATTGTTGAAGGTTTGAAAAGCCTGATAACTTTAGCTACAGATAGTTTAGCCTTATTTGGGCATACAAACAAATTGATAAAAATGTTAAAAGAAAAGAACTTCATAGACCGGATTTAGGTAGAGAGTATTACCATTTAAGGTAGCTCGCGGGTTTACTGCTTGTGAGAAAACCTACCCTGAAATTTTTTCCGTGTGATTGATAGGTTTCAGAGTTTTATTTCTAAAATTTATTTGAGATTCGTCTGCGTGGTAATAATGTTATCGTGATTCAAACACAGTGTCGCTGATAAAATCATGCAACGCCATTTCAATGAAATATATAGTAAAATGCATATCTTAGTCGAAAACTGCATTTCAAAACTATGCTCCAAACTTTTAAATGATCTGGACAAACCTAATTTTACTGAACAAAATAACAGAAGAGATAATTTTGAATCAATTTATAAAAAATAATCAATATGTGTTCTCGGCCAATTTTAAAGATTTAAAAGATTTTACAAAAACCTATATTTTCATCACGACGTTAGCCGACGTCATCAATTTCTTACGACGTCCGAGAACCATAAATTAGAATGCGCTGGTTGACAAGACTAGCTGATGAAAATCTACATATATGTATTAGAACATGCAAATCTTAATATTATTATGAATGTTTTCGAATGCATAAATGCAATTAATGAAAGGTTGTGAAGAGAAGAAACTTGGCTACTGTTCTTTTCACGAAACTCAATGAGTCAATCATTCAATGCAAAATAATTTCCATACAACTATTGACATACTTATAAGTTTGTACTCGTAACTTTACGATAACAAGCTAAAGCCAAAATAATTTTAATAGTAGATCGGTATTTGAAAATACAGAATTTATAATTGTAAAACGAGCGAAGTCAATGCATACGGTTCAATTTATTTACAATTTAATTGTCTAAACATGATTTTAGATGAAAGATTCCAACGCACACTCATATCCTATAGAACTAAATGCGACAATGTATGTCACATCTCTAAATTTTTAGCACTTGATAATTATAAATGTTTGTATAAACTGCAATTAAGCTTTTTGAAATATTTCATTTTATGTTTCTAAAGATCATTTGTTATTTTTATAAGACATGTATGCGTTCGCTATGACGGTCAACTCTTTACGTGGAATCCTATTGTGACGTCAGCAAACCCGCGAGCTACGTTAAGTTCACCTTCTTTGCCTTTCTCGGAATTTTTATACGGTGATGATGTGGCAAAATCAGTAAAAGAGATTCAAGATGTGAACAGAATCAGTAATAAAGTACATGGAAAGTTTCACAGAGGAAATTTCCGAGCGGGATCATCTTTCAGAGCTCGAGGACGTCCCTATGGTAAAGGGGCAATGAGAGCAAGAACCAAAAGAACTAACAGCAGTTGGGGTCGTTGGTCAAACAACTCGAATGCCAAAGACAGTACAAAAAACTCAAAGGGGAAGCGCGGCTCCAACAAATAGAGGCCGAGGTAAGTACAAAATTAAACAATGATGTTTTTTGTGCAGGAAGATTAAAAAAAAATTCCTTTGAATGGCGAAAAATTACAGAGGATAAGATCATTTTAGATATTGTTAATAATTGCCATATTGAATTTGATGAAGACTTAGGTTTACCATCTCAGAGCGTGGTGCCTCATTCTGTGTTTGCAAAGTCGGAAATAGAAAAAAATAACCAGCAAATCAATGAATTTTGTGAACTTGGCATCATTAAGGAATGTGAATTTGTAAAAGAACAATTTTTATCTCCAATTTTTACTATACCTAAAAAGAATGGAGAGTTGAGAGTAATTTTAGATTTAAAAGAATTAAATAAGTACATTCCTTACCATCATTTTAAGATGGATTCTTTTGAAAGTGCTATAAAATTAGTGACAAAAGATTGCTTTATGGCATCATTAGATCTTAAGCATGCATATTATTCTGTACCAATTGCAGAAAGCCAAAGAAAATATCTAAGATTTATTTGGCTTGGAAATTTTTTTGAATTTTCCTGCTTGCCAATGGGTATTGCCTGTGCTCCCCGACTGTTTACAAAATTAATGAAACCAGTATATTCTACCCTAAGGGTTATGGGTCATTTAAGTGTTGGTTACATTGATGATTCTCTTCTGATAAGTGACACATTTGAAGAATGTGTAAAAAATATATCAGAATCAAGATGTTTCATAGAAAGATTAGGATTGGTGATAAATGAAGAGAAATCTGTATGTACGCCATCTAATTGTATTACATTCCTGGGGAATGTTATTGATTCTCGAAAAATGATTGTAACCTTAACTCAAAGTAGGGCAGACACAATTTTGGAAGAAAGTTCAAAAGTATGGAAAAAAGGAAAATGTACAATTTGAATGTTGGCTAGAGTAATTGGCTTAATTGTGGCAAGTTTTTCTGCTGTTGAATATGGTCCATTATTTTATAGAAGTTTAGAAATGGACAAGATTAAGGCATTAAAAGAAAATAATGGAAATTTTGATGCTATGTTAAGTATCTCAGAAAAATCTAAAAGTGAATTGTTTTGGTGGATAGAAAATGTTCACTCTCAGAAGAGAATCATAGACCATGGAAATTCAGATATAGTGATAACAACAGATGCTTCCACCGAAGGGTGGGGAGCTGTTTGTGATCAATGTAGTCCAGAAGGAAGATGGAGTCTTGATGAAATAGAGAATCATATCAATTATTTAGAACTTCTTGCAATATTTTTAGCATTAAAATCATTTTGTATGGACATTTTTGATATACACCTGAAGATAATGACAGACAATACATGTGCTAAAGCATATATAAATAACATGGGTGGTATAAAGTCAGAAAAAATGAATATTTTGTCAAGAAAGATTTGGTTTTGGTGAATGAATAGAAATATTTGGATTTCTGCAGATCATGTTCCTGGTAAGAACAATGTAGCAGATAAATTTTATAGAGAATTTAATGATTCAGTGGAATGGAAAATTGAAGTTGGAATTTTTGAGAGATTTTCTAATGTATTTGGAATCCCAAAATTGGATTTATTTGCATCTAGACTGAATAAACAAATAGATCTATATTGCTCATTGAAACCTGATCCAGATGCAAAATTTATAAATGCTTTTTCTTTTAAATGGACAGGTTATTATTATGCTTTTCCTCCTTACAGTCTAATAAGCAGAACATTACAGAAGTTGAGGACAGACCAGGCAGAGTGTTTGATGGTGGTTCCTCTGTGGCCAACTCAGTGCTGTTATCCGGTGCTAATGGACTTGTTGATAAGGAGTCCGTTGATTCTTCCGCGGGGAATTCTATCCCTACCTCATTCGAGGGAGAAACATCCACTACACAAGAAACTAACTCTAATAGCGTGTCGCATACCAGGGAGAATCTGGAAATGCGAAAGATTTCCCGAAAAGCTTCAGACATCATCATGGCTTCCTGGAGACCAGGTACAAAATAACAATACTCAAGCTATATTCGAAAATGGATTTCGTTCACAAATAAAAGGAAAATTAGTGCAATTCAAGTTCCTGTAGACCAAGTCCTTAAGTTTATGACTAAACTTTATGACTTGGGGTTAGGATACAGTGCACTTAACACTGCAAGATCTTCTTTGAGTGCGCTAGGAATTTCTTGTGATGGTTTTGTAATAGGAAAGCATCAATTTGTGATAAGATTTTTAAAGGGCGTGTTTAATTTAAGGCCCAGTAAACCATGTTATTCTAAGATATAGGATGTTTCTTGTGTATTGAATGTATTGAGAAAATTATCACCTTGTAAATATTTGTCGTTAAAAGATTTGTCTTTAAAATTATGTATGTTGATTGCATTAACTACTGCTGCTAGGTGTCAATCCTAAAATTTATTGAGTATAAATGGAATTGAGAAAAGAAGCAATGTATATAAGTTACAGTATGAAGGTCTTTTGAAGCAGGGTAGACCTGGGTGTCAATCAAGGTATTTAGAATTGAAGCTTATCCATCAGATAGAAGATTATGTGTGATTACTGTATTAAAAGAATATCTGAAGAGGACAAGTATTATTAAAAAAGATTGTAAATATCTGTTAGTTATGAGAAACCTCATAACAGAGTTTGCAGGGATACTCTTTTAAGATGGCTTAAAACTTTAATGAGTAAAGCAGGTATTGATATAAATAAGTTTTCAAGTCATAGTATAAGAAGTGCTGCTGTGTCAAAAGCAAAATATGCTTCTGTACCTATTGATGATATTTGAAGGTTGCAGGGTGGAGTAATGTTGGAACATTTGGAAAGTTTTACGATAAGAAAATTGTAGTATCGCAGTTTCATTCTGCAGTATTGACTTGACTGGAATTTTATAAGTCACATTAACACTGGAGGGATCAGATGCCCGCCACGTAGACTATAATACAATAGTACCCACCCTTGAGGAAGGGATGTTTTAAAATAAGATAAATGGAATAGTATAGATTTGTGCAGGATTGAATATATTAGAAAATGCACAATCCCTTCCTTTCAAGACTGACGAACCGGGCTCGAAGTACACATCTCATCTGATCCCTCCAGTGTTAATGTGACTAATAAAATTCCAATCAAACTTCACCTTTACCAAGGTAAGTCTCGTTTAATTGGGGAATTAATCGTCATTTATCCCCAGTGATTTAGTGTGTATTGATTCTCAGCGTCAGAAGATTAATGATCTGCTCCAACGACATTCTTATGTGTTCATTCAAAATGACTTAGATATGGGATACACAACAACAATCTCTCACAAAATTAACACAATAGACGTTTTACTCGTTTCTTACCCCTTTCGCCGTATTCCTCCGACCCAGTTCCAAGAGGTGAAGAGACACATACGAGAGCTGTTGTATAAAGATATCATCTGCAAAAGTTCAAGCCCATATGCTTCCCCAGTGGTCATTGTCAGGAAGAAGGATGGCTCTATTAGACTGTGTATAGACTATTGCCGGCTTAATTTGAAGACTGCTAGGGACGCCTTCCCATTGCCCAGGATCGATGAATCCCTCGATGCTCTACACGGAGCCAAACTATTCAGTGCACATGATCTTTCAAGCGGATTCAATCAGATCGCCATGGATCCTGATCATCAGCACAAAACAGCCTTCGCAACCCCATTTGGTCTGTATGAATATACTAGGATGCCATTTGGGCTCTGCAATGCGCCGGCGTCATTCCAGCGCCTCATGCAGCAGATATTCAACGATGCTGTTTTTCAAATTTTACTTGTGTACCTTGATGACATGGTCATTTACTCAGAAACAGTTGACGAGCATCTGGAGCGATTAGACTTTGTATTCACTCGATAACAAGAGCATGGATTGAAATTTGAGCCCAAAGAAGTGTCATTTCTTGAAACAGGAAATAAGTTACCTGGGCAATATTGTTTCTGCTGAAGGTGTTTCCACTTCGCCAGAGAAGATTCAGGTATTGATGGACTGGCCAAGACCAAAGAGTGTGAAGGATCTCCGTTCATTTCTTGGATTCTCAAGCTACTACCGACGTTTTGTGCCACACTTTGCTCAGGTCGCTAAACCTCTCTATGAACTGATATCATTGACAAACAAGGTAAAAGCAAGTAGGACCAAGAGTAACCGAGTTATGCAATCATCTTGGAGGAGTGCATGTGACAAAGCCTTTAGTGAATTGAAGGATAGACTTATTTCAAGCAGTGTACTGGATTATGCTGACTTCCCCAAACCTTTTATACTGGAGACTGATGCAAGTTTACAAGGGCTTGGTGCCGTGTTTATGCAAGACCAGGAAGAGGGTAGGCGTGTTATAGCATACGCAAGCCATACACTTCGAAAAGCAGAGAAGAATGATGCAAATAACAGTTCCTCAAAGTTGGAATTGTTGGCAGTTAAGTGGGCGGTGACAGAAAAGTGAAAAGATTTATTGCTTGGATCCAAATTCCAGATAATTACAGACAACAACCCGCTTAGCTATATCCAAAGCAGAGCGAAGCTTGGGGCAACGGAATAATGCTGGGTTGCACAACTTCCCCAGTACAACTTCACAGTGAAATACAGACAAGAAAAGCTGAACTCAGCTGCTGATGCATTGTCTAGGATGCCTATGTGTAATTCTCATCTTGCGGAGATAATAGACTATAGCACCGGAATTGACCCTGTCATCCAAATAGTAGCATTACAGTCTGTAATTAGATGCATATGCATAGAAGAAGAAGGGCTTCCTTGTATACATTTCCCAAGTACGACAGTGAAGAAGTAGCACGTATGCAACGAGAAGACCCAATCATCAGCAGATTCTTGCACTTCTTCACCAGATATAAGAAGCCCAGCAAGAAAGAAAGAGCTTTGGAAAAGAGGGTTGTTTTCAACATGCTACGTCAGAGGGACAGGTTGTTTCTAGATGACCAACAAGTATTATACCATATAGTAAAAGACCCTCAGGCTGGAGGCTTGAAGCAACTTGTTCTACCAAAGTGTCTTCAAGAGCGTGTCATGACAACATTACACACCCAAGCAGGACACCAAGGAATCGAGCATAGAATAGGACTGATCCATTCCAGATTCTATTGGACTGGTATGCACACAGATATAATTAACTTTTGCAAGGCATGTGAACGCTGCTGCATTTCAAAACTACCTCAGCCTAAAGTTAGAGTTCCTATGGATCATCTACTTTCCTCCAAGCCAAACGAATTGTTAGCTATGGATTTCACTATACTAGAAAAAACTTCAGATGGAAGAGAGAATTTCCTGGTCATCACTGACGTATTCTCGAAGTTCACAGTCGCAGTCCCAACCAGGGATCAAACGGCAAGTACTACTGCTAAAGTCTTGGTCCGTGAGTGGTTTGTGAAGTATGGGATACCGGAACGCCTGCACTCAGACCAAGGGAGGAACTTTGAGGGACACCTGATTCAGAAGTTATGCAAAATATACCAGATTAAGAAAAGTCGTACTATACCCTATCACCCGGAGGGCAATGGCCAGTGTGAGCGCTTTAATAGGACACTCCATGACCTGTTAATAACACTCACCCCTAAGCAAAAGCGTAGATGGCCTGATCATTTGCCAGAGCTTTTATTCTGGTATAACTCCACCGTGCATGCCTCAACAGGATTCGCTCCTTTTTCCCTTATGATGGGCAGACATCCAATATTACCAGTTGATACTATACTCAACCTTGAGGAGGGCACAACCAATGGTTTATTGACTGATTACGTAGAACAGCACATTGAACGTTTGAGGGATTCATACCGAAAAGCAGGGGAGCAACTCAAACAGGCGGCTCACAACAGGGAGAGAACAGTTGAAGCAAACAGTGGAGCAGACAATTTAAAACCTGGAACACTTGTATTGATTCGAAATCGTGTCACAGGTAGAAACAAAATCTAGGATGCATGGTGTGAACGTGACTATGAAGTCATTAGACGAATTGACCCTGAGAAGTACGTTTATGAGATTCGTCGGAAGGACAATCCAGATGATGTCCGGATAGTCTACCGTGTTCACCTGAGAGTTTAAATAGTGCAGATGAAAGATTCGAATGGTAAAGTGGATGAATACAACTTCACTAATGACCTCAAACGTGGAAAAGAACCCAACAACTGTGGTCCATAAATCTGACGCAAGTGACAGCAGCGACAGCTCATCAGATGAAGAACTGTATTATCGGCGCGTCACCCCTTCGGTTCCACTTACCGCGGAGCGTTCTGCAGCATATAAAGATGAAAGTAGACATATTGGTCAATTGTCGGTTTTGGCTGCAATGTTAGCAGTTGCCATTAATTGATATGAATTGTTGTGGTTCTTTTATCATTTTTAGGAAAGCATAAGCATGTATTTTTGCCTACGAATAGTGTTTTTCAAAGTTTGTGAATGTGAATTTATACACAGAATTGATTCCAGTCATTGTAACAAAGGGCGTTACTCTATGGCGGAGGAGAATGTGGACAAGTGTGCTTTTAATCATAGTTTGTTCTCCTTTCTATGTTCATTACGTTTTAGTATTTTCCGGAAATGTTTGATTTTCCGTATCTGGATCCGAAATTACATGTAGCATATGTTTAGTGCTGCCATGCGAATGGTGTAACTTCGCATTTGTGGAACATTGTTTGCATACCCTCATTACTGTTCTTCTGTGCGACTACATTGTTAGAGGCTACTGTTGCCTTTCTTGTCCTGAATAAATAATGAGATTACCATGATGTTCTTCCATACACTCGGTTACAAAAGGTTCGGATTTTATTCCTTCAAAACATTGTTCTTGTGACGTAATACCAACTTCCCATTCTTCAGTTATGACGTCCAAATTTATACGGCGTCATAAGTAATTACAGGGTTTCTTTTATATTGCGGGATATTTGTAAATAGAAAGATGTAGTGACAAACCTTTGTTCTTGGGTTCGGATTTGATCCTTTCAAAACTGTTTCATTATTTTTCAATCGGTAAATCGTTTGCTTTCTTGATCATTTTTAAACACAATGACAATGAAAATGGAAATGATCTGATTAGATAGGAATTACTAGCATGTTTTTTTTTCAAACAAAAATATACAACTGGAAATATATTATTGCAAGCAGCGAAACAAATTCAGTATGGATTTTTTCCTCAAATGTTTCAAAACGCAAGGTCATGCTCCATGTAGACGAATGTACAGTTTCTAAAAACGAAGGCAAGCTACTAAAACAATATGAGAAAACAAGAATATCAACAGCGTCGATTTAAGTCTTGATTCAGGACGTTCTATGTCAGCAATTACAATCTTAGCTTCCGCTTAGCTTCATGCAAATAATCTTGACAAGTAGCAAAAAAAAAGGGGGAAAAGTCTTACTTAGGTAGCGAGGCGTACTTTACCTACATGTATACCTTCAATTTTACTCGTATTTCCTTATTTTCATTTCCAATTTTACTTACTCCCTACAATGTGTTTGTAGGGGGGGGGGGCAACTCCATGATAAATCACTCTTTTCATATGCTAACTTAAAAATCCACTACCTTTACTTGATAACTGCAACGAAAAGCTTAAGACGGGGTCTTAATGATCAACAAATTATTATGTAACACATGTTGGCTTTGGCAATTTTACGTCAAATAGATTAAAGTTTATCTGGACTTTCTATTCGCGAATTCTGCATAGACACGCTTTATTACAATGTTGAAATAAAAACCGTTCAACCTTGTGGCTTTTGCCTTATCACTTCTCATATTTGACAGTATAAATAACTCCATCAAAACCTACAGTAAAGGTACAGGAAAAGGAACATCAGTAGGTTAGTGCAGTTCTGTGAAAGAATATCCATTATAGAACTATTCAGCAGGAATTTTTTAAAGTTTTTTTTTGTAATTTTTAAACAAATCTTTCAGCTATGAAGCAGTTAATCTTCATCCTAGCCATCTCCTCTGTGTTTGCGTAAGTGACATCTTAGATGTAAACTTTTTAAAACATTTTACTGCATTGTGTATGCTTTCAATTATAATTCCTTTCATTAAACAGACAAAACCATCCCGAACATACACAAAAGGCCGACCAATTGTTTCTACTGCTTGATATTCACCCTAAAGATGGTGTTCTGGAGAAAAACGAATTAACAACTAGTTTCAATGACGCGGATACAGATGGTATATTGTTTAAATTTATTGTATTGAATCATTTTGGACGTCCATTTTTCACATCCTGTATTTGTATACATTTGAGAGCAATGCGTTTGTATCCTTTATTTGCAGCATTAAGCAAGTTATAGATAAATGGTAAAAACTATCTCATGCCTTGCTGTGATTTGGGTTTTATATGGTTTGATGTTTAATGATACGAGGTTAACCCAAAAAACGACCTGAATACAATGGTTTTATTCCATGACTTTAATATAGTTTGATTTGACAATGTTTATAACAAACTGAATTGATGGATGTTTCTTTTAAACTCGCATTAAATTTATTCATAAGGTAATGGAAAACTGGCATACGGCGATTTTAATAATCTTATACAACGCGAGTTTTTCAACTACTTTGACAACGACAATGATGGATTTCTAACAAAGGTTGAACTGATAGATACCATTTACAAAGCAATGGATATTAATGGTAGGTGTATTTATGATCCATATGTATGAATAAGTTTAACCTTAATTTCATTCATGTGATCTGATTATGTAACAAATTTGTATACAATTGTCTTTTTGAATAGGTGACAACCATGTTACAAAAAATGAATTTTCCCATTACTACTTAAATGTAAGTGTATTTTCATATGGTTTTTAGAAAGATACAGATATTTTTGCCTTTCTCAAAGTTGAAATATTTTTATTAAATCTCTTATTCAAACAATAATAATCATTAGAATATATATGCCTTCAATGTTTTAACAAAATACCGTATATCAGTTATTCCGCGTCATTTTTTCCGCGAATCAGAACCTAATCAAATTTTCGCTATTCCACAGTCATGATGAAATGATTCACAATTTTTTTAAACTTGTGAAGTTAGAGGGGAAAATGTACCTAATTGTTACTCTAAATAATAAAAAATTCGGATAATGAAAACATGCATTTAATTTACACGATTTTCTTTATGTGAAATTATTACCGATAATTATTTCAAAGGCGATGCAAACAGTCATCGATCAATAGATTATGTACCGTTACATAAACCAGTAGCTCAGGTATTATAATTGGACATCAGTTAATGCAATGGAAGTGACCGTTTTAATAAGCTTGCCGATGAATTATTTAATAAACAACGCGACTTGCATACTTGTTATCTGGCGCTAGTCCTCTAATCCCGTAATTTTTACCTCTAACTAAACTAACTGAACACAGTTCATCGTACTTTTACGTACCTGTGTACTTAATAAGAAAACAGAGAACTCTAATACAAGAACTAAACTTTGCATCAAAATTACGCTGATTTATTTTCTGCGTTTCGCAAACCGTCCCGAACAAAGCGAAAATTGGATACACGCGGAAAGAAAACTAATATACGGTATGCGTCATCCGTCTCATTACCTTAATCATTTAACCTTTGTTAAATTTAATTTCTGTAGAAGCATAATTGTATTTTAGAAGAGAATCTTTTCTAAATACTCTGAAATTTATGTCAAGTTTCCCTAGACGGAAAGTTGAAACAAATAGTTATCGCGTAAACATATGTATCTTCAAAATGTTGATCTTACAATGTCTATTTGTGACGTTTAGAGTCCATAAAACAAAATAAGTGTTTTGCTTTTGTCGAAGTTTTGGCCCAAATTTTGTTAGTTGACATGATTTAAAACATAACTTTGTGTTGTAGATAATTCAACACCTGCAGCTTGGGCGTTAATGTTTATATTTTCTTAATAAATTTACTTTAGAATTGTATAGAATTTGTTGAGTCAATTTATATTTAGCGAATATTTTGTGTCCAACAAATATCTTGCAGTTTACGGTTCATAAAATTCGCGATTAAGCAATTATTCGGAGAATTAAAAAAAAAATTATGATCATGTAAAACCCGTTTAGAATGTGTTTCGGGAAGAAATCTTCACTTAAAAAATATACACATTTTATTTTAACTCAACGAAGTAGTTCAAGATTTGTTCAAAATATTTTCATTTGGTAAAATTAATGCTTCGTTTGTTTCACTTGAAAATCAGGTTTTTATTTTTTTTTTTACTTTTCGGATATCGACCGAGAGATTCAAGTAGGCTTTGTTGGTTAAAATTGTTAGTAGGTGTCTAGTTCTGTCGTTTATTGAGTTCACATGAAATACAAGACTAATTCAATCAATCTTGACAAAACACACTTTTTGCTTTGATTGAAATTGAGATCAATACTATTTAAAAACAAAAACCAACATGCCTTAACGGTCACTCGAGTACTTAGCCCATACACAGACCTGTTGAGGATCATTATATGCGTTTGATTAAGCTTCATTTAGAATAAAAATAAAATCTAAAATTTAATGATGACCACCAATTCCTACCTGAAATATTGCAACAAGTAAAATAAAGCCTATGATATTGGCGAAAATCTTTATAAGAAGACAAGAGTGCATGACCGAACATTAAATCATATTGAAAATAATTTTCCATATTGGTTAACTTCAAGATAGCTTCAAATGTTTATGTTTTAAAAGAAGAAGAAGAAGAAGCTTAGAATGCAAAATTCAAATAACCTAATCTCAAGGGCCACTATTTACCGTATAGCTGGTCATGTTGACGGGGATATAATTATGGCCTATTTTGGCGATTTATAAAGATTCACCAAAATTACAAACACCAAATTTATGTAATTTTTAGATTTTGTTAGTAAACCTGTAGACATTACCTTTTGGAGCATATTTTTCAGTCTATGTGCATGAAAAAAAAGACCAGTTGTAACATGCACAAAGTGTTTCACGTACTAATGTTTTTTTTTCATAATTAATACAACACTGATGTGAATAAAAAACTAATTTTACTATGAATAAGAAGTTCCAACACCATTTCGCTTCAGGTGTGCGATTATTCCCAGTTGCAGGGGTGTTAGCTAGTGTTGTTTTATGAGACCTGTAATCTATTATCGACTTAATAGCAGATAATTGTCTGATTAAGGGTAATTTCCCTTATAATTATAATAAGATTGATTGTTAATGAGGTATAATTTTAAGCATATTTTGATCACTACTTATTTCTGTTGAAAATATTCAAGTGTTCAGTACAGGCTTGGGGTAATGCTGAATGTAATGGTAATGCATTGCAATGCATTCATATTTTCAAAATAATGCTAGTAATGTGTAATGCCACAATTTTAGCATAACAAGTAATGGTTATGTACATGTAATTCATTACTTCCAAAAGTTTTGTGTAATACCGGCATTACATGGCATTACTTTATATTACTATGCCTTTCTATGCATGTTCATATGTAAAATACTGTGGTTTCATCAATATTCGTTGAATACTAATTTTCGTGGATTTCGTTGTTGAGTTGATCCATGAAATTAAATATTCATTGAAATGCAATTTCTATTAACATTTTGTATTGAATGGGTCATTGGCCACGAATTTACGTATCCTTGAAACTGTGATTTTCACTTTATCCACGAAAATTGATACCCTTGAATATTAATGAAACCACAGTAATGATCAATTGAATTACTGAAACAGAATTTGAAGAAAAAAAAAATAATATTAATTCTTGTTATAAAATATTTAAGTTTTATGATTAAGCATGTTAACAAAAAAAAATTAAAATCCAGTCTTAAACTGTCAATATAACTAGCTATATCAACACAATTTCATAACATTTTAAGAGTGTTGTTATCAAGAATTTCAAATTATTCGAAAAATGTATTCCAATTCGTTGTACATTCAATAAATTCTCTCCTGTGAAGAATGTGTCAACAACACAAAGTGCCCCCAGGATAATCTAAGTATCAAAACAATCTATTGTTTTAAGAGGTGCTAAACACCCCAATCTCCATCCTCTTCTTGGCTGTGTTCCATTAGAATAGAGAAAAGACATACACCCTTAAAAGCAAAAATGAATGCACTAAAAAAATGCACTGTCCAACCATGATCTCTTGAAGCTTAAAAAGTACTTCCAGTATTATAACCCATTAGAAAATAATTTTACACACACACACGCACGCACGCACGCACGCACGCACACACACTCTCTCTCTCTCTTTCTCTCTCTCTCTCTCTCTCTCTCTCAGTGTACAATAGTTTGGACTGATAGAAAATCAAGGATTCATACATTTTTTTTGTATTATTGCCTGAACATTTATTAATCATATTTTCAGACCCGACAGGATGCAGTTTCAAGAAGACACCTTTGAATCTTTGATGATCATAAAGTGCAACAGCAATCTTGTATAAGTCATTTAATATAAACCTGATAGTTAACATGAACCTGTTAATATGTTTAAGCATGTTCTATTTATGAAACATTTACTAAAACTCTTTATTCAGCTTTTACCGGTAAATTACTTTTTTAAAACTTATTGACTTCTCAAAAAGTAATGAAAATGGTAAAGCATTACTTTACTCATTTAATTGTAATGTAATGCATTACTTCAAGAAAATTAAGTAAATGTAATGGTAATTTGATGCCCTAATTTTTGAAATCATGGTAATAATGCATTACTTTACAATGTAATTCGCCTCAAGCCTGGTTCAGCATCTTACATAAAATTGTATTGCCTCATAAAGGCGACTTATGAATTTTGCCTGAGTACATGGTTCCATACATTATTGTAGGGTCTCTATACAGAACGCCTAGCGCCCAAACTAGGAGGTGTGCCATCTAGCTGAGACCGGTTCTTTGGGAACCTTAAAGGCCAAAATCCGCCAAATTTGTGTCCCGTCAAAAAAAAAACCGTCTCTACGGTATTTAGAAACATTAAAATTGTTTTGGTTATTGTTGTCTGTCTGTCGGTCGGTCGGTCGGTCGGTCGGTCCACCAACAGTTTCCGTTCATTTTCTTTGCAGAGGATGGACATATTGAAATGAAATTTGGTATACAGGTTATTTATACAGGTTTATCATGATAATATCTTGGTCAAATTTGATATTGGGTACGATCGAGCAATTTTCGACAGAGTTATGGCCCTTGGAGGTAGCAAAATTCCAGCTATTTGCATGTTCCGCTCATTTTTTCACAGGAGATGAAAATATTGAAATGAAATTTGGTATACAGGTTTAACATAATAATATCTGTACGATCGAGCAATTTTCGACAGAGTTATGGCCCTTGGACTTCAAATTCAAATTTTCAGGAAATGTAGATGAATAATTGTAGTTTTGTCTAAAGTGGATCATTTATGTCTGACTTAAAAAGGCGCCGAAGATCGCCTGGACCCGGAAATTAAGATATAAAAAAGGTAGTGATTTTTCTTCGTTTTCTTTATCTATCTTTTTTATCAAAAATATTTTTTAAGACATGTTGAACAATTTAAATTTATTTTGACAAAATCTTTCATTTGACATCAAGAAAAAGGGCTGGCCCCTTAATTTAGGGGCCAAAACGTCTTTGAAGTCTTTCCTCTATAACACTTTTTTGAGAAATATTTTGTAATATGTTTAAGAAGCAAAAATGTTTATCTTACATTTGTTTAACTATACATTATAAAAAAAAATTTCATGCGTTACGTAATTAGGGGTTTCAAGGGACCAGAAGTCAAAAATTTTGATCACTTATATCACAAAAAGGACAAATATTTTGAAAAGCAATGAATAAAAGGTGCTTAAAATGATGTTCTCAACAATATTCAACCATTATAATTTCGTTTTGTGGCCCCGATAAGGATATAAGGGGCCAGCTCCTAAAAAGTTCTTTCCGAGATAGCTCAAGAACGGTAACAAATTGAACAAAATATGTATTATATCAAAAGACTTTTCATTTGACATCAAGAAAAAGAGACTGGTCCCTCAATATAGGGACCAAAGGACTCTGAAGTCTTTCATCCATAGCACTTTACTGAGAAATTAGTGAGTTATAGGATCGGCTCCTAAAATATTTCTTTGCCAGGTATATAATTTCCAAACACTTGTTGAACAAATGTTAAACAAAATGTGTTTAGTTTTAAATTTCCTTTCATTTAATACCAAGAAAAAAGGTGCCTTACTGTCATGTACCAATACAATATAACATTTTTCTCGTGTGTAACGTAATTAAGGGTTTGTAGGGGTCAGAATATCAAAACTTTGATCATCTATATCTCGTAAAGGAAAAATATTTTGATAAGCAGTATAGAAAACAGATGCTCAAAATAATCTAATGAACAATATTCAAGCATCAAAATTTTGTTAAACGGTCCAAAAGAAGGAAATAAGGGATCGGCCCTTACAAAATTCTCAGATATCTAAATAACAGTAACGAATGTCAAAATATTTGATTAACACAATCTGTTTAGTTTTAAATTCCCTTTTATTTAATATCCGGAACAAGGAGCTGGCCGCTAAAATTGGGAATCAAGAGGGGTCCAAATCTATTCCAAATATCTTAAGAATGGAATCAAAATTTTAAACACTCGTTGAATGAAATGTGTTTAGAATAATAATTTTCTTTATTTTATGAGAAGAAAATGTGGATGGACCCTCAAATTAGGAACAAGAGGGATCTAGATATTTTCAATCAGAGCGCTTACAACGGAAATAAAATAGTCTCTGCCCATAGAATGAAGACTCCATTCTTTTATTTTCAAATAATGTGTAGCTGTTAAAAAGCAAAGTCAAGGTCATACATACATGTATCTCAAGTTCTTAAATCGGATAGAAGACCTCCTCGTTGCTCGCAACGACATCGTGTCTAGTTATAATTCTTTTTTTTAAGTAAAATATAGATCAGTATGTGTTACATGTGTTACGCAGAATATCTAGTGTTGTTTAGATAAGAGAACGGAACACAAAAAAATGACAGCGGTCGACCTGTTAAAATGTTTGCATTCCTTGTAGAGTTTTATCTATGATATTAGACATTTAGAAACAAGACAGGGATCGTGTGTGCACGTAGAACAAAACAAAACAAAACGTTTTCAGACAAATTTTAAATTAAATCCACTTTTCGGATTCGGCAACGAAATGTCGAGCACCATGAACAATTGATAAATAGAGTCAGAAAGCTATGAGCAACATTTATAAAATGTTGCTGGGTTAAAATGATAAAGAAAGAAATAAAAATAATCAGCAAATTATTAAGTAACGCATGTTGGTTTTGGAAGTTTTACGCTAGTTCAAAACAGTTAGATCACAGTTGATCTTGGAACTTGTGCTACTGAATTCTTAATATAATGTTGAAATAAAAAACCGTTCTATCACGTGACTTTTGTATTATCGTGACTCATGTACGACCGTATATATAATCTCAATTACACCTACAATAAAGTTACAGAAAATAGTACATCAGTACGTTTGTACACTATTTAAATATTTCAGCAATGAGATACTTAATCTTCGTCCTAGCCATCTCTTCTATGTATGCGTAAGTGACATCTCGGATTTAAACTTGATTCACTGCAATTTAGACAGATTTAACTGAGTTTCATTTCACTTGTACATTTTTTGTTGTTGGATTTGCAAACCCAAGTAAAATTAATCATGCAAATTGACATCACAGCGTGATTTCAGACAAAACCATTTTGAGCATGCGCAGCTGGTGGACCAAGAGTTTCTTCATATAGATCTTCACCCTAAAGATAGTTTTCTGGATATGAACGAATTTACAACTTTTTTCAACGACCTGGATACTGATAGTATTTAAAACAAATTGTTTCAAATCATTTTGAATGTCTATATCACACATATTGTAAAGTCTTACTCGTTTGTATGATGCACTTGTAACTGAATACTAGTATCACTATTCAGAATTATGCAAAGTCTGAATTATGCAAAGATAACTGTTAAAAATTGTCAGGTGTCTCGGTGTAATTTTGGGATTTTTTAAAACGTGGCGTTCAATGACAAGACGTTATAATATCAGATTTTACACAAAGTAGTCGTGACTTCAAAATAAAGAGTACTTGTACATGTATTACTTTTTCATCCAGTGACTTTATTATAGTTGAATTCTTTACAAATTCATGACAAACTGATTTGGTTGATTAAAAAAGTTACTTGTTATCTTTTTTTAAGGAAATAGAAAACTGACATACGCCGAGTTTGCAGACCCTGATATTGATAACCTTGTGCAGCACTGGTAATTCAGCTATTACGACACCAACAAAGATCGATCTCTGACGAAGGTTGAATTCGTAGATAACAATTTCAATGCAATGGATGTTAACGGTACATGTAATCATGATCAACATTTAAGAATAAGTTTAG
This sequence comes from Magallana hongkongensis, assembly GCA_015776775.1. NCBI lineage: Eukaryota > Metazoa > Mollusca > Bivalvia > Ostreida > Ostreidae > Magallana > Magallana hongkongensis. The sequence goes on from VIAA01000022.1 coordinate 1,074,748, forward strand.
TTTCAATTTCATGTAAAGAAAGAAAATTTTAAAAGCTTTCTTCTTATCAAAATGTAATTTTTTTTTATCCAAACACCATTTATGCCCTTTTTGTTTTGAACATTCATTCATAATTATGACACGCCTCGTCCGTCTCATTAAGGTCTTCCGTTGGAAACGGAAGACCTTATTGTTATTGCTTTGTTTCTTTTTCCCTATTCTTCTTATTATTTTTTTTCTTCCTTTTTTGTGCACGCGATTTCTCAGAAACGGCTCGGCCGATCTCAATGAAAGTTTCAGATATGATAGATATTGGTCTGAACCTGATTAAAAAATTTTTGTGTTGATGACGTCACATCCGTTTTTGAAATATTGAGATTTTTCTAATTTTTATATGTGTATTTTGTCTTCTGTCGTTCTCCTAAAGTATAAGAGATATTAAGCTCAAATTTCTACGGTTGGTAAAGAAAAGATTGAAGTTTTGCATGGTTGTTGTTTTGTAAGTTTAGCACTTCTGGCGCCAAAGCTCGCTAGGGCTCGAAAATTGACATTAAAAAAGCGTCGTAAATTTTTGTGCTTTTCTCTATCTTTTTTCTGGAAAATATTTTATTAAAACATGTAATGTAAAAAAGGCTTATATTTACAAGACCTTTCGGCTGATATCAGGAAAAAGGGGCTGGCCCCTACAATTAGGGACCTAGAAGACTCTAAAGTCTTTTACCCATTGCTCTTCACCGAGGGATATTTTGTAATAGATTATAGAAGCAAATATGTTTATCTCACAGTTATGTATTCAAGCAATGTAATGATTTTATGATGTGTTACGTAATTAAGGGTTTTTAGGGGCCAAAAGTCCAAAATTTCGATCACCCATATCTCACAAAGGAAAAATATTTTGTAATGCAGTATAAAAGAAAAGTTGATCAAAATGATATTCCTAACAAAATGCAACCGTCAAAATTTCGTTAAACGGCCCCTAAAAGGAGATAAGGGACCGGCCCCTAAAACCTTCTTTCTCATATATCTCCAAAATGGTAACGAAATTCTAAACACTTGTTGAACAAAATTTGTGTAGAATTAAATGACCTTTTATATGAAATCAAGAAAAAGGGGCTGGCCCCTCAAATTAGGGGACCGAAGGGCTCTAAAATTTTTAATCTGTAGCCCTTTACTGAGAGATATTTTGTGAAATATTATAGAAGCAAATGTGTTTATCTTATAGTTCTGTATTCAAGCAATGTAATAATTTTATCATGTGTTACGTAATTAAGGGTTTTTAGGGGCCAAAAGTCAAAAAATTTGATCACCCTTATCTCAGAAAGGAAAAATATTTTGTAATGCAGTATAAAAGAAAAGTTGTTCAAAATGATGTTTTCAACAAATTGCAACCGTCAAAATTTCGTTGAACGGCCCCTAAAAGAAGATAAGGGACCGGCCCCTAAAACCTTCTTTCTCATCTATCTCCGAAACGGTAACGAATTACTAAACATGTGTTGAACAAAATTTGTTTAGAATTTAATGACCTTTCATTCCATATCAAGAAAAAGGGGCTGGCCCCTAATAAAAGGGGACCAAAGGGCTCTCAAGTCTTTAATCTGTAGCCCTTTACTGAGAAATATTTTGTGAAATGTTATAGAAGCAAATGTGTTTATCTTATGATTATATATTCAAGCAATGTAATGATTTTATCATGTGTTACGTAATTAAGGGTTTTTAGCGGCCAAACATTTTCTAAACACTTGCTGACAAAATGTGTTCAGAATTAAATGTCCTTTCATTTGAATCCAAGAAAAAGGGACTTGCCCCTTAAATTAGGGGATCAAAGAGCTCTAAAATCTTTTATCTATTGCCCTAAAATGAGAGCCATTTTGTGAAAGGTTACTAAAGCTAGATTAGGTTAAAAAAGCAAGAGAACTTATACAAAAACAATACAATAAAGCATTAGTACTTCACTCCTTTTCCATAACATGTTTGCTGTCGAAAATCAAAGTCGATGATATATTTCATTCTAAAAATCGAACGGAAGACCTCCTCGTTGCTCGCAACGAGATCGTGTCTAGTTATTAGGGTCTTCCGTCTTCAGCGGAAGACCCTTCTATTATTGTAATGTTTCTTTTTCACTTTTCTTATTCTTTTTTTGTCTTACAAATTTTGTGCAGGCGATTTCTCGGAGATGACTTGTTTGATTTCCTTCAAATTTTCAGGGCTGATGCCTAGTCATATGAATTTTATACCGCCGGAACGATTTTTAAAAATTCACTTCCGGTCGGAAGTTATCGTCGTTTTACGATTTTTAAAAGTCAATTTTGTCGGCGATGTTTCTCAAAAACGAGTAAAGATAGAGAACTGAAATTTTCAGAGATGATAGATCTAGCAATATCCTCGTGTACCTCCGTCAAGCAAATGTTGGTCGTCACTTCCGGTCGTCACCGGAAGCAAATTTAAAAAATGAAAATTTTCAACTTTTTATTTTTATATATTTTTTCAGATAAGATGATAGTGACCCTTTCACTGATTCAGAATATGTAATTTGTTTAAAAATCGATCAAGGCATTCTCGAGAAATTAAGCGTCAAAGTTCTGAAGCGAGAGTCCGAGTAGCTCAGTCGATAGAGTCGTGGACATGGCCCAGGCGACCCGGGTTCAAGCCTCGAGTGCCGCAAATTTCTTTTTACGATTTTTCGCTTAGATCTACGTTTTTATCTTTGAATTAATAAGATTGATCTATTCAAAAATCGAACAGAAGACCCACTCGTTGCTCGCAACGAGATCGAATCTAGTTACCTTTATTATTGAAGTTCTGTTAAATTTAAGCTCTGCAGTAGAAGGATGATTGTCTTTAAAGAGAAGATCCTTTTAATTGCCTTAAAATTCATATCAAGATTTTAGCTTCCCCCCAGATAGGCAGTTAAAAAGTAATTATTGCATAATCTTCTGTAAACATATGTATATCTGAAGGATTTAGTTCATATTAAATGTTAGGTATAGAGCCCATTAAACAATAAAATTGAAATGTTTCATTGGTAAAATTTTAGCTTTTATATTGTTCTTTCACATGATTTTAAATATGTTTTTTGTTTTGTAGTTAATTCAACACCTTCGCCAACATGGGCGATAATGTTTATATTTTCTGGATAAATGTTGTTCTTTTAAATTGTGGCGGTAATTTGATGTGTCGATTTTATTAGATTTTTGTGCGCTAAAAATATGTTACAGTTCATTTGAATACTAACATTTTTTGTTGGTACACCTTTCTAAAATTGTTGATCATTTTTGAGATACAAATGATTGAATATTTTAGGGGCCAGCCCTCTAGATCCTTAATGGGGACAGACATTGGTGTTTTGATTAATGGAATCGATTAGAATCATCAATGCAAACATTTTCTCTTCCACAATGCTCAACAAAATATGTCTCCTTCTCTAGATATATTGCATCCAATTTTAAGTACTTTGGCCCCTAAAAATCCCTAATTACGTAATAAATGGGCGTGGCAATGATTTAACATGTTAGATTTTGTTACGATCAACAACTTTGCTTCTATAAGCATTACAAAATCTTTATCGTTTTTAAGTTATTTGTAATTGAGTGTACGAGTGTCTTGACTCCTAAAAAAGGAGCCAGCCCCTTTTTCATTATTTTAATCAAAAGGTCTTAGGAATACTTACATTTTTGTTCTTACACCCATCTAAAAATGTTGATCATTGTTGAGATACAAATGATTGAATCCTTTAGGGGCCAGATCCTTAATGGGGACAGACATTGGTGTGTTGATTAATGGAATCGATTAGAATCATCAATGCAAACATTTTCTCTTCTACAATGCTTGAAAAAATATGTCTCCTTCTCTAGATATATTGCATTAAAGTACTTTGGCCTCTAAAAATCTCTAATTACCTAATAAATGGGCGTGGCAATGATTTTACCTGATAGATATTGTTTCGATCAACAACTTTGCTTTTATAATGCATTACAAAATCTTTATCGTTTTTACGTTATTTGTAATAGAGTTTACGAGTGTCTTGGCCTCTAATTCAAGGGCCAGTCCCTATTTCTTGATTTTGTTGGAAAGAACTTTTTATTATCTACCACTTTTTTTTATATCTGTTTTAACAAAATATCAACTCATAAAAAGATACAGATCAATAAAATTTTGATTCGAAATTCGTACCAAATTTTCGAACCTAGGCGAGCTCAAAGAAATGGCGCCACTGGCGCAAAAAAACTACATTCTGCACACCTTCAAACTATGGTCTACCTATCCTGAAAATTTCATATTCATATCTCAGAGTCTCTAAGTTCATGTCTGCACAAGTTGGTCGTAAAAACTTACAAAATCGGCCGTAAATCGAAACCGGAAGTGACGATTTCAAAATTTCAAATGAATTCCAGAATTATGACCACTGGCAATCATCTGTGAAAAAATGGTCGAAATCGGCCGAATAGTTTTCGAGATATCGCGTGCACAAAATTTGTGGAAAAAAAAATAATAACTAGATACGATCTCGTTACGAGTAACGAGTAGATCTTCCGTTCAATTTTTAAACGATACGATTAAATATCAATGAATTTCAGAATTTCCCCTCAACCACTCCCTTTCAGATAATGTATACGATTGTCATTATCCTTTAAAATGCTTAAGAAAGTGTTTTGCTTTTTCACATACAGCACAATAAAGATTTAAGATTTAAGTCCTCTAAGATCATTAATTACGTCATCAATGGGTGTGGCAATGAGTTTTACTAACTTGTATTGTTACGATCAACAACTTTGTTTCTATAATATATTATAAAAGTTTGCTCGTTTTTGAGGTATGTGTTAAAAGCTTTACGAGTATCTTGGCCCCTAATTGGAGGGGACAGTCCATTTTTCTTGAATTCATTCGAAAGTTCTCAAGAATACCGACATTTTTTATTCTTAGGCCTATCTAAAATTGTTGTTGTTTATTTTTTAGATAAACATGATTGAATATTTTACGATCGTATCTAGTGGGAGTTTCTTTTTCTTCAAGACCTTTATATGAGGAGTTTATTGTCGAAAAGATAAGAACACATGAACCTATGTGACGGCGATAAATTATACATGCAACTAATTAAAAGGTTTTGAAAATTCTGCAGATGTCCTACCCGCTATGAACAGACTACAAAGAACGACACATTTGACTAGAAGTTCCATGTTTTCTCGTTACAGTTTCCCCTAGTCTGTCAGATCAACAATTATTCCGCGCAGCTCCTTGGCTGTGTTTATATACCCCCTTCCCACTTTTAAAAAATAATAAAATGAATCAAAGGTGTGCGATAGTTATCGTTTTGTATTTAACTTAACGCCGGTTAAAAAATTAAATATTTTTCAATTTTAATAAAAAATATATATATATAGATAATGTCTGTATCATTTTCAAAATAAAGTAATATTAATTTAGATTTAACCACCGTTTTGTTAACCTATGCCTTCAATATGTATATTATTAACTACAGTCCCATAGTTGTGTTTTGTTTTTGTTTGTTTTTTTTTGGGGGGGGGGGAGGGGGGTTGCTGATTTCATGATAGACTTACCTTTATTTGTTTAGTTATTTCCTGTTATTTTCTGCAATCCATTTCCCTTCCCACTGTCACACGGAGACTGGATTATATTGCGTAGTTATTCTGTCACCGGAGAACAACTCTCGGCAGAATTGTGAACAAATGGTCAGCTTAATCAACAAATTCATCAACATTAGACATGAAATATGGCTGTAATTAGTACTTATCCGGTTTATCTGCATAACACGTAATTTTGTTGCTATTTGTGATTAAAACACCTGACAAACGTTTTAGAATTTTGCAATGGGCTAGATCCTGTTTGTTATAAAAATTAATGAGTGTGTGTTGTAGTCTAATTTTCTACCCTAAGGCTATTCAGTAATCAACATTTATAACTGCGTACAAAACTCCCTGTCTGTCTGTCTGTCTATCATTCTTTTATATATATATATATATATATATATATATATATATATATATATATATATATATATATATATATATATATATATATATATATATACACGAGTTACGAGTAACGAGTAGGTCTTCCGTTCAATTTTTAAACTATACGATTGAAATATCAATGAAATTTCAAAATTCCCCCCTTTCAGATAATGTATACGATTGTCAATATCCTTTAAAATGCTTAACAAAGAGTTTTGCTTTTTCACATACAGCACATTAAAGATTTAAGGTTGTACTCCCCTAAAATCCTTAATTACATCATCAATGGGTTTTGGAAATGAGTCAGCACATTAAAGATTTAAGATTGTACTCCCCTAAAATCCTTAATTACATCATCAATGGGTTTTGGAAATGAGTTTTATAAACTGATATTGTTACGATCAACAACTTTGTTTTATAATGCATTAAAAAAATCTTGATCGTTTTTAAGGTATGTGTAATAGACTTTACAAGTGTTTTGGCCTTTAATTTAGGGGGCCAGTCCTTTTTTCTTGAGTTCATTCGAAAGGTCTCACGAATAATAACATTGTTTGTTCTTACACTTATCTAGAATTGTTGTTCATTTTTTAGATACAAATGATTTAATATTTTAGGGGCCAGCCCTCTTAATCCTTATTGGGCACAGAAATTGGTGTTGTGATTAATGTAATCGATTAGAATCATCAATAGGGAAATCTTCTTTTTTACAATGCTTAACAAAATATGTCTACTTCTCTAGATATATTGTGTCAAAGTTTTAGTACTTTGGCCCCTAAATATCCCTAATTACGTAATAAATGGGCGTGGCAATTGGTTTTTTCTGGTATATATTGTTACGATCAACAACTTTGCTTCTATAATGCATTACAAAATCTTTATCGTTTTTAAGTTATCTGTAATAAAGTTTACGAGAGTCTTCGCCCCTTATTTTAAGGGATTAGCCTCTTTTTCTTTAGTTCATTTGAAATAAATCACAAATACTAACATTTTTTGTTCTTACACCTTTCCAAAATTTTTGATCATTTCAAAGATACAAATGATTGAATATTTTAGGTGTCAGCCCTCTAGATCCTTAATGGACACAGGCATTGGTGTTTTTGATTGATGGAATCGATTAGAATTATCAATGCAAACATTTTCTCTTCTACAATGCTTAACAAAATATGTCTCCTTCTCTAGATATATTGCGTCCAAGTTTAAGTACTTTGGTCCCTAAAAATCCCTAATTATGTAATAAATGGGCGTGGCAATGATTTTACCTGATAAATATTGTAACGATCAACAACTTTGCTTCTATAATGCATTACAAAATTTTTATCGTTTTAAAGTTATTTGTAAAAGATTTTACGAGTGTCTTGGTTCCTAATTAAATGGGCCAGCCCCCAATTCTTGATTTTGTTGGAAAGAACTTTTGATTTTTCTACCACTTTTATAATATATGTCTTAACAAAATATCAACTCATAAAAAGATATGGATCAAAACTTATGAAATTTTTAATTCGAAATTCCTACCAAATATTCGGGCCTAGGTGAGCTCAGAGAAATGGCGCCACGGGCAACAAAATACTTTATTCTGCATACCTTCGCACTATAGTCTACCTATCCTGAAAATTTAATATTCATATCTCTAATAGTCTTTGAGTTTATTTCTGCACAAAATTGGTCATAAAAACTTACAAAATTGGCTTAAATCGAAACCGGAAGTGACGATTTCAAAATTTAAAATGAATTCTAGAATTATGACCTCTGGCAATCATCTGCGAAAAAATGGTCGAAATCAGCCGAAAAGGTTTTGAGATATCGCTGAGTTATTCGGACTCTCGCTTCAGAACTTTGACCCCTTATTTCTCGAGAATGCCTTAATTGATTTTAAAACAAATTACATATTCTGAATAAGTGAATGGGTCACTATAAGGTGTAAAAAATTTTCAATTTTCCTTCCTGTGACGACTGGAAGTGACGGTGGACATTTCCTTGACCAAAATACCCGAAAAAATGGTGGATCTATCATCCCTGAAAATTTCAGCCCTGTATCTTTACTTGTTTTTGAGAAACGTCGCAGACAAAATTGACTTTTTAAAATCGTTTATCGACAATAACTTCCGAACGGCATCTCCGAGAAATCGTCTGCACTAAATCAGTAAGAAAAAAAGAATAATAACATTAAGACTAGATACGACCTCGTTATGAGTAACGAGTAGGTCTTCCGTCCGATTTTTATTTTTATTTTAAATGATACCACGAAATATCGATACAATTTCAAAATTAACACCCCCCCCCCAAAAAAAATTAAGATAATGAATAAAAAATCCCTAATTACGTCAAACATGGGCCTGACGATGACTTTTTCAAACCGATAATGTAGCGTTTAACAACTTTGATTCTATAATGTATGACAAAATATTTATCGTTTTCAAGTTATTCGTAATAAACTTTACGAGTCTCTTGATCACTAATTAAAGGGGCCAGCCCCTTTTTCTTGATTTTATTGGAAAAAAACTTTTGATTGTCTACCACTTTTGTTATATGTTATTTAACAAAATAATATATAACAAAAGTGCTATATATTATTAAACAAAATATCAACTGATAAAAAGATACAGATCAAAACGTATGAAAATTTTGAATGAAAATTCGTACCCAATTTTCGTGCCTAGGCGAGCTCAAAGAAATCGCGGCACTGGCGTAAAACACTATAATAGTGCACAACTTCAAACTATAGACTACCTAATCTGAAAATTTCGTATTCATATCTCTAATAATTTCTGAGATCAGCTCTGCACAAAATAGGTCGTAAAAAATAGAAAATCCGCCGTAACTCGGTACTGGAAGTTACGATTTCAAAATTTCAAAAAAGTCTAGATTTATGACCTCTGGCAATCATCTGTGAAAAAATGGTCAAAATCGGCCGAATAATTTCTGAGAAATCGCGTGCACAAAATTTGTGGAAAAAAAATAAAAATAAGAAACAGTACGAAAACAATAAGGTCTTCCGTTGGAAACGGAAGACCTTAAAGAGTGAAAAAGAAACAATAGAATAATAGGAGGGTCTTTCGCTGAAGACGGAAGACCCTAAAAAGAAACAGTACGAAAACAATTAGGTCTTCCGTTGGAAACGGAAGACCTTAATAAGAAACAGTACGAAAACAATAATGTCTTCCGTTGGTAACGGAAGACCTTAATGATCTGATTAGTAAGAATTTCCAGCAATTTTTTTTTTCAATATAAAATTATACAACTGGAAATATATTGTAACAAGGAGCGGAGCAAATTCAATATCGTTTTTTTCCTCAAATGTTTCGATACGCAAGGTCATGCTACATGTAGACGTATGTACAATTTCTAAAATAAGAAGGCAAGCTACTAAAAACAAGTTGATTAAACAAGAATATCAACAGTGTCGAATTAAGTCTACATTTCGGAAGTTCTATGTCAGCAATTACAATCTTAGCTTCCGCTGAGCTTCATGCAGATAATCTTGACAAGCAACAAAAAAGGGGAGAAAGGCTTACTTGGGTAGCGAGGCGTACTTAACCTACATGAATACCTTCAATTTTACTCGTATTTCCTTATTTTCATTTTCATTTTTACTTTCTCCCTAAAATATGTGTGTAAGGAGGGCAACTCCACTGATGAATCAATTTTTTCATATGCCAACTTAAAAATCCGCAACGAAAAGCTATTAAAAAACGACAGGCGCAAATTTTAAGTATCTATGGACTATGAGTTACATTTAAAACAAAAAGTTTCTATTCCTTGCATTACAAATAAATGAAATAGTATTAAACACTAAACGGGGTCTTTATGATCAATAAATTATTATGTAACACATGTTGGCTTTGGCAATATTACGTTAAATAGATTAAAGTTTATCTGGACTTTCTGTTCGCGAATTCTGCATAGACACGCTTTAATAGAATGTTGAAATAAAAACCGTTCTATCTTGCGGCTTTTGCCTTATCACTTCTCATATTTGACAGTATATATAACCCCATCAAAACCTACAGTAAAGGTACAGGAAAAGGAACATCGGTAGGTAAGTACAGTTCTGTGAAAGAATATCCAGTATAGAACTATTCAGCAAGAAATAAAACTTTTTTTATTTTTAAACAAATATTTCAGCTATGAAGCACTTAATCTTCGTCCTAGTCATCTCTTCTGTGTTTGCGTAAGTGACATCTTAGATTTAAACTTTTAAGAATATTTTACTGCATTTTGTATGCTTTCAATTACGATTCCTTTCATTAATACCTTTTAAATAAGTATTGGAAATTGCAAACTGTTTCAGTTGACTAACCTTTACTTGCATGTATATTGCTGGTAAGATTAATAACACAAGTTGAAATCATGTCATTTTGTGATTTCAGACAAAACCATCCTGAACAAACACAAGTGGTCGACCAAGCGTTTCTAACGTCTAGATCTTCACCCTAAAGATGGTGTTCTGGAGAAAAACGAATTAACAGCTATATTCACTGAGAGGGATACAGATGGTATATTGTTTAAATTTATTGTATTGAACCATTTTGAACGTCCATTTTACACATTCTGTAATTTTATACATTAGAGAGAAATGCATGTGTATCCTCTATTTGCAGCATTTAGCAAATTACAGATAGATGGTAAAATCTCGTGTCTTACTTTGATTTTGATTTTAAATGATTTGACTTTCACTGATACGGGGTTAACCAAAAAAAGTCGTGAATACGAGGGTTTTATTTCATGACTTTAATATAGTTTGATTTGACAATTTTTATAACAAACTGAATTGATTGATGCTTTTTTTTTAAAAAAACGCACTAAATTTATTCATAAGGTAATGGAAAACTGGTATACTCCGATATGGATAATCTTATGCAACGCGAAGTTTTCAACTACCTTGACACCAACACAGATGGATTTCTAACGAAGGTTGAACTGGTAGATAACACTTACAAAGCAATGGATATTAACGGTAGGTGTACTCATGATCAACATGTATGAGTAAGTTTAACCTTTATTTCATTCAAGTGAACTGATTATTAACAATTGTCTTTCTTGTATAGGTGACAACCAAGTTACAAAAAATGAATTTTCCCATTACTACTTAAATGTAAGTGTATTTTCATATCAAACCAAATGGTTTTTAGAAAGATACAGATATCTTTGTCTTTCTCAGAGTTGAAATATTCTTATTAATTCATCTTATTCAAACAATAATTTTCATTGGAATCATAAATGCCTTCAATGTTTTAACAAAATACCGTATATCAGTTATTTCCCGTCAATTTTCCGCGAATCAGAACCTGGAAAGGTATATTAGATTTACGCAAATCAAATTTTCACTATTTCAAAGTCATGATGATTTTATAATTCACGATTGTTTAAACCTCTGAAGTGACCGTTTTAATAAGCTTGCCAATGGATTATTTAATAACAACGAGGCTTGCTTACTTGACTATTATCTGGCGCTTGTCCTTTAATCCCGTAATTCTACCTCTAACTTAACTAACTGAACACAGTTCACCGTACTTTTGCTTACCTGTTTCCTTTATGAGGAAAGAGACCTCTAATGCAATAACTAAACTTTGCATCAAAATAACATTGATTCATTTTCTGCGTTTCGTAAATCGTCCTAAACAAAGCGGAAATTGGATACACGCGGAAAGAAAACTAATATACGGTATGCTTCATCCGTCTCATTACCTTAATCATTTAACCTATGTTAAATTTAATTTCTGTAGAAGCATAATTGTCTTTTAGAAGAGAATCTTTTTTAAGTACTCTAAAATTTATATCAAGTTAATATCTTCCCCTAGATGGGAAGTTAAAATAAGTATATGTACATGTAATTATCGCGTAAACATATGTATGTGTTCAAAATGTTGATCTTACAATGTCAATTTGTGACGTTAAGAGTCCGTAAAAAAATAAATGTTAGCTTTTCTCAAAGTTTTGGCCTTAATTTTGTTATTTGACATGATTAAAATTTAACTTTGTCTTGTAGCTAATCCAACACCTTCAACAGGCGCAGCTTGGGCGTTAATGTTTATATTTTCTTAATAAAATTACTTTAAAAAGTGTATGGAATTTGTTGAGTTGATTTATATTTTAGTGACCTTTTTGTGTCCAATCAATATCTTACCGTTCCCAGTTCCTGAACTTCACAATCAAGCAATTATTCAGAGAAAAATCATGATCATGTAAAACGGCTTTAGAGTGTATTTTGGGAAGTAATCACTGCCTAAAAAATTCTACATGTTTTATTTGAATTCAACCGAGATATTTCAAGAATTTTTCAAAATATTTTTTTTTGGTTAAAAATAGCGCATCATTTGTTTTACTTGTTAACCAGGTTTTTAATTTATTTTTACTCTTCTGATATCGACCGAGAGAGTCAAGTAGGCTTTGTTGGTTAAAATTGTTAATAAGTGTGTAGCTTTGTCGTTTGTTTTTTGAGTTCACATGAAATATAACACTTATTCAATCAATCCTGAAATAACAGTTTTGGCTTTGATTGAAATTTAGATTAATACTATTTAAAAACAGAACAGAAGCCAACATGCCTTAACGGTCACTCGAGTACTTAGCCCATACACAAATCTGTTGAGGATTATCATTTGCGTTTGATTAAGCGTCATTCTGAATTATAATGAAATCCAAAATATGATAATGACCACCACCTCCTGCCTGAAATCTTGCAACAAGGAAAATTAAGCCTATAATATAGGTGAAAAACTTTTCAAAAAGACAAGAGTGCACGACGGAACATTAAATCATTTTGGAAATAATTTTCTATATTAGTTAACTTCAAGATAGCTTTAATGGTTATGTTTTTAAAAATAAAATGAAGAAGCTTAGTAAACAAAATTCAAATAACCTAATCTCAAGGGCCAGATAGTTTTGCTTTACCATCAATAAGTCTTGTTTACCGTATAGCTGGTCATTTTGACAGGGAGATAATTTCAGCCTATTTTGGCGAATTATTAAGATTCACCAAAATTACAAACACCTCAATTAAGTACTTTTTAGATTTTGTTGGTAATTTTGGCCTATTTTGGCGATTTATAAAGATTCATCAAAATTACAAACACCGAAATTAAGTACTTTTTTGATTTTGTTGGTAAACATGTAGACATTACCTTTTGAGCTTATTTTTCAGTCTATGTGCATGATAAAAAAAAAAGTCAGTTGTAACATGCATAAAGTGTTTCAGATACTAATGTATTTTTTCTCACAATCAATACAAAACTGGTGTGAATAAAAAAAAACTAAATTTACTATAAATAAGAAGTTCAAACACCATTTCACTTAATTTGAGAAGTATTTTATTCAAGTATATAGATCACTTATATAGATTTCACTTTCCTGATACTTCAGGTGTGCAATTCATCCCAATTACAGGGGTGTTAGCTAGTGTTATTTTATGAGACCTGTGATCCATGATCGACTCAAGTGCAGTTAATTATCTGATTAAGAGTAATTTCCTTTATAATTATAATAAGATTGATTGTGAATATTAGGTATAATTTTAAACATATTTTGATTACTATTATTTCTGTTGAAAATATTCAAGTGTTCAGTATCTTACATAAATTGTATTGCCTCTTAAAAGCGACTTACGAAGCCTGAGTACATTTATTTTTCCGAATGTTCAAAATAAATTTCCAGTCGGTATATATAATACAGAAAAAGGGGATTCACCAAAATTAAATTTATTCGCAAAAATAAATGGTATACCTTATAGGCCAAAATCCGCCAAATTTATGTCCCGTCAAAAAATCTCTACAGTATTTAGAAACATTTAAAAACTCTTTTGGTTGTTTTGTTTTATATAGTTAAAATACTTGTTTAAGGTAATTATTCATACATCTGACGTAATTCACGCGTATTACCTTCTTGTCCGTGCCAGACCTAATTGAGACTTTAAAGATGCATTTCACAAAGAAACCAAGCTGACTTAATTGATCCCATTGTGATCGGATCCTATGTCATAATGGCCCCGCACTAGGCCTGAACCTCTGTCCCAGGGGTCATGAATTTCACAATTTAGGTAGAAGGTTTCATGACCATGCATTTAGTTTTTTTTTCAAAATTTTTATTTGAGAAGGAAAGAAAATTTTCTTAGATTTAAAACATTATTACTATATAGCAATATTAGTTTAACCCTGTAGCCTAAATCCCTGTCCCTGGGGCCATGGATTTCATGGGGCCTCATTGACATCATTACTAATGTGGTGGAGCCATGAGTTTCACAATTAAGATTCTATTTGCCATAGAGATGCTTCACATCAAAATAGTTACAACTGGCCTTTGTAGTTTTCAAGAACAGGTTATAATGTAACTTGTAAACGAATGGCTCTCGACGACGGACGAAGGCTAATTGCAATAATGTACGTCACCATAGTGACTCAGATGACCTAAAAAGGAAAATGTTTATGACAACATAACTACAATTTGTAACAGAGTTGTTTGAATATTCTTGTTATAATTCTTTTTTAGGTAAAATATAGATCAGTATGTGGTACATTACAAACATATATAACGCAGAATATCTAGTGTTGTTTAGATAAGAGAACGAAACACAAAAAAAAAATTACAGCGTTCGACTTGTTGAAATGTTTGCAGTCTTTGTAAAGTTTTATCTATAATATTAGACGTGTAGAAACAAGACAGGGATCGTGTGTGCACGTAGAACTAAAAGTTTTCAGACAAAATTTAAAATAAATCCACTTTTTGGATTCGGCAACGAAATGTCGAGCACCATGAACAATTGATAAATATGGTCTGAAAGCTATGAGCAACATATATATAATGTTGCTGTGTTAAAATGATAAAGAAATAAATAATCAGCAAATTATTAAGTAACGCATGTTGGTTTTTGAAGTTTTACGCTAATTCAAAACAGTTAGATCACAGTTGATCTTGGAACTTGTGCTACTGAATTCTTAATACAATGTTGAAATAAAAAAAACCGTTCTATCACGTGACTTTTGTATTATCGTGACTCATGTACGACCGTATATATAATCTCACTTACACCTACAATAAAGTTACAGAAAATAGTACATCAGTACGTTTGTACACTATTTAAATATTTCAGCAATGAGACACTTAATCTTCGTCCTAGCCATCTCTTCTATGTATGCGTAAGTGACATCTCGGATTTAAACTTGATTCACTGCAATTTAGACATATTTAACTGAGTTTCATTTCACTTGTACATTTTTTGTTGTTGGATTTGCAAATCCAAGTAAAATTAATCATGCAAATTGACATCACGTCGTGATTTCAGACAAAACCATTTTGAGCATGCGCAGCTGGTGGACCAAGAGTTTTTCCATATAGATCTTCACCCTAAAGATGGTTTTCTGGATATGTACGAATTTACAACTTTTTTCAACGACCTGGATACTGATAGTATTTAAAACAAATTGTTTAAATCATTTTGAATGTCTATATCACACATATTGTAAAGTCTTACTCGTTTGTATGATGCACTTGTAACTGAATACTAGTATATCACTATTCAGAATTATGCAAAGTCTGAATTATGCAAAGATAACTGTTAAAAATTGTCAGGTGTGTCGGTGTAATTTGGGATTTTTTGTCCCACGCCGCAAAGCGGAGCGGGGACATAGAAATGCCGGGCGTCCGTCCGTGAGTCCGTGTGTCAGTCCGTCACACTTTTTTGTAAGCGCTCTCATGCCTACAAATTTTGATGGATTTTCATTAAATTTATACCAAATGTTTATACCACTAACACTTTGGTCAAGTTCGAAAATCAGCATTGGTCGATACTTTTTGTTGGAGTTATGGGACTTTGATCACAATAATGACTCCGTTTTATCCAAAAATTGACCTTGTAAGCGCTCTCATGCCTACAAATTTTGACGGATTTTCATTAAATTTATACCAAATGTTTATACTACTAATACTTTGGTCAAGTTCCTGAATCAGCATTGGTCGATACTTTTTGTTGGAGTTATGGGACTTTGACCACAATAAAGACTCCGTTTTATCCAAAAACTGACCTTGTAAGCGCTCTCATGCCTACAAATTTTGACGGATTTACATGAAATTTACACCAAATGTTTATACCACTAATACCTTGGTCAAGTTCCTAAATCAGCCTTGGTCGATACTATTATACTGCTTGACCGGCGGGGGACCCAGGAATTCTATTCTTGTTATAACGTGGCGTTCAATGACAAGACGTTATAATATCAGATTTTACACAAAGTAGTCGTGACTTCAAAATAAAGAGTTCTTGTACATGTATTACTTTTTCATCCAGTGACTTTATTGTAATTGAATTCGATACAAATTCATGACAAACTGACTTGGTTGATTTAAAAAAAATTACTTTATAACTTTATAAAGTAATCTAAAACCGACATACGCTGAGTTTGCAGACCCTGATATTGATAACCTTGTGCAACACTGGTTATTCAGCTATTATGACACCAACAAAGATGGATCTCTGACGAAGGTTGAATTCGTAGATAACAATTTCAATGCAATGGATGTTAACGGTAGATATAATCATGATCAACATTTAAGAATAAGTTTAGCTTCAATTACATTCATGTGAATTATCAATGTAACAAAATAGCAAGCAGCCATCTTTCTCTAATAGGTGACAAGCTAGTGACAAAAAATGAATTTGCCAATTACTACTCAAATGTAAGTGTTTTTTATATATTAAATCAAAATAATGTTTGTTTTAAAGAGAGAAAATTTAAAAAGCGTTCTCTTGACCAAATATAAATTACTTTGTTTTGTCCAAACACCATCTATGCCCTTTTTGTTTTGAACATTCATTCATAATTATGACACGCCTCGTCCGTAACATTACCTTTATTATTAAACTTCTGTTAAAGTTAAGCTCTGTAGTAGAAAGATGATTGTCTTTTAAAAGTAGATCCTTTTAATTGCCTTGAAATTCATATCAAGATTTAAGCTTCCCCCAGATGGGCAGTTAAAAAGTAATTATTGCCTAAACTAGTGTAAACATATGTATATATGAAGGATTTTGATCATATTATATGTTAGGTATAGAGCTCATTAAACAGAACAATAAAACTGAAATGTTTCATTGTTAAAATTTTAGCCTTAGTATTGTTCTTTCACATGATTTTAAATATATTTTTTGTTTTGCAGTTAATTCAACACCTTCAACAACATGGGCGTTAATGTTTATATTTTCTAAATAAATGTTCTTTTAAATTGCGGAGGGAATTTGTCGTGTCGATTTTACTAGATTTTTGTGCGCAAAAAATATGTTACAGTTCACGGTTTATGAAACCCGCATGGTACAGAAACGATTCAGAAAATTAAAAGAATTGTTTTTGAGAAAAAAAAATAGTTTTTGTATAATTTAAAATTAAGATCGATTATGATTCAGGCGCGTAGCATCTTTTTTGAAAGTAGGGGGAAGGGGGAATTAATTAAAAAAATCTTGACATGCAGGAAAAAAAGAAAAAGAAAAAAAAAACTTCTCCAATATCCCTGGGGGGGGGGGGGGTTAGTAGCGTAGCTAGTAGAATACGTGCTATCTTACACGTAACGTGACGGGAGTTTAGTATTCAAAAAATCAACTGCGGTTAAAAATCACGTAATGAATTATAATATTCAACAACTACCAGGTCAATATACCGTTTACAACAGAGAACGCCAACACAAGAAGGATATTTTTTAACTATGAGCGCATGTTCCTCCATTGGTCTCATTTAAACATAAGATTATTTATGTACAACTACGGTATCAACAAATAAAGAACAATAAATAAACATGCACTAAACATGTTTTATTTATGTAAAAAAAAAGAGCATTCTCAATATCCTCTGGACTTCGAAAGTTGTAAATACGATCCCAACAGTACTTTCTTTTTTGTTAGTGTGGTTTATTTTGTTGTTGTTCTTCATATGTGTGTGTGTGGGTTTTTTTGTTTTGTTTTTTTTTTGGGGTTTTTTTTTTTTTTTGTTTTTTTTTGGGGGGGGTTTTTTTTGTTCGTTTATTATTCCTATTTGCAAATCGTTTGTTATCTTGATCAATATCATATAATTTGCGCAGATCAGTTAAGGAATTCCAAAGTAAGAGTATTATTCAAGAAAAACAAAAGTACAATTGGAATGAAAAAAATATTTATTTTTTTTAAAACAAATAATCTTATGTGTAAAGCATTAGATTTCCCCACCGAGTTTCCATCCAAAATGCAAATTATGCACACAAGAGAAGAACAATGCATTTTTTATCACTTAGAACTCCGTAGCTACAGACATGAATTCAAGAATAAAGATCTGAAAAAATCTGAAAGGAGCTGGTGGATATTGTCCACTCTACAACAATCTGTTGAGGAAAGAGTATAGGCTTGCTTATTTTGCAACTTTGTCTCAAAGGAGTGTAACCTATTCTTAAAATTGATCAAAGAAACTATCAATTCTCACGAGATATTTTTGTCTGTGAGGGTACGTTGAAATTATCTATATGTGGTTGATTGTTGTTAATTCAATATGTTTGTTTACATGTAACCATGTGGTACATCTTTATTTGTAAATTATAGAGACAAACTCAGATCATAAAAAAAAAATTCCGTCAAATAATTTTTTTTCGTAAAACCCTATAGCGTAATGATGCAAATGTTATACCGGTGTTCATGTCTAATACACAAGAGAGGTGAAGTGGAGTTTTGGAAGACACTAAATCGTTCTGTAATCTAACTTTTGCGTTATCTGCCCGTTTTGACAGTGTATAAAACTTCAACAAAAGTGTCGCTGTGCAAACTTTGCAGTGTAAACCTGAGCTGGTAAGAGTTCTTTGTTATAATCATGACGACTTGAGTAATATTCATTCCTATCGTAGTTCCTACTTAATGATTTGTTTTATTTTTTTCTACTGTTCAAGAAATAGTTTATTCATTAATTCCTTTTATGCCATATGTTTTAGCAATGAGACATTTAATTTTGGCCTTTGTCGTTTCCTCTGTATTGGCGTAAGATATTTTTTTGTTTTGAAATAAATGGTTTTATTTTTACGTTGATATTATACAAAGTCTCAATTTCATCTTATCAGTTAAAGAATTTTTTAGACAATAAAGATGTGATTCATATTGTCTCTCTTTATATATAAGACTTGATGACATTTTTTATTACTTGGTGGCATCCTTTTAGTCAACACCATCATGACATTGCTCAGCTGGTAGACCAAGCTTTCCTCAGGTTGGATGTTCACCCGAAAGATGGCCTCTTGGAATTAGAAGAGCTAGCCAGTGTTTTTGATGTTCGTGACACAGACGGTAGTTAAGATTGGAAATATGCTGTCATTTCCAATGCCAATACAAAAACCTTTTATGGTCGAGGGATCAATTTTATTTAGAGCGATCAATTTTATATACGGCATACAGATATTTGTGAATTGCGAAATCTTAGCAATTATGAACATATACACTTTATAATCATTTTCTACGTTTAAGGGGATGCAAAACTATCCTATGCCGAGTTTACAGCCCATGCCAACGATAACCCCTTAAGACACGAGCTGTTCAACCATTTTGACACCAACAAGGATGGTTTTCTCCAAAAACATGAACTTGTCTACGCCAACTTTTTAGCAATGGATCATAATGGTTTGTATGATGATGACAATAATAATCGTAAAAACATTACCACCAACAGTTCACAATTTGTAGTATTACTTGTATTAATGTACTTAAATATTTGTTGGAAGGTGACAACCAAGTTACAAGGCACGACTTTGACCATTACTACACAAATGTACGTATATTGCCAGTTAAGTGACTATAAAAGCTGATTTAGATTTTTTGATTTAATACAAGACTTTCAGTTACTCAATAATCAATAAAAACATACAGGATAAGTACATAATTATTCTTAAATTGTTTTGCAATAGAATGTATGTTTATTCTTTAAACACTTATTCGGATTAGTATTAGTTACATGTATGTAAGTACATACTTGTACGTTAAACCTTTAATAATAGCATATTTTGCAACAATTTTTGGCTAACTAAATCTCACTTGATATTTTAGATTATCCAGCATATTCAGCACCATGGACGCTGATGTTTAATATTTCTATTAATGTGCTTATTAAACAAAATTGTTTTAAAATATTCATTTGTAAGTTTGATAAGCAAGGAATATTTAGAGGTTTCAATGCAGGTTCCAAATTACTAAAGGTACGTTTCAGCAAGAAACACTATGTATGGTTTTTGGGGTTGGATTTTTTTTTTATTTGTGAGGGACGTAGTTGTGGTTGGATGGGAGCCTACGTGTGTCAATGAAAATACGTGTAGTCTACAGTGAGTAGGTGTGCAAGTCAGTGTGGATCGAAGTAGGCGTGTTTTAAGATAACAAACTTGGAAATATTTAATCTCGGTTTTCGTGACTTGTCAAACAATGTATGGTTAATGCAGCCTAACATATTTGATTGACAAACGGAAAATCGGTATTGTGTTGGTAATATTTTGGGGACGTCCATCTCGGATTAAGAGCAATGCATGGTTACAGGAGAAGCTTTATCCTTTGATTCAAAAGATGATTAATGTGCCATAAACTTAAGAACTTCTCTGCACTACAATGCATTTCAGATATCGGCAGATTTGAAGAGTTATGCTTATATTGACAATATCAATAATGGAAGTCTAAAACTTTTGCAACATTTGCCGTATAATGCCTTAAATGTATACAGTCAAACATGACTGTATATATACATGTAGGTATATTAAATATTTGAAATATTATTTCGTCTGAAAATATTATGATCTTTTTAAAACTTTAGTGTTTCATTTTGATGCGATTCCAATCATATTGATATCTGTCAAAGCATCTGATGCTATGGACTAAACGGCCGTTTTAAAGCAACAGCAACGAGAGTTGTTGAGACTTGACTCGTGCTAGAGTCTGGTCAGATTCCTGTTAAGTCTCGCTCTCCTCAGACTTTCTACCTCGAGATTTGACTCGTGCGAGAGTCTGGTCCGATTCCTATTCGATAATATAATATAAAATCCAGTTAGATATTTCAATTCTTTATTTATCAATAAATATTAGGCCTATAATTTCAATGAATACAGCAACAGCCGGAGAAATCCGTCCTTCATAAGGTTCGTACTTTATCGTTTCTTAAATGTGGCGACTGAAACATCAGGTACACAGAAACAGTTGATTGGACACTTCTTTCCATTGATTGTCTTGTACTGTGTGTATGTGGAGACACAATAAGGATTAGCCGGGTCTGGCTTGGGACATTTGACCTCCTTTTTACAACACTGGTGAATGCATCCGAACGGACATTCCGTGTTGTCGATAATCTTATTTCTATTTATAGTAACACAGTCTGCCGATGGGGCAGGAGGGCAGGTAGGGGGGACGGGGCACTCGCACTTGAGTTCACATCTTGTTGGACAGACCTTGTCTGATCTGATGTGAGAGTACTTGTACATTGGGCTGCAGCCTTCTCTAGGTTCTGGACATTGGGGTAGAGGCGGGCACCGGCTGTCGCACTTAGTTTCGCATCTGACGGCACACACGTTTGTTCCTATTTTTTCGTACACAAGAGATGCTCGGCAGTTGGGTGAGCCTGAGTTAGAACAGTGAGGCTTTGGAGGGCATTCTGCAAAATACATATCACAGTTGTGAAAGATGATGTATGCTTATTTTGTGATTAAAACCATTTCAAATTACGTGTCATTGATTTATATGAAAATCAAGTTTTGATTTTAAGAAGGCTCGGTGGATGTGGCCATTTTAGACTGTATTGATCTCCTTCAGAAGAAGAGTTATCTTGTAAAATTATAGGAAAATACCCAAATTTAAAAGTCAAAATTTATATGATTTTTTTTTCTCTAGGTAATAATTATTTATAGGTAAACAAGTCATATCGTCAAATTTTAGGTAGGTCTGATTGTTACTTTAATTTGCTGACCACTGAGCCTTGTTAATCACGATCTATATTTAATGAAAGATTTAGAATATCAAAATAAGTTTCAAAATGTGGAAACTGACAATATCGTGACAAAATCGTGACATTTCAAAAAAAAGAATTACATAAGACTTAGATAGAGTCTTACCTGCATAATCTGCAGTGATCACCTGAGTAGCTCCTACAATAAACAAAAAATTGTGCATTATTTACATGTAGGTCTTTCAAACATTACTTAGTATGTACAAGAGTTACACGTTGAATACTTTTTCATGGAGAGAGAGAAACACAATTAAGGACTCAGAGGGCAGATGAATGTTGTTAGATACATAAGACGCAGAGAAATCGCGACTTTAAGTACAGTTACTGCCTTTGCTATTTAATTAAAACGCGCACAGGTGAGAAATGTACTCTTTATTCATTATCTTTCATAAACTAGGATCGACCTTGAGCTATGTTACTTTCACAAGAATTCGAAGTACAAATTAGTTGATAATACCGATTTCTTTACTGCATAACTTTATCAAGTACCTGAAAATATTTTCTACGAATAATTATTTAAATCTAAAAAAAATCACATGAATTGATGGTACAAACGCGCACCTTGCTGGCTTGCAGTACAAGTTAACAGTTGTTAACATGGTCATAAATTATCTGTAGGCGCTGTTACTAACTTCCGCTCACAAGTTTTCTCTCGTTACATTACTTGTTATGTTTGAATCTCTCTCTCTCTCTCTCTCTCTCATCTTTTTTTACCGAATAACGAAAGACCATATAGTGTATATTTTATATGTTTGTTTCCAGTATTTATTCTGCGGATTTATTTGGAACAAAAGAAAAGGAGGGAGAAATTGATTTATACATTCATCGCGTACAAGAAGTTAACATAAGAAGTTATTCACCATACTGCGTCAAGTATGCATGAAAAGCAGTTTACACACAACGCTATATTAACATTTATGTTCTTTGTAAGACCATCGGCCAGTTGTTTAATCATCGATTCAGCGTTTAGCTGTGTGTTCTGATTGTCAAATTGTAATTGTTTACGTTTTTCAGAATGTATTTTTAACAATTATTATGATCATCAAATTTAATAATTATCTTATTAAACATTAACTTTGCAGTTAAATGTTTTGTTCCTATACTTTTTCTTAGTAATTAGGATTCAATATTATAGATATGTGAGTTTTTTTTAAAAATTCTGATCGGTTATTTACATAAAGAGCCTTGCTTACCTGTCGTACAAGAGAATATTGCACATGCAAAAGTAATAACCTCTTTCAGTAACATGACTAGAACGGTATTTGGTCGTAATACGTTGTCAGCGCGGGGATTTATATATATAGGGATGTCACGCCTGATGTACTTCTCATAAACAAGATGTCATCATTTGAATACATTACTTGCCTACGGACCTACGCACCAATAAAAAATCTGCGTCAAAATCACGGGTTTTAACTAGTGTAACTTTTAGTAATTTATGTTGATGAAAATAACTTATGACTAAAAAGCTGTTGATTTTGTTATTCAAAATGTGTGTGTTTAAGCAGTACAGTTACATGTAATTATCTTTTTGTAATTATATGATGACTAATCAAGATAAACAAAACACACAAAAAACAACAATAAAAATACCATGAAAACAAAAACGACCCCAAAAACGTTATGCGATAAAGTTATCCATTGAATACTAAGTTTTGAATTTCTAGTAGATTATTTATTCATATATTTATATTATTTCTATTATAGTGCTAATTGCTAATGAAGATTCATTTTACACAAACAATAGTTCTACACTGTTAATGCCTTTTTTGGTAAATATGCAGGTTGACCGTTGCGGTAAAATGAAAAAAGAAATGTTTACAAACAAACAGTAGTATATTTAGTCTTTGAATGAAAACATTCCTAAATCTTTTCAATGTAAACATTAAAATAAGATTATTATCTTTTTCCGTTGTGATAAAACATATTCCTGGTCGTAAACATGTATGTAGCAAATATAATATTCAAAAATTTTGATAAATGCAAAGTAACTCTCAACTGAAATGCTCCCAACAATAAATCTAAGGTTGCAATGTATGTTACATCACTTCTATAATTATAGTTAAGTTTCTGCATATCAATTTGTGTGTAGTTTACAAAATAGTGATGCTGATATATTGCAAATGAATTTTTCTTCTGTAATCCATTTTACAAACTACATTTATTTCCTATCATATTAGTATTTGAATTTTATTAAGGTTTGTTTAACTTGTCAAATAGACGTGATAATTTTTTTTACACTCCATCCTATCCTAAAATTCAATTTATGCTTACGTATATCATATTATAAAAAGTCAGGCTAAATCAATGGCGGGACAAAGTCGTATGAATGGATACATGTGTTTTTTAGCAAAAAGGCGGATGTCTATGGGTAGACGTAATTTTCTTAGTCTGTACGCAGACGATACAACTTCAAAAAATGTGTGACACATTTTAGTAAAATTACAGTCGATTGTTTGAATTTCAGTGAATGAAGTATATATTAACATGTAAGTATATAGTTAAGTATACTGGTATAACTTGTACATCAATTATTGCAGATAAATATTGATTTTGGTTTAGTGAACTTAGTCAATTGTAGCTCAATGTATACTTCAGTATTACATTTTTCCTTGACTGGATGTTTACAGTTTCCATTACTCAATTACTGCGGAGTGTATGTGGTCTGTTTACATACAAAGAGAAAACACGTGGTTTTGAGGTAGACCTGTTTGGAGCTAGATATTTTGAGAAAATGTGTATCGTGTGTCCTTTATTTGTGTCAGTGATTCCATAGGTAACAGTTAAATAAAATTTCTTCCGAATACTTTGTCAATAGAAATGCAAACCGATTTTTAAATTTTTTCCCGTCTAGTTATATAGTCATGGTGTTATACCTCAATACTGGCGCAGCTTGGATGCTGGTGAAGGCCTTCAAATGTATCTGCGCATGATTGGTGCTCGGGGCAACCAATCAGTGAGCTCGAGGGACCTTAATTTTTAACAGTGACCTTGAATGTTGATGTCGCTCGAATTTTCCCGCTAGTTTCACATCCATTTTGCTGGGCGAAGAAATACTGAAACGTTTTTACGAAAAGCATATGTTGCAAACTGAGATCCACCTTAATACCTTGAGTGGATAGTTTACAGTCCATACTATTGATTAACTATTTGAATAAGTCTGTGGTTAACAGAATTACAGACTGATAAGAAAACAGTCACGGTAATTGCGCTGAATTTTGTTTGGGGGAGTCTACGGGGATTGTGCATTACAACAGAAATCAAAAGTACTCGAATGATAACGTTGAAAAATTGTGTCCCGAGTATTTCCGAATAGGGAAAAGAGGTAAACATTACTCATCATAAATCTACGAAAGAAATTTGTTTTTGTTCATGACTGTTAATTTCTTAATATAATATAAAAAAGATGAATTGTCAATGAAGAAATGTTTGGTTTCTTTCTTTTTTTTCAGATTTTATTACTACTTTGACATGTGTAAGTATATAAATTGCAAGGAAAACAGTAACCTGGGACAGAGTATATCGGTTATTATTTAACGGTTGGGTATCTTCGAAAAAAGGTCTTAATTAGAATAAAGAGCCTTAAGGAGCATTAAATTAAACACATTATACGTACAATTCACATAATACCGTAATTTTAATATTCGTATATTCTTTCCCAATTTTTCTAACGTTATATTTCACTTGGTCGACATGACAATTCTACGATTGACTCCAGGATACATTAATTAACGCAATGGCTCTGTGGATCTGGCTCTGCATAGAAATTTAGGTAATCAAATTTATCCCAAAGAGCTAGCATCTGCTGCCTGGGGTGGTTTTTAATTTCAAGCGTGGAGTTGATAACTAGGAACTCTTTTCTTTCATCAAATGGATTCCATACATCGCCGCTGGGTAGAATTAGAGAAGTTTGATGGGTAGCTCTTAAAAGAGAAAAATAATGGAATGACAAAATTTGTAGAATTTCTGTTACCTTTTTGCTTTACATCAATTCTAAGTTATGTCAGATAAACTTATACTTCAGAGGAATTTGCTTGTAACCGGCATCAAATATTGAAAGGTTAACGTGCATTGAACAACATTTTGAACACATATCCTACTTGAAATGATTATTAAAAATATGTAAGGTAAATAATAATTTTTTTAGCATGGTGGAATAAAAGGAAAGCTTTTGCAACTTTTTACCAAGATATATTCAAAAATGCATTTTTTCCCAAAGACTTCAATGTTAACTTCAAGATAGGATAAATTTGTTAATTTTCAAAATTTTTAAAGTTTTAAAGATGAATCTTTATTATTAAATAAACCCCTTAAGATCACACTAAGATTTTAGTAATCAAACTTGCAATCTATTACATATGAAATGTGATAGTTATGGATGGACTACCTTAATTCCTGTGTCAAAAGAAGTTTAAAATGTCGCTGTTTCAAGCATAATATGCACCGATAGCGTAGTCTTAGCTACATGTAACAAGCCAGACAAATCTTGTCGATTTCAGAGAGCCATGGATGAGTGGCTGACAATGAAATAGACAGGCCTACGTCACATTGCTGTTTGACACAGCTACCCAAAGTCAAAGCTCTTGTTAAAATGGTCCTAGTTTTATTGTACATGTTCATGAAAAAAAATTATTTTAGTAATACAAAAGAAAGTGAAACTACAATCAGATAAGATTAATTTAAAGGTTGTTCATATCACAGTCACTTGAGGCATGGATCCCTTTCCCTTTTTTTCAAGTGCAGCCAAAACATTAAATGATCATACATGTACTAAATGTAATATGTTTAAGGACCTAATCACATGCATGAACCCGTTTTGTAATCACTGTACCTTAATTTAGCAAATGAAACCCATATATCGATCAGAATTTCGCTGATTCTCTCATCCTCTGAGTCCCAAGTTTTATCTGTCTCCCATATCTGAGGGCAAGTGGTGTTCCGAAGTCCTGGACACGGCATCGAATTGAACAGAGGAGCCCCGAATACAAAATACAGTTCACTGGAATGGTACACACCTGCAGCACATTTTATATATCACACTCTCATCTAGCATCCCTCACACGAAAAGCACTCTTATTCTGATTGGAGGGGTGGATTTGGGGGATAACATTCAGCAATGGGTTTGGAAGTTATATGAGGCAACGTTGCTAGATATAAATGTAATATCATGCAAGACATACAAATGTAAGATATACCGGTATATGAGAGAGAGAGAGGAGAGAGAGAGAGAGAGAGAGAGAGAGAGAGAGAGAGAGAGAGAGAGAGCGTTCGTGCCGATTACCAATTTGATAATATGCAATTGAATTTAACTAGTTTAAACAAGTTTAACGTTTTGGCACTGTGACCGTATGGAACCTATAGAAACGAAAGGAGAAATATCAAGACTCAGCTCGAATAGAAAGTACTAAAAAAGTTCTGGAATTTAATACCTTTCCACTCAGGTTCCGGTGTATGCGCAGAGAGATAATCAAACTGGTACATCCATGTAAGAACTCCCTTACTGGTAAGATCAGCTGACATATGTATAGTGGGAAATCGAAACTCATAGTCAGACGCCAGCTGTTAAACAGAAAGTATCAGAAGGTCTTACAAAAATACCAGAAAAGCATTCATCTAAAAATATTTCTTCTATTTTTCTTAATCTAAATAAAGACCATTTTCTCTTATTTTCTGTTCTAAATATTTCTGACATATAGCAGATATAATTTGAAAAACAATATATGTCAGAAACGACATAATTATGTATAAATATATCAAATTAACATTGACATGTAAATTAACTTCCTCACAAGTTAAAATTCAAACTAATACCCAAAACTAATTCATTTTTTACTCTCTAATAAAAGTTATTATACTAAGCAAACGGAATTCCTATGGACTTGGTTACGTTGGTCACTCTTTTTCTAAAATGTCCTTATGCTTATTTGGGGCAAACGTTTTTGGTCAAAATAAGTTACATGTACGTCATGATTTTACTGTCGTCTTTAACGAAATCATGCGAATTATGTTTATCCGAGTTTATATTCCTTAAACAGTCAAATTCAACATAAAAATAAAAACACCCATGAATGTTTCCTGACATGCACACAAATTTACATAAAAATATTTGCTATAATATCTATACTTTGTATTCCTTTAAAAGGATAAGCACCTGCATGTATGTCTCCACGTTCTTTCGTGAATTGTTTATCGCAGGTGGATAAAGACAAATCAAAGCAGACTGCACCTTTTCTCTGTGGAGAAACCCTGAGCTAAGTTCGTCTAACAATGCTTCATAGAAATGGACGTCATATCCGCCAGATTTGTCGAAGATACTTGGTATAAAGATGGACGCTTCATCATCTACAAACCCGGTCATAACCCGTATATTGTGATGAAACTCTCCTCTTTTGAGCAAATTTTCGGGGACGTCGTGTAAAAAGTAACCATCGACTCTGGGAGCAAACGCTAGAGATAGTTTGGGGTGCTAGGAAAATGCAAAATTAAAGATGTCATATTAATTCCAAAGATACACTGTAAAATAGGAAATTTCTTCGAAGCTAAGAAAACCATTATTTATGAAGATTCCATTCTTTCAAGCTTTTTTTCGAATGATTTTCTAAAACAATGAATTAAACTAGATTCAATCCAAATTAAAAACAAAAATAAAACTTAATAGGTTTGATATGATTATTTTTACAAAATTTAATTTTCGTAAACAGTAGTGGTATGGGACACCTTCATTATTTTGATGAGCATCCTACTGGTAGCAAAATAAACAAAAAAATTAAGCATAAGTTTATGATTCTTTTTCTTCCATAAATTGTTCCCACCGAGAGTAGCTCTTGGTGGGCCTTTCGCAATCATTACCTTTCCAAAAACAATTTCAAAACATTTATTTTGGTCAAATATTTTAAAACTTGGAAATTCTAAAACGGTGAAAGTATTTCTGATTATAACGTTTATCCATATTAAAATCTACAGGTGTCTCATGCCACCTTGATTACCCAAGGCTTGGTATACGTAGTCGTGGTTTTATCTCCGTTATAAGAAATTAAAACTCAGTTTAAAGTTTTAGAAAATTATTTAAATTAGTTGGATTTTTTCTTTACTCAATGATAGTTTATGCCAATAAAACCGTATCTAAAATTTCAATGTAGTGTGTTGACCATCGGGCCATCTTATGAATTATTAGAGAAAACAAAATTGTCGGCGACTCAGCCATCATACATGTACTACTGGCTCCACTTCAACAATCTCTTGAGCTGATTTAGTCCTTAAGCATTCAATCATTGCCCTGGAAGAGGTGGCTGGACAACCCAGTGAAAGAGCCACGCTTCTGGTGTTGCTAAGTTGCGAGTAAGGCGGTCTATATATAGCAAAAGGACTTAATGCACATCCGCTTTGGGTGATCAGGCCATGAAATAATCCTAGTGTTGAAAATACAAGGTTATCTTTTAAAAAGATTGATGAGCTAGCGCTGTAGCCATCATAAAACACAGAAGCAGATTTCTAGAACATTAGTTTAAATTTCTGAATCGATTAATTAACAATAGGAGACACAGTGGTGTACTGGAATTGTCCTGGAGTGGGGTCTCAATTTAGAATTGTGAATCTAGAGTGGGCTTCACATCGGCAATGGCATAGCCCACTGACTGTGCCTTAATCATCTCATGTATCTACTGTTACTTCAATTTCGAGGTGAAAATTTTCAAGAACCATTGGTACTGTTTTGTAGCAATCATATCTTCTCGTGCTCGGAAAACATACCCGAAGTTGTTTTCCGAGCTTGAAGGAATTTTAAGATAAAGCCAGCTATAATTTATTATAATATTGAAAATAACTTTGCATTATAAGACCTAAGCTACTGTTACTTTTTGACATTTACAATAAAACACAAAACTTCATGTGAAGATGATAAAACGAAATTTTTAATTATTATTAGCAAATATATACATAATTCACAGGGAGTAAAGGGTATTGACTGTGGAGAGAGAGAGAGAGAGAGAGAGAGAGAGAGAGAGAGAGAGAGAGAGAGAGAGAGAGAGAGAGAGAGAAGAGAGAGAGAGAGAGAGGTGTACCCTCAGATAGAGGAGAAAACATATGCAGTGAAACAGCCGCCCCTCCTGCACTTTCTCCAAAAATGGTCACCCTATCAGGATCTCCACCAAAGCTACGAATATTTTTTTGGACCCACTTTAATGCAAGCACTTGGTCTAGAAGTGCTTGATTTCCGGTTGCCATTGAATCAAACGTTGATAGGAACCCTGTGATATATTGTGTCAATCATGTACATCTGCATTATGTAACAAGGAATTGTAATGCAAATACCTGCAAAACATGTAGGTTCTAACAAGAGAGAATAATCTTTATTTGAAGGTATTGATAGAAAACGATTTTGCACATTTTTTGAAATGGCATTTTGCCAACCATTTTTGCATAAAGTCGTTAAAAAATAATCAATTTTTAATAAAAGTAACTGAATCTAAATACCAAGGGCTCCGAGTCTGTAATTCACAGTGACTACAATAACTTCTCCCCGTGAGGCCAATATTCTTCCGTCGTATGCCGATCCCGATGACGCTTCATAATATCCTCCATGAATCCATACCATAACAGGGAGTAATTCCGCTGGGTGGTTGATGTTCTTTTAAAGTTTAGGTACTTTGTTAGTTAATTTTGTTGATTTTTGCTTATAATGCGAAAAGTTGTAAATTTAACGTTTGAAGCAATTTTCCCAATATTTTTGCTAAAGCCTTCTTTTAAAAATTATAATAGTGTATCCCAGGTTGCCATTTCCGCCACTTTTTGACGATTTTATTCGTGTACAATCACATTTGACAAAAGAGTACAATGGAAATCGATATAACAATATTTATTCACACGTAATCGCTACTTACCCGGAGAATTTCACTAGTAAGAAAAAAAAACGATTTCTTTTTTATTTATTTATACCCATCCAACCCCCACAAACATGGTATCTTTTGAGAACTTTTCAGGCACGTAGTCTAGGAAGGGGGTGGGGACGCCCGGGGGCACTTTTTCTCGCAGCAAACATCTTAAATTTACATTGAAAAAAAATTAATTATCATGGGGTTGGCCCTCATTTTTTTGGAGCATGTGAGAATAAGGATTTCAATAGTAAAATTGAAGTTATAGATATACGCACATCCCCCTACCCCATTTTTTAAAAATTATTTTTTACTTATTCATACTCACCTTAGGTGCGTAGATATTAAGATACAAACAGTCTTCATTTATTTTTGTATATCCATTTCCAAAATGTGTACTATTAAAAAAATGTTTCAATAATTATGTTGACATAAGTTTTGGAGCTTGTTTGATATAATTCAAGATGTGTTCACCATTTGTGTAAAAGTCGTTTCTTAAAAGATTTATTTGATATTTATCTTGTACGCTTTTCATCTGCTCCTATAAGGGATCATACGAATGAAATTCAAAGACAAAGTGCGAGATACATGTACATATATACTAATTAATTTTATGAATAAAAAGCTTAAAATGCAATTGCTTTGTATCGTCAATGAAACATAAAACCATCTGAAATTTTTGTAACCTTTACTATACATAAATCGTATTGAAATTAAAAGTTAATACATTAATAACTATAAAAGTTAAACATCTAAGCTACTACATCCCCTTCCTTTAATAGATTGTGATTTTTTGACAAGTGTTTTGTGTTGTTGAGATTTTAGTGTAGATCTTCTCCCTCCCCTTTTGCATGTCACCTATGAAAGCCAAAAACAAAAACCCAAAGAAAATACTGTAAAACGAACAGTCGACAGTTCACTTGCTTCTCAGATGGAGCGATTACAATTTCCGAATGCAAAAACTGAACGCTACTTTGTCAAGTATGGTATTAACAGCGGGAGTTCAGGAATAGGACTTTGCATTATTTCGCAGAGAAAAATAAAACTAAAGAAAACATTAATTCAGTGTAGACTAAGAAATGTGTCCCCCGTGCATATTCTATTCAAAAAGTAGAAAAATTCAACTAATGGAAACGAATCACGTCATATTGTAAGAAATTATTAAAAAGTTGTACTGGGAGGCATTGATTATTAACCTTTTCGAGATGATATTTGTTGTATTAAAAACGTAATTTAGCATGGTTCGATGATTGTTATTTCTAAACTTTGAGTAAAAGAGTAAGGTTTGCACAGGAAGGGCACATAAGCAATGTTCGGAAAAAGCAACAGCGACAGTTTGGTGGCCTGGTTAATACAAGGAAATGAAGAGGTAAGTGAATGCCCTTGATTACAGATAACATATCTTAAACAATCAGGTCAAATCAGCCGCGCACATTTACCGACAGACTCATAGAAGGAATTTTTTTTAGCCAAAGACTTAGAACATATACTACGGGATGATATGTGTTACATGTACATTAACTTGAAGCATTGTAAAGATTTAAATTTTGATTCGAATGATCTTCAGGTGTAAATACACTGTACATGTATCCATTTCTCCTTTAACATTTTTTTCTACATCTTTGGGTATCAAAGTTTGTACATGACAATTATGTGTAGAATGATAAATGAATTATAACAGATCAGACCATGACATCTGAGTAAATCCCGAAGTAAATTACCTGGCCAATTAATCCCCTTTGAACTATTTAATGCCTGAAAGTGACTTTAGTAGCAATATGAAGATGTTCATTTGATATGAAGAAATATGAAGAATAAAAACAAATGAGGAAATTCAATTATCTGAACCCCTGTGACATTTGACTTTTTTTACAATCATGAAAATAGATAATAAGCATAAGCATCTAAATGAGATTAACTTAACGCTTGATCATAACAAATGCGTTTCCTAAACAACAATCATATATCCAAACCTGAGAAATTATTTTATTTTTTATAAGTCGCGCTCAAATTTAGAAGAAAAAGATAATAAATAAAAGAGAAATCTTTAAAACGATAATTTTCTGCAAAATTGTGTTGATTGGACTTTTACTTGATAAAACCATACATGTTTACTCATGTTTTCCTAAGTGCCATGTGCAAACGATCTAATATATATTGTTTGTGCAAAAGAGTAAAACTTCAGTATACTAATAAGTCACACATTGTGCATTTTTCTCGTTTTCAGCAGTATACTTCTGTGTTGTTTTTATCGGACCATAATACATTGCATATTTTACTATGACCATATACAAACAGTGAATTACAACAGAATTTTGCAGGGCCCCCATCATTTGAGATCTTACCGTATGTATTTGATATTCTGTGGACACACGGCACCAAATTCGGTGGCATTAAGAACCCGTGGTCTGCAATGCCTTTTCTCGACAGGTGGAGCAAAACGCAAGTCCCCAACAGGGGGTTCAGCAAAAGGTATCCCCAGGTAAATCTCTAGCTGACCATTTGATGGTGTTGAGACCCTGTAACCACGGACGACCCCAGCATGTGTTTCAGTGGTAACAAACGTGCTCACTGTCAGAGAGACCCGACAGAGAAATACAAATAGCACCGATGCATGCATATGTGACATGTTCACCTTTGAACAAGAACTTTATCTGACTATCGTTTAACCTGTAATGTGCATTGCTATATAAAGATATTTTTGCAAAGACATACGGAAACCAATTAGGACTTATGATCAAAATTGAATTCAACACTGTTTTTTGTATATTACCCTTCTGAAATTTTTTATATAATTTTTTCTTTCATGAATTATATTTTTCGAGTCGGCCTTGGGATACTGCAATGTACATGTATATGTTAATCGTTATTGAAATCGTATTTAAAATATATATCTCTTCTTCTTTTTTTCTTCTTCATATGTGTACATTGACAAGCTTATTTTTACTTTCAGTGTCAGTTTCTAATTTTATACTGTTAAAACACTGACGCTTCCGAAGTTTATTTTTATTCTTTCTTTGTTTTTTTTTACCCATTCATCACATTTCGTAATTGCACGTTTTCCTAACAGGCATTAAATTCATCAAATTATCGTAATTTAAGTACAGCCAATGAATATTTGTATCATTATTAGTACGATTTAATTAAAAAAAATCTTAAGCACGACATTCAACAACTGTTCTGAATGGAAACGTGTACGTGATCCAGTTTCGATGTTGACATGTCGCTTTTTAAATACGGTTTCTCATCGTCATCACAGGGTGATGAAGATCAAAAAAAGAAAAGGCAGAGTGGAAACTAAACAAAAATATGAGAAAGAAAAGCGATCACGATCGTCTTCTGCCAAATGGACTGAGGAATTTCCATGGGTTAAATTTGATGAAAGCGAAAACGTAATGTTTTGCATGGCGTGCAAAAAATTAAATACGGAAAAGAAGGGAGATTTGTACATGCATGTAGAAGGCACAAGTAATTTTCGAATTGATTCCTTAAAGCAGCATGACTCAAGCAACTCAGACACAGAAGCATACAAGAGGTTTAGAGTAGAAAAAATGAGAGAAACATCGTCCACTGTTTTCTTTTTATACACAGGTGAGGTTGAGACTGACGATGCAAAGTACACAAGAGACTGGCAATTGTCCGGGGGGGGGGGGCTAGCGATCGTATGCCGGGGGTTGTTGGGCCTTTAGACCTTTCTCTAAGAAAATTGAACCAAGAACAAAGGGTTCAGTTAGTTTCTTGTTTTGACACTGCATATTTTATAGATAAAAAGAATTACCATTTTCTCATTATCCCGATTTAAGTACAGCTATTTGTAAGAACCAGGCAGAAACATAGATGACTGATTCATGATAGTTAATTTGTTTGTAAAAATTGGTACAAACACATCAAAAAACATCTATATTAATATTTTTTCTTAAATATAATTTGATTCTGTGCACTGGTTTAAAAAAAAATGAACTCAACAAACACCATACTTGCTGATTCAGTCTACAGTCTCTATTGTATAGTGGTTACACATTTAAGGTTTGTTTCTAAAAATCCTACATTTTCCAGGTATATGGAAAACAAAACTGTGTTTAATTGATTATGCAGAATTTATATCAACTGAAAATTCCATGGGTTATTCAAACTATGAATAAATATTACGATTAGAAATTATGCAATTTCATCAAAATCTAGTTATCTCCCTTTGTCGCTCTTCAGTGTTGGAGTTGAAAAGGGTACAGTGATGCTCTTCCGTGTGTAGAAGGTCATGGAAGGTGAGGATTATGCAGGAAAGAAAATGTAGTTTTATTTGAAATTAAGTAATATATTGAACAATGTAGTTAATATATTTCATATTAGGGAATATTAGAATCCATGGAAAGTAGTCTTGTATGCAGTTTTTCTTCATTTTTACCTGATAAAAGCAAGTGAACCACATCACCTTATTTCCCAAATGAAAGCAGTTTAGTGTACGTGAAAAACTGTAGGAGAAACATTAAAAACCACCTCAAATCATGATTAAAATTCAACTTCAAATGAAAAATGGAATCCAGATTCCATTACGTTACCGAACAAACAAAGCATGTGGTAGATTTATGGAGTTTATACATAAAGATATTATGCAAGAAACGGCTAGACCTTTGTCAAATACACGAGTTATTTCTATAATGTTTGATGGAGCCACAGGTGTTTCAATTTGTGAAAATGAAATAGTTTATGCCAGGTTTGTTGCGAATGGGATACCTAAAAATTTGTTTGTGAAAATTCAAGATGTTAAACATGCCCATGCTGCTGGCATGTTTGAGGCAATTGAAACGTCCCTTGACAGTTTAAGTGACAACTGGAATTGGAAAGAAAAGCTTATTGCAATAGGGTCAGATGGGGCAAAAGTAAACATAGGAAGGAAAAACAGTGTTGCGGCTTTTTTGAAAAATGATGTCCCACATTTAGTGGAAATGCATTGTGTTTGTCATCGGTTAGAGCTAGGGGCAGTTGATGCTATGAAAGAGAGAGATAATAAAATTTTCTCTGATTTGAAATATGTTCTCCTTAATTTATACAAACATTACCATTAAGTCCAAAGGCTTTAAGGGAACTAAATTGGTATCAGAGGCAATGGAGCAAAAGATGATAAAGCCGGTGGAGTTGCAAGGCACACGATGGATGCCCCATCTAAGTGGTTGTCTGGATGTTTTGTTGAAACAATACAATGTATTTATTACTCACTTTGAAAATACAGTGGAGGGGAAAATTGTCGAGCTAAACTAGTATTGAAACATCTAAAAGAGTACGATCTTTTACTCTATAAGCATTTTCTGAAAGACGTACCTGCAGTTCTGAGCGAACTTTCCCTTCAGTTTCAAAAAAGATGGTTGTTGCTTGCCTGATGCTAGTGAGGCCCTGGACACAACCGGTCTCCAGCTTGTTGCATTACAAAAAAGGCCTGGTAAAAGCCTGAATAAGTTTCTTGAAGGTGTTACACATGAAAATGATGAGTATAAATTTCGAGATGTCAAACTAAAACCACCTACATTAAATGCAGATCAGTTCAAAAGAAAACAAAACATACTTATTGAGTCTGTCTTGAATCATATCAACAAAAGGATAGGTGACTTAGACACAAATCATCTTTTGAGGTTCATGCAGATATTTTACCCAGCAAACATGCCTGTCACTAAAGCTGAAGAAGCTGTGTATGGTGAAGACCTATGAGTTGTTTGCGGGTGTGTTAAACAGGTTTGAATGTGACATAGACCATCTAAAGCAGACGGAGTGGCCAGCCTTAAAGGTAAGAATGAAAAGAGACAACGACAACACAAGCGTCCAGGATTTCTACCGCAGACGTTTCACGAATCCCAATCAAAAGGAAACCCTGAAAAATATCCTAGTATTGGCAGAGATTATTCTTTGCATTCTTCTGATATCTGTGAGCGTGGCTTTTTTTTTTGCTATGGCCAGAATAAAATCAGATTGGCGTTCAAGGCTCACCCCAGACATGTTGAATTTTCTAATGGCGGTATCCATCCAAGGCCCTGAACCCATTGACTATAATGCAGCAAGGGCACTCAATTTATGGTGGCATGGTGATGAACGTGCAAGGAGACCATAATTTGAATGATTTACCATTACCTTGGCTACAAACAAGCATTAAGGAAAAACAAAGAGACTGTGAATTGAAATTATTATTCATATTCAAACAGAAATAAAAGTAGTTTAAAATTTGAGAATTGTAAATGAGTTTAAAAATAATTTTCTGTTATATTGGTAAGATATACCTATACAATTAAACAGAAAAATCTTTAATATTTGGTGTTTGTTGTTACTTTTAGTCTATTTTCAATTGTTAAAATTGGTCAGGGCTAGTGGAAAAAGGGTCAGGGCTAGTGAAACATTACTGAGGTAGCCCGACTGGTCTAGTAAATAAAAAACTTAATGTCAAACCCTGTAAGGAAATAAAATTATAACAAAATTGATAACTAGTGAAAATGAAAGTAGATTAAAAACTTCATTTTTGCTGTTCATAAAGCTCATTTATGTTTTAGAAACTCTGTGAAAAGTTTTCATTACAGTTAATCACCTTTCTCAGGTTCATGTTTTGTCCCTTTACAAATCGTGTTAAGTTTTTCATGCAATATATCAATTTGATATCTAACACCCCTCAAGTCCACGGCCGTAACAAAATGTAGGCAAATGCCTCCCGTTTGAAACGACGATCAATTTTTTAAAATATTTTTTTCATATCCCAGAACTCGCCTTTACAATTATGAAAAATTTAAATTACAGAAAATGAATAATTATAATGTCTGGAAGATGACAACATAAATTTAATTCTTGATCCATATCAAACAAACCGACTCTCATGTCTAACTTAAACAATCAAGCTGCTGCCTTTACCATACCTTTAGAGGTGCTCCTTAAAGATAAACTATCCAAGTATGACGAATCTTTCATAAGAGCAAGATATTGGAATTCCATCTTTGCAATACAAAGAAAAGAGTACCCCGTTCAAGAACTTAAAAAAGAATCTTTCCATCCTTAAATACTAACAAAATTTTGTGCAAGTACAGCATTACCGTGGACAGATCTAGAATTACGTTTCATAATGGGTCGAACGTACAAAATATTAAGTAAAGCGTCTTGCTGCACATACAATTGCATTTATCTCATCATCTTAAATGGTTGCTTAAAGCAATACGTTGGAGAAACAAGTGACCTCCGCAAAAGCAACCACCGTTCCACCATAAAGACCAAAAAAATCGAAAATCAAAGAGTCCGACGGCATCGACCATTTCAACCTCAGTGGTAACAAATAGGAAGATGTAACAGTGCATGTAGTGGCTATTGACATTGGTTCCCACTGAACGGACACAAAGAGGAAGGTTTTGGATCCACAAACTTGTAACGTTCAGATATAAGGAGAATCATCTGGCTGTTCCCTCTGCATAACGTTCTGATTAACATTAAGAAACATTCTGAGAGTATTGCATAAGCAATACACGTCCCCTACCGGCTTGTATTATTTTATGAAAGCTTCGAAGCATACATCTATTTAAAAACTATTATAAACGAGATGTTATCCTTTAATCAGAGATAAAAGAACAGAGGAAATTCAAACTACATTGTTGATATAGAAATTTAATAAAAAAATAGGTAAAATAATACTCTTTATTTTATCTCCTGTGATATCGCCAAGTCCATTTAGTATTTGCTGGTAGAAATTTGTGAAAACAATGCACTGTTATGCAGAACATCATTTCTTACCGTCTTCTGTACCCCGAATCAACAGACCAATCCGATAACGAACCCGATTGTAATTATACAAAAAACCCTGGGAAAAACAGGCATTTTACACGTTGTTTTTTATCTCATAAAAAAAGTACAGTCCCTGTCGCTGGCGGAAAACTCTTAAAAACCAAGGGGAATTCGGGAATTATTTTCCCTCAGCCATGTTTTGACGTGAACCTTCGGAAAAATAGTGTTGTGAGACCTGCAATACACACCGAACCCGTATTAAAAAAGTGGAATATAAAAAGTTAATTATCAAAATATGCTAACCAGACGCTACAAAAGTGTAAACTTGATCTTTAGTGTGACATTTTGAAGCTGTTCAGCAAATTTCATATTATTCCTCAAACGCACAAAGAAAAAAGTGTGGAAAACTGAAGTGGGACAGACAGACGGACGGACAGACAGACAAACGGACGGACAGACAGACGGACGGACGGACAGACAGACAGACGGACGCAGAGGAAAGCTATAGTCTCCTCCGGTGACACCGGTAGGGGACTAATAATGATTTAGTATTGTAAAATAGCTTTTTATGTAAAATTCATTGTATAATTCAGTAACATTAAAACGGTAATATTAATACGTCGTTCGTTGGTGTTTCGTACGGGCTATGAAGTAAGCTAGCATTGCGGAAAAATGGGTTTTTTCTGCAATGTGCAAGCTACCTTTACACCCGCATGAAACACCAAAAGAAAACAATCTTTTGTTAGTCTTTTTTACTTTATATACTTGTCCTCGAGAAGACTTTTATATTATATGTTTGTCCTCGAGGTTATTCTATGCTTTTCCCTAGAACTTCTCTCCCTTATTTCTTGTTAGAAGTAATAATTATAGTCTTATACTGCAAAACATGGACCTTTTGCCTCAATTGCAAAAGGGATGCGCTAGGAGGATAGTTTACAGTCTGTGCCAACATAAAAACCGAGTTCACTTTTGTTATATTATTATACATGTATTGCGTCTTTCGTATGTGAACAGAATAAAAAAGCGAAACTTTTTTTAAAATTACGGATTACAACAGATTGATTAATCACTACATAACATCACTGTGTATTCACTGTAGTCTGGTTTATTTTATGGATATATCTAGGTCATCAGTATTTATCTTGTGTCAAAAACATCTGTGGTTTGAAAATTTCATCCCTTGGGAAATATTGCAGTCATATTTAATGATGCTAAGTATGGGTCTCTTAATTATCGAGTGTTTCAAATGTTGACATGATAATTTATTTATCTTCTATTTTTATTTTTACTCATTTGCACTTACTGGCACTACATTACGTCAGAGGTTACGCTATTTGTGCAATTCAATCAAAATCACATTGACAGGCAAATCAAGCTTGAACAACAAAAACAATATATGTTAGTTATTTAAACATTGAATGCTTATTTTTGGATGACACACCAAGCGGTGCAGACAAATTGAATCTGAGCAAAGAATCGATAATTTCTGCAAAATAGCCCAGTTGAACCTTCCATTCTGTGTATTAAATGGCTACTACAGCTGTAGCTAACCTGTTTTATAAGATAAAATTATGGTGGTCTAAAGCTAAAGCAGTGGCTTGTACCCCGAAACACCGAAGTGCATGGCAAAGTCGTACCGAAAATCATTCTTATACGTGACAACAACAACAACATTTGACGCTGTGTATATATTAAAAGGTGTTTTTTTTCAATTTTTAAACCGAAGAAAAAGAATTGGTATTATATATATATATATATATATATATATATATATATATATATATATATATATATATATATATATATATAGAATCAACAACACTAAGCATCTTTAAAGTGTCGGATCTAATATATAGATATAAAGCCAGTAAACTGAATATATAAAGCACTAAAAATGGCTAACGACACGAACAATAGATATTGTCAAATTTTCGGGACAACCAGTCCCTTCTTCAGGACCAAAAAAAAATAAATTACATGAGTAAAAAACTGCTGAAGAAGGGACTGTCTATTACTTGTGTCGTTAGCCATTTTTAGTGCTTTAATATATATATATATATATATATATATATATATATATATATATATATATATATATATATATATATATATATATATATGGTATTTAAAAAAAAAACAAATAATCATTCATTATAGCAAATTGATGAATCAAAATTGTCAGTTACTGACGCGTGATACATATAAAATTTCGCTTTGTGATGATAATATCAAAACATTGTAGACAAGCAAGGTCGTCTATTCGATCCACTCCCTACAAATGCACGAAAGGCGTATGTACAGAGAATTAACAATCATATTATTTGACATATTTCGCATAGAATTGTAAGGAGTTTTTTTTTAATAATGAAAATGCATAATAATTGTTTGATTCATTAGTATTTCATAATTTACAACACTGTCTTGACTCTGAGCATAAAAGAGACTGCTGAGTGGTCAACAAATTTCTTATCAGGTCTATGTTAAAATTATACTGATTTTACAGATTGATAAGTATATCTTATGTTATTAAGTACTATTTAGTAAAGTAAAAATGTCAAACACTTTAAGCTCCAAAGTTTAAATATTTTACCTAATCTTTATACCGGGCTCTTTTTATTCTTAATACAGTTTCAAAACTATATCGTAAACTAAGCATAATACATGTACATGTGTATGAAAAAGGTAAACAAGCCCTGTGGGTTAGATAAAGCAGAAGAAAAACTAGCAATTTTTAAGTCTTCTATGTTCTTGAATAATATTTTCTTTTAAACGCCACAACTCTGTGGCTATATGCAGTCCAAGCATAACAGCATCTTTGACCTGAAATTAAATATATTCAAATCATATTATATTAGCTTGTTCAAATATTTATCAGCTATAATTATAATTTTATGTCTGCATTCAATGGATTGAAAGATTCTGTCCATGTATTCAATATATACAGGATATCTATAGTGTGTGGTTTTAAATTTTGCTTTATCCAACGGGTTGAAATGTTGTATATATTCGCGAGGGATAGGGATGAGGATGTTTTCGTTATATTTTAATAATTCATTGATTTCATTGTGTTTAAAACTTTAAAACGTATAGCTTGGTTACATTTGATACACAATAGAACCTCTATAAATTGCAGATAAAAGTCTGCATTTATTTTCTTCTAATTAATCGTTCCGTGGAAAAGAAGTGATTCCTAATCTAAGTATACCTGAAATCGTTTAACCATAGAATTGAGCTGTGTGTATGCCTATTTTTAGTTATACACATATAAAGAAACTGTCGCAGACACACGTCCATTAATTTTTTTCGAGGACATTTCGTTTTACCTTTGATACAGTTAATCTATAAATTGAAATAACATACCTGCTGGGAGGAGTAAACACCATATCTGCAGTAGGTGGCGAAGTGCTCGCAGTTTTGCCAGAACATGTTGTATTTAGTGTTTCCAATTTTTGAAACGGCGTCCTGGACTATTTCTTGGGCACTCCGTGGTCTGAAATTTTGCATAATTTAAAGTACTCAAATAAACACTATTTATCAACATGCGTTAAACCATGACCTGAATTTTCGATAGTTCATGTATAAATAAATATTAAACTCTTAAAATAATGCATACCAATCAATGAAATTTTAACAGGAGAGAGAGAGAGAGACAATTAAATGAGCTTTCATTCAAGGGGTTCCTTATTGCTAAACAAAAATTGGGACCAGAGTTATTGTACCTTAATGGTAACATTGCTTTAATGGAAAATGCATTAGTGGACTATACCCAATAGAAATTTGATTAACATAAACAAGTTATATATCATTTTATATAAAATCAGATTTATCAAAATTGACAGATATTCATCGTATCAAATTTTAAACATTAAAAAGTTCTAAACGTATATCCATGGTACGTTTCAAACGACAACGAAGATCTTTTAAAATAAAAGAATACTTTCTTTACAGGTACATTTGTAATTGATCACGTCATACAATTGCTTTAAACTAATCTGTGTTGGGTATCGAGTTTATTATTGATGTCGACTCTGGAATTTTTAACTTGGTCCCAAACGCTCTCTCTTACGACTTCGCCCTTGATAGCAATAGGTCCCATACCTTCCTTACTTTTTACATGATGTACAATCTCTTCGTTCCCTATATAGAACGAGTTAATTGGACAATAATCTTAAAGGTATACGAAACACAAAATAAGGAACAATTTTACAATATTCAATACTACATATATATTATAGCAGACGCAGCTATCCGGCAC
This sequence comes from Magallana hongkongensis, assembly GCA_015776775.1. Taxonomy (NCBI): domain Eukaryota; kingdom Metazoa; phylum Mollusca; class Bivalvia; order Ostreida; family Ostreidae; genus Magallana; species Magallana hongkongensis. Next base: position 1,117,523 of record VIAA01000022.1, read on the forward strand.
AAAACATCGGCAAGCGAAGGAAGCTCTAAGAACCACAACGCGGGAAAAGGAACAGAATGAACCAACAGATTTGTCAAGAAAACGTTTTTGCCAGCATCCCAGCATTTCTTTGAGCTCCCTTTGTGCTATGCCAAAACTGCTACCATTTTAATCAAAATTTATTGTTAGTGAGGTTTGTTGTCTCATTTTGGCTATCGTACACGCTTTGGCGGAAAACGAAGAGAACTATTATATTATCTATTCTTTCGTACCTGTCGAAACGTAAACAAAGCAAAAAATGTATATGTGACATTACAGTGAATTAAATATTGGTATATTTCTCGCTAAACAGTAGAGTTGGATCAAGCATCATTTCTGCTAATAAATTTTAGGTGAAATAATAATTCGCCATACCAGTGTGATTTGTGGTTCTTTGACTGAAAAGTTTTTGTTGTATTTCTAGATCTATAATTGCATAGATAAACGGGATATATACTTAATATACTTGTAAGCTCCATGCTTTACCGTCATATCGATTCAGTTTTGGGTATTTTTAAGTAAGTATGTATTCTAGTTATTTTTTTATTATTATTTTGGCAAGCATGCATCATATCAATGAGTTTAACTGTATAATTATAACAATTTTAGTTTGACCCAAACGTCCAACGTTTCAAACATACAATTACTATTTACATATTAGATTCTACTATTAACAAAGTTCAAAAAATCACACATAACAAAAATTATGGATTTTTTTTTTATCTTAAATTGGTTATAAATAAAAACCATGATAACTTAATAATAGCGATATGAGTCTCGAATCCTATATTCTTGATTCTACGTATATTTACCTATGTACACGGCCCAGTGGTTATACCAACTGCGATGGAATTCAAGTAGATCCCCTGGTTGTGCTCTCTGTAATACTTTTTTATTGTGAGATTCATACGATTGTGTTGCCATTTTATAAACGTTAAAGGTAAAAAAAAAAATCAAGATTGTAAATTATCAAAAAAAAAAATGGAAACTAATGTCTAGACCCAAAATGATATCTAAATTTGTGGGCTAAAACATTCTGAAAATTTAGATGAACATGTTATTGATTAAAGTTCTCTCGAGTTAAGTTTCAGTGAATTGTTTGAATATATTGTCTATTACAAAAATATGGCTATGTTAACATAACTAAATGATTGATTAAAGGGGCATGGTCACGATTTTGGTCTAATTCTATTTTGCTGTTTTTTATTATTTACAATGCTTTAGGAATGCATTTCTAAGGATCAAATGGAATTTGAGAGTCAGTCGTAGAGTTATAAGCAAGATGAAGGGCTCACAACTTTTTGCCATGTAAACAAGGTTCGTGTCCTAGGCCTGTTTATGTTTACATAGGTGCAATATACTAGTAAAAAATCTTTTTCAAGGTGATTTGTCACCTTCTTATTCAATTTAAGCATAAATTACAGTTCCTAACGCTTTACACATTCATTTTAGGTCTAAAACTTGAATTTTTACTCCAACATTAAAAATGTAAACAAACGCTTTGTTTACATAGCAAGGAATTGTAAGTTCGAATTCTGTAACTCGCTTATAACTCAACGAATGACACTTAAATTTTGATTGCCTATTAAAATTGTTTTACTGAAGCATTGTAATTATTAAAATTGGAAAAATAGAATTTGATAAAAATCGTGACCACGTCCCCTTTAATAAGACTAGCAAACTACTTAAGATAAGCCTACAGTAGTACAAGTAAAACCTTTATTATTTTAAAACATTTTTAAACTACATATAAAGTTAAATACGACTTATAACTTTTTGGTCTTATCAGATACAGTTCTGCAGTGTTTGGAAAAACGTTGTTACAAATATGGTTTCCATGATAACTAGAATGTGCTATGCTTACTAATAGCCAGTGTTTAATATTAGGTAAAGACTTAACCAAAGACAGCATTAAACATTTTATGTAAGTTAGATGCTCTATGATTTAATTCGATATAGTTGACATTTTCAAACTATGAAATTCAAGTCTGACTACATCAAATGTAAATTTTCTCTCTAATTTATTTTCCCTTCCTCTGAAATAAGCTATATAATTGTACTACTTCCCTTCTTTTTATCCCTCCAATGAAAACTTAAGAGAATATTTTTACCTTATTTTTCCAGGCACCCTTTAGCTGTCTTGGTTAAAGCTCTTCAGTGTTTCCTTTTTATTCTCTTAATATTGCTCTTAAATTCCAAGAAAACCCTACGTCATATATCCTTATATGTCTGTATTATATTCAATTGTATGGTATGGTATGGTATGGCTTGATTTCAATGAAGTTTTTTTTATCTTGACTCTGGATCAAATTGCAAATTTAAATGCTGTGGTAGCCTATTGTATTCAACAGCTCAGTGCTAATATAGTATGAAAACCCGGTTTTAAGAATGCTTACTAACCCTTTTCCAGGAATAAATGAATAGAATGAAATAAATGCCACAAAAACAGACCAATTATGTCACAAGGTAGTTATCAACATGATTAAAGTTCAAAAATAACACTGTAAATTACGCGTTTGTAACTTTAAAAAGCAGTTTCCTTCTTTGATATTATATAAATAGTGCTTGTTTGGGAGGGTAACAGTTGAAATTGACACCCCGAGGAAACCATTGGTTTTCGAGGGTGTCAAACCAAGTCTTAATTTTAGAGAATTTTTTACTACTTTTATATAGAAATGACATGAATTCTACGGCGAACCGTACGCGCATGATTTACGCGCATGTAACAATTCGTTGTGTTACCTGTTGCTAAGTGTGTTGCTAACGCTGAGGGTAATAGAACGGATTATCAACTGCGTCTAAACCAATCAGATTTCAGTATTTAACATGAAAGTATAATAATACATCTTATGATACATAACTGCAAAAAGAGATAAAAAGAAGAAATCGAATACATTGTGAAGAGCTGATTGTTAGATCTTTCAATTAGAAAAGTGCCATACAGATTGGGTTTATGGGGTAGTCAAACTTTAGCTTATATTCAAAAAGGAAGATAATCATTATATTTTGATATGCAATTTTCTTTTATCCTTAAGTTCTCATACCAAAAAATTTGGAAAACAATCCAGCTTCAAACCAAGCTATAATTTTTATATCAAAAATGCTATTATGATATCATGATTTTTATGAAAATGAAAGCTGAAATATCTTTTAAACTTGGTATACATACATTGTATATGTGGAGTCCAGCATATTCAATAAATATTCTACAGATTGTAGAACTAACATTATAGATTTTAACGTGTATAATGTAAACAATATTTGCATAGCATGTACACTGTACATGTATGTTAAATGCTTAGTTTCGATTCAACAAGACCCCCCCCCCCCCCCCCCCCCCCCCCCCCCAATTTTTGTTATGATGTAACTTTCTATCTCTTGCATCAAAAGAAGTTGAAATTGTCATTGTTATACGAGCAAAATATACACATATAATCGGTACATAAACACTGCTTTAGAGTACTAGGAAAAATCGTAATAATGTCAAAGAGCGCCATGATGATGAAATGGCTGACGATGAAATATCACAAATAATCCTGAAAGTCAGGGGTCTTATTTTAACTATGATCTATGAAAACGATTGGCTTGTTTAGTCAACCTGACAATCGAGCTGTGCTTGTTACCCTACAAGATATCAAATTACTACTGCATTTTTCCATAAGGGGGAAGATGAAGTTAAAGTTTTGCCTATTTGACTATTGGTCAACAATTTGGACCATAAATTTGAAATGCTTAAATTTGGATTGAAATTTGAATTTGATTTTAATCATTTTTTCTGATTTGGACTACAACCATGGGAAGGCTTAAAGGACTATGTGCGGTATGATCAAATAGCTGCCCCCGATTTCAACCAATTTTAAATAGTATCGTATAAAAATAAAATCTTTACAAATCATTGTAAAGAGGATGCCTATAGCTTTAATAATGATTTTAGTCATCATTGCTCATTCGCTGTGTATCTATGACGTCACCTAAATGGCCCAAATCTCGCAAATATGCAAACAAATGAAAATATTTTCATTTTTGCTATATATTTTGCATTCGGAAGTATAGAGCGCAGGTCTGCTCAAGTGCGATTTTAACATATGTTTTTCTTCAGATAGTTATACACATTATACTAAAATATGGTACTTGAGCAAGCCTGCGCTCGATGTTTCCCAGTCGAAAAACCATCGGAAAACACCCATATTTCGCTACAAAACATCAATTTATCAAAATAATGCAATCTTCATGACGTCATATCTACATTATGACATCACTGTGGTGATAACCTTTTACACCTTTATTTCCAATATGATTTTAACTATCTTTCACCTTATTTTTAAAGCTCTTTCTAAAACTTTGATTTTGGGGGCAAAAAATGCATAAAACCGCACTTAGTCCTTTGATTGCAATGATTTTTTACTGCATTATTTCTCTCTCTCTCTCTCTCTCTCTCTCTCTCTCTCTCTCTCTCTCTCAACTACTAATGTTTTTTGTAATTTCATTATTCGATGGCAAAAATCCAAGAAAGCTGATAATATTCTAGCCCGATCTATCTCAATAAGATACAGTTTACTTTAATTAACTTTAAATCTAAGGATGTTTTATCTAATTAAGTTCGGTAGCACATAATTCATTCAATCGGTTCTATAGAAAAACGTGTGAGATTTACAGAAAGCAAAACAACGGTCAACAGGAAATTATAATTATATGAGCTTACAAAGGCGAAAAGCGTTTCCACTGTTCTTAATTGCCAAGATACTTCATATGAGGCAATTTTTGCTCAGGTGAGCGATGTGACTACTGGGTCTTTAGCTAGTTATCGGGTTAATTGTTGTAAGACTTAAATTTTCATAACTTTGATTAAATTTTCAAAATATTTTATTTTCAAAACATTCTTAAAGTTAATCATTACAACAGAATTATATTGCACCCATTGGTAAATATTATGAAATAACAAAAACGTTTCTTTTAATTTGATTAATACACATCAAAAATCAGCAAATGTATCATGATGTAATAACTAAGAAAATAATGACACTATCGTGTTTCTACAAGTGTATGTTTAATCTTTGCCCATTTGGAAAGTCCGTTTAGGACTCTTTGTTTTCCTTTTTCTTCCAAAACGATAAGCTTTTGTGTGGGAATGCCATCATCTTCTTTGTGTAAAAAACTATCTTGTTCTTCATATCGTAAAACATGGCTGCAATCGTTATCAGAATGAAGATCAAAAGCATTCCAAGAAAAGTGTTAGCCTGAAATAACATAAATGGGAAATGTTTAGAATAGCATGTAACCTTTAGAACAGAGAAACAAACTGGTCTTAAAATGCCATTAAATTTTAAAAAGCATTCATTACAAACTTAAACATGCCTTTAGTATCACGTGACTTATACTAAACATACCTTTTTGGACCACGCTTCGTCATATCTGCAGAAGGCGGCGAAATGCTCGCAGTTTTGCCACAGAGCATCATATTCAATTTTCCCAACTTTCTTTTTGGCAACCTCAACGATTTTCTGTGGTTCTTGTGGCCTAAATTTATAAGTAAATGCAAAATTAATTCAAAAATTCCATACAAGTACTTTTTTCATTGATTTCAATTATAAAATGGCATGGGTTACAATAGCTCGTCAAGGTACAATTAAGATTGGCATGCTTTATAAATAAACAGAAGTTGAGAACCTTTGATATATACCTGCAGACACGGTCTTTGGTGTTGTTAATCTCTACCTTAGAATCTTGAACTACGTTCCATACACTCTCTTTTTTGACCGTGGCCTTGTTGAAAGTATCGCCACAGATTGTGAACACTGAATCTGGTTGGCTGGCAACGCCATCCTTTTTGCTACCGACTAGATGTACCACCTCATCTTTCCCTATTCCAAAGAGAAACAACGATAATTCAGCATAAGATAAAAAAACAAACATTGAGCCTCAAATGCTTAGTAAAATCTGGTTTGAAATATTATTCGTGACAAGTTTACGATTTAAAGGAGCTCAATGTATGATTTAACGTATGATATGTGATATTTTGAAAACTCATGTGAGTTTATGTAAGTGAATATTGCATGCATTTCTTTTTAGAACTAAGAGGACATTGGTAAGATCTTCATTCATAATTAATATCTCAAACAAAGAAAAACAGATGATAAAAATATGCATAGTTAATATAAAGAAGCATAGCTATAGTGAGTCAATGAGACATAAAAATGTTTTCTTTAATTTGGTAATGATGAATTTAAGTAAAATTCAATTTTAAAATCCTGAGAAGATTTGTGAGTTATTTAAACTATGAACATTTCAACAGTGTATGATATCCTGAATTTTTCTCAAAATTACATCTATAATACTGATGTTTAAAAAAGCCTAAAGTTTTAAACAAAAAGAATATTTATATTGGTTGAAACATTAATTCAAATTGGAATACAGCATAGTGTAAAAAAAAGTTACAATATCTTATCAAAATACTTGAATAAGAGTGTTAATCTCAAGTATTACAAAAATTCAGGCGAGTTTGAAAATTGACAACGGTATGCGTGATTTATTGGCAAATTGCACATAGAATGATTTAGACGAAATAGATTTTAACTCTCCTGAACAGACCATGCTTCTGCCGAGAATAGTACTACATGATAGTAGACATTTAAAACACCAGAACAATATCGAATTGGCATGTCAATATCTTTATCAAACCGAAAGTAATCTCAATATTAAAACATAATTCAATATAATTTTAATAGCTGTTTCTTTCTTTTTAGGTTAACTTATCATCTTCTGTCACGTACCAAATTTAAATATTTTTTCTTAAATATGGTCTGATATTGTTTTCTCAATTAACAATCATAAGACTGAAACCGAAACCTGTCCATAAATGTCAACAATTCTGTCACACAGAACTGACATGTTTTTCGCTTGCTTTCATTCACCTATGTAAACGGCCCAATGCGAATTACATCCGCGGTAAATTTCCAGTAAGTCCCCTTCTTTTGCTTTGCTAATAACACTTCTATTGTGGGAGTCGTAAGTATTTGCCTTTGCTGCCATTTTTACGTATTGAACGGGAGACAAGTTTATGTTGATCACGTGATTAACAATTTTTTTTTATTTTCATTTTGTGTTTTGATTTTTAAAAAACATGATTGTGTTCGTCTATCATGTGTGTTCTTAAATATGGATTTTTCCTTTACAATAAAACTAGTATTCGACAATATGCATGGTAAATATTCAAATATATTTACATTCCACATTTTTGGCATGTAAAATGTGTGGAAAGCTACTGCAGTTATTATAGCATTGAGTCATGATATTTGGAAGTATACAGTCTCATAACTGCAGCGGTGTGTGCATACAAATTGATTAACGTGCGTGATTTAATGCTTATATTTACATTTTTTTTAAACGTCGTGTCTTGTCGGCAAATGTGATTTATACCTTAAAATTCCTATCTTATCCCAAGGGTAAGTTCATATTAATGGAAGAGCCACAGTTACAGCTATAAGCGTGAAAACGTGAACTTTGATTTTCGCTTATGACGTTGCAGTTAACAGCGTTCAAGGTTTATGACGTCATAATAAAACTCGTCATTTTAACCTTTGAGTGCCCTGTGTGCATTACAGTGTTATAACTGCCGTAAATCTCAACACACTATATTTACATTCCACATATTTTTTGCTTGTAAAGTGTGTTGAAAGCTACGGCAGTTATAATACTGTAATGCACAAAGGGTGCTCAAAGATTAAAATGACGTGTTTTATTATGACGTCATAAACCTTGAACGCTGTTAACTGCAACGTCACAAGCGAAAATCAAAGTTCACGCTTGCGGCTGTTACTGTGGCTCTTCCATTAATCTGAACTTACCCTTAGGATTAGATAGGAAGGTATAAATCACATTTTCAGACGAGGCATGAAATTAAAATAGTGTAAATATAAGCATTAAATCATGATTTTTTAAAGTATACAGTCTCATAACTGCAGCGATGCTTGCATACAAAATTTCATAACTCGCTAACGCGCGTTTCTCAATTTGTATGCACACACCGCTGCACTTATGAGACTGTATACTTCAAAAAATCATGATTCAATGCTATATTACAAGCAAAAAATATATGGAATGTAAATATAACGCTATATTTACATTCCAAATATTTTTTGCATGTAAAGTGTGTGAAAAGACACTGCAGTAATGAGACCGTAACACACACAGGGTACTCAAAGGTTAGAATAACTAGTTTTATTATGACGTCACAAACATTGAACGCTGTAAAATGCAACGTCACAAGCGAGAATCAAAGTTCACGCTTGTGGCTGTTACAGTGGCTCTTCCATTAATTTGAACTTACCCTTAGGATAAAACAGAAATTTTGACGTATAAATCACATTTGAAGACAAGGCAAGAAGTTAAAAAAATGTAAATATAAGCATTAAATCATTATTTTTTGAAAGATATAGTCTCATAACTGCAGCGGTGTGTGCATACAAATTTTCATAACGCGCGTTACTCAATTTGTATGCACACACCGCTGCAGTTATGAGACTATATCTTTCAAAAAATAATGATTCAATGCTTAAAATAACACACAAAGGGTAGAGAATATTACTTATTAGGTGTTTAAAGAAATTTGTGGGGTCGGTAAAGTCCATAGAAGGCGAGGCGGAGCCGAGCCTTCTATGGACTTTACCGACCCCACAAATTTCTTTAAACAGTCAGTAACAAACCTGATAAGTGTTTTGTTTTGTCGAGGACCTAAAGTTTGATATGTAAACAAACGTTTGTGTAGAAAATCAGTTCAAATAACGTTACGTCCGCCATGTTGCGCTATAAATTTTGACGCTTGCCTTTTAAAGAAATTTGTAAGGCAGCCACGTGACGCGTTTCATCCAATGACGTCGCGACATTCTAGTCCGAGGCAAAACAAAGGTTAATAAGACGATATTCATTATGACGCCACAAACCTTTAACGCTGTAAAACACAACGTCATAAGCGAAAACCAAAGTTCACGCCTGTGGCTATTACAGTGGCTCTTTCATTTTAATGAACTTACCATTAGGATAAAATAGGATTTTTAAGGTATAAATCACATTTGCATACAAGGTAAGAAGTTAAATAATGTAACTTTTAGCATTAAATCGTTATTTTTTTTAAAGAGATAGTCTCATAACTGCAGCGGTGTGTGCATACAAATTGAGTAACGCGCACATTTTATGTACAAAATAAGATTTCCGTACTGGAACTTCCGCACGTTAAGTTGTTATCTCGAATCTCCAAGGATCGGTTTTCATTGGAATATCATTTAACGTTATTTCACCATTCAAATACAACTTCTGCTTCGTTTTCGAGTGTTTATTTAGGCCTGAACTTGAGCTGAGCGAGTATAACGAATTGAGCTTTCCCCTGATTTCACCATAAGGATTTTCAAAACTTTTACATTTCAATTTACAGTTAGCAATATAAATCAAATACTCAGTACAAGATACATGTACGTTTGTGAAAGTTGAGTAGTACATATGTACTTTAGTAGAAAGCCGAGTGGAATCATATTGGGCTAACCACTACTTTAAGGAAATTTTACGATAAAAACATCTACGCTTAAAATCTCGTGATGAAAGAAGGACACCAACGGTGCTGAAACCATAGCCTCCTTCGAGATCATCACCACTTACAATATTTCTCTATCAGTTTAGTGCTATATAATAAAATGTTATGGGTTACATTTTAAATTTTTAAATCAATTATTGAGATTGACAAGACCATATTTACAATCGTGATGTATTAAATGATTCACAATTCATTACAGAAAAGTTTTAATCAAGTACAAATAATGACCACGCCAATTATGATAATTCTAATTATTGTAAGTGACTCTATGATATATAGATCCAAAATTGATTTGAAATTATAAAATATACTAATAATACCAGATTGTATATTTATTAATTTCCTTGTAAACAGCTGAATAGTCCCAATCAAACTTCCTGTTGATTGCATGATATGGCAATAAACTTCATTTAAAAAAAATAAAATTCAAGGACAGTGTAAATTAAAACAGATTTATTTCAAACACAACAAAATTCAAGTATGGATTTCTCAATAAATAAACAAATACATAATGAATAAAACCAAATAAATATCAAACATTAACATAACAAACCCTGAAGCGATCGATGTGTTAGACACTGCTAAAGTCAAACTTAACAGAAAATATTGCCATATGATGGTCAGTAAAATTAATTATATATACACAATTTTTAAATTAAATTCAATCACAGCAAACAAATCTATGTACATACACAATCTTTGAGATCATGAAGAATATCTTTTTTTTTGTTTACAAAGCTTTAAACATTGTTTTTCATTTTGTGACAATTGTCATGTTACACATTGCTTGAATGTTGTAACAAATGAGTTATACGTCTATTAGAAAATTAAGATGTACAAGCAATGAAACGAGGGGTATTATTTTATATCATTATGATAGTCATTTCAGAAGCAATGAATAGTGGAAAGATGACCACGATTTTATATAGACTTACTAAACAACGACCAACAAGTGCTGAATACTTTAACTATAAGATAACAATATCTATCACCAGGTATCATTACAATCACAGGAAAGATATAAAACAGAAGATTGGATTAATTAAAACAATAATTATTACATGTCTATAGAGATTTAGGCAGGACATTTTTGAGAGAAAATGGTAGAAGAGTTTTAACATAGCAGAGTCAGCTAGCTAGGATATCCTGCTGTATCGAGTCAACACAAACTGCGGCAATAACTAAGCTTTCTCCTTTTCCTTCTTATCTCCAATGAACATCTCTTTGAATAGTGAACCCAGAACTACAACTGCTCCGGTAACAACCACTGCACCCAAAAAGTTGTTGGCCTGAAATTAAAATTAGGAATATCAATGTGTTGACGTCCGAAGTTTAAATGACTGTCTGTATAAGAGTCAGGCAATGTCTAAAACTCCATCATCGCTATATAATTTGAAAACAAATTATCATTTTGGAAAAATTAAAAATTTGGTTTAAATATATCCATAAATGTCGTTATATCAACGCATCCTATGATATACATACACTGTATAATACTAGGTATGGGTATAAAAAAGTCTTATCTTCTCTACATGCAATATCATGATTTATTTTAAAAGGACAGTAAAAGAAATGCAATTCGAGTAATTTAATTGCTATTTCATGCATAGTGTTTACTTTTACACCCTCTTTAAATAATGGGCTGTAAGAGGGGGGTAGCATTTAATGATTCTCTGTTATCCTTCTCTCTATCTTTCCTTAAAAACACTGTATGAAATACACTTAATCATATGTCATCCTTTTGATATTAAGACAAAAACTGTATCAATTACATTTACTTCTGATATTTTCATCGAAAATGTCACAATTGTAACGCATATTAGAAAACACGTACTACTTGCACAAAACAAACTTACATGTAGGATACCCAGCCGTGTATTTTCTATATATTTTAAAGTGGACTTAGCCTTGTTAACGATAGAAAAAAATTATAAAGTATTGCTACCTGTTCGGACCAGTTCACACCATATCTGCAGAAGGCGGCGAAATGTTCGCAGTTTTTCCAAAGCACGTTGTAGCCAATGTCTCCGATTTTCATTATGGCCTCCTCCACGATTTCATGGGGCCTTCGTGGTCTTAAAAAGTTTAAATAATTATAGATAACTATGAATATGTTAGGAGATTTTTAAACTTTCAACCCCCTGGCAAATTTGCAATTTACAATTATTTTACTTATCACTGACGTTGACAGAGAACAATGGGCCTTCTATAAAAAGTTAAACAACGACCGATATTATAGCATACTATGTTTTCTATGTCCTACCCCTAATCCAAGGAATGTGTATGATGTGTCTCACAAATTTTAAAATTTAAACCAAAGACTATGCAAAAATATTTCTTTCAAAAATCATTCCTTAACTACTGGTCATAAGTTTGATGATTTAGGTGGAACTTTCTTGCCACCTATGTCATGACAAGGCATGCTGGGTTTTTTTTTTTTTGGGGGGGGGGGGTGTTTTTTTTGTTGTTTTTTTTTTTTTTTTGCAAATAAAGACTACCTATATCCAGAAAAAAATATATTCTTAATATTGCGTGTGCTTACTTGCATTTGCGATCTTTGTTATTGTTTATTTCGACTTTGGAATCCAGCACCACTTTCCAGACATTCTCCCGTTTGACCACCGCCTTGTTGAAAGATTTTCCACAGATCGTGAATGCGTGACTGGGGTTGATGTTACCGTTAAGACCGTCATTTTCATCACCGGCCAAATGAATGACCTCCTCGTTCCCTAGAAAATGAAACGAAACTAAATCTTTAAAATTAAAAAGGTTATCTAAAAGGACTCATCCATATCTCGATGATATTGTCGTCGTTACATGAATAAACATGTTTCCATTGCATCAGTCTCAACAAGATAATTAGAACCATTCTAGCAAGAGCTTGGACTTTGTGTAGTTATGTTAAACAGAAATGTGATGTAGGCCTGTCTATTTCATTGTCAGCCACTCATGACCAGCCATGGCTCTCTGAAATTAACAAGATTTGTCTGGCCTTTTAGCTAAGACCACGCAATTGGTGCATATTTCGCTTGAAACCCCGTCATTTTTAACTTGTTTTGACGCAAGTATTAGATAGCTACGTCCTACTGAAAATCCAAAGTCTTATTAAAATGGTTCTAAAATTAGAATTCCATCCGTTCCCCAGATTTCGATACACGCGGCTTGTCGATCGTAACCGGGGAGCGGACTGCAGTTCCAATATTTATGTATGATTTTTCTTCAAATAATTATGAATAAATGATAAGTGATGAATAGCTTGCTGAAAATCTTTATCATAAAATGAATCTGTGAATATCCCAGTCGAAATGTGGTTTACTTGATTGCGAACACCTATCGGTGTGGTGGGCTGCCTCTTTAACAGAAGGGAAAGGACTTAACCATTGCAGCGACTTATTAATTAACATGAGTAATTTGCATTTCTAGAATAAATTTTAACTTTAGATTGAAAATTGGTAAAAGACATGCTTTAGAATAATTTTGTTTTTTCATCCCGTTCCTTCTGTTCACATGCGCCTAATATACAAAAGCATACATTCATAGCTAATACATGGTGTGTCATCAACAGAAGGGTATTGAATTTCCAACTGTTTGATATACTACTTATATATTGTTAAATACCGTGAGTCAAGACCATTTAAAAAGTAGTCAACAGTCAACTACCGTTCCCTGCTCCTGTGTATTATTTTCGATTAGTAGTTGTACATATGAATATATATGAAATACGTATGCAAGCCATTCGTGCGTGATTTATACAATATAAAGCAAAGCTCCTGTACTGATCATCCATTGATTAAGAGATTCCCTGTATTAACGAGGCCGGGTCTAATTTGTTCTGCCCTAGATTTTTGGATGAAACTTTTTACATGAATTTCTACTGATATTATTATTATTTTAAGATTAAAAAATAAGACATTTACCACACCGTTTGTTTAGGGGGTCATCTCAAAGTGTGTTAATCTTTAACATAGGACCCTATGGGATTTTGCTTGAAATGTATCAATTTTGCATATTTTTTACATTTTTTCAAAACTTCTGCCCTAGGGATTTCTTTTTCTGTTCTACATATTAAAGTTATTGCTAAAAGGCATCTAATGGTCAAATAAAAAAAACCTTTTACCTCCTGGTTTGTTCCAGGGGTCTTATCAAAGTTGATTTTTGTATGCCCAATTTCCCAGATTCGTCAGATAATGGCTATTTTTTATTTGACAAAAGCGGAAAAGGTGATCTAAATAGTATTATTAAAACATTCAGACATATTTAAGTAATAAAAAAATATATAACATCACATATTAAGGGTCATTGATATAAAATACATGGTTACTGTCTGAAATATATGAATTTAGCTATATTTAGGCGGGTTAAGAAAACGTGACAGAAGGCTAGGCTTGCTGAACCCTCTTCACGTTTTCGACCCGAGCCCAAATATAGCTTATACTTCGAGACATTTATGTTTATTCCACAATATAACATTATTTTTACGCATCAACGAGATATTTTCAACAATTTTCGCTGAATATCTGCAGTTGAAACTATCACGCCATGGCGTCAACCAAGCAAAAAGATGACATCACAATACAAATGAAACGCTGCGCGAAAGCGTGCGTACTCGTTCTGTACTCGGCCTCGTTATATAGGAAGCATTAGGCCAATAAAAAAAGTTGTGTGTTTAGGGTAACACTGATGAAAATATTAGGTTAGGTAGGTAGGGATTTTTTTTATTTTATCATATCTTTTTCTGCATGAATCCAAAGAGTGTTTGTTTGTGTCATATTTAAAAACAGATTTTTTAATAGAAATAATATAAAATTCACAATCGGATAAAAACAGACATCTAAAAATGGTAGGATCGGGCCATTTTTCTAGGTTATGTCGGGTTACCCTAAACACACAACTTTTTTTTTAGGCCTTACTGAGCTAAAAGATACATTATGGCCTCATCCTATCAGACAAAGCTCTTTTCCGCTGTGTACATACAAACCTTGAAGAGTAGGTTGAGCGCACCCTACCCTTTGCCATGATACAGATGAATGTAGGATTGTTGGACATGCACTAATACTTACATGTTTCTAGTCTGTTGAAATGAATTTTCCAAAAGAAAATACCAAGCTAAAAGAAACCGTCTGATTGAAAATATATATATACATGTATATGATGTACCCGATATTTGAATTGATCAATTTTCGTTTTAAATAACAAGAGTTTTCGTTATCGTGTATTGAAGAAATGTGTGTGAAGACACAGTATGGTGAGAGTTATATATTTTAATGCAATAATATAAATGATTGATGAAGCATTGACAAATCAACAATCTTTTAAGCTACAGGGCAATATAGAGGGGTTAAAGAATTAATTTATCAATAAATGTTTGATGTTTTGACAACAAGAAAAAAGCTCGATTTGCTCATTTGACTATATAAATATAGGTTGCATTTGTTGATGTTTTGTACATTATGCATATAGGCCCTATGTACAGCGAAAAAAAATGAAACTTCAGAGAAACATGAAAAAAGATAATTTTTTGTACCCCAAATATAATAACTAAATTTTAATGTACAATCGTAGCCATGTGTTAGTTACTCAATACCTAGGAAAAATGAAAGGCTAAAATAACGTACACTATATGAGCGCTACCAGTTCACACAGGTGTGTAGTATCTTTAAGCACTGGATTACTATAGATTAATACCGATTGTCAATGACCCATTACATGGAACACACTATGCATTTCAGACTCTTTTTAATCCAGGGCAATAATCCAAAGATACATTACATACAGAGTTATTGTTCTTACATATAATCATTACATTCCTCCTTTTCTTAAATTTAAACATAATTCAAATTTATTTGAAATTTAAACTGAAATGAGTTTTAACTTTAAAGTCAAAAATCAAGATAAAATTCTTTGAAATGAATTGCGTCAAAATTTTTTAAACAGTCCATAAAATTTTCACTTTATGTCAAAACAAAGTCTTTGAACCGATCCGGTAACTTGTGTTGCCGAACTGGTCTTGTACGCACAGAGTCTCCACGGTCTGTCTCAATCTTCTGGTCATCGTCCATGTCAGTGATCTTCAGGTCGTCCCCATCATCTGGTAGTTTACTTTGTGGAAGATCTAGGTCAGTCACATCGTCTGCATCATCAAGTGGAACGCTACCGTCAATCTCCAGATTTTTCACTTGCTTTACGTTCCTGCGATATGTACCTCCATGTGGTGCCTTCAGCAATACTTCATTTCCTGTACGTCCAACGACCTCGTATGGTTTTGTCTCAAAGGCAGGTGAAAGTTTGTTTTCTTTTGGCTGCTGAACCAACACTTGGTCTCCAACTTGTACTTGGCTGTATTTTGCGTTTCTACTCTTGTCTGCATATTCTTTCTCTTTCTTCTTTTTTATCCAGTCTTTAACTCGGATATCTTCCTCATCTCTCTCTGGAAAACTGGGAATCTTGGTCTTCACTTGATATCGGAAAATGAGTTTGTTTGGTGCAACTCCAGTTACTGTATGTGGTGTATTTCTATAAGCTGATAGAAATTTTGGCAACTCCTTCTCCAATCCTTTCCCTCAACATGAGCTGTCCTGATAGCCTTGAGTAAGGTCTTGTTCTGTCGCTCGACTTCTCCATTAGCTTGTGGCCAATAAGGTGTGGATGTTTCATGGTTGATGCCGTATTCCTCTAAAAACTTTTCAAATTCTGTAGAACGAAATTGGGCTCCATTGTCACTCCTCAGGGTGTCAGGAATACCATATCGAGCAAAAATCTCCTCCAAACATTCAATGATCTTGGTTGATCCTGTGTTCTTCAAAATAAAAGTTTCAAAGAAACGGCTGTAATAGTCCACATACACCAATACTGATTCTCCTGTTGGAAACGGTCCCATTAGATCAATTGCTGTAGCTTGCCATGGATAATTTGGAAGTACTTTACGGCGTAAAGGCTCAGGTGACGATGGACCTCCTACTACTTGACATGCGTAACATTTCTTGCAAACACGTTCAGCATCACTGTCAATCTTTGGCCACCATACTTTCTCTCTCAGTCGTTGTTTGGTTTTAGTGATTCCTTGGTGTCCCTCATGAGCAGCGCTTAAAACTCTCTCCCGCAAACTGGTTGGAATCACAATACGTGTACCTCTGAGAATCACCTTTCCTATGCTGCACAGTTCAGTTTTAACGGATACGTAGCTTTCCTCACAATCTGTCCAATTTCCAGTTAGTAAGGCTTCTTTCACTCTGTGTAGCTCAAGATCTCCAGCGGACTCTTTCTCCACCTCCTGAATCGTCAAGGTTCTTGGTACGGCTTGCAGAGCCACGAATCTCACAAAATCCTCTGATATTTCACTTGGTGAGGGTGCATCAGATTTATATATACACAGTCGAGAAAGTACATCAGCAACATTTTTGTGTCCGGAAAGTACTTTACTGTGAACTGAAGGGGTTGGAGTCTCAATACCCATCGCTGAATGCGTGCACACGGGTTTGATTTTTTGCTGTAAATGAACTGTAAAGGCTTATGGTCTGTCAGCAAATCAAACTCGATGCCATACAAATACATGTAAAAGCGTTCACACGCCCACACCAGTGCTAGGGCTTCTTTCTCGGTCTGCGAGTATCTTCTTTCAACATCTGTCAAACTTTTGCTTGCAAAGCAAATAATACGGGGCTTTCCCTGTTGTATCTGTACTAACACTGCACCAAGCCCCACAGGACTGGCATCCGCTATCACTTGAGTTCTCGCTTTTGGATCAAAATATCCTAAAGTCTCAGCTTTCGATAAACTTGTCTTCAGCTTTCGGAATGCTTTGTCTTGTTCAGGACCCCAAGTAAATGGTTGGTTTTTCCTCGTCAAAAGTCTCAACGGTTCTGACAGTGATGCTAGGTTTGGAATGAACTTTCCACATTATGTAACCAATCCCAGGAAACTTCTGACTTCTGATGCGTTTGTTGGTGGTCTAGCTTCTACTATAGCTTTCACCTTCTCTCGGGTCGGGTCGATTCCTTTGTCTGATAAGACGTGTCCCATGAACTCTAGTTTTCGGAGACGAAGTTGACATTTTTCCTTATTAAATGTCAATCCCTTGCTGCCTTATTTCTCAATCACAGCTGGTCGTGCTCTTCCATTGTTTTGGCATGTACAATAATGTCGTCCGACATATTTCTCACTCCGTCACATCCATGAAGTGCCTGCTGAATGGTGTGCTGATAAATCTCAGGTGCAGACGTGACACCAAAACTCAGTCCAGCGAAACAGTCCAATATGAGTAACAAAAGTGGTAATGTCACGAGATTCATCAGCTAGCTCCAATTGATGAAAACCCCACTTAAGGTCTAACTTGCTGAAAATACAACTCCCATTTAGCTCGTGCAGGATCTCATCAATGGTAGGTATTGGATGTCTCTCTCTAGTAATGGCCTCATTAGCTTGCCTCATGTCCACGCACAGACGAATATCTCCAGACTGCTTCGGTGTGACAACAATAGGGCTGACCCAAGATGATGGTCCCTCAACTGGCTCAATGATATCCATGTCCTGTAACTCCTTGAGTTTTGCCTCAACCTTCTCCCTCATAGCGAACGGAATCCTCCTGACTTGCTGTGCTACAGGGGTAACATTCTCATCTATATGTAACATCAACTTAAAGTTCTTTAACTTTCCCACACCATTAAAGTACTTTTCATATTTGGTAAATATATTGGCTTCCGACAGGAAATTTGCATGTGCCACCTTCAGAATTCCAAGCTCTGTTGCTGTTTTATGTCCTAACAGGGCCTGTCC
This sequence comes from Magallana hongkongensis, assembly GCA_015776775.1. Classification (NCBI taxonomy): domain Eukaryota; kingdom Metazoa; phylum Mollusca; class Bivalvia; order Ostreida; family Ostreidae; genus Magallana; species Magallana hongkongensis. The sequence goes on from VIAA01000022.1 coordinate 1,135,896, forward strand.
TTTACCTTGAATCACAATGAACTCTGCTTTCACTGAAGAATTTCCCACTGAAATGTCTGCCATAAAGCTTCCTAGGGTGTCCAGTGGTTTTGAACTTCCATACGGATAAAGTTTTTTACTAGATCGCTGTGACGTACATCTTACTCTTCTCTTCTTTAACTCCTCCCATAAGAAGCGATCCAGTACGTTACAACTAGCACCAGAGTCGACAATCATCACAATATCTTCTACTCCACCAATATTTGTGGTAACGGTTGGGTGATACGGTCCATTGACTGTAAGTGTTTCAAGTGTTTCTTGTGGGTTATCCATAGACAATGTAAATGCATAAGCTTCATCAGAATCCTCCTGATCTGTTGTGTCCACCAGTCTAACTCGTGGCTTCGGTTTGCCGCGTCCGGAATATTTGTGACTATAATTGTGAGTCTTTGGTGTGAACGATTTACAGCACTTAGCAAAGTGATCGGGCTTGTTGCATTTAAGACATTTTTGACCGATGGCTGGACATGCTGGATCTGACTTAATGTGTCCTCTTTGACCACACCTATAACAAGTTATACTTGAGTTCGGTTTGTGTTTTCGTACACTTACTTTATTCACAAAAGCTTCTGAATTCCTTCCTCCTTCAATTCCGGTAGCTTGTTGTTGACTTTGTTCAAAAGCCCTTGCTGTAGTTAACGTTTGCTCGAGTGTCAAATCACCTCCTCTCTCCAGTAATTTCCTACGTAAGTGAGATGATTTGCATTTTTCGATGACTTGATCCCTAATATGTTCGTCTGCATTGTCAAAGTTACAATGTTGCGCTTTCTGTTTCAATCGAGTCACAAACTGATCCACACTCTCTGTCGGTTCTTGTGTCATCAAACGAAATCCATGCCTTTCGAATGGTGTGTTTACTCTAGGCCGGAAGTAGTTGTCAAGTTGTTCCATAGTTATGTCGTACACCGTCTCATCTCCATCAGGTTCGCGAGCCGCGGGAAATGTGAAATATATATCTTGCATCTTCATACCTCCGCAATGCAATAATAATGCTCTCTTCTGTGCCGCATTTTCTATCCCTTTACCTACAACAAATAACTCAAAAGCTCTGCGCCATTTTTGCCATCGGACCCCAGGAATTCCCCCTAAATCAGTCGTAATTAACTGCGCCATTCTAAATCATAGAGTCTGTTCACAATCCTCGTCGCCAATGTAGTATCCTTAAGCACTGGATTACTATAGATTAATACCGATTGTCAATGACCCATCACATGGAACACACTATGCATTTCAGACTCTTTTTAATCCAGGGCAATAATCCAAAGATACATTACATACAGAGTTATTGTTCTTACATATAATCATTACATTGTGATCTATAAATAGTTGGGAAAGGCCCCTTTTATACGTCAAAGTCTTACGTCACACTTTTTACGTCTTGCTGTACATCACAGTGCTATATGGACAAGTTTACTTGACTGTACATACAGTAATATAATAAAATATCTATAAATACACATATTCATACAAATCCAAAGACTTCCCCTTTTTAAATTTGAATCATCAATTCAATATTGTCAGGTATAACAAACTCGAGCTAACATGTACATACATCAACATGTCCCGAATGATCGTAACCATGCATATTAACAACCTTCTATATGTTATAATGAGTTCTTTTCTACGTTATACGCTAAATATGACTACCTGATTTATATCTGACTTCACTCACAAGTACCAGGTCAAATTTATAGAATATTAAACACGGTATTGTTTAGCAGTATAAATAATATGTACTTACCTATGTACACAGCCCAGTGTGAATACCACCCGCGATGGAATTCCAGTTGATCTCCTTTACGGGCCCTTCGTATGACACTTCTGTTGTGAGAGTCAAACTGTTTCGCTGCCATTTTCCTTTCTTTCGCTTTATCAAGGCAAGTGGAACTGGACTATACACTACCTGTGTACTTACAGTTTTATTCGTCCAAGGGAAAAAGAGGAAATACCTAATTTCTATTTATAGACAAATCAACCAAGGCCAAGGCTAGAGATGCTATTTTTAACCCAGAGAGAGAGAGAGAGAGAGAGAGAGAGAGAGAGAGAGAAAGAGCTTTGGAAATTTAATTCATATTCTGTAGTGGAAAAGAATTTAAACAAAAAGGAGTGATGCACCTGTTTTAAATTACGAATATACATATATGTATCGATATTACACTTAATTTACATGTAACTTGCCATGTCAGTACTTTTCCGATTTGCGGTGACTTCAAGGACGAAATGATAAAATTTGGTATCATCAATAACATTGACGAGATAAACGTTGTTTACACACACATTTTTCTGCATCAGACATTTTTTGAAAACTTTTATCTTAATTTCAAGAAAATCGAATGAACGTAGATCGAGTCACATGTGTGAGTTTTAAAATGTTTATTATAATAATGATAAATATTTTATTCTTGGTGTTAACTTTCGGGTGAATTTTTTTTTATATATCTATTTTATTCAACATCGATCTCGGTCATTACAAAATCGAGAGACTACAAACAAACTTTCTAAAATTCAAGTTGACCTGGTACATTTAACACGCACTTTAACAACATTTCCAACTTTTGCATAATTACACTTTTAATGACAAACGCTTGATCAATAAATCATAATTACATGCATTTCCTTAAAAAATATTATTGTAAACTGTCGCTAAGATGAAATAAATATTGTGTAACATCATTGTATTTTAATATCAATTACAAATCGAACATTTTTTATACAGTGTTTACAATTATATCAATCTTTATATATGATAACTAAAATTTTGTAGAAGTTTAATTTAAACAAAAAAGAAAGAAAGATGAATAAATTAACTAATGGAATAATTTCTAAATGTAAAGATTTTTCTAAAACATCTTACATAAAAAAGTTTGATGCACAGTTTTCAAAAAATTCTGAAAAAAGTAATATTTTTCAAATATTTTTAGAATAGCTCCCAAAGGCTTCACAAATATAGTTTTAAATGTATTGAAAAATAATTTCATCAGCATTTCCATACACAAACTATGCTAAAGCTACCAAAAGGGGTTGTTCATCAAATTACCTGCTGAAGGCCTTGCTATGACCCAAAATATTTAATTACATGTGATGTAATATCTTATCGATATTCGATTGTACATTTTGATTAAGTATGATTCAAGGCTTCTTAACATACATAAAGCCTTTGTAGACCCCGCATTTTCTTGTTATCACTCAATAGGATATATCCTATAATACAGTAATTGGTTAACAATGTAAGCATTTTAATAACATCATTGATAGAACATGTACAGTTAATGTCCGTTACAAATATTAAAATTATTGAGAATCAAAATTTTACATGAAAATTTTAAGATTCTCGATATATTCTTCAGTTTTGTAAAGGACAATTAGGATCGTTAAGACCCTTTCACGACTGTATCAGTAAACATTGATATACCCTTAGAAGTAAGCGTAGATACATGTAGATCAAATGACAGTGAGCATAGATAGACCATGTTACAGAAATAGGTTTACATAGATATGTAAATATAGGTACAGTAACATTAAAAAATTAATAGACTATGTAACAGTATACATTTACACTTTTTCAAACATTAAGAAATAATAGACCATGTATGAAACACTAGTCATTGATGTGAAACAGTTAGGACTGACAGAGTCGATGTAACAAAAAGCAAAGACTGGACCTTTAAAACTATCAAAAATGACCTGTTGAACAGTCAGCATTGACTAAGTCTGTGTAATAATAAGCATTGACTTTCTCTGTTCAACAGTCAGAAATAACTAATCTGGTGTAACCATTAGAATTGACTGAACCTTTGAAACCGTAAGTATGACACTGAGTCTGTATGACAGTAAACATTACAAAACTGCTGAAAAATAAGCATCAACTCAGCCTGTGTAACAATTAGCAATGACTAAGGCTGTGTAACAGTAGGATTGACTGAACCTGTGTGACAGTAGGCATTGGCTAAGCCTGTGTTACAGTAAACAATGACTTTGCCTGTGTAACAGTCAGAAATGACTAGGAAATGACTTGAATGCGCCTGTGTTACAGTAAGCATTGACTGCGGGAGCCTGTGTAACAATAAGCAATACATATGAGTATTTAAGGTAAGCATTGGTAGAGCATTTCTAAAAGTGATTACTGACAAAGTCTTTGTGACAGTTAACATTGTTTAAGTATTTGTTACAGTTTGCATTAGTGGCTGAAATCATTAACTGAGCCTGTATTCATGTAACAACAAACTTTGACTATGCCTTTTTAACAGTAAACATTGACTGGGTCTGTTCAACAGTAAACATTGACTGAGTCTGTTCAACAGTAAACATTGACTGAGTCTGTTCAACAGTAAACATTTACTGGGTCTGTTCAACAGTAAACACTGACATAGTCTGTCCGACAGTAAACATTGACTGAGTTTGTTCAACAGTAAACATTGACTGGGTCTGTTCAACAGTAAACACTGACATAGTCTGTCCAACAGTAAACATTGACTGGGTCTGTTCAACAGTAAACATTGACTGAGTCTGTTCAACAGTAAACATTGACTGAGTCTGTTCAACAGTAAACAATGACTTGGTCTGTTCAACAGTAAACACTGACTTAGTCTGTTCCACAGTAAACATTAAGTGAGCCTATTCAGCATAAACACTGACTGAGCAATTTAACAGAAAATATTGACTGAGCCTGTTTAACGATAAGCATCGATATACTATGTTACAGTTAGCGTTCATTTAATAGACTTTGTAACAGTAAGCATTTAATTAGGACACCTTAACATAAACGAGAGGACCATGGGCCTTAACGATCACCTGAGTAACTGCAGTGTGCTTCTTGCAATGTATATTCATGTGCATTATACAATCATGTAATTGAAGGATTGATGAAACCATTTTTTATTTTCCGGGATTGTTTAATCCAAAATGTTTTCAAAATTTAAAGAATAATTATTTCAAAAATGACCATAACATGCAGTGACAATTAAATCTTAAGTAATATTTAAAAAAAACCGGTAGAAATTATACCTATATACTAGTAATCAGTAGAGCTCTGTCCTAACACTAGTAGCCGTGTCCCAGGGGCCATTAAATTTATTATTTTGAAAGATGTGCTCTTCCTCATGATAACTATGTACTTGTACTTAATTTATTGGATTAATACCCTGAAGCAGAGGAGAAGATTTTTTAGATTTACTGCATTCATTTAGAGCCCGACCTTTACACCAGAATTTCTAACTTAGGGGCCATGATCTTCATGATTTTGAAAGAAGCTCTCTTCCTCATCATAACTTTATACTTAGTTTATCTGGTTAATATTAAGGAGCAGAGGAAAGGATTTTAAAAGAATAAATGCATTTTCATGATATATTCATTAGAGCCCCACCTTAACACCAGAACTCCTGACCCTGGGACCATGTTTTTCCCAATTTTGATAGAGAGCTCAATGTTTATTACCACCATGCCAGCAGTTTGACTGTCTGATGTCCATGGGGAAAGAAGAATTTGTTTTTAAAAGATTGCATTAATTTTGATGGTTTTTGCTCCATCCCACAGGTCTAAGGGACAGGGGCCATGAATTTCAAAATTTTTACTCCCCTTTACCCATGTTGTATGCCAAATTTGGTTGAAATTGGTTCTGTGGTTCCAGAGAAGAAGCTAAAATGCTCAAAAGTTTACGAACAACGTAAGACGGACGATGAACGACGTTGAACAAAAACAAAAAGCAATAGGTCACCTGAGGTTACCTTAAAAAAAGATTCTGAAGGGGAGTTTAGAACTGAGAGACCTTTGAACAGTAAGATTGAAAGACGTTGATATACTTTGTGAAAACCTTGAAGGTATATGTGGCGTATTTGGAGTAGAATTTTTAACATGAGTTTAACTTAAAATATACATCATGCTTCTTTTAATAATTAGACGTTTCACAAACTCTATGCACATAAAACATGTTCTGTCTTTAGTTATTTGTCTCTAAACTCTGCTTTACTTCTGATGAATATTAATGTGATCCGCCATTTATAACGCCACTGCGCATGAGTGCGGGAAAACCTAGCATTAAAACACGAAGGAAGAACAGTTTGTTTACAAATTAGAATCACTTTTTTTATGTTTTAAATTAGACAATTCTTATATCAGAATAAGCATAACCTGTTTAATCGTATCATTAACTCTTGCTAGTCAAGGAACGGTATGAAATTTGCAATAGACGAAAAGAGTATTGTATGATAAATGTAAATACAGGTGTACCCCCATAAATTGTATAAGATTATTACCTATGCCAATGATGGTGCAAACACATGATAGCTACATATTTCTGCAGATTATGCACTGCTGACAATTCACTGCATGAGAATTCAAATTTCAATGTTAGCAACGTCGAAATGAATTTTGATTATGATTTGAAAACTACTAAACTGAGCTAACAAATGGCTTGGTGTGACTTATGACTTGGTATAAAACAAACATTATATATTTATATCATAAAGGCATTTTGAAAAACATCCCGAATTTTTTAAGGATGTATACGTGATCGTGGTTTACTTTTTCTCTAAGATTTGGGCTGGTTTGCATTGAATATGTCAATAAAACACAAAGCAATACATATAAAAATTGCCATCTTAAAAAATTCAAATTTACACAAAGTAGAGATAATCTTTCTACAGTGTACACAACATGTTTGTTTGACCAGTCCTTAAACACGCCTGTGTGTAATGGTTGCATGCATTGTGAAATTACGTTGATTTATTGCAAAAGGTACAAAGAAATGCGTCTAGCATTCTCATATGCCTTTAAGTTACCAGTCATATCACCAGGAGAGTCACTTTACAAAAAAAAATTTAAAAAAAAAAACAGACTGGGAACCCTCTAACACAGAGAAATCAACTAGTGAAAATAGTTATTATTATAATGTACATGTATGTTAAAAATTAATACAAATCATATTCCCGGTCGATCATAGATATTTAAGAAACCTTAAATGCATTCGTCATAAATTCCTACTGTCTTAACAATTTACATTTGTACCTTATTAGTGATGTACTTCTAGACTATTTCTAGTCATCGTTATGGTACTGTGGTTTTAATTCTGGACTGTTTATGCTTTTGAACATTTCTATTGTAAACACATGTAATTGCTTAATGAGTCTAGTATTTTGATAACTCAATCTCTTTCTATTTATTTTACATACAGGTATTTTGTTTGATTAGTGTAGTATTGTTGGTTAACTACAATTGTGTTAAATACCCTCTGTCATTTTTTTCCTCAATGAATGACTATTCCATTTCCTTACAAATGTGTTGTATTAATGTGGTGAGGACACATGTAGGTAACTTGCCAAACGGTATATTGTGGCAAGAGAAACTGTGAAAATTATATTATAGAAATTTATATTAAAGATTAAAGAATTATATGTGCTAAATCAATGGAATTCACTAAAAGGCACATTTTCTTTGTTCGTTGAGATTTAAAGAATTAAGACAAATACAGGTGTCTAGTCCTCCAAAGTATTTTCGTTGTGAAAAAAGTAACAAATATCATCCACACGAAAACATATCTGCTTAGTGAATTGTTATTTAAGCAGTTGCTTCTCTTAATTGTCTTGAGTGTTGAATGAGAAAATACGCTTATATGGATTTTTTAGTACGTGTTTGTAGCGCTTTCTCGATGCACAAAATAATATCTGATTAAATTTTTCAAAAAGATGAACTTATGAACATGACACGTGTATATATAAGACACGGCACGCTTGATCTCTAAGATCAAAACCCTGGGAGCTGTTCTTTTTTCGATTGTAATACTAATTAAAAATCGTCTTTTATTGATACTAACAAGTTCATGAATACAGTACAAAAAATAATATTCGCAATGTTTTTAGTCCAAATTATATACATTTAAAGGACCTTAAGGTACAAACACTAAAATAACTTATGGTATTTACCATCATATCCTAATTTTGCATTTTACATTGCAAAAAATAGAGAAAAAATACATTTAATGAAAAGTAGACAAGAAAAATTTGCAACGTAAAACAGGTTATTAATGCCTAGTTTATTTAAACTTATTTGTGGGGTTAAGTAAAACATAAATGTTTTAAAATGCAAACATAAAAGAGATTATACTCAATATAGTTTTAAAATAAATAAATAAATAAATAAATAAAAAATATGAATTTATTTTTCAAAGATATACTATATCAAAAACTCAGAGATCTGCGTAAGACACTGACTGCTTTAGTAACATATAAATACAATAAGGAAAATAAACGTTAACGCTAAACTATTTTGACTTATTCATTATTTCAAAAAAATAATGTTAATAAATGGTAGTATGTTCTATATAGCGACAATCACAGCAAATATATATCACAAAAGAATGGATAATTATGATATTATCATAATTGAAAATCATAAAAGACTATGAATACACTGTATGATGAGAGAGTAGAATATACAATAAAGTAATACTGTAGCAATTCTTTTCTCAAAATGCATACTTTAGTTATTCGTTTTTCTTGCACACAACTCCGCAGCTACACCAGCTGCAACTACCCCGCCTAGTACTGCCATAGTTCCAACTAAAACTTTGTCGGCCTGAAAGAATAGTATAAGTAGCATTGCATGAGTTTTTGAAAGAGAATGATAATGTAATTTTACTGGTATAAACAAGGCATTATCTGCAAAAGCCGTGGTACATGTCTATTGGTTTTTAATTGTTCACATGTTAAAAAAACATAGCAATACCAATCCGAGTGGAATGTATAAACTGAATCACAGAAATATGTTTTAATTTGAGAGAGAGAGAGAGAGAGAGAGAGAGAGAGAGAGAGAGAGAGAGAGAGATTTTATCCTTTATTTAAACTCTTACAATCTCAACTATTTTTGGGAGTTGATTTTAATCAACTCTCCTATGCAGTTACTCTGGCAAACCGAAAGTGAAACAGTGTTTGGACCTAAGCACAAATCATCACCGCTGACAAGACTAAGTTCTTGAAAATAATAGCAAAATTCGATGTAGTGCTTCTGAAGCATTGTTTTTCAAGGACACTTATCTATGAACACTTTGAAAATAGTCAAATTTTACATACTACGAACAATTTAGATATTTTTGTAGTCTCATATATTCCTACGCCAGAGTTAAGGACGTTGGATCCTGCGATCAAAAGTCTTAAAGTTTTTTCCTAAAGTATTTTTTTAAAATCTACACACATAGCTTAACTAAAATTCAAAACAAAATGTTGGGGTCTATATGCTTCATTTGGCGCTAGGGTCTATTTAATATGACCTTTCTGCACTGAAAGTGCAGATAACACATAAATCGCTTTTCCCTCTATAATTTATTATCGGAATGAACCATGGCACCAAATACAAATTTATACTATTTAAAAAAAAAAAATTAAACATAGGTAATCATAGATTACTAAGCTCACCGAGACGGAGCATCACCCTTATGAGACATCACCTTCATAAGACCACCTTTATCATTTTATATGAAAATCATACTTTATGATCTTGGATATTCATGGATTCTGTTTTGACAAAATATCGTATATCATCAGATAAATTTTTTTATGATAATCATAGGTTAATATGTTAATCAATACAATGATATGAAATTAAATATTGCATCATGTCATATTTCTAATATAATATATATCATATAATAAGTAAAATACCGTAATAAACAATAATGAGATTTGATATTGTAACGTATGATATGACATTGTATTGTGTTATACCTTATTGTATTTGATCACATAATACAATATCATAAAATATAATACAATATAGTATCATATTACAATATCATATTACATAATACATCATAACACTGAAACATGATATTATATTGTATAATATAAAATGATATTGTATTGAATGACACTGAAACATATTTGATACATTATATGATATTTTATCATATAATACAATATAATTTGATTCCAACATTGTATCTTATGAAATGATACAATATTATGCGATATGGTAAAATATTTTAAAATACATTATTACATTATACATATTGCATCATATGACACAATAAGATATATTACAATATCATATAATACAATTTCATGTGATATGATAATATATCATATAAACCAATATCATATCATACAATATCGTATGATACAATATCATATAATATTACAATATCATATAATACAATTTCATGTGATATAATTCTATATTACTGAAACCAATATCATATTATACAATATTGTATGATACAATATTATAGAATATACAATATTGTATCATAGGATACAATATAATATTTTGCAATATCTTATGTAATTGTATCAGGTGATAAAATAATAAATTAAAAATACAATATAATATTATACAATATTGTATCATAATATACAATACTATACATAACAATATCATGATACATAATCATATCATAAAATATCAAAAAAATTGATACAATATCATATCGTATCGTATAACTTTTTATAATATAACATATGATATCATATTGTTTCATATCAAACAATATTGTTTCATATCATACAATACTTTATCATAGGAATCATGTTATATCATTTATCAACAAACACATCTATCTATCGAGCTGGTTTGAGTGAGGTAGGAGATTTCTGAAGCAACCTCTGCATTTAATTTATAATAAAGTTAAATCAACTATGCAAGCTATCATCTATAAAACATGTGACCTGTTCCAAAAAACTAAACCTCATCCAGCATCCGAAACCTATGGCTCAGATTCAGCATTCAAGCCCATCAGGTGCATTTGTATCATAAGACGCATCATCCATGCAATTTTGGTGAAGTTTGGACCAGTAATAACTAAGATATCATCATCAGAGGGCACTAGCAATTAAAACCTTAACTTCCTCCAGCATCCGCAACCTATGGCTCAGATTCAGCATCCATGCCTGTCAGATGCATCTGTATCATAAGACACACCATCCATTCAAGTTTGGTGAAGTTAGGACCAGTAATAACTAAGATTTATTTTTTAGCATCCTTGATAATGGAGATCAAGCTCTGCATCTGAAGCTACCTCTGCGATTCATTCATATTACAGTTAAATCAACTATGCAAGTTTGAAATAGTACTATCATCTATTAAACATATGACCTGTTCCTAAAAACTTAACTTTATCCAGCATCCGAAACCAGACTATGCATTCAAGCCTGTCAGGTGCATCAGTATCATAAGACACACCATCCATGGAAGTCTGGTGAAGTAAGGACAAGTAATAACTAAGATATCATCATCAGAGGGCACCTGTTTCAAAAACTTTATCTAACCAGCTCTTAAAACCTTAACCTCCTCCAGCATCCGAAACCTATTGCTCAGATTCAGCATTCAAGCTTGTCAGGTGCATCAGTATCATAAGACACACCATCCATACAAGTTTGGTGAAGTTAGGACCAGTAGTAACTAAGATATAATCATCAGAGGGCACCTGCAACAAAAACTTAACCAGCTCTAAAAACCCTAACCTCTTCCAGCATCCGAAAACCTATTGCTCAGATTCAGCATTCAAGCTTGTCAGGTGCATCAGTATCATAAGACGCACCATCCATACAAGTTTGGTGAAGTTAGGACCAGTAGTAACTAAGATTAATCATCAGAGGGCACCTGCAACAAAAACTTTAACCAGCTCTAAAAACCTTAACCTCTTCCAGCATCCGAAACCTATTGCTCAGATTCAGCATTCAAGCTTGTCAGGTGCATCAGTGTCATAAGACGCATCATCCATACAAGTTTGGTGAAGTTAGGACCAGTAGTAACTTAGATATTGCTATCAATGGGCACCTGCAACAAAAACTTTAACCTGCTCAAAAAACCTTAACCTCCTCCAGCATCCGAAACCTATAGCTCAGATTCAGCACTCAAGCCTGTCTGGTGCATCAGTATCATAAGGCACACCATCCATGCAAGTTTGGTGAAGTACAGACCAGCAGTAACTAAGATACTGCTATCAAAGGGCACCTGCAACAAAAACTTTAACCTGGTCCAACAACCTTAACCTCCTCCAGCATCTGAAATTTAGGACCCAGATTCAGCATCCAAGTCTTTCAAGTCCATAAGTAGGTCCAGATGCATCATCCATGCAAGTTTGGTGAAGATAGGACAAGTAATAGCTTAGATACAGAACCTGCAACAAAAACTTTAACCAGGTCCGGACGCCGACGCCGACGCCACCGCCGACGCCGAGGGTATAGCATAAGCTCTCCTTGACTTCGTCTCGGTGAGCTAAAAATATCATAAAGAAAAATGTAACAATTTCTTCACCTATTTGATATTTTGACCTTTTCGCACTGATAAAACGCTTTTTTTATCTATTACCATTTCAACATGTAATGCAATTATTCAACAGTCTCAAACTTTTTCTTAAATTATGATAAACTTGTCAAAAAAATCTTAAATTTCAGAATATAAAACAAAATGTATGGGTCTATTATGTAATAAATGAGATATCGCATGAAATAAGCTGATTTTAGGCAAAAATTGGGATTCATTTTTCCTTGACTTTTATGAAATATAAGTTAAATTTGCCAAAATGTGTCAACAGAAATATTGAAAAATTGTAAAATTATGTTTTTTGTAACAAAATGAAGATATCCAAATGCACAAACTATCTGGAAATTTTGTTTGGACTGAAAATAAGGAACTAGCTAAAATGACAGTACTCTAAAACAACTGAGTTATGAAAAATGTTCATTTTTCTTCTTAAAAACCTTCCGCCACAAAATATAGTCCCATACTAAACTCTGTAAATATGTAATTTTTCCATTACTTTTTGATTTAATATAGTTTATTTGACATTTGAAAAAAAAGTCGGCTTTTAAAGTTTGTCATGTTGTCAATTTTGAATTTACCGGGTGGCAGTAAATACAAAACTTACAGCATGACAAAGTAATTTTATTTGGTTTAGATGATTAATATTAACAGGAAAAAAAAATATCATAAGAACAATGTCAACACAGTATTATAACGAAAACAAACGCTAAATAAGTTTTAATACATAAAAAATAGCATTAGAACCTAGGTTAAATAAAACATACTTGCTCGGACCAGCTCACACCGTATCTGCAGTAGGCGGCAAAGTGCTCGCAGTTCTTCCACAAAAGGTTATATCCCATTTCACCAATTTTTGACATAGCTTCCCTTACAATTTCTCGGGCACTACGTGGTCTAAATTAATTTGAAAACTAATATCTCTGGCTAAATAATCAATATTTTAACATAATAATAATTATTATTGTATGTGTACATGTACAGAACAATTAAAGTTCGAAACATTACTAATTTCTGCTTTCATTAGGGTATATTATGTATTTCAACTCGGTATAATTTCGAACATATTTTTTTTCAAAATTTATTTTGATATGTTTAAAACTGTATGCTCTTCCAAAAAAATCTTTACAACCTAGCTGTACTTTTGCATTTTTAAAAAATGATAAACTTGTCTTTTGCATGTTTTTGTGCTTATTTGTATGTATGACGTGTTAAAACAAGAAAAAGTCTAATTGTGCAACTTTGTCCAATTTCAATTGTCAGTTTGGCTTTAAATCTTACACATTGAATTCAATAAGTGTTTCATATATGTGCATACTTAAGTTTGCGATCCTTATCGTTGTTGATTTCAACCTTGGAATCAAGCATCACATTCCAAACGCTCTCTTTTTTGACCGTCGCCTTGTCGAACGTTTTTCCACACATAGTGAACACGTGATTCGGCTTGACGCTAGCGTTAAGACCGTCATTGTCGACACCGGCCAAATGTACCACTTCCTCATTCCCTGTAAACAAACGTGATTCAGTTTATGAAAACCATTCCATCACTATTATCATCTTTCCCATCCTAGACATCATAATACATGTCTGGTGAAACAATAATTACTTTCATATCATAAATAGTATTGGTTTTATCTATAAATACAGTACATTTGTGTTTTATATGTGTTTATCAATTTATCCTCTGTAGGAGCCAAACTCTTTTTTCAACATCCTAAAATAGGCATATGATTACATATAGAGACATGCTATTTCATAAGATTGATTTCGCGCAATATATGTACTTATAATCAAGATCAAGCTCTGTGGATCTATTTGAAACTACCTCTATGTTACAAATAAATAGTTTAATTAACTATGCACGCGTAAGTTGGGTCTGACCAGCAATTACTTCGATAAGTAACCAGCTTCAGGCTTGATATTCTAACCCACTTTGAGTTGCTCTAGAAATTACCGGTCCATGTATCATTCTGCATAAATAAGATTTGAATTTTGCTGTTTTTTCATATAATAAACAAATCAACCATATAAGTTTCAAATAAGTCAGGACCAGTATTTACTTCAATATTTGACATGTTGCAAAAGTATTAACCTGCTCTAAAACATTAACCTCCTTCAGCATCCGAAACCTATGACCCAGATTTAGCATCCAAGACGAGTTTATCAAATGCAATATTTTCATAAGACGCATCGGTCAGCCTTTTAGGTAGTCTAAGAGGGTTAGAACAAAAAGTTAAATTAGACATGGCCATCAAATGGTTCCTGCTCCAAAAACCGTATTCTCTATTAGCATTTGAAAAATATGGTTCAGATTCAGTACGCAAGTATGGGCAGCGGAAAGGGCAAAAAATACATTTTTACAAAATCAACGATAAACTAAATTCAGCAATCAAAAATAATATTATCAATGACCATAAATGCAAAACCAACAGTCTTCTTTGCAAAATAAATGTACATAAAAATCAACCAAAGGTATTTAAATACAAATCAAACACAAAAAGTAAAACCAACAGACATAAATGTAAAACGAACATACATCAACATGAAACAAGCGGACGCACAAATAAACGCCAGGTGGCGTTTTTTGGGAAGCAATATACGTCATCGATTATTGGAATCCGGGATGGTTCGCACCTATTCTGTTTCGCCCTGAGATGTTTCCCACCTCAATGTTTCGCACCTGCCTCGGAGCAAAACATCTGACTGTATTGTAATGTAATGTAATGGAGTGTTGATGAAATTAGAAATGTACATTTATATATAGTTAGCATAGATCTATTTTGGGGACCATTTAATTACATAAATTACCTGTATCTGCTTGAACTTTACATTACCCAACTGCATCCACTATTTATTTCAATAGAATAGATTAACAACACCGTATTGGCAGTCTATGTCATGGCTTTATTTTAATATATCAGTACATCATAAACTATTCAAATGTATGCAAAATATTGCAAATATAGCAATAGAGTAAGTTAAATGATCAACATCGACTTTTGGGTAGTTATGATGTTAGATCTTCAATGAACCAAACAATCAATCAATCAAGATGAATCAATCAATAAAATCAATCAATCAATAATTCAAACAATATTTCAATCAATCAATCAATATGCAAATCAATAAAGTATAATCAATGTTTTGCTTTAGTGAATGTCTCAATATGACAATCAATGTATCAATTTAATTGATTACTCAATGTATTCAATGATGACAATCAACCCACTGCAATGTATCAATAGAATTATTCAATTACTCAGTGTATTCAATGACTCCACTGTCGTGTATCCGCGCCGGTAGTGACATGTTTGGATAACGTGAAAATGGCGTATCCATTGCAAAAACAATGAGTGTTGTGTCCTTTTTTCTATCGACAACGGGGTAAATATTAATTAAAATATCGTAATAGTCATTCATATTCTTCTGAAGGTTTTGCAGTTGAAAAGAGTGTGCGTTATTTTCGTTCATCGTTTATAAAAACGACTTATTTGTAGAAAAATCAATCGTTAACGTGTCATTTTAACGCTAAAACCAAGAACTATTTCTAGATTACGTAGATATTATAACACATACTAAAAATCTGAAGTAGCCAAAATTAATTTAAAACATTACATTAACCAAATAAAATCAAACCGATGTCTTTTTAATACATTAATATGTATAAATATAGCAATAACTTCATGCACCTGCTAAAGAAGTAGTACGGTTTGGATAAATAAATTATTCCGGTTTGGATGCTAAAATATAAATTGTGCAAATGGTACGGTTTGAATAATTAAAAGTTATAGGATTTTTGATATTTTAGACATAATGAAAACACTTTGCATTTTATCGATGTGCAACCGAAGATACATCTTTTAAACAAATAGTGGGTCATTCAAATTACACAGCATGCAAAAGATGTATTTTAAGTCAGGTGAAAAGAACTTAATATATAGACGATGAATTTTTCTTTCCTGTCCGACATTTTTATAAACGTTATGAAACCAAAATACTTCCACATGTTCGATTGGAACTAAAACTGGATGCCTAAGTTTATTTCTTTAGACAAGCACGTTTTTCTCTGATAAAATGGTATATTTAGTGTATAATTGATCAGAAATTGATTATTAAACGAATAAGGAATCATTCTTTGATCGAATATCATGAGTTGATTATTTTGGTCGGGGCGTGGTCAAACCCAATAAAGCTCGAAACGAAATTACACTTCACAATATCGAAAGAATGATTCCTTATTACTTATATTAACTTAATTCACAGCAATTGTACTTTTAAATATTTTAATAAGCAAACGTCATTTGATTTTATTGGACTGAATATGAACAAATTGATACTTAGTGTTGTTATACTTTCATGTTAAATACTGAAATCTGATTGGTTAAGACGCAGTTAATAATATTTTCTATTTCCATCAGCGTTAGCAACGCACTTAGCAGCGGGTAACATTAAAAAATGTTACATGCGCAAAAATTATGCGCGTACGGTTCGATGTAGAATTCACGTTATTCCTATATAAAAGCAGTAAAATTTTCTTAAAAATAAAGACATTCAGTATAACAAAATAAATAGCGCCTGTTTGGGAGGATAACAGTTGAAATTGACACCCCTCGAAAACCATTGTCAACCTCCGCTTCGAGTCGGTTGACAATGGTTTTCTCGGGGTGTCAATTTCAACTGTTACCCTCCCAAACAGGCACTATTTATATATTATCAAATGAAAAAAACATTGAAAAATGTAAATATAGTTATATCAAATCTTTTTTTTTACTATGATTTCAAAAGAATACTTTCTTTAATTTTAAATTATAAAGACAATATGAGTTGAAACATGGGGAACACAATCAAATGTAAAAAAAAAAAAAGTTTTTCACCTTTAACGTTAACCTGAAAAGCAATATATCATATGAACACCTTAACAGACAACTATCTACTACTTTTATGGCAAGCGACTATATGATGTGTTTTTTAGTTATTCTGATATGATATTTATAATCGTGAAGTAAGTTGAACGGAGAACGTGCTTGGTAATAATATTATGAAAGTGAGCCTCGTTTACATTCAATACCAAGCCTGTAAATCGCTAGACAAAGAAAGTTCTACAATTATTTCACTCCCAGTGATTATACTGATGTAATACAAAGTACCATAGATGTCTGCCAAGTCATATATTTACTCTGTTGTTAGAAATAGTTGGTCCAAAAAATTCAAGTGATGACGAGACCTAGGTAAACATCGCCATTTTATATGTACATTAAATTTTATTCAATCATAATTCTCACCTGAAAATCAAAACAATAAATATGTATCTATGTATATCAAGAGGTTTTGGTGACTCATGCGGGAAATGAAGGTGGCGTTACTGCAGAAAAAGTACAAAACCCGCGTTAGTATTTAACATGAAAGTATAATGATTAAAATTTCATTGTTAAAAATTTGCCAAAGCGCAGTTGTTAGGCTGTTGCAAAACTAAAAAGTTGTTTGGGAACGTTTCAGTTGTTAATTTAAAAAAATAGACAAGTATGATGTTTAATAAGTTACTCTGTATAAGAGAGAATATTTTTTTTTTTTCATTTTCATGAAACCCATATCAGGATACCAATAATTAAAAATATCCACGTTATCACGGTTTGTTCTGTGCAGTGTATCGATATATTATATGGTTTCAATTTTAAAAGAAAAAAAAATATTTGTATCATTAGATGATTTTACAGACTTTAAGCTTTTTAAAGTTGGTATAATTCTGTATTTGACTGATCTCTTCTGATTTTTTGACGTTTTCACGTTTAAAGCCGATAACGATATAGAAGCATAACAATTGAAACTGTCGTAAACACATGTTTTTTGTGTCGGTAAAGATTTTGGTAAGGCTAAATCTTTCGAAATTAAAATCGATGGATTGATTATACAATATACTTAACATATCTGTAAAGCACCATGTATGCAATTTTTATAAGCCAATTGCAAGTTATTTGGAGCGTGTGTAAAATTGAAATTCAAATTACGGTATATTAAGTTTTGTTGGCTTAAATGCACAAGTCTTTAACGTGTATGTTTATTTTTTTAAACAATGTGACTTCATATGTCTATCACATGACGATATCCATTATATTGAAAGCATGCTTTTCAGTGAGGGCATGTATATCGCATAGTAGCGATGCTATATCCCCTTCGCGAGGGGATAATTAAAGGAGCTGTTTACACTCACAAATTAATTACATCCAAACCGTATCAGATGCGTATCCAAACCGTTCCTATTTTGAAAAACAAGGTCATCCAAACCTGTTCCGTTGTTCACAATTAATCGACATGAACTGCTTATTTACATAATTTTAACATAAACTTCGTAGAACTTTAAAGATTTTATGCACTTTTAAATAGATCTGACGATCTTTTTCATGTAAAAGTAGACAATGTAAGCCTTAAATAACACGAAAACTTATCAAGAAGCAAACGGAACCACCATTTTCACTTTATCCAAACACGTCACTACCGGCGCGGATACACGACAGTGGACTCACTGTCAATCAATGTCTGAATGAAACAAAGTGTCAATTAAAGTAAGCCCGATTATTGGCCACGGACCTGGAAGTAAACAGAATCCGGGGCAGGCTTAAGCAAAATTCGTTAGACTGATGACAGCTGCACGCCACACGTGTCGTTGTAAAGCCATGACGCTTATCTACGGATGTGATGAAAGTACTACTTCAAGGAATTACGATTCTGAAATACAGAAAAAGAAGACAGAAACACGAAAAATATGGAATATATAACCTTACAAGATAGGGTGGGAGGGGGAGGGATTGAATTTTTTCCAGATTGAAGCTGAGAAAGGTCGATACACTACTGCGCATGCGTAATATAAGGACCCCAAAAGGGGCCGTGCGAAAAGTTACGAGAACCTCATATTGAGGAGTTATCTTTCTTTCGATGTAGATATTAGTGAAATGGTTAATCTATTCATTTCCATAACATGACTTAACTCATATCGAGTTAAGTCGGATTATTTCAATAGAATAGATTAACAACACCGTATTGGCAGTCTATGTCATGGCTTTATTTTAATATATCAGTACATCATAAACTATTCAAATGTATGCAAAATATTGCAAATATAGCAATAGAGTAAGTTAAATGATCAACATCGACTTTTGGGTAGTTATGATGTTAGATCTTCAATGAACCAAACAATCAATCAATCAAGATGAATCAATCAATAAAATCAATCAATCAATAATTCAAACAATATTTCAATCAATCAATCAATATGCAAATCAATAAAGTATAATCAATGTTTTGCTTTAGTGAATGTCTCAATATGACAATCAATGTATCAATTTAATTGATTACTCAATGTATTCAATGATGACAATCAACCCACTGCAATGTATCAATAGAATTATTCAATTACTCAGTGTATTCAATGACTCACTGTCAATCAATGTCTGAATGAAACAAAGTGTCAATTAAAGTAAGCCCGATTATTGGCCACGGACCTGGAAGTAAACAGAATCCGGGGCAGGCTTAAGCAAAATTCGGCCATATGTCTTCATGTATATAAAAACTATGATATGATGCATGAAGACATCCGCCACAAGCGGTCAAAATTTTGCACAATGCCATGACAATAAGACTGCGGAATTACTCGGCGTGGGATTTAGCATAAACTTTAACATTATTATGTAGTATGTTTAGGAGGCCAGCACGTATGTTTTCAAAAATGTATTCTGAGCAGTATCAGACAAATGTACACCATCACGGTAATATTTTGGTGAACATTGTTGTAGATCAGGGTACTTTAAGCAGGCGCCCTTACGCTTGACAATAAATGGGGCTAATGATTTGTTAATTCTTTTTCGAGGGTCTCACCGGCAATATTTGATAACATATGTCTGTAGTAATTTCGTGGGAGTATCTGGGACCATATGAATCTTGTATTCGGCAGAATTGTTTGTAGGTTAACAACGGTTAATTTCATGAATTTTTGCAGTCTTAGCAAGGGCATGGTCCCAATACTATTGCCCCCGCAATGTAACATTACCCAATCTGGGTGGCCTCTTTGTTCAATGATATTTGTAATTGTGGGCTCTACATCCTCCCAGACCATACCACTCTTTCCATGCCAATATACTGTGATATTATGTTTCTGAAGGTCTAGGTGTAAGTTTCCAAATTGTTGGACAGCGTGATGGGATGCATGTTTGATAATTGACGAACCAATGATCCAGACCGTGGTGTTGGGACCTGAAAACTTAGTATTGAATAATACGAGGCTGTTATGAACACACATAAAATTATGCTTTACAATCTGATATATGAATAAAACGCGTTAGATTTCCATCTGCCTTTTGACTTAATGTCCTCCTCCGAATGCCCTTGCAAGTACAAATGTGTAGCTCCACCTATTCTAAATGAGTGGGATTTGAAAGTTGTTGTGTCAAGGCCAATAAATTTGACAGACTTATGTAGTACGGATGTGAATTGATATTTAGTAAGAGGTTTGTGGTTGAAATGACAGAAAAATAGGCCTTGTATTTGTGGTCTGCCAAAAATTCACGCATGTGCTTGAATAAAGACTGGGTTTGAGAATTTATTTCAATCTGTAGCTTAGTACCCCTATTGTATTGGTCTGTTTTTGAACCTTTAATATACAGACCAATGTGTGTTTCATTAATGGTCACGTCGTGAAATAATAAGGCTGGTGCGTCATTACTAGTGAAAGTAAATTCGCTAATGCGCAATAATGCAAAAAATGCTAGATGAAAGGCTGCTGAAAACATAACAGCTTCATACAAGCTTTTGCACACCGTAGGTAGTATAGAAACTAATTTATTGAGACAAGATAGGGAAATTGGGGACCGTACATCCTTCGCTGGATTTAACCGACGGAAACCTTCTAACATTTTTTTAACTATAAAAGTTTTAGTGTTGTCAATTTGACCCTCTAACTGAAGCTTGTAACTAATACCGCTCAAATAACATCTCGTTGTTGAATAGGACACTTTATTTGCATGCAGGTATGCGATGTAGTTGATTATGTGGTCCAGTGGTGGAGGCCAACAAAAGATAAAATTGTGTTTGGTACAAAAAGTTTCAAAGGAATTTATGCCTTTTTGATACGTGGACGCAGTATTTTTGGATATTGCTGCCTCAAGTAAACATTCTACATGGGGTCTAAGAGGGACAACAATTCCGGAGGTAAACGGGCTGGAGTCTTGTCTGCCTGCGGAGCCAGGGATCTGAATCTTTCCCACTGAAATCGAGAAATTGAATCTGCAATGGAATTTTGGTAACCTGGGATATGCCTAGTTTTAATCTGAATGTTATTTTCCATACATAATAATACCAATGGTCTTACAAGAGACATGACACGTTGAGACTTACTAGACTTGGCATTCAATATATCGACCAGAGCTATGTTGTCAGTGTTTATTAGCAATTTCTTAGCTGTAAATTGATCTGCCCAAATCCACATGGCCACAAGAATAGGCACTAATTCCAAAAATGTAATATCTCTTCTTATATCTGGACCCCAAGACTCTGGCCAGGATATGACAACCCAGTGATTCTGGAAAATCGCACCTCCACCGTAGGAACCACAACTATCGGTAAAGAGGTTTAGGGTTTCATTATCAGACCAGTATAGTTCTGGGAATGGTGAACGCCCATTGTATTGGTCAAGAAATGTGAGCCAGATCCTAGCATCCTCTTTAACTGCTTGTGTAACCTTGATCAGGTGGTAATGTTTCCTAATACCAATTGTTGTGTTATAAAACCTGCGGTTAAAAGCCCTGCTACCAGGGATGGCTTTGGCGAAAAAGTTAAGCGAACCACAAAGTGATTCCATTTCTTTCAGGGTGACTTTTTTAGAAGAAGTAATTGATGAAAGCTTGGACCTAAGTTCTGCAACCTTATTGTCAGGAATAAAAATGACCTTATCTATGGTATCAATACCTAGTCCTAAGAAAGATAGACGAGTACATGGGCCCTCAGTTTTCTTGTCGTTTATTGGGACGCCCAACTCACTGCAAGTTAACATGAACATTTCAGCAAGCTTTGAACATTGTAATGTATTTTGCTCGCCAACAAACAAAAAATCATCAAGATAATGGATGATATTATAATTTTGAGACTTTTGTGCTACGAGCCAATGCAAAAATGATGAGAATTTTTCAAAAGATGAACAAGCTATGGAACAACCAAAGGGCATGCATCTATCAAAATAGTATTTTTCTTGAAAACATATTCCTAACAGTGGAAAATCTGAAGGGTGAATAGGTAAAAGTCTGAATGCGCTAGACAAATCCATTTTACAAAGCAATGCCCCTTTACCATTCTCTTGGATCATAGAAATGGCTTGATCAAAAGAAGCGTAAGACACTGAGCACAGAATTGGATCAATATGCTCGTTGACGCTATTGCCAATGGGCGCTGACAAATTTGAAATTAACCTGTAGCCTCCATCTTTCTTGGGCAGGACCCCAACAGGGTTACACCTAATGTTGGGAAAAGGGGGTTGGGAAAAGGGGCCTGACATCCTTCCTAACGTAATTTCTTTCTCAATGATAGCCAAAAGTTGATCAGCATGTTCACTCGCGGACTTCATATTTTTGGATTGTAAGTAGGCTCTTGGGCCTATGTAATTCAAGTAAAAGCCGGATTTGAAACCATTTAATAAAAATTGAGCATTCTGAATATCAGGATATGTAGCGAGGTATTGCTCTAAAACGGAGATCTTAATTGGGGTTGAACCTAGGTGCATGAAATCTTGGTCTTGGTAGCTGATAATGCCTTGGGCGAAAGGGACGAAAATTGGTGTAATTTTGCGGGGCGAAATTTTGGTGTGCTGGATTTGGAGGGGGGGGATCTGATGACTTGGGTCTGGGTCGACTGATAGGACCAACAATGCATGCGTGGGTGTGACTTGTTGCAATGCATGCATATATGCTGGAATGAACACTGGGGTTTGGGACAGGAACCTTTAAAGTTATAATCAAAACATTTGAGTGACGATTTTGACTGTTGTGGAGCTTGTTGAACTTGAGCCTGCATATACAATAACCATAACTCCGCATCGATAGAGCCAAATGAAATTGATGTGTTTTTTGACATTTTGAGACGAAACTGTCTGTCGTATTCAATCCAATTGCCATTTATATTACGGCTATATCCTAAACGTATTGTGTGGATATATTTCAAGATACCCTGTATGTCTGATGGGTGTCTAGCCAGGTATATGCTTGAGAAAATCAAAAACGCATCAAGCCA
The DNA here is from genome assembly GCA_015776775.1 of Magallana hongkongensis. NCBI lineage: Eukaryota > Metazoa > Mollusca > Bivalvia > Ostreida > Ostreidae > Magallana > Magallana hongkongensis. The sequence continues at coordinate 1,159,452 of VIAA01000022.1, forward strand.
GGTGTTAATTGATGTAATTTTGTTTGTTTTAGTTTTTGGTTCAATAACTAACTGACCCTCAACTATGGAAAATTTGTGCGAATCCTGAGCGGATGTATCAACTGTTTCTGAATTGATGATTTTTGACAGATCAATGTATTGTTTTGACCATATTTTATCTTTGATGGTTTGAGGGACATGAACCCCAAGCTCATCAGAAATGCTTATTAAAGGGTTTTCACCTGAAGTTGACAGAGGGATTGATGGCGCTATGGAAGGTAGCGGTACTGCAGTCTGCTCACTGGTTGTGGGATCATCGACTGGTAGCTGATGCTCTTGATTTTGAGGTTGAGTGGACACAAACTGGACCGCTGCCTGCGTGGGCCTGCTCGGGCCTGCTTGGGTTTGGGTGGCTGTGGTTGCCGGATTAAGGGCCCTGAGAGCCGGATGAGCATTTGGCCTGGCGTACGGTGACTTGCTCTTTCTTTTAGACCGCAACATTTTCTAGGAAGTTAGCAAAGCTGAGTAACTTAAGATACAAAGTTATAAAGAAATATCAATGAAAATTAATGTATCATAAACGTTATAATATGGCTATAAAGTTATACCGTAAGTAAACAATAAATTTATTGTATCTGTTAACGTTACGTATTTATGCTATATGATACTAGTATATACTCTATATGCAACCGTAGTCCTAGGTCAGCACTAGCCATGTAGGCCCGTTAAGGCCTACTTGAATTTGAATATTTTAAAATTTATTGTAAATTAAAATTTTACAATGGAATATTATATTTTAATGATGATGACTAAACTTTTTATTAACCAAGTTATATCCATTGATAGCCCGCAATTTGACTTGAAATAAACCTACATCGTAATGACTATCTAATGTAACAATCATGGCCGCCTTAAAGAGAGAAGCAGACGAAATAAGAAAATTATCTTGTATTGCAAAGTTTTAAAACCCTTTAAAAAAAAAATAAATGGAAGTGAATACGTACCGCAACTTGGACAATTGATTGAATTACACAAGATTACCCGATTACTATCCAACGATGATTAATCGAGCGATTAAGTCAGTCGTGATGAACAATGATTGAATTTTTTCCAGATTGAAGCTGAGAAAGGTCGATACACTACTGCGCATGCGTAATATAAGGACCCCAAAAGGGGCCGTGCGAAAAGTTACGAGAACCTCATATTGAGGAGTTATCTTTCTTTCGATGTAGATATTAGTGAAATGGTTAATCTATTCATTTCCATAACATGACTTAACTCATATCGAGTTAAGTCGGATTAACTACGATTTTTACCAGTCTTATTCTTATAGCAAACGTGGGGTTAAATATTATTTCCATTCCCATTTATTTATTATGATTTATTTTTAATTATAAATAATATTTTAATGACCTGTTTATACTCGTACATTTGTTCCAAATTTCCTATCTGGATGAAAACATATGTATTAATGTATTATCAATTATTGTACAGACTTATATAAAAAAAAAAAGTCATTTATTTGTTACCCATAAACATGATGATATACAAATATCTGGAAAAAAACATTTTTAAAATGCTACAAGACATATATGTACATTGTGGATTAAAATTAAGTGCATGTGTCTGAATACTTCAAGCTTATCGACACATAGGCTTCGGAACCAGGGGGGGGGGGGGCTTTTTGCAAAGTTAGACCTAACCATTAGGCACATAGCAGAATAGACGGTTCAGCCCCCCCCCCCCACTTTTTCTCGCAGGAAATATAATTGTTCCTTTAGGATGACGTTTACTCAGAATGAAAAAAAAATCCACTGATGATAATGAAAAACCATCTATTGTGTGTTATAGACCTTTGCTTGTATTGTTGTTTTTCACTTTCAGAAAAGAAGGTCAATGACCTACTTTTTGAGTTAATGGCCATTGAATATTTATTGAAAATTCAAGAAAAATCCCATAAAATTTTACACTACGATTGAGATTTTCTTAATTATAAAAATATTACAAATAATTAAACACTTTAAAAAAATAAGATACAGTTTACGAATGGTAGTGGCACTAAATAAGTACACAACATTAAGATTTCAGCATCAATTTTTAAAAAATAATTCAATCCGAATTTCCTCTATCAGTTTTCAAATCCCTACCCATTTTTGATTCAATTTTACAAAAAATTGAATGATGATAATACAAAAACATTTATGATATTGAACTACTTATATTGACCTTATTCTGTTGGCATAAAATTTATATGAGGTCAATGATCAAAATTTTGAGATATTATATCTTTTATCGTTTTTAAGCATTTTTCAATATTATTATTATTCGTGCCATAAGATTGTTTTAATGAATAAATGAGGTAAAACCAACGGAAAATATGCAAAATTACGTAGACTTAAATATAAAATCCAAACTTTTAATATTAGACTACTGCCAAAAAACTTTTAGCAGAAAACAAAATATGCAAAATTTAGTCCGAATTTCCTCTGTTTGGCTAAAAGTCAATTTTTGTTTGAGCATAATTCCATAATAAAGTAAAACTATTGAATGTTTTGTCAATAATAATTCATTTCATAAATACTTTTTGTGTTTAGAACAAATTTTACTCATTACATTGAACTTTTTAACAATCGGAATTTGAGAACTCAAACCCTGAGTAAATAACACCCTTAATGTACCTTGAAAGATTGAGAAGTTAGAGTCTTAGGCATACTAGCCCCCCCCCCCCCCCCCCCCGCCCCCTCCCCCCACCCCCACCACGGATTAAGATTTTCATGATTTGGGGGAAAATAATTTTTAATGTAGGTTAGATTTTTTCTTTTGGAAGTATAGGTTTACTCCCCCCACCCTCACCCCCCCCCCCCCCCCCCCCCCCACGGATTAGGACTTTTATGATTTTGGGAATTAGGTTTTTTTCTCTCAATATTTCTGAGGATCAGTCTAGCCCCCCCCCCTCCCCTCCACTTTCAATTTGCTTCCGACGCCAGTGCGACATGAATACTGCCATGCCTTAAATTTTCTTCAAACTACTTGTACAGGCAATACATAAGACTGTAGGAAAATAAATCAAACCTCGTTATAGAAAACATTGTATGCATTAATTAATGCATATTTTGATGATAACAATTTAAACAAAATGTTTATTTTATGACTTTCCGTTTCCGTCAGGCTAAGGCACATCTCTATAGATAATTATAGCAAACCAAATGTTCACGCCTCTATTCACGTAAAATTTGTCAGTCATTTATTGCATTTCGTATCACTTTAATTTTACCGGGTGGAAGTAATGCAAAATTTACCACTTGACATCTTTGTAAATTTTGTATTTACTGCCATCCGGTAAATAAACAATTTATAGAATAAAAAAAAGTCGGATAGAAATAAAATTTTTAACGAGTTTGACTTTTGCCATAAGAATAAGACTGGTAATAGGCGTAGTTTAAAAAATAGATACAGCTAGGGAGGGGGTGGGTAATGTAAAGTTCAAGCTGATAATTTATGTAATTAAATGATTCCCAAAACAGAGCTATGCTAACAATATAATATTTTACATTTGTAATTAACATTCCCAAATTTTCATTATAAAAATACAGGTAATTCTCAAGTGAATGACAGGCTATAAATGTTATTACAACACAGTTCACACCTCTTGTTCTGAACCATATAAAACGACATGGCTTAATAAAATTAGTAAATAAAAATCCTAATCAAGCAAGAACGCTCTCTTGGCCGTGCACGCATAAAGACAAGCACTGTATCAATAGTTTTTTTTAAAAAACATATTTCAATTCTTGTATAGGTAACAATTAATTTCAGAGGAATGATAATACGAGAAAAATATCTAAATACAGTGAGATGTTTTGCTCCGAGGCAGGTGCGAAACATCTCAGGGCGAAACAAAATAGGTGCGAACCATCCCGGATTCCAATAATCGATGACGTATATTGCTTCCCAAAAAACGCCACCTGGCGTTTATTTGTGCGTCCGTTTGTTTCATGTTGATGTCTGTTCGTTTTACATTTATGTCTGTTGGTTTTACTTTTTGTGTTTGATTTGTATTTAAATACCTTTGGTTGATTTTTATGTACATTTATTTTGCAAAGAAGACTGTTGGTTTTGCATTTATGGTCATTGATAATATTATTTTAGATTGCTGAATTTAGTTTATCGTTGATTTTGTAAAAATGTATTTTTTGCCCTTTCCGCTGCCCATACGCAAGTCTGTCATGTGCATAAGTATCACAATATGCATCATCCAACTAAGTTTGGTAAAATAGAACCAATAATACTTAAATGAGGCAATCACAGGGCACCTGCTCTAAAAATGTTTACTAATGCAAGCATTCGAAACCCTTTAGCTTAAATCAAGCATCCATGCCTGTCAAGTGCAAAAGTATTACAATGTACATCATCCCTCCATGTTTCGTAAAGATTGAATCAGCGATAACTTATATGTGTATACGCCATCAAAAGGCACCGACTCCAAAAACTTAAACTTGCCCTAAAAACATTAACCACCTCAAGCATCTGAAACCTACAGCTCGGATTCAGCACCCAAGTCTTAAAAGTCCATGAAACTATGCCACAATGCACAATACAAGCAATTCTTGTGAAATTATAACATTAATATGGGACCTGCTTAAAATTTTTTATCCGAACGCAAAGGGAATAGCATAATACCCCGTCTCCTCCCAACATCGTCCCTGTGAGTTAAAAACTGAGTTTTTGCAACTATATAAGGATTCCCTTTTGATACATACATGTACGAGACCATATGACACTGCACCGTACCAGTTGAGACCTAAGCATTTTTAACAGAGTTGGTGCTCGCGAGTATGTGTAATAGAGATAGGGAATTTTTTTATATATATTTTCAATTCATAGAATAACCACAGGGACCAAGCCCGTTTTAACATTAATTTCAATGTAACCATAAATAAAGAAAGGGGTCGAACTCTGACCCAGATAAAAACTACCAGCTCGCTTCAAAAGCCTAATAAATCAATTAATTTTTAAAACATTCGCAATATGCATGTATTTTTCATAAAAGAAATGTCTGAGATTGTCTTTATTTATGATTACATCGATATTAATGTTAAAACGGGCTTGGCCCCTGTGAGAATAACAAGATAAATCTTAACGGGTTTACTATAAGGGGAAAATATACGTTTCAGATATCAAAAGAATTTTGCTTATAATTCTTCCTGTAAAATAGAATAATTCCGTTAATTGTACTTACCTACATATACAGCCCAGTGTTCATACAATCCGCGATCGAATTCCAGTAGGTCCCCCGCCTCCGCTCTTCGTATAACACTTTTGTTGTGAGATTTGAAAGTTGACGCTGCCATCTTCTCTCATTTCGGGTAAAAGTGGAAAAACCTTATCACTAATTATACACAAACTAACTAAGGTCAATGCCAAAATTGTTATTTTTTATCGCAGCAAGAGAAAGAGAGATAACAATTTTACAATATAAATAGTGTAAAGAATAAGATAAATCTTAAAAACTTCAAAAAAGATTCGTCATTTTTGTTTATTGATTATATTTTTTTTCAGATAACTACATAATTAAGACATATCTTAAATATATAATGACATGGGAATAAAAGAGAAAACAAAATTAAAATGGGTTTAGCCTACAAAAAAGTACATGTATAATGTATATCGATTAAATTTTGATATTGTAGAATTTATAATGCACGCCTAATGCTCGAATTTTTACATGTCAATTCAACACTTTTTATTTTCTCCACTTTCTTCATCGGCAAATAAAACATTTCTTTTCTATTGCAATTAATAACAAAAACTCATAACAAATGCAACAATTTATTATAGTCTTAGACATGAGTTATGTACTCAGCTTTAATTATAAATACATATCAACGCGTTTATCTTCTTCCTGGTCTTCTGTAAGACAATAAATCAAATTAATTAATTAGGGATTCTCCACATCTTGATGACGTCTGTCTATTGACGTTTTCTACAAAATAAAGGATCTGAACCAATATTAATTTCGATTTACCCTGAGTTATGTTCTTCAATATCGGACATATTGAAAGCTGAATACGAACTCGAATGACCACATGTAAGATACACCTGTTTGAATACCTGTGACATATAACACATATATCCATCCGCATTATTTAAATCCTACGCCTAACACTAGAAAACAGATCGAACACACTTACAAAGTAGTTCCATATGCTAACGAAAAGAAATTAAATTATTTTCTCCTACACTTTGTTCATCCGCAAATAAAACATTTCTTTTCTGTAGCAATTAACGACAAAAACTTACTACAAATGCAACAATTTATTATAGACATGAGTTGTGTACTCAGCTCGAAAACACAAAGCGTTTAGTGCATATAAATGTAATTAATACATAAATGTAATAAACTTTGTTAAACTAAATTCCTAAATTTAAAGAAACAAAGTTTTGTTTTAACATCATCCTGAACATAACCATCTTTGGCGTGTTCAGATCGGCACCTTCCGTGAGTCTTAAATAAACGATCTGCAACGGAATTATAAGCTGCAGAAGTTGCGCCTCCACTTCCCAAAGAATGTAAACCAAACTTGGTTTTGTCTAAATCAATCTTATCTAAACTTGTTCGGAACAATTCTCTAACCCTGGAATAGGAAATAGGTCTATTACATGTACTTAGCAAATGTTTACCTTTTTTATACTGTAATGCTCTAAATAAAAATTCTTCCTTGTTCGCAATCTTGGAAATTCTAATATAATTTTCAAGACAAACAACAGGACATGTTTCTTTGCCTGTTCTTGCAATAAGCAATTTATTCCCTTGCCTAAAAATATCTGTTTTGCTCTTGTGAATAAAAATTTGAGCATGTGAATCAAAGAAAGATAAATCTGCAAAACGAATGTTTACAAGTTCATTGAACCTCAAGAAACCTGCAAATGCTAAACTAAACATGCAATAAATTCTAAGATCAGATAAATCGGATGATACACCATAATGATCGTACAACTTCTTCGTAATATCAACAGTGATGGGTTCTTTCTTTGTAATAGGTTTAGATAAAAACTTTCTAGCGCCATCCACCGTAAAAATAGCAAATTTTTCCTCAAAAGGATTTTTTAACAAATGATAATTATGTTTCTAAGAAATGCTGAAAAAATTAGAATTCAAAACAGAAACCGAAACTTTTTTTTAACCAAATATGAACTAGTAGGTATTGTTGTTTTTGGGGGTTTAAAAAAAACCACATGTCTCCCCTTCTCCCCAAGGATTGTAATATGGGGCAAATTTATATAAATGAAAAAGAATGATGTAAGCTATATGTTATATATCATCCATATATGATAAAAGTCATTATTGTAAGGAATATTTTCATGATATTTGACCCCGAGATCCAAAAAGGTCAAGGTCAAAAGGTTGGGTTTGGTTCACTTTTTCGCTAAATCATCATAGTATGTTTTGTTTAAAGTCTCTCTGTCAAAGAATGTTAAAGTTACGGTCTGGAAAAAAATGAATTTTTTGCTTAATTTGACCTTGAGTAAGGAAAAGGGTCAAGGTAAAAAAAAATAAAAACAGTATGTCTCATGGTATTTTAGTTCTTTGTTTACAGTTTAAAGTCCTTCTGTCTAAGTATATTTTAAACAGAGAAGAGAATGTTTTTTTCTAATTTGAACTTGATAAAATATTAGGCCTAGGTCAAAAATTTTGGTAGGTTCCATCTAGGTTACTTACTATCTATCTGTGATACAAGTTTAAAGTCTGTATGTTTAAGGAATCTCATGTTAGGATCCGTACAATATTTTTTAGAAAAAGAATTAACTTGAGACACACGATTAGTCAAGGTAAAAATTATGGTGCTGTGCACTCTTACTCAATACCATCTACATTGTATCTATGTTTTAGGTTTGAAGTCTTAATGTCAGAGGGTATCTAAGTTACGAACCAGACATAATTTTATAATTTTTTTCTTAATTTCACCTTGAGTAAACCATGGTCAAGGTCATATATAAATCAATAGTACACCTAAGTGTATCATTATCGCTTTTTTTAAAGTTTAAAGTCCTTCTGTCAAAGTATATTCATGAGTTGAACAATGAAATTTTTTTCTAATTTGACCTTGAAATAAAACTTTTAAGGTCAAGGTCAAAAAGTTTGGTAAGGTTCAACTAGAATATATACCGTCTATCTATGATACAAGTTAAAAGTCTGTATGTTGAAGGAGTCTTGTGTTATGGTCCGGACAATATTTTTTATAAAACCCTTTACCTTGAGGAACAAAATAAGTCAAGGTCAAAAGTTTTGGTGGCGTGAACTCCTTAATACCATTCACCTATGTTCCAAGTTTGAAGTCATAATGTCAAAGGGTATTTAAGTTACTACCCAAACAAAATTCAAGGTCAAATATTAATCAATAGTACACCTCACTGTATTATTATTGTTCTTTTGTGAGGGAGAGAGAGTGGGAAGTGGTGTGTTAGGAAGAGAGAGTGGGAAGGGTGTGTGTGTGTGTGAGGGAGAGGGAAAGGGGAGGGTGTGTGAGAGGGAGAAAGAGTGGGAGGGTGTGTGTGAAAGAGAAAGTGGGGAGGGTGTGTGTGTATTAGAGAGAGAGAGGGGAGGGTGTGTGTGTATTAGAGAGAGAGAGAGGAGGGTGTGTGTGTATTAGAGAGAGAGAGGGGAGGGTGTGTGTGAGAAATAGACCCCCTCTCTCTCACACACACACCCTCTCCCTCTCTCTCTCTAACACAAACACACCCTCCCCACTCTCTCACACAACCTCCCCACTCTCCCTCACACACACACCCTCCCCATTTTCTCTCCCTCACATCCTCCCCATTCTCTTTCTCAAACACACACACTCTCTCTCCCTCACACACACACCCTCCCTACTCTCTCTCACACCATCTCACCACTCTCTCTCTCTCACACACCCTCCCAACTCTCTCTTTCTCTCTTTCACACACACAAACCCCCTCCCCGCTCTCTCTCTTTCTCTCTCACACACACCCCACTCTCTCTCCAAAACACACAACCTTCCCACTCTCTCTCCCTCACACACACACCCTCCCCACTCTCTCTCTTTCTCTCACACCCTCTCCACTTTCACTCAAACACACATTCTCTACCTCACTACCTCTACCTCTCTTCTCTCTCTTTCACAGACACACACACATACCCTCCCCACTCTCTCTCTCTCACAGACACACACACTACACTCTCAAACACACCCTCCCCACTCTCTCCCTCACACACACACCCTCCCCACTCTCTCTCTCCTCCTTACACTACCCTCTCTTTCTCTCGCACACACACACCCTCCCCACTCTCTCTCACACACACCCTCCCCACTCTGGCCACCTAACACACACCCTTCCCACTCTCTCTCTCCCTCACACACAACCTCTCCACTCTCTCTCACCCTCCCCACTTTCTCGCTATCAAACACACACACGCACACACACACACACACCCTCCCCACTCTCTCTCTCTCTCTCTCCCACACCCTCCCCACTTTTTCTCAAACACACCCTCACCAACCTCTCTCTCTCACACACACACACTCCCCTCTCTCTATCTATCACACCATTCCCACTCTCTCTCTCTCCCTCACACACACCCTCTCCACTCTCTCACCCTCCCCACTTTCTTACTATCAAACACACACTTTCTCACACACACACACACACCCTCCTCACTCTCTCTCTCTCTCTCTCCCACACCCTCCCCACTTTCTCTCAAACACACCGTCACCAACCTCTCTCTCTCTCACACACACACACACACTCCCCTCTCTCTATCTATCACACCCTCCCCACTCTCTCTCACACACACCTTCCCCACTCTCTCTCTCACACTCTTAACTCTTTCTTACACACGCTCCCCATTCTCTCTCCCTCTCACACACAGTCCCCATTCTCTCTCCCTCACACATACACACTCCCCACTCTCCCAACTCTCTCACACACACCCTCCCCATCTCATACCCTCTCCACTCTCTCTTTCACACCCTCCCCACTCTCACTCTCTGGTACACCCTCCCCACTCTTGCACAACCTCTCCACTTTCTCTTTTGCCCAGTCTTCCAACTTTCTTACACCCTTTCTACTTTCTCGCATACCTTCTCCCACACACTCTCTCTCTCTCTCCTACCCTCTTGCTCTCTCTCTCTCGCTCACCCTCCCCAATTTCTCATAACCTTCACATTCTCTCAAACCACTCTCTTCTCTCTCTCCTCTCTCTTTTTCCAAAACCCTCCCCATCCTTTCTCATGACTCCCCACTTTTTCTGTCACCCTCCCCACTCTCTCTCTCTCTCTCTACCCCAGACTCTTTCTAAAGAAAACATCAATGGCACAAAACTTTATTTTGAATTACACACAGAGACAATGTACTTTAATCTTTGTATTTGTAATTTCAATTTGTACATCACACTGCTGTCAATTTTAGCTGCTTTCTTTATTTTTTTGAATTTCTGCGCAATTTTTTTCATGGTTATTCTTAAATCTGTGAGTGATACTCTCTCTGTACTAATGTCACCTATCTTCTTCTCTCTGTAATGACTGAAATGAGAACAAAAATCAATATTATTAAGGTAACTCCATACTCGTAAATTTCTCTGATGAAAGTTGAAAAAACAGAACTGATTTCAACTTAATAGACTTAAATTTCATCAATTATTTGAAAAAATTTACATGTCATCACAATTTTAGAGAAGTCAAATAAACATGAACTAGAGCATATTTTAGCATCAGAAAACCGTACTTTATTTTGTTGAAATTAAAATTTTTGTAGGCAGAAACTTGTTTATCTATTTTAATTTTTTTGTCAACTGGGTTAGAAAACTAAAACTACAAACACATTTTAAAATTGGTTGTTGGGATTAGAAAAATTATATCATTTAAATACAACTGAGAGAAAAGTCAGAAAAAGAGTTAATTCCCCTTAGCATAGATAAAATGTATAAAAAGGAAATTTAGGATAAAATTAAGCTGCAAAAATATCTTGAACTTAACAGTATTTCTAATTACATCCATGAGATTATATTCACATAAAATAAATAAAACTATCTTACACAAATTTTAAAGAATTCAAAGTTTTACAATAAAGTATGACGTCACAGAACACTGGACCTTATGATAAATCTGAATACCAAATTTCATTACAATACATGCAATCTTCGAAGGAGGGCATAAATATAGGAAGTTTTTATGTAAAATGAAAAAAGTTTATATTGATCGGAAGAACGTCATAGTATGGAGGTATTGCATAAAGAAACTCTCAATTTTACCCAAAAAATTACCAAAATACCCTGCTTTAAATTATATATATATATCCAAAATTTTACCTGGCTACCTTATTTAAGGAATAAGAAATCATACTTTGAGTATCATGAGGAGATAATTTTGGTTAGGGCGTGATCAAATCCAATGCCCTGACAGAAATTATCACCTTATAATATTTAAAGAATGATTTCTTATTACTTATATTTATATGAATTTAAGAGATTGTTCGATTTATAATATTTGAACACTGACATATAGAATTTATATAATTTGATTTATTTTAATTATACAAACCCAGCTTATCCCAAGCAATATGTTACATATATTTGAATTTACTGGACTATACATTACAAAATCAATACATTTTATTATATTGTATCATATACTATAATATATTATGATATTGTATAATGTGATCAAATACAATAATGTTTGACACAATACAATACCAAATCATATTTTACGATACAATCTTGATACAATGGCATATCATATGTTACAATATCATATTGTATCATTATATTTAACAGTATTATATCATATGATATATATCGTATAGTATCATACGATGCAATATCATATTTTATATTTTTGTATTGATAAACATCGTATTTTACAATACCGTATTAAATGAACATTTGATTATCGAACTATTTTTAACATATGATACATGATATTGTGTCAAAATAGTATCCATGAATATCCAAGATCATTTACTTTGATTTTCATATACCCCGGTAATATGATAATGGTGGTAAAGCTTTGTAATCTGTGATTACCTATGTTTTAATAATTTGCACCATACGTTCTCTTTAAATGTTTAGTTGAACTGTTTACAAGCATCAGCTAGTATCGGCCAGTTAATAATTTGTCTGTACACTGAACAAAATTCACCCAGTTTAATTTAACATTTCTGTTTTTCTTGTCTACAGGGCGACTGATTTCCACTTAACTTTTCAGTAGTTAAGAATGATGCATTGACATTGACCTTAGAATGCGACCTGAGACATTGACTTTTTCTGAGTATCACAAACACTTCCAGTTTGGTTAAATTATGCTCAGAGTTTTTGGGTTGTTTTCAGCTGCTAATGGAAATGACATTGCATTTGTGAAAGAGAAAAGATGTATCAGAATAATATTTCCTTCGAATTTCTTGACATACATGAATCAATTACAAAGTGTTGAAAATTTCACTTTATATCATAGTGTAATTTTCAAATTATTCTATTTATCATGGTGAACACTATGACGTTATGTTGAGTGTATATCTGATACTTGTGAAATTTAGTATATACAGCTCAAATTTGTATTAACAAGATAAGAAAAAACATGATATTTTTAATTTTCAGTGTCTTTGTCTTTAATAACACACTACATCATATCAAATAATAAATCACAAAATTGTAATATATGATTGTATGATACAACCTGATATTGTATGATATTGTATCATGTTATATGATACATAATACAAATTGTATCATAAGATACATAATAATTTGATACAACATTGTATTTGATATAACAGAATATCATGATATATAATAATTTATTATATAAAGATTCAATACAACTTTATACAATACAATATCATATTATACAATATTGTATCATAAGATACAATTCTATACATAACAATATCATGATACAATATCATATCATAATATACAAAAAAATTGAATAATTTTTTTCAATTTATAATGTAATATTGTAAGGAGATGTACTTTTGTGGGAAGATGAATCTCTGACTGTCAATTTAAACCAATGTATTTTATCATTATTATTTTTTTTTTTTTTTTTTTTTTTTTGCTGTTCATAGATTTATCAGAGATTGTAGTAGATTCTCAGTCTTACTGCCTAGACCAAATTCAAACAGAGCTGTTTATAAAAAATGTATGTTTGTTCAATAATTTAACCATTTTAGTAATATCCATATCTAAAAACTTTCCATTCTAAACGACTACACAGTTGTAAGTTGTTATACTTGATAAGAACCTCGTAGGTTGTTAGAACTTGTGTTCGAACCATTTGTATATGTTTATGCAATAAAACATGTTCAAACCGATGTAATATTGTATCATATAAAACAATAGTGTTTCATATCATACAATACTACATCATAGGAATCATGATATATCATTTCACAACAAACACATCTATCAAACAAGTTTGCGTGAGGTAGGAGGTTAATTTTTTTAGCATCCTTGATAATGGAGATCAGACTCTGCATCTGAAGATACCTCTGAAATTCAGTTATATTATAGTAAAATAGTTTTATTATCTATTAAAAAAAAAACAAATCTCATCCAGCATCTGAAACCTCATTCAAATCTGTCATGTGCATCAGTATCATAAGATGCAACATCCATGAGAGTCTGGTGAAGTAAGGACCAGTAATAACTAAGATAAAAAA